>OX438650.1:15136507-16336507 GCA_949316285.1 Eupithecia subumbrata | reverse complement strand
AACCAATTCCACCGAATAAACTTGGAGTTTCATAACTCGCTTATTGTAAGCTGATCTTCAGAATTACTTGCCGAGAACAATGCTTAAAATTATAAATTTTGCGTGAAATGTTTTAAGGATTAAGGATTTCACGAATGAATGTGAATTCTCTTTGAGAATTCTTGAATTATTGTACCTTTGGTATTGTTTTGAGATTCTTTGTGCATCACGGTTAATTAAAATTATGACGGGTATTATAGCGCACTTTGCGACTTTGGAGAAGAATTCGTCAATTCTCAGCGGTCACTCTGATTACCTACCTACATCATTAAAATCGCGAGAGTTTAAAAATATCAGTATCTAGAAAGTAAGAAAGATATACTTAAGAAAGAAAATTATTTTATTGAACACTACACGCACAAGAACAAAAATAAGATTTTAAAAACCTCCCGACAGATTTTCATGAAACATGGCTAAGAACACTCGGGATAAAATTATGTAGGACACAAAAAAAAACTAAATGAAAATCGGTTCATCCGTTTGGGAGCTACGATACCACAGACAGATGCACAGATACACAGACTGACACGTTAAACTTATAACACCCCTCTCTTTTAGCGTCGGGGGTTAAAAATCGGTATCATTGGTAGTAAATTTTCTGGCGAAGGATACATAGTCGAAATAATTTTGAATTTTCTTAAATTCATAAGTAGGTTCAAATATTACTAACTTCATTATATTCAAAGCGAAAAATACTTAATTTAGGTAGATTTGTTATTACTTATTCTACTGCACTCTCGTTTCATAAAATTTTACTGACGACGGGCCCATCACTTAAAATATCTTTATTATTAGTAAAGACTTTTTGCTACCCACCAATAAATCCTGAATGTTTATTATCATAGTACGTGCATTTGACCTTCATAGTTGGCGCCTATCTTAAAATAACCGGCTGCTGTTCACGCGGTTAGGTAAACCCCATTACTACAACAAGCATCGTCTTCCTCAGTCGAGAGGGCATAGACCCGGATTTATTTTTAGTTTGGATTGTTTATTTTACAATAACTTGTACGATGTTGCCGGCGCTTGAGTCTGGACTGGACTATGACCGAAAGTATAAGGATTTCGTGAAATTATGAATGTTCTGAGAAAACAACCTTATTGATCTCGCGATCGTCTCAATCAGTCATTACATTACCTCTAAGGTTAACTATTGATACTTAGTAGAAAATAGAGAACCAAACGAACAACACAGAAGGTACCTGGCGAAAACTCAATTAAAAGGATAAAATCATTCTAAACAAGCTTAAAATTTTGAGAAAGTTTCATACCGTCTTTCCGTCTATTAATGTTGCACGGGTGGCATAATAGCAATGTAAGAATACTTCTACAAGCAATGCCGAGTAACTCTCAAATATAGCATAACTTCCAACTTTCGTACCTGGTTGCTAATTCATTATTACATTGAATACGAACTACCTGCGGTAAGGTCGCATACTTCTTCCAACAACTCGTGCATTTTGTTTGTGCTTCAATTATTTATGTTTCAATAAAATATCGCATAAGTACGTTTCAGTAGTGGTTAGGATTTTATGTTGCTACACCGTAACGGCAAGCGCATAAGGCCTATAGTTCATTTATTAACAAACTGTTCAACTACCTATTCTTTTCTTCAATTATAAGAAAGCTCTTACAGTTACAGAATCATATACACAACTTACCATTTTGTGTTGGCCGTAGTTTTTGATTGTTTGATCTCGCTATTTAAAATTGCATAGGTTGCGTACAAAATTTAAAGCTTTTAAATCCATCATGGTTACTAACACTGAAGTCATTTACAACGGGATATTTTCCGAGATTTGAGTTTTGAGCTTTCCCATATTTCGGCACAGTTTCATGCGCGATGATCACGGAATAACTGTTATTCCGTGATCATAGCTCATGAAACTGGGAAAGCTCAAAAATCAGTTCATGGTAAATAACCCGTTGTAAATGACTTTAAAATTTAAAGCTTTTGACAACCCGTTTTGATGACAGTCAAAACGCGTTGTCAAAAGCGTAATTACTTTAAAATTCATGCATTCGGTCGCTAGACTTGGTAGCGAAAACACCTCTTGAAATACTGAGTAGTATTAAATAATTATAATATATCAATTATTTAATTTTTATTATTTAATTTATGGTCGAAGCGACGCGTGACCCGAGAGCTGGTCAGTATCTGGCACAGCGCATCAGCATTGCCATACAGCGGGGCAATGCAGCCAGCGTCTTGGGGACGCTTCCGACTGGTATTGATATGGATCAGTTGAGCTACCTGTAGATTGTTTGCAACAGTCTGCAGTTAGCTCAATTGTTTCAATTGTAAATTATATTATAATTTTCTTTGTGAATAAAGGCTTCTGCCATTTCTTAATATTATTTAATAAAACTATAAAAGTTTGTAGAGGTTTCTTTGATTTCCTAAAAGTGTACATGCGTAACTTTGGATGGATAGATGGCTGTCTGTACTACTTCTTACTTCTTCACGCCAAAGCTACTGTACGGGTTAGGCTGAAATTTTGCATAGATGTACGTGTAGACCTAGAATAAAACATAAGCTACTCTTAAACCCATAAACCTAAAAATATTTGTTTTTTAACAATTCTTGTACCTCGCATGTACTACCTACGTGGGTACCCTTGTAAAATCCAACATTTGAAACCTGGGTATATCGAACTGGGTTACGCGGCCCGGAATAATATACTATCTATCAAACCTTTGTGCCCGGGCAAACCGAATAACCGGGTCACAGGTGCATCAGCCTCAAATTCAAATTCAGTTACAGGCATGTTCCGAACAATACTTCAGTATCTTACGTCACTTTAAACTAGGACTATACAATTTTTGACTCTACAGCACAGGGTATCCTAGTGTAGAGAACAAAGTGAGATCACGTTTAGTCTTAATTATATTTAGCAAAATAAGAATAATTCTAAGTTAATGTGATTGTATTATTATGTATGCATGTATATTTGTGGTGAATAAATTACTTTATTATTATTATTAAATTGTACCACTTACCTATTTCAAGATACAAGGCCCTTTTAGAATTTCACTATAGCCTATCTAAGCTTGGTCAGTCATCCGTCTATGCTTGAGTAACTCTTTTCTATGACATAAACGTCACTCAAGCATAGTCCTATGACTGAGTAGGCTTTCATAATACGAGCCTAATAATGTATTCATCGTTTTCATCCTAATTTGTTCACAGCAGTTCCCTCACGAGTTCCCTTCCAACCAGTAGCGCACGCTGTCTCCACACACACACACACACACACACTCGTAGAACTAGAATAACAATTAGAATAGAATAGAATATAGAAGAATAGAATAGAATCTCAATCTTTATATAATTATTTCGTTTAACTGGATGCCTTTCACACTTTAACTATTTTATTAGTGCATTTGTCATAATTTTTTTATCGGAACTATTTGCTAGTGTAGGTACCGCTCTCTGTGTCATGGCAATCAATCATTGTTCACTCGGTCTCCCGCGGAACAGGCCTAGCCTAGTGCGGGGATACCTGTAGATTGCTTGCAACAGTCTGCAGTTAGCTCAATTGTTTGAATTGAAAATACTGATTCTTATTTGTTCCTATTATTTGATTGTCATTTTCTTTGTTAATAAAGATCCTATACTGATTTATTCGCCGTAGGAGCACAAGGCACACTTGGAAATGTCAGTTTAATTATACAAGGGTTACAATATGTGGTGCTTAAGTTATAAGTCAAAGCCATAAAACAGACAAAACAGAAAATGATTATATGATTATGATACTGACTCAAAGATGGCTTTTACATCTGCTTTAACTGAAACACTGAGGCACTAACCACCGAATACTCAAACGCATCTCAGATATAAGCACGTCTCAAGTGACGAATTTTTGACACATTTTCATTGAAAACTGTCAAAAAATCGTCATTTGAGACGTGCTTAAATCTGAGATGCGTTTGAGTATTCGGCGGTTAGCTTCTTAAAATATTTAAATTCCCGAATAAGAATTACCTACATTTACGTTTGTTATTTTTCAATGCTACTTATGAACATCGAGTAAGCTTAGTTTAGATACAGGCGTCTAAAATCGTGAACTTAAGCTATAATTAATAATTAGATTGTTGAACCGACTTCTCTCTCTTTGATTGAAACCATTTTTTTAAGCTTTGCTGTTTTTTTAAGTTTTGAGGGATGAATACTAATACCCTCTGAAATAAAAAAATACGGGACCACCTGGAGAATATCTTCTATGCTGTTAAAGTATGATGATAATTAATTACTATCATCATCAGGTTATAGGATATATGTATATATAAGGATAGGAAGGTCAAAATGAAACGACTTGTATGGTAGCCATGATTGATTGTATTTTATGCAAGTTCTTACTACCTACATTATATTTATTATTATCTAAATCTACCAACATATACAGCTGTGTGAGAATAATCTAAATCGGGCCATAAATGATGGAGAAATCGATCGATATAAAAAAACATACATACAGTCGGCTGTAACATAACACCTCCTCCTTTTTTCGAGATCGGTTAAAAATCATCATAAATCGCTGATAAATAAAATAATAAACCTGAACAATACTGATAACTCGATATCTTAGAGGATTTCGTAACTTGAAATGATAGACACACTTCGATAGATATATCAATTTCCTAACTAATAAGTATATGTATTATAGGTTACATAATACACTTGAGAGCTTTAAACTGGAATCGCTTCAAGGGTTGTTCAAGACTAATTTTTACAATTTCTTTGCAGTGAACTATGAGTTAAGTTATGTTTTCCCTTACGCAGGATTTATTGGTGACGATAAATTTTGATTTAATGCACGATAATGTCCGCTGCCACACCGCAGCAGTGGCTATATAGACAGTACCGACAGACGTCTTCCATGTCGGCATTCCCACACTAGACTGGCCAGCCCTTATTCCTGACTTGAACCCAATCTGGCATATGTGGGACGAGCTAAAACAGCGGATACGAGGGAGAAATCCAGCTCATCCAGCTCCGGCGCCGATAGAAGCCGATAGATGCAACTTCGACCTATTGCAATAATTCCCAAAATTTAGGTAGCCAATTTAATTAATTTTAAATCTTCTTGATATCACTTGAAAGGTAACAAAATTACCTTTCAAATGATATACCACAATCTATAGTTCATTGTACATAAATTGTAAAAAATTGTTTTGATCAACTCGCGATGAAAGCGATTCCATTTTAAAGCTCGCAAGTGTATTACTTACTACATAGGTTCTGAAAATCATAAGTAAACTTGATTGTAAAATGTGAGATTACCTTGCTTTCATTCCGAAGATTATAAGATTATGCATAATCAAAAAGCACAAGATTTCCTCTTGAAATAAATTAAATAACATCGCAAAAATTTACGACTTCGGCGGGACTTGAACCCGCATACTTCCGTTCATTTGCCAGAGTGTGAGGCTTACGCACTTTTCTCTACGCTTAGACCATTTAAAAAGTCTTGGTTAGACGATCTAAGTCTATGTAGTAGTCTAATGGTAGATAGGTATGCAAACATAGCTCAGGTTAATTGGCAAAGTGTCCCATCGGGGGCACGGTAAACAAATAGCACATTAATAGGTGGAAACGGGAACGCGCCTCCATTATGCCGAACCGCATCATCATGCTCCATTAGGGAAATAGGCATGTCGCCAAACTATATCATTTTATAATGTGCTCTCTATGTTGAGTGCTTGGTCTTTGTGCCTAGCAAATTCAGTTTGATTGTATTAGTTTCTTCATCTCTTGTTTTGTGATCAAAAATGAAAATTAGCTTTAGTTTCTTAGTTAGTAAAGGCTTCTGACCTTATAAAACTTAAAAATAACTTAACAGGATTACATTTTCAAAAAGTTTTTGGTGTCGACGATGCATATAATATTATAATCGTTTTTTCAAAACTGACATGTTTAGGGACTGTGCCGCATTAATTTATTTGGGTCACTATATCTTGTCTTGTTCTATTCCAATCAATGTTTTATTTAATCTGGCGCCGGTAAAAAATAAGGGATAATCAGTTGTATGAATATAAAAACGATAATAATTGTAGAACCTCATTTTACTAGAAAAAACACAGAGCTTTTGAAAGCTCGAACAATAAGTCGAGAAAAAAGACTTGGTAAAACAGCAAATGAAAAACCCTTTCTATTCAAAATGATCAAATTTATCCGGCATATTCAAATTTGTAATATTTTTACAAGCCTAGCAATATTTTATTCCAAAAAATTTACATTGTCAGTCGTTTTTAGATTAGATTTTTTTCCAACTGTGAAACAAAAACCAGCATTGTTAATTTAACCTCCAGACAAATGATCGACATTGCAGTAAAATGGACACCTTTATTTTCTGGATGTTCTTTCCGCTCGTACTAAGCGGTTCTTCTCTACCTTTATCATTCGTACCGCTTAGGTTTGGAACTTGGAACTGTTTTTCCAGCTATTTAAAAACTCGGTCTTATCAACACAAGATTGAATAGCTAGCTGCCTTCTATACCTTCGTGATACATCGTCAGGCAAATCATCACTTACCAATGGTAACGATGGAAAGTTACCATCGTGTGAGATTGTGTCCTTCGTGATACATTGTCAGCCAAATCATTACTTACCTACCAATGGTAACGAGGGAAAGTTACCATCGTGGGAGATTGTGTCAAACGAAGAAATTCATGATAGAAAAAAAACATGCAGGTGGTCCTTTATAGCCTCGACAATGAATCATAGTTAATTAACAATTTAAGACTGCTTTTACAGGAAACTGCTTTTAAGTAGGTTTATTGATAAAGTTATCGAGCTCTTAAGCATAATCAAACAACAGTAGGTCTTGACCTACTACCTAGGCTTTATCTAGATAAAGCTCGGATTTATTTTATTATTAAGTGCACTTTCATTTCATTTTATAGCAGATTTTATTAGATTTCATTCACATTAAAGGAGAAACAATGAAGTTTTATAGTTACTAAAGTATACATTCCTTAATGATTATACAGGGTTATTGGTAATTATAAATATAAATTCACTAAAACTATGTGAACTGCAGGTTCTGGCCACCATCATGAACACATCCGTGAAGACGCCAGGTCCCAATTCCTAAAATTGGTGGAAAGGGAATGATATCAGTAGGTTCGCCCTTTCATTCAAAAATCGTTCTTTAAAGGGGTTTTCTTCGAAACTAAACCTAAAAACGGCTCTGCCCTGAAAAAACAGTGGGCGTGTGTGTGTTCGGCTGACACCCAGCCAGACTGATGCCAATTAAATCATCTTTCGTTGATGTAAAATAAGCCAATGATGATGATGTGGTTTAAATAGGAGTGGTCGGTCGGTCTCAAGTAGGTAATTAATTGGGTTTTGTCCGGAGAGAGATTTAAATAAAATTTTAAGAATTAAGACCTGGCAAACGTGTTCGTGGTGATGGGCAATTCCTGCAGTTTACGCAGTGTCACTGAATTACCAATAACCCTGTATACAATTGACATTATTTGATTGGCAGAAATTTTTTGATTTTTGATTTCGTAAACTTAAATCATGTAATTTTCAATGAGTTTTACCCTGCAATTAATCACTCAAAGGTTAATCAAAAGTGTTATCTCCAGGCTTATTACAATGATTGTTTCAGTCCCAGGACTCTCTTTAATGTTAAAGAAGGGCTACAAAGGCCTGTCAGAGCCATTGCCGTCGGGCCAGAGGTCCTTATTTTGACCCTTATTTTATTTAAATTGGTAATAATAAACATAGAAATTATCACAAGGTAAATGGACTTTTATTGTAAGCATTCATCCTTTTATGGCCATAATCGTTATGCCCACTTTTGGTAAAGAAGTGTTTGTTGGTAGCCACCTAATTACTCTGACCTAATTAAACAAATCTACTGAAGCATAAAAAACGTCTATAATACTTAAGTACCACATTTTGACCATAAATGTTTTTGGTTTTTAGTAAATGAATTCCTTCTTTGAAAGCGTGCTTCAACTCAGGCCACATCTTCACTTTCTGGTAGTCAAACTCTTTAGCATTTTCAATAAAAAAATATGTTTTTTTTAAATCGTTCGCATCTACAATAAAATTCGCTAGTGGCGCTAGTTTCACGCAGTAGGTGTAGACTTTTAGGGTCGGCCGTTAACTCAGATCCCTATGAAATGTGAATACAATTTTGTGCCTAACGAGCACCAAAAATTGGGGCTTTAGGTCGGATAATCCTGGTGGGTGATACAAAAATAAAACGTTTTACAGGTGGCTTAACCTCTGAATTCGGTACTAGGATAAAATGACTCGGAATTTTCCTATTTTCATATCCGTTTATGCATATAAAGTTAATTTGAGGGTAGCCAGGTACACTGTTGCTTGATAAAACTTGTATGCGTTTTATTTAATTTTTATAAGATCGTTATTGATTTTTTAACTCGTGCCCAGGGTGTGCAAGTTGTTAGAGATCCTTATAAAGTAATAGTTCAAGTTAAACTAGATCACTGAATTATTCCCTCCATCCGCTCTCGATACGGCACGTACGTAACACGTGATAGTTACGTCTACGTTTTTCCGACAACTTTATGGAGGCAACGTATTACGGGGACAGGGCTGTTGGCGTAAAATGAAAACAAGTTACGTGAACGAGTGTTGTAGATCCTTAATGTATTTGCGATGAATTATTAATATCGGTATATTATTCGATAGATAGTAGGATGTTTGGCTTGTTGTCTGTTGTTGTGTGAAGCCAAAACTACTGACATTTTGTATAGATGTAGTTAAACATAAACGTTATTATAGATAAAATAGACTTAGATTAGGCCGCTTTTTAGGGCTTCTCCAGGCAGAAACAACTGAATTCATAATTTGGTATATGAAAAAATATTTTATAACCATCATATGTTTTTAAACGTTTCATACCCAAATAACTGGGCGTATCTCTAGTCTTTCAATCAAGAATGGCCGACTTATTTTTATCGCTAGCTAAATCCATTCCATAACAATTCCCCCTTACATCCATCCATTTAGATTTTTACTCGGAAATTAAAATGGTATCAGGCTGGTCGCCGGAAGCCAGCGGGTGATTAATCAGAACAGTCAGATCCATGCAGGTTTCTTTCACGCCTCGCTGGTGATACGACTTGCTAAGTTACGTAAGTGAATAAGTTAGTTCGACTTATATTTCATTCACAGGCATAATAAATGTAACTCAAATTTATTCAATATTTTAAACACCGCCGCAGTGAAAGTCGATTTCACAATGAAATAGCTTAACTCCATACCTAGGCAAGGTATTAAGTTAAGCTATTTCAATATATATATTATTACATATTTTTTTGTAAAAAAATTGTGGGTAGCCTACCCACTGCCGCACCCGTAATATGAATTTCAAAGAACATTATTATTTTTTGATTCGGCTGAACATTTTAACTTCTGGCACGGAACCCATGTAGGTACCAATGTGGTTTTGACGTTTTATTAATGACAATTTGTTTGTTTATTATATGCCAGGGAAAAGACGTCCGACAACTACATAAATACAATTTCCTGCAGCCGGTAATTTTTACCTTTACTTATTTAAATTACTTTTCTTGTCCCTTACTTAGACGCCGCCGCGAAGACGTCAAAACGAAAGTTTTGATTAGTTTTGTTGTATTTACACAATTTTTTTTTTTCTGTTAGTATGATGCCTTTTTTATGAAATCACGAATAAAATTTGCCTACCTGTGAACCTTTTCTTCATAGAATTCACATTTGTTGTACCGATATAGTATTCATGAATTTAATAATCTACCTCTGACCTTCTTCCAGCAAAATTTTAATTTTAGAATAATCAAAGTAATTTAAGCAACCTTTAATACGGTTAATAATATCAGTGAAACTCAGCAAAAGAAACGGCTATGGAAAAAAGCAACCATAGACGTAAAAGTTCAAAAGAAAAAATCCAATACCTTGTATTCAGTTTCTCTTTGCAAACAACGCACACTGTATGCTTTGAAAGCTGAGCCGGCATAGTATGTGAGCTTAGGATTTATGGCGAAACGTAAGCGCTCTCGCGTTTGCAGCAGCAGCGCTGAGAAATTCTTTATCTCTATGCAATGAAAATGACGGTGAAAACATAGCATTTAAATCAGGTATGGTTATGTTGGGAGTTTTTTCCAGTTCGGCCCGAAATTATACTGGTCTGTAAGGGTTTTTGTTTTTGGTTCAATAGTTCTGCCAGTTTTAAATGATAGTTACAGACTACTCTACTACATTGACTTACTTTTCAAATGGTCATTTTGAAACAATATGCTTCATGACAAAATCAAAATAAAAAACTCTTTATTTCCATAAATACAATAAATTTACACTTAGAAAGAGTCAATTATAAAACTAAACACTGACACGGAAATAAAGTGATATTTTTGATTTTTGTCGCTTCGGTATGAAGACTAAAGAAGCGACAAAGAAACCTCTAGCCTGTTAGTTGTTATTTTTCGAGTTGGAGCAAAATCCGTCCCAAGTATTTTTATCCTATAGGTAATCTGATATTTTATATATAGTAAGCCTTTTTGCACAGCAAGGTTTTGACAATTTGTTTGAATTTATTTACTGATAGTTTTTGCAACTCATTAGGAGTTTTGTTCAAGAAGCGTATACATTGCCCTATAAATGATACATTAATTTTGTGTAGCCTAGTTGTGGGCACAGCGAGTTTATGTTTATTTCTGGTATTAAAATGTTGTATAAACATAATTCATCATGACATCATGTGGTCGGCTGTTTAGAAGAGTTTTTTTACCAAAAGACAAAAAAAGTAAGGGCGTCTTAAGTTTCGCGTGTGTATCTAACGAATTAACAGATATCGATTAAGATTTTAATGTTTGAAAGGTTATTGAGAGTTTTCTCGAATGTGAAAATTTTGATCAAAAATTGCTTAAAAACTATGTTTCATGAAAATTGGTTCGGCCATTCTAATCCAAAATAAAATTATCGTCGGCAATTTTTCGAACTTTTGTTATATTACTTTATCCGGCAACCGGCAGGGCCCGAACCAATAATCCCCCTACCACACAGTCAAATCCGCTCATGGATCCGTCAACGCACAGCCAAACAACACCAAGACTACTGGTCAAGTATTCCAGATTGCAGACATTCGAAGGAGGCCTTCCCGGTTCTTAACCCGAGATTCTCCCGAAAACTCCTCAATCTGAAGCGTGACAAACTCCGGCAAATCGTCGGCATTGTCACAGGTCACTGCATGCTTAACAAACACCTATTTAATCTGGGTATCACGGACAGCCTCCTATGCAGAGGGTGCATGAACGCAGAGACGGCCGCGCATGTGCTTGTAGAGTGCGATAGCGTTGCTTCTCAACGACTACAACACCTTGGGACACCGAGGACGCCTAGGGAGGCATGCACCGGCGTCAGCGAGCTGCTGGCCTTCCTGGAGGACATCGGGTGGTTAGTTTAGCAGCCCCCCACCCGACACGCAAAAAGGGCCCACCTGTGGCCTAGTAGCGGAAAACAGTCCAGAAACAAGTATACTATTACTTTATTAATAAAAAAATCGAAGGTTGCTACGGCGTAGCAACGAAGCATGATTTGCTACGACGTAGACGCGTACACGTTCTACAACGTAGAGGCTCTACGAAAATATATCTATTGGACTTTTCGAAGATATCTATCCTTAGGTACCTACTAATATTATAAATGCGAAAGTTTGTGTGAATGTTTGTTACTACGTATCTCCGTAACTACTTAAACGATTTAGATGAAATTTGGTACGTAGATAGCTAAGTAGATAGGTTTTAGAGAAACAGGCAAAAGTAATTTAATACAAAATTAAACCTTTCAGGGGGTTAAGGGTGGTAAAGTATCTATGGAAAATTATTATTCCTTGGTTAGATTCACTCTAGACTCGGTATAAATAAACTAAAAGGTAAATAATGAATCAGCTATTTTTTTAAATTACGCCTATGTGCCCCTATGTGCAGGGGTACATCATCATCATCATCATCATCATCAACCTAAATTAGTCCACTGCTGGACATAGGCCTCCCCTAATGAGCGCCATAGTGCAGGGGTACATAGGAACATATAATCGTAATTTTGTAATGCATTTTGAATTATGCACCTAGGGAGGTGCAATAGTGTACGTATTTATGATTGTAATGTGTTGTGTTATGTATTGTCCAAATAAATGTATTTTCTTTTCTTTCTTTCTTTCTTTCAATAAATTTCTGAAATTTGTACGATATCCATTCGGGCGAAGCCGCGGGGCGCAGCTAGTAAATGAATATTGAAGCACCAAGAAAGCTCATATTGTTTGTTCAGTAATATGCTGCAGAGGTTCAATTTGTATGCAAATACCCAAAACAGCTGGCTGGTGACGCGGAGCAGGTGTCGCCATGTTTACACGCCCCCAGCGACCCCTATCGAACGGATTTAAACTTGAGCTGGCTTATGTTTCGCGAGACAAATTTACGATGTCTCAGCTACAATAAAACAATAAATAAGTTAAGCTCTTCGGGCTAGGACAAAACTATTTGGACCGAATTTCGTGTAGATAAAGTTATTCGTTTGTGTAAAACTATAAATTAAAATATTTTTTATTACAAGAAATCAAATAATATCTCAAAATTTTTTTCGACATCGACAGGACTTTAACCCGCATCCTTCCATCAGTACCGGAATGTGCTAACCAACTACACCACGAGGTCAAGTGACGTGGGAGTCGAAAATCTCTGCGACTTCCTACGGACTCTAGCGCCGTTATTTTTATTTTTTTCCCTGCAGGCTATTTTCGTCTAATTTAATATAAAAACTAAAGACGATCTATCAATGTTTTATAATAATTAATTTTAATACTAATTTCATTAAATTAATTGTTTTTATCATATCAAGATATATCGTACATATCAGTCTCTACAATAACCAGTTATGATTATTGCACGAGGAAGCATGAGCATGAGGAATAACAAATTAACACTGTCACGGCCCAAAACGCAGATGTCCTCGTGTGCCTCGGGTCGAACCGACGAGGCTCGGCAGTGAATGTGATAAAGCACTCGCTACCAAACAACAGTAGTCAACGAAGGATTGCAGATAGAAAGGTCGAAACCAAAAAGTTTTTACGTAATGAAAGCTGATAAAATTCTCTACAACTTTGTTTCTATACACAATTCACAAATTAGTCATTAATAAATCACAACAATCGAATTATAAATGAATTTACTATAGTACTTTTACACTTTGATCTAGATTGAAATTAAAAATGTGAAAAAGGAAAAAATACTGATGCAGGAATTAGATTTAAAAATCCCAGGCGTAAAAAAGAAGGACATTAAAAAACATTGTTACTGAGATAATAATATAAAAAAGCTTTTTTTTCCATTCCCAATTGTTGTCTATATATGTGAATCGTATGTTTTGTTCATTGTTTGCGGTCTGTGGCTAAGATGCAATAAAAAAATCACCGTGTAATGAAGACTTTCTGTTGAATGTTGAATTTATTTTTGTGTGTAGGCTTCTTTCACTTTAGCCTATACAGTGCTGTGCGAGCCTTATTCTCAGCTTTATATTCCTTTTATTTAGATACGCGTGTAAAAAGATTAATAAGTAAAAAGCTGAAATTTTCCCTTTATTCTAGGAATGTTATTTGCAATTTAGCCAGAAAACAAGATGGCAATCTGGCATTACACGAGTCCTTTTTAAGTAGAAAGGTAAAATGTATACACAACTACCTTCCTACTGATAAGGAGTCCCTTTCTCCCCTAAGGCTTTTAATTCGCAGAATTGCTTAGCTTTGATTTTCGTTCTGGCTTTAATTTGGATTATTTCAGTTGAATTTTATTCTTTTAGCGGACAACCTTTAATCATTTATGTCTTACTTACTTCTGCCTACGACTTCGCACACGTCTTTTTAACTAGATGTATATTTTATTCCAGGTCCAAAACTTTATGTGTGCAAAATTTCACCTCGATCTATTCAGTAGTATTGACGTTATTTTCGTACAAACATTTCCACAACCAACGGCACAAACTTTCACCTTTCGGAATAAAAAAAAACAAATCTAATACTTAATTACTATTAATTACTATTAATTTGCTTATAAAATCAAGATCACAACATTATAGATACTCTTCTTCCAAGTATATAAACAAAACAATCTTAATTCTAAAAGGAAAGAACATTCAGACAAATTAAATAAATGAGTACCTATTAAATAAAAATAAAGTAAGAAAAATGCACAACAATTTCTCGAACACCCGTATTCAAGAACAATACTCGTAATTATGTAAGCAAGCAACACTGTGCTAAGTAAGGAATTTCTCACTGCGTTCGTCATAGTAGACCATTTCATTCACAAACAACAATCAAGCGACTTCCCCAACTGATTTGTACTATATCTTACTTTAATTTACTTGGAATCATTATAATTGTATTGTTTTGTAATGTTTTTAAAAAAGTGCATCGCCTTCAATTTGTATACATAAAAAATGGTAGAGCGAAAGCACCTATGTACCGTATTCCGTATCTGCTGTTGATAACTTCTCTATAATGTTTGGCAGATTTGCAGATGACATAAATATAGCCTATAACAAGAACAAAATTTAAAATTTAAGAACCCCCTGACAGATTTTCATGAAACATGAGCTAAGAACACTCGGGATAAAATTATCTATGACACAAAAAAACTAAACGAAAAACGGTTCATCCGTTTGGGAGCTACGATACTACAGTCAGATACACAGACAGACACGTTATACTTATAACACCTCTCTCTTTTTGCGTCGGGGGTTAAAATACCAATTAATAATTATAAAACACTTTTGTTTCCATTGAAACTGAATATGAATACAAACAAAATGTCAAACCAAAGCAAAACTAACAGAACACAACCTAAACATAGGTATCTAGCTACTTCACGTAAAGGTGTCGTCCCAAATGAACGCATAGCGTTACAAACCACTCAAGTATTGTTTATGAACCGGATTTACCGGCCCTATGCGTCTGTGTGCACTGTGAGACCTCATAGTGTTGTTCTTGAATACGGGTGTAATGCATTTCATGGTAGGTCATGGTAGGTAGAGTTTCCAACTTTTTTTACTAGAAATAAAGTATATAGAATAGAATATCTTTATTGTCAAAGGTGAATATAGAGGTATGGGAAGCAAAATAAACAGTATTTTAGAAAGATTAAGAGTATTTTATGTTTGTTCACATATTTTGTAGTGCACGACTTATCAAGTTGACATAATTTTCAAAAACTTCATAAGCCTTTCCACAGTTAAAATTAAAATAAATGAGAAACTCATTTTTAATTAGATCTGTAGTATTTCTAATTCTCTCGTGCCACCACTTTGCATTCATCAAAGAAAACACCCTCTCTGTTAATTCTGAGGTGGCGGGAACAGAATACTTTCTGTAAAACATATGTGAAATAGGATAAAAAACATCACTAAAATTGTGTCTTATCTACTGTTACGACACGATTTTAGTGATGTTTAGTGATTTTAGTGATGTTTAGTGATTTTACTGATCACTAAAATCGTGTGTTATCTACTGATAAGACACGATTTTAGTGATGTTTTCAAATTCTTCTGAAGTGTTTACTACTATATGTACATCTCCACTTTTGGCCAATACTCATTTCTAAAAATCTTTGTCTTCCAATATTTATTTACGTTAACTTTTTGAAAAGTGAACAGTGAATAACGTAGTGAAAAACAGTATAATACTTTTTGAACAGTATAGTTATTTGGCAACCCTAATGGTAGGCCATATCATTCACAAACAATACTCAAGCAACACATTACGATGCGAACGCACTGCATCGATTACAGATCTGTGATTTGTCCGTTTAGTTCTCTCTAAAGTTTGACAGATTTGCAGATAACATAAAATAACCTGTAAACTGCACACAAATATAACAATTTTGTTTCCATAGAAACTGAATATGAATTCAAACAAAATCTCAAAGCAAAGAAAAACTGACAGAACACAACTTAATAATTTGCGACATACATAATAGTCGCAGGTGACATAGCTACACTATGCATTGGTTACAAGACAATATTAAAAAAATTTAAAACCCGCCGACGTTTATTGGCTGAACTGATTTCATGAAACATGGCTAAGAACACTCGGAATAAAATTATCTATGACACAAAAAACTAAACGAAAATCGTTTCATCCGTTTGGGAGCCAGACAGATACACAGACAGACACGTCAAACTTATAACACCCCTCTCTTTTGCGTCGGGGGTTAAAAACAACTGTCCACCTACTTTACGTAAGGATCGTCCCATATGAGCGTTATACATCACTCAAGTGTTATATAAGAATCGGATATATCGGCCCTATACGATCGTGTGCACTGTGAGACCTCATAGTACTTCTTGAATACGGGCGTAAGTTACAGTACAGAACAGTTTGAGAGTACAGAAAAATGATTGATGGAATAAACATAATTTAGACCTTTTCTATTAGTAATCAAATAATGTCGTGGCGGTTGCGGCGTAAGAATTGACCTCTCAATTCAAACCGTGGACGTCGTAATTAAGGATGCGTTCCGTTTCTCGCTTAAAGCGCTCATTCTCGCATGAAGTTGTTCCTTTTCTACTTTCAGCGTGCTGCGAGACCGCACGGGAACGCCCGCTTCGCTCCGCCCCGCGCGCTCACGGGGGCGCATGAACTCACCTTTCGAGATAAGGCAGCTCGTGCGTCCCTGTGGGTGACGTCATTTGGGCGCGAAATATCAAAAGTGGTCGTGTTGTTTGTTTGATTTTTTCTTAACTCGGACGCCACTGTTTTCCAGTGTAAACTAATCAAGTCACATGCACTAAAACACGCGGCTAAAACTAGAGTAAACTCTGACATGATTTCAAGATAAAATTTTTGGCGTTTCGTTTGTTTCAACGGCTTATTCCACTAATCCCCGTTGACAATCCCCGTCAACGGGGAAAAGTGAACTTTTCGATCGCATTGTGCGCACCAGTGCGCTCAGAAGAAACGAAACCCATTCTCGTGCACGAATACCTCATGCGTGCAGCGCCTGAGCGCTTTAAGCGGAAAACGGAACGCAGCTTAAATCGACTAAGGTAACCTACCTTCAAGCCGAAGGGCCACAGCTTCCTTCTGTGTACTTTTCACACTTTAACTGCGATCACCATCCGCATGCCAAGTGTAGCAAAACCGCCACTTATTTCGGGGAGGTACATTCAGCAGTGGTCGTATGTGTGCTGAGGAGGTACTCAAATAATATTTGTTTGTGTTTTGCAAGTAACGCTTAGAAGGAGGCAGTGGAGGGTTCATTGGCGCGATACATTCCGCACATTTTTGTCTGCTATGAAAATTGACTTCAAAATTTGGTGCAAATTATAAGATTCTCAACTCTTAAATATAGATATAGCACTTAGATATAGCTTCAAACATGTTTTATTCAAAAGAAATACTTAGATATACCACTTTATTTAGATACATTTTGTAAATCCAACTGCAAATGAATGTGTTGGTACTATAAAGGCTACCGTCGGCAGTCCGAGCGGGCGTGCGAGTGCGTCCACTGATCGGCAATGCGAATGGCAGACGCCTCTATCCTTATCCTTTATTGCTGACAGCCGAAGCGTCCGCTCCGCGCGGTGAGGATCAGTGGACGCACTTCTATGGCAAACCATACAAAGAATACTAAAATCCGTATGATGCTGTCAGTGCGGAGCGTTCGATGCCGCCTGTTCGCAAGCCTTAAATGTTGAGGTTTCTAGGATTTGAGTGAGTAGATGCTTAATTTGAATAATTAACCATAGAATAAAACAACCGTTTGACAAACTGCGCTGCTCTGACTTTTCTATTGAGGTTGTTGTCGTTGAGAATATCCTTAGAAAAGTACTTCCATCCTATAATCCTCTAAAGTTTAGCTTTCCAACTCCTCAGTTATATATAACCTCTGATTTATTTAAATATACATGACGACATTTTGTCTACTATAGCCGACATATTGTCTATTATAAGCCGATAAGCAAAATGTTGCCTGAGGGACTTAGGCAGACCAATTTTTCGAACTCAAAAAGTTTTTACGTCTCATGTGACTCTTCGTTAGCGTCAATATTTAAGAGCAAAAAGTCATCATTCTACATGATGAATTTTAGCTTGATGAATCTCAGTTTTTGTTTCCTTTAGAGCTTTACTAAAGTAAAATAAAACTAAGAGAAAAATAAGTGGTCACTTTGATTTTTTGTTTACTTCTCTGGGACTGGGATATATTAATAAAAATAGTACACTCTTATCACTTGAACCCCACCACGTAACAGCCCAAGGTTAGTGCCTACTCATTGCCAAGGTTACTATTGGTGAACTCCCGAACGTGCGTCGACTTCAAATCGTATCTTGGTTTTTTATCGCGGCTTTTTCATGGAGTGTTAGCTACGGGCGCGTATCTTGGTTGTTGAAGTGTTTTCATCTGTTACTTTTGGGAATTATAAAAAAAAATTGTAATTGTTATTCTTGCCAATCCACACAGCATTATCAAGCCCCAATCTAATTAATAGGTCATTTGACGACCTCAGTGGCGCAGCGGGCGAGAGTCCGCCTGCGACGCAAGAGGTTGCGGGTTTGATTCCCGCCTCGGAACAAATTTGTGAACGATCTGCAGAAATTTGTTCCGTTGGTCTGGGTGTTTTCTATGTATAGTAAAAAAAACCTATCTATGTATATAATGTAATAAATATATCAGTATATCTAGTAGCCATAACACAAGCTTTGAATAGCTTACTTTGGGGCTAGATCGTGCTGTGTAGATTGTCCAGCATTATTTCATGTAAGCGGAGCTTGTGTTATGGATACTAGACGACTGTTTACTTAATTTCTGATTACTTACTTTGTTAATGAGAAATAATTTTCTTTATACTCGTATTGCCTTTACCGACATCCTCAAAGTAATACACGAGTAAGCCCGTGTTTCATGTTTATTATTTCATTAAAGGTAAGGTATATAATTGTTATGAAATCGTAAAAAAACGTTCATAGGCCCTTAAATTAATGCCCCCTGGCTTAGCAACCAACGTTCTTATATTAGACATTTTTACTTCGGTTTCCTTGACATCATAATTGCTCTCGCACAAATGATAAAACATTTTTCAGCGCTTTTTTGGAGTCCAATTAACTTTTGCCTTTTCAATAGGTGGAGCCCCTACATTTCTAGGTAGCTACCACCAGCAACCTATTTATTTATAACCACGTTTGCTGCCCATTTTTTTCGGGTTCCTTCCGTTTCCTTCATTCAGCTCGACCTTGCTAACAAAATGCTTTTGTTTGCTCGTCTGTTAATAAACCTGTCCGCGGGGTCTCGTAATGTAGCATTTGGAAAGTATTATTTGTCATAGAAAATATAACAAAAATGCCAAGAAATATTGCACAAAACATCTCCTGGTGAAATATTGCTCTAAAATTCTGTCTCAGTCACGTAGCAAGAATCTGCTGACTCAGCGAATACAGATGTTCTGTCGTTACGTAGGAAACTCTGCTGAGCATTTTCTAGCTAAGCAGTTTAAGCTTGACATAATGGGACAATAGAACCATAATAGGACCCTTTCAGTTACTGCTAAGGGATTAACCTTTTTAAACTCGGAGAGAAATTCTAAAATTGCGCAGTAAAATTACCTGTCTACCGCATTTCCGGATAAGAATTACCTACAAAGGGATGCGATATTAAGAGAGTGAAGTTGCGGGATTTAATATTTCTACCGGAATAAAATTTGAGTTCTTTTTCTGCTGAATATAATACTTGTGTTGTGTCTGTTGTTAATTAAACCATTCCTTCTAACTAACTCAATAACTCCCTGATTTTCAACTGTATTGTTGTGCTGATTAGGTAAACAAAGTTGTTTATGTTGACAGAAACAATCAAAGGATAACAAACAATCAGAAACGCTTGTTTTTCGCATGAGAAAGCGGAAAATCCGCTGAAGTTTCTATGTTTGACCTTATTTCAGTGCGTGACAACTATGACAAGCTTGGTGTTATTGGCTTGTTGGAGTTGAAACTAGCTCTTTGCATTCATTTCCATAGAAAAACACCCGACCTCTTGACACATTTTACCGCAGTGTAGAATACGTTACAGTTAAGCTTCCAATCCACTTTGACGCATGGATAAAACGCACTTTACCTGAATGGATGTCTTTTACAAGCTCGTGTGAAAAGGAGAATGCCATGAGTTCCTGATTACTAGTCCCCCCGGGTATAGTATTTTAATTGCAGTTTAGATAAAATTTTGAGACTTCGATTTAATCGAAAGAAGAATGGGATTTCCACAAACTGGATTGAATGACAAACACGGACCTGGAAGCATAGAGGGCGCGTTGGGCACATCTCTTACCTAAATGATAACCAAATTCATTTGAGCAGGTAGATATTGGGTAGTAAATATGAGTAATAATAATTTCTACTACCTTTCTAAGTATTTGTTCCTAGCTCGTAAACTACGAGCACCATTTAAGTACTCGCTCTTAGCTCGTAAGCTACGAATACTTTTCTAAAACTTCGTTCTTAGCTCGTATGCTACAGTTGACAGCCACCTTCACTGCCCTAGCTCTAGTTACCCATTCAGCCCGGTGAAGGCGGTACAAACACCGTGCATAATTTACCAGGAGCTCATGCTGAGGTAGGATATACCTGCTTTCAAGAGCCTGTAGAGTTTAATCTGCTGAATGACTTTGCATTTTCAGCGGTGGTTGTAGAGTCGTTAATCAACTTAACCTGCAAAAGAGGAAATCTAACCGATTTCCTCTTCTATAAATTAGGTGTTTTTCTTGAAGATTATAGAATATGCTCAGTTTTTGCAGTGCTATTCCAGGGTGCATGTACTTAGCTACTCAACTTAACTAACCATTCACTTAGACCTAAGAATGAATGTACATGCAAGCAAAAACAAAATAAATAAATAAATAAAAAATTAGAACTACAATAGTAGATGTTAGAATTATTATATATCTAAAAAGGATTCTGGGCCCTTTGGGTCATCTTTGGTTCCATAATTTTTTCAAATGTTTAAAAACGTGTTTCTTCTACGAGAAAAATACAAAACATTTACCTATTTTGAAAGATTACATGAATTTTGAGAAACATAATGACACATTTTTTTGTTTTCTTGATTACACACAACTAAAAATAACTTGAATCCTGAAGAAACAACTCAGTAGGTAGGTACAGTCAGCAACGAAAATAGCTGCATTCGAATAAAACTCAATATTCCCTGAACCGCCTTCTCGTCAGTTTGTTAGGTACTTTCGATACAAGAACTTAGAATTTAATACGACTTAAGTTTTGGGACAGTCTAAGTTCGGACAGGGGATTAGATACGGCACTAGATTGGACTGGAACGAAAATACTGTTGAACTTACTTTGAAGAAGTTTGGATTAGTTTCTGCAGTTAAGCTATCGATACTATGAAGATAAATAATTTCAGTAGACAGATTAGAACATCATGGTCATCATAATCATTAACCGTTGTCGACCCACTGCTGGGCAAGGTATCTCTATTTAATGCATATCTCTGTTTAATGCATTGGAACAAGAAATTGAAATGCTACTACTTACTTACCTAAAGTTTCGGTAATTCTCTTGATTGTAATTTTAACTGTGATTGTTAAAAACCAATATTTCAGCCGGTAAAAGATTTTTTAAAGCTGGCCAAAGACCTCTTTCCTATAGTCCGATCTCACGCCAAAAGTTCAATAATTTGAAAATTAATTAGGCGCTTATTAAAATCCTACTAAAATATTCCTTTCAACCTTTTTAAAGCTTTAAAACATAATTAAATTATTGCTCGTGAGTATCATGGTACAAACACAATCAGCTAAAGCCCTAAAAGCAAACATTCGCTTCATAATATCAAAATGGCATCACCACAAGTTTGACGTTTATGTTTGTTTCGAATTTCAAATTCCATTAAAGTTTGAGGTGTCAATGTCATACATACAATACCCGTCAGCCAAGACAAACAAGAAGTTGGACGTATGATGTCTCTATCTCTACTTAGCGTATCTACTCGTAGTTGTTGCTACTTGCTAGATGATGATGTTTTGACAGCCGGTTAACAATTATAGAAAGTGCTCATTATACAGGGTTATTGGTAATTCACTGACACTACTGTGTTAACTGCAGGTTCTGCCCACCATCGTGAACACGTCCGTGAAGACGCCAAGTCTCAATTCTTAAAATTGGTGGAAAAGAAAGGTTATTAGTATGTACCCGCCTTCAAAAATCATTTATTATAGGGGTTTTCTTTGAAACTAAACCTAAAAACGGCTTTGCCCTTATTTATCAGTGGGTGTGTGTGTGTTCGGCTGTCTCCCAGCCAGGCTAAAGCCACTTAAATCATATGATTTAAGTGGCATTAGCCTGGCTGGGAAAGCAATATTGCTTAGATGTAAAATTAAAATTAGCCAATGATGATGATGTGGATTTGAATAGGAGTGGGAGGTCGTATTTGGTAATTAATTAGGTTTAAACTTAAAATGTAAGTGTGTGATAAGATCTAATGAGAAGCTAATAAGACAAAAACTCACTTATCGAACACAGATAAAATTCGAGAAGCTGTGTCAGTGCAGACAAAATAAATTTAGACGGATCTTGAGCTCTTTGAAGAATGCCTGTTAAATAATTAATCCTTTATTTAGAGCAATCCTAAGCCAAAATAATAACGCGAAGATTAAATTCTCTTCGAAATATGATGAGAGCTCTGTTATAAGTTTATCAAAGACATTGTTTTGAAAGTAGGACGGTACCTAGTCTACCAACAAATAACTCAAGGTAGGTACCGTATTATCGGTAATGTCGAACCGGTTTTCGAAAGGACATCAAATGAATCAATAGTAATCATGACAAGGACATAATGTGTTGATTTTTGAACAAAGTTTTTTGGTTGACCAGTCTCTTAACCTCAACCTCAACAGCCTGTATTGGTCCACTGCTGGACGCAGGCCTCCCCTTGATAAGCGCCTTATTTGCTTTTATCTTATGGGGGTAATGCCCATAATCCCCACGCTGGGCATGCGGGTTGGGGATCGCAGTTCGGAGGTAGAATTGTTCTGCAGGGGGCGTTTCTGCCCGCCCCCGGCGGATATCCCTTAGTCGCCTCTTACGACACCCGCGGGAAGAGTTGGGGTGGTGCAAATTCTAAGCCGGCACCACACAGCACAGTCTCTTAAACCATTGATCAAAATCTCTTAACAATTGTTTAATGCTTATTTATCGTTTTCTAAATGCAGTCAATAAACCCTCGTTTCACTAATCCACAATCTAACCTGATGGAAATTGACGATGTAGCCGACGGTGTATCACGAAGGTCTTGAATTACCACACTTAGCGTTTAAAGAATTCCACACATGGCATGACAATTCTGTTATCGTATTTTATCTTATTATTCTGTTAAACGAAGGAATTTTCAAAAATTGACTGGCCAGTTTGTGATGCCTATCATAAGCTTTTTTTTTTTAATGCCTTTATAATTGTTTTAGAAAGTATAGTGTAGGCAACTCTACTTAAAGTATACAAAATAAAACATTTACAGAGGCATTTAAAAAACCTTATAATAGTTTTCACAAACTGGCCAATCAATTTTTGAAAATTCCTTTGTACCTATATCAGAATAATAAGATAAAATACGATAAGAGAATTTTCATGCCATGTGTGGCTCTATATATAATAAAATCCCTAATGAAATCAAAATTTTTCCTTTAAAATTATTTATACAAAAATTAAAATTATGACTTATTGAAAAAGCTTTTCATAGTGTTAGGTTATGGACCTAAAACTGAGAAATTAGTAGTAATCAAAATTATTGATATGTATTTTTGTTCAATTATTGTTGAAATCTTGTTATAATTTAAATTAATAAAATTTATATATGAACCTACTTATATGAAATTTTGCATGCCAATGTGTTTTGGTGAAGTATGTGACACTATTCTAATGTTCAAGACCCTGTATTATGACCATATTTCCTGCAATAAATGAATTGAATTGAATTGAAATAAGTGGTGGCGCTGGTTTGGTTCGGGGTAGCGCCTTATGTGATCAACACAATCTAGGTTCTTAGTTAACCCGCATAAATTCACAAAGTGGTTGTCAAATCATTGATCCACTTAGGAGTGTATAAGAAACCGGCTGATATTAATGGATGGCGCTATTTACTTTTCGCCAAAGTTACTGATTGCC
This sequence comes from Eupithecia subumbrata, assembly GCA_949316285.1. Classification (NCBI taxonomy): domain Eukaryota; kingdom Metazoa; phylum Arthropoda; class Insecta; order Lepidoptera; family Geometridae; genus Eupithecia; species Eupithecia subumbrata. The sequence goes on along the minus strand of OX438650.1, from coordinate 16,312,295 downwards.
GGAAGGATCGCGATGAAATACAAGCGATTGAATGTTGTTTTAGATCTGAAAAAAAATATCTCCTTACGACCAAGTTTTGTCTAGGCAACGGGAGAATATGCGATGAACTGGGAAATGATTTTCAATTATTATTTTATTGTTTCTCGACAAAATCGTGGTTTCCGAAACACACGCCCTACCCAATCGGCGCCATACAGGCATGGCGTTTTGTTATCTAGGCTAGAAAAGAGAAAATATTATACTAATTATGCTTAGATAAATGATTGAGTTTGAAGGAATTAATTTAATGTTTTTACGCATTCGATGGCCAGGTGGGATGACGATCTGCGAAAGACTGCAGGCAGATGCTGTATGCGGCAAGCTGAAGACAGGGCGCTATGGCGCTCATTAGGGGAGGCCTATGTCCAGCTGTGGACTAATATAGGCTGATGATGATGATGATGATGACGCATTTGATGACGATGTGATATTTTTATGTCGTTGTTATTTATTCTACCATATAAAATGATCTACTGCAGGTAGAATGCGAATCCGCGCTCAGAAGCGTGTTTGTATTCTATACATTTTCAACTCTTAAAAACCATTATAAATCACGCGGCGATCAAATAAATTAAAAGGGACGCTGAAGACCCTTTCTCCTCTCAAGCGAAAAGGGAATCACACGGTCGTTTGCGCGCCACGGGTCAAGAACCCGCTACTCCAGCCGCTACAGCCTCTTGAGCGAATGCTGAGACACCAGTTATATTTGAATACAAAGGGAAGAATAGCTTTTTAAATAATGGCGTTTTGAGCTCTAAGTGGGAAATGGGAGCAAAATGGTTCCCGTGATACTGAAAAATAGCCTTTTTACAGCCCCGACAAAACGACGGGTGATAAGTTGGTCTTTTAGTGGCGTTGTAGTCGATGATGAATCGATTGGATTAAGGCTGAACGAGTCGCTCATCTCTCCATACAAACGTGGAAGGGTAACTACAACGCTGTTTTATGTTGACCATCCAAAACTAAGGATAATATCAATTTATCTCGTCATTATCTTTGTCTGTATGCACCCGAAACCGTAAAAAAAGAATTAATTAAAAAAATAAAAGCTTCTAAGCTTTCGTATTTTAACACCGATTTTAGCCCAACTTTGGGAGAAATAAAGAATATACAAAAGATACTCTCAATAGTTTTTCTATAATAACCTTTGTGCTTAAAGTCTTTTCCTATTTTTTTACGCGACCGTTTTATGAATAAATTTATTTGCCTTTCATCAAGCGCGCGAGAATGTCTATTATGTCAGATGAGATGGCATAGGTATATTTAGGCCGCGCCCACTTATGAGTTGGTTAGGACGACTCGTGCAGCCTTAAGTTTTTTTGGTTGAAATTTGTCTTAATCTGGAGTATTCATATCTAAATTTCAAGGATTTGATGCAGTGGGACTAATTATTATGATGGTTCAAAGTTAAATTGTCGTCGGATTTAGCAAGTTTTCTACTAGATTACTTCCAACTTTTCTACTCATTTGAAATAAGTGAAAATGTTATTTCTTTGTGCCTGCTGCAAACTCACTTCTTGTGTTGTTGTTACAGAGCCAGCTGTGGGACGAGTTTGACCTAGAGGACGCCACCTTCGCGGAGTGCAGCATCAACAACGCAAATAACAGCTTTCAGGTAATTAATAGATCGTAACTAAAAAACAAAAAACAAGCTTTTTATATACATATAAAATCAAAACTGCAAAAGCATAAAAAGTTTTGCATTTTAGATTTTACCTATTGTATAGAAAGCTTATTCTTTGCTTTTCAGTTACGATCTACTGGACAACAGTCGCATTTATTTTTCATAATCTTATTTATTAGTTTAAATAATCGACCGGCCCCATCTTGTTGGGAATAATCACGGCATTGATTTGTTTACTGATGACAGTTAGACTCCTAATAATCTCTACGCATCTCGACCCTAAGCGATCAGGGCCCACGCTTTATTATATGTGACCAGGAGGGCGATTACGGCGTAGTAAGGTACGGCATTACGGCTCAAACGTTAGCAGTTGAAACGTTAGGGTGCGCGTTCACAGGCCGACATCGGACAGTCCGCTGACAAGTGCTAGTGCAGTCTACTGATCGGCAATCCGAATGACGTCATTCGCATTAAACGGAAAAGTTGCCTTCAAGAATCCTCGGCGGCATTGCCGACAATCCGCTCCGTGCGGTACGTATTTTTTTTCAATCTATTAATGAGGCTAATGCGGATTGTCCGATGTCGGCCTGTCAACGCGCACCCTAACGTTTCAACTGCTAACGTTTGAGCCGTAATGCCGTGCCTTACGACACCGTAAACGCCCTCCAGTTCGTCCCACCACCATCGTTTACTTGATCCACAAACGCACTTCACGCTGTTGTGTATAATTTTTTTGTTATCGTCGTAAAATGTTGCCCGACTGACATTATAAAAAGGATATCGAACTCTACCTTAAGGTTAAACGAGTCGCTCATCTTTCCATACAAACGTGGATGGGTAACTATTACGCTGTTTGATGTTGACCATCTGAAACTGAGAATAATGTAAATTTATCTCGTCATTGTCTATGTTTGTATAAACCCAAGAGCGTAAAAAAGTGCACATTTGTAAAATACAAGCTTCTCTTCAACTTTCGTATTACAACACTGATTTAGCCCAACTTTGGGCGAAAATAAATAGTATACGGAGAAAAAAACCAAAAATAAAGCCCGTTCAGACATAGTTTGGTTATTCATAAATTGAAATAAATAGGTTTTGAAAAGATTCACACATTAGTTTTTTAGGGTTTTGATGATCGAAGATCGGTTTCAAAACCCTTATGGTCTCGCTATGTCTGTCCTTTTTTCCCTCCTTAATAACTCAAAAACTACTGCAGCTATCAACTTGAAATTTAAAATAATAATACATTTCGTGCGTCTATACAGATTTATAGAAAAATAAATGAAAAATGAAAATGAATATTTTCCATACAAATTGTGATGCCGAAATTTTAAAAGATACCTACAGAGTCACATGGGGTATCAAATGAAAGGTATCATTTTGTACATTTCAAAATATTTTTTGAAATTTTTGTAGGTTTCATAGTTTTTAAAATATTTCGAAAAAAGTCGAAAAAATACCCATTCCCCCCCCCCCCCCCCCCTATCTCCGAAGATTGCAGAGCGATCCATGTAAAATGTATGGAGCGTTTATAGACATGGATCTATATTTTACAGGAAAAATATAGAGAAGTTTGAAAAAAGAACACTTTTTGAAAAATGATCAAAATGGGGGGGAATAATTTTCAAAAGGGGGGGCTACCTCACCGAGTGGGGTATCAAATGAAAGGTATCCGTTTGTACGTTTAAAAACAGTTTTTTTAAATTTCTGTAGATTTCATAGTTTTTGAAATATTTTGAAAATAGTCAAAAAGATACTCATCCCCCCCCCCCCCCTATGTCCGAAGTTTGCAGAGCGATCTGTTTAAAATGTATGGAGCGTTTGTAGATATGAATCTATATTTAACAGGAAAAATATAGAGAAGTCTGTAAAAAGAACACTTTTTGAAAAAAGGTCAAAAAGGAATAATTTTCAAAAGGGGGGCTAGCCCACCGAGTTGGGGTATCAAATGAAAGGTATCAGTTTGGACATTTCAAACCAGTTTTTCAAATTTCTGTAACTTTCATACTTTTTGAAATATTTTGAAACAAGTCGAAAAATTTACCATTACCCACCTTATCCGAACCACCCATTTAACCGAAGCATGCAGAGAGATCTTAGGTATTCGTTAAATTGCGAAGTCTCTAACCGGTACTTTTGGTACATATTGTGTAGACAAACGTTCAAAACCCTCGGCGCGCGAGTTCACTCGCACTTGACGGATCTTGTTTTATAATAATTAACCCTTTTGCTAAAAGTCTGTTCCCATTTATAACGCGGCCGTTTTACGAATGAATCATTGTGCATTTCATCCTAGCGCGCCTTTCGCACACTATGTCATTTGACATAGCATACTTTTAGGCCGCGCCCACCGACGAGTTCGCGCCGATGACTTGTATTACTTTAAGAGTTAAAACTTGAAAAAGACATGACATGCGATAAAACTAAAAACATCTGAGTCACTACTGCACCGAGGGCTGAATAATAAGTTGGTATAGGTAAAACCTGTGCCTAATAGAAAGGGTTTCATGTCAACGACCTAACCCTTTGGGACATGCTGATTTGCAAAAAATACAATGAGTAACCCTTAGGCCGTAAATAATTACAGGCTGATGTGGGTTGCCCGCTCTCTCAATTTAATATTTTAGGTAAGATTATTTTAGTTGGAAAGCTTGTAATGTTTTATTTACTTTAATGGGTAAAATATATTCTAGAAATAACAGAAATATTTTTTATGAATAACTCAAATCCCAACTTTTCTAAAACGAAGTTCTTTGGTTTCCCACTGCTGGGCTTAGGCTGTTGATTAGGTCACTTTTAATTATTACTAGGATTTTCTGTTTAGTGCTACAGATAGATAGATAGAAAATACTTTTCTATACCACACAAGGAAAGAAAACAATACAAACAGAAATGCGTAGAATAAAAGAAGTATAAAGGGCGGCCTTATCGCTATCAGCGATCTCTCGAGTACCGGTATTTACAATTTTCATAGAATTGCTTTTATCGAATTTAAATTAAATAATGATTTTCCCGAAACCAGTTAGGCCGGAATATTTCCGAAACCAGTTAGGCCGGAATATTTGGAAGTTTCTTATATTCAGGAACGTATGGAATTATGTAAAAGGCAAAGGCATTTTTGGAATCATATCACCATGTTGGGACCATCCCAGACCGCAAGTCATAAGCCGAGGGCTGCCGGAATCAACTCTGGCCCAGTTTTCAGAGTTCTGTGAATTTCTGTTATCTCACGAAGGCTTAGTGTCGAGTGACCCCGGTGAGATATTATAAATTGTTAGTTGGTTTTTGGTTTTATAAGTCTGGTTTCTTCGGATTTGCGGAAACTTGCAATGAGCTGTCAACACATATGCACTGTTCTATCCAGGCATGTTCTATATTTATAACTGAATTTTTTTAAACCTAGCTGTAATTTTTGACCAAAATTTTGAAATAAACTAAAATACAAATTGTAATTGAATTCTAAGTCTGTTGAAGAAAGGTTACCTACTTTTGTTTAATTATAAGACTGAATAATAAAGCTGGTTATGAAAGTGAGATAAACTGGACTTTTGGATGTGGAATCATTTATGCAGAATTGGGATAACAGACATTTCTAAAAGAATTGCATAGGCAAACAGAGCGGGATAGAAAACTGCCGTGAATAACCTATAACAGGTAGCTATCTGATGTCATCTTACATGGGGTATAGAACCATACTATAGAACCGTTATAATATTTATGACCTCTGTGGCGCAGCGGGCGAAGGTCCGCCTGCGACGCAGGGGGTTGCGGGTTCGATTTATGCCTCGGGACAAATGTTTGTGCGATCTGCAGATATTTTTTCAGGTGTTCTGGGTGTTGTTTATGTATACTAAAAAAATTAAAATCTATGTGCAGTGTATATATTGTATTAAGTATATCAGTTATCTAGAACCCACATAACACAATCTCTGCTTAGCTTGGGGCTAGATAATGCTGTGTGAATTGTCCAGCATTATTTATTTATTTATATAACCATAAATAGTCACCAGAAATAATCATAAATTATAAATCAGAAATTAACTTACTCATTTAAAATATACCTACGCAAGCGATGAAGGTCCTACTAAATCAAATTAAAAACAGAACCCTAAAAGCATACCTAACTTGTTCGGCTACTAAATTCTGGTTCATGTCACCAAAAATGGGTTACTTAGCGAGAGCTTACTCACTGCCCCGGGTTAGTAGAAACTTGCGTGTAATCTGTTGGGTCCATTAGTCCTGTCATGTCAGCGGCGAGGTCCCGGGCGCCCCCGGGCGTCGTGACATGTAACATGTTACCAGCTTTTAGAGACGGCTTTTCTAGAACCTTCCTAGTAACTACTGTGCCAATGGTTCTAATATAGGTATACGTATCAAATAATTTGATTGTTATGAAAAAACTAAAAACAAACTACGAATCCTTTAATTTTTTTGGGATAATCTATACTTATAATAAAACTGTAACAGCTCCAATTCTGTACATTGAAGATATTTTGAAATTTTTTTTTGGAGGGCACTCTATTATCGATACTGAAGCCAAAACTGTATTTTTTTTCATTCATGTCTGTCTGTCTGTCTGTCTGTCTGTTTCTTAAACGCGCATCACGTCGAAACTACTGAAGGTATCGAAATGAAACTCGGAACAATTTTAGGTCATACTACGAGGAAGGACATAGGATACTTTTTATCCCGGAATTCAGTCAGGTTCCCCTGGGAGAGGGGATGAAAGTAAACTTTCTTCACCGCCCATGACGCCGAAAGTGCTGAATGAGTTGGAATGAAACCTAGCACGATTTGATTTCATACTACAAGAAAGGACATGGGATACATTTCATCCCGGAATTCAGTAATGTTCCCCTGGGAGAGAGGATGAAAGTAAAATGCTTTAACCGCGCATCACGACGGAACAATTGAATGAATTCGAATGGAACTCGGCATAATTTGAGTTCATACTACGAGGAAAGATACATTTTATCCCAGAATTTAGTAAGGTTCCCCTGGGAGAAGGGATGAAAGTAAAATTCCTTGACCGCGCATCACGCCGAAACTACTGAATTGGACTGAATTGGTACGATTTGAGTTCAAGGAAGTTCATGGGATACATTTTATCCTGGAATCCAGTAAGGTTCCCCTGGGATCAGGATGAAAGTTAAATTCTGAAACCGCGCATCACAACAGATCTACGCGTCCTCCGATTTCATGCTTTCTTTTTGTTAGAAACAGTGTTGCAAGATCGAATTTGACTAAATCAGTAGAAAATCGAGTAGAAAATCAGTAGATTGATGAAATAATCTGTAGATTGGAGAAAAAAAATTGTAGATAAAGGGTAGGTAAGTTCCTATCTATTTATTTTTCCAAGACGCAGCCATTAGTAAGGTTCCTACCTACTAAGGTGGTGTCTTGGAAAAATAAGTTAGGTTCCTACCTTACATGATATTATGGTGGTTTAGCTGGTCCTGTTAACTGTACTTCCGAAGTTTGGTTGCAGTGGTCCAATTAAACTAACTGGACCACAGAAAAATATTTTTTACTTTTGTACACAGCCAACTGTACCTACCTCCTAACGAAAAAAAATTACGGTGGTCCAGTCAAATGGATCAGGAGCCCAATTCTGCAATACAATTGCTTCAGTATGACAGTGGAATCGTCGCAGAATCATCACATTGAGTCCTTAGATTAATAAAACTCCAGATAGTGTTCGAGATAAATTAATAGTTTCAAACTTGACGCGCGTCTCTCCATCTGCATTCATCATAATTTCCTTCATCTGAGGTGGAATACCAAAACGTGACATTCTGTGTCGATACCCCTGTCATAGTGAAGCGATTAGTATAGCAGAATAGGGCCCCAGCTGATCGGAACCATGAGTAAGAAAGAAACGAGTATGACACTTCTTAACACTGACGCTGGCCGAGTCGTAGCTAAAAGTCGTGTAGATAAAGAATGGGATTGAAGATGACAACATGTTATCCTCCGTAGACCCTACGCAATTCTTTGCACGGCGGCGTTTCATAATATGAAAGACAATGGTTAAATGTGAAATTAATTAGTCGGCAGGTAAGGCAATCGCGAACGAAGTCGCGGGTACAGCTAGTAAATAATAAATAATAATAATAAATAATGCTGGACAATTCACACAACATTATCTAGCCCCAAGCTAAGCAGAGCTTGTGTTATGGGTACTAGGTAACTGATATACTTAATACAATACACTACGTAGATAGATATTTTTTATTATACATAGAAAACACCCAGACCAACGGAACAATTTTCTGCAGATCGTACACAAATTTGTTCCGAGGCGGGAATCGAACCCGCAACCTCCTGCGTTGCAGGCGGACCTTCGCCCGCTGCGCCACGGAGGTCGTCATAAATAATTCGTCTTCGAACTTCGTAACTACAGTTTTTTTTTTTGTGTACCTCGGGATTGTTCTCTATACAATAAAAAGCGAAAGATTAAAAAAAAAATCTTTGTACCTATAATATCTATCTATGTAAATTGTTATGTATGTTAATCATGCATATCAGTCATCTAAAACCCATAACCCAAGCTCTGCTTAGCTTGGGGCTAGATGATGCTGTGTGTATTGTCTATTAATATTTCTGCATTATTATTTTTATTTATGTAATTGACGGAGAAATCGACGCACATCATAAAAAACTTACAATCAATTTAGAACTTCCTCATTTTTTCGAAATCGGTTAAAAATTATAGTGACTTTTAGGATCAACATTTATTGTGGAAATTATTCCATATATCATTTAAAAATGTCTAATGGTCTATCAATATTGCTGTTTATATATTGTACATACTATAATATCATATATGATTCGGAATACAAGCCTGTTTTTACTAACATTGGAGGTACCAAAGGTCTAAATGTGTAAATTCAATTTTACAATATATATTTTTGAGTGTAGAATTTGGTGCATAACAAATTTGCGAATGTAAATGTTAGAGTGTATAATATTTTTAACAATAACTACTTTGAAAATATCTGTTTTATCGCACAGGGCTACTTTCCGAAAGCAATGTCCTAGCTAGCTGAAATATGTTATAATACAACCGGTTGCGTCAAAACTTAACATGCGTTAAATTATCACCATAAATAAATAATGCTGGACAATTCACATAGCACCATCTAGCCCCAAAGTAAGCTACTCAAAGCTTGTGTTATGGGTACTAGATAACTGATATATTTAATACATTACATACACAGTTAGATTTTTTTTTATTATACATAGAAAACACCCAGACCAACGGAACAAATTTCTGCAGATCGTACACAAATTTGTTCCGAGGCGGGAATCGAACCCGCAACCTCTTGCGTCGCAGGCAGACTCTCGCCCGCTGCGCCACTGAGGTCGTCAAAAAGCGTACCATCGCATCGTAATCTCCGTTCTCTTGTTTTTTAGTATAATCTATTTCGTAGATGAACAAAGGCTTTTACGGGGACAGCTGCGGCCACAATTACAAGGTCTTACAATGTAATCCACGTAAGTGCTGACAAACGCACTAAGGGTATAAACCTTCCTTCGTGTGTATCTGGAAGCCATAGGCTAAATTATACGATGATGAGAAGAAGATAACAAAAGTGAGCTTGAATGAACCTCCAGGACGTGTGATGGACGATTTGCCGTGGTGGTCACGGCGTAAGAATAACTCTTTTTTCATTTTCGTTTATTAAAATCATAGGAACACACATTGGAATACTTGGTAACGTCAAATTTAGTGTTTTAAAACATATTAAAGCAGAGGCTATTTAAATAAACTTACAGAATCCAACTCGTAAGAGATAACTAAGGTAACCTACCAGAGGGTGGACAGCTTCCTTCTGTGTATTTTTAACAACCCAACGCAAAAAGAGAGAGGTGTGATATGTTTAACGTGTCTGTCTGTGTATCTGTCTGTAGTATCGTAGCTCCCAAACGGATGAACTATTTTCGTTTCGATTTTTTTGTGTCATAGAAAGTTTTATCCCGTGTGTTCTTAGCATGAAAATCTGTCGGGGGGAGGGGGGTTTAAATTTTATTTTTGTTCTTGTTAACGAGGTGTTAACAAGAACAAAAATAAAATTTAAACCCCGCGATACTGCGATCAGCAATCCGCCTGCCAAGCATAGTGATTATTTTCATTCATTCATTCATATCATTTGTACGGGCACGTACATTGTGCATTGCCCTAATTAATGCCAATCGCGCATTTACGCCAGTCATCAATTTTAGCACTACTTTTTATTATATTCAGTTCGCGATCATCTGTCAATCGACACACGCGTCTCACTATCATTTCATTAGTAACTACAGTTTATCGTTAAATATATCAGTTAAAATTTATCTCTTGGTTTTTCTGATATATCCAGCTTAGTTACTATACGTGGTGTACGACCGTACATCATTTTTTTTTAAATTTTAAAACTGGTATATCACCCTCGCGTGTGCGTAAATCAGTGCTACCGTGAGGATTTCCGCTAACAAGTGGAAATATCAGTGTGAGCTAGCAGCTCACTGGATCACAGCAGCGGGTATCATCAGATACCTAAGGACGTAAGCCAGGCCGGCTTGCGACCGCATCCGCAGCAACTGCAGGCGACAACAGACACCGCAGGAAGGACACAGCATCAGCAGGGCGTCAACAGACACCACAGGACGGACGTAGGAGTAGCAGCACCGCGTCATCGTTCATCCAGTCCAGAAGATTTCAAGTAAGATCTTTCCATTTTATATTCTTTTACTCTCATAACTTACGAGTAATAAGATGTCGACTATGGAAGAATTACTATCGGCTCAAGAGCGAATCGCTTCCGCGATTGAGCAAATTTATTCGAATTTCAAGAAAGACGGTTCGGATAGGAAAACTCCAGACTATATCCAGCGAAGGCTAGACACTCTAGGTAGCTACTGGAACGAATATCAATCGAATCATAATAAGCTGTGCGGATTAGGTACTAAGTCTAATCCATACTTTACTACAAATCAATTTGAAAGCAGTGGAGAAAGATACACCTACATCAGGACAGCTATTCAAAGCTCAGGAGCGAGGGAAGGGACTCCCTCCTCACTCATCAAGCCAGCAACCCTAAGGCCAGGGACTCCGTCGCAGGAATTCTCGTATCAGGCTCGGGGTAGCAATAGCAAGACCGATGAGATGCTGCGGAAACAATGCAGTAATTTCAAGGCATTCGAGCATACTATTTCGAACATCGACTTAGATTCTATATCGGAGAAATGGGAATTTGATCACTTGTTGCGCATCATTCAATCACGTTGGTCTACCATCGACACCCTTCATTGGGAGCTAGATAGCGAATCGGCTAGTCAGAAAAGCCCGGAGTACGAATCGCATTTTTTCCAAGCTGAGAGAAAATTTAATGAGATCATAAAAGCTATCAATAGGAAATTCTCCTCTGTCTCTCATCGTGAAAACACTACTCCAAAAATGGAAATTCCAACCTTTTCTGGAAACTATCATCAATGGTCTAGTTTTAAAGATCTTTTTACTGAAACTATTCATGCCAATCCAACTCTATCCCCCGCTCAGAAAATGCAATTTCTAAAAACTAAAGTAAAGGGTGAAGCGGAAAGACTTATCCAGCATCTTTCCATCTCGGCTGATAATTATCAAATCAGCTGGGAGCTTCTGAATAATCGCTACAATAATAAGCGTCTAATATTAAGTTCTCTTTTCGATTTAATGCTCAATATCCCAGCGGCGCAGCAATCGTCGCTAAATCAAATCAAAAAAATCCATGACGTAACTCGCGAAAGTCTCAACGCTATCAAAAACTTGGGAATTAACGTAGAGTCATGGGATCCTCTTATCATTCATCTCATGTGTCAAAAGCTCGACACAGAGACCCTTAGCGAATATCTCTCTTGTGTGAAAGAACCTAAAGAGATTCCTAATCTTGAAGAATTTTTATCATATTTGGAGAAGACGTTCACAACAATGGAAACCTCACGAAGGAAGTCTGATCCTAAATCTGCTCAACAAAATCATAAAAATCAAAAATCCTTCCATAACTCGAATACGAAACCGTCATCGACCGGACGTATTGAGCAATCCGCGAACGGCAAAAATGTTTATGCCGCAAAATATTATAAGTGTGCAATTTGCAAAAAGAATAATCATTCTATTTTTATTTGTAATAAATTCCGTGAAATGTCACCATCGTCAAAAATTCGAACAGCCGAGAATCTAAAATTATGCAAAAATTGTCTTTATTGCCACAATGGAAACGAATGTATTTCAGAAAAACGCTGTCGCGAGTGCAACCTTGCACATAACACGCTTCTACACGACGCGTTTTCGCTAAACTCTAATGAGGCCGGGCCATCGACTTCTAGTAGTGCGAATGTCAGCGAAACCAAACAGGGTCATAAGCCAACTGCTAGGAGCTCACATGTGTCTCAAACTGAAATACCTGAAATCCTTTTAGCAACAGCTGTGGTAAAAGTTGAGGCATCTAATGGTTCCTTTATCAAAATGCGCGCTCTTTTAGATCAGGGTTCTCAGACTTCTCTCATATCTGAGAATGCTGCCCAACAGCTAGGGCTGCCTCGTCAAAAATGTCAGGGTGTGATCACAGGAATAGGCGCGAAGCAGTCGAACTGCAAAGGAGCGATCAATATCAAATGCGTTTCAGCCAATAGCAACTTTGAGTTTCACACGGATGCACTTATCATGAAAAATCTTATAAAAAAATTACCAAGCTTTTCTTTTGCCAAACCTACATGGTCTTACTTAGACCATATCACTCTAGCCGATCCTGAATTCAATCACAGCCGTCCCGTGGACATCTTGTTCGGAGCAGATATTTATTCGTTGATCTTATTAGAAGGTATCTGCCGAGGCGAGCAAAATCATTCACCTATTGCGCAAAACACGCGTTTAGGGTGGATTTTGAGTGGTAGCGCAAGGACTCTTCAATGCAATGTCATTATCAACGACTTAGAGGAAATCCAGAGATTCTGGGAAATCGAAGACATTGCCGAAGAGTCCAATCTATCATTAGAAGATCAGGAGTGCGTACAGCACTACAAAAACACCACCACTAGACGAGAAGACGGTCGGTATGAAGTACGGCTACCTATGAAAACAGATTTTCAAAATAACTTAGGGTTTTCAAAAAATAAAGCAATTGCTCAGTTCAAATCATTGGAAAGGAAGTTTATTAAAAATCATGAAATGGAAAATCATTACAAATCATTTATGAAAGAGTACCTATCAATGGGCCATATGGCACCCGCTGTTAGTAGCACCAAACCCGATTTTTATTTCACTCATCACGGAGTGGAACGAGCGGAATCTACAACTACTAAGTTTAGAGTGGTGTTTAACGGCTCAGCCAAAACTTCGTCAGGCTATAGCCTTAATGACGTCATGAAGCGTGGATCTAATCTTCAGCAAGACCTTCAGTCGCTTATTATCAAATGGCGGCAATTCAAATTTGCCTTTACTGCAGACATTGAGATGATGTTTAGACAAATTTGGATAAACAAAGAAGATCAAAAGCTGCAAAAGCTCATCTATCGAAATTCCGAGCAGGAAAATATCAAAGAATGGGAGCTTTTAACGGTCACTTATGGTACCAAGGCCGCGCCCTTCTTAGCAATGATGACCCTTCGACAGTTGGCATCAGATGCAAAATATCAGCAACAATACAGCGCAGCAGCTGCAGTCCTCGAAAGCTCCTTCTACATGGACGATCTCGTTCACGGGGCTCATCAGTTAAAAAACGCAAAACAATTGCGCGAGGACCTCATCAATCTACTTAAAACCGCTGGATTCAATTTAAGAAAATGGAAGTCGAACGTTGCTGAACTGTCAGATGCAAACATGCACAATAATCAAGACAGCTTCGACTTCAAGCAACCAGAATCTTCCAAAACTTTGGGACTTAGCTGGAATCACCAGCAAGACATGTTTATGTTTCAGTCTAAAATTGAACCGACGGCCGAGATGGAAACTAAAAGATCACTCCTCTCGGATATCTCAAAGCTATTTGATCCCCTAGGCTGGCTAGCGCCAATATCGACTAAGTTTAAAATAATTTTTCAGAAGGTATGGTTGTCCGCAATCAAATGGGATGACCCCCTGCCCGAAGAAATTTTATCTGAATGGATCTTAATCAAAAACGATATCATTAACATCAATAAAATAAAAGTACCTAGGTGGTTATCAACTAACGAAAATGACGCAATCGAATTGCACGGCTTTTGTGACGCATCGACTAAAGCCTACGCATGCGTTATTTATTGCAAAATAAAACGAGGTAATCAGCCTATTATCACACTATTGGTTGCTAAGACGAGGATAGTACCATGTGGAAAAAATATCTCTCTCGCCAGGTTGGAGTTGTTGGCGGCTCATCTCCTCTCAAAGTTAGTACTTAAAGTGCAACAGTGCTTAAGTACCTACCAGCTTGAGGTCTATGGATGGTCTGATTCCATGATTGTCCTAGGATGGCTTAGCGGAGACCCAACCAGATGGAAGACCTTTGTGGCCAACAGGGTCACAGATATCAAAAAGACGATGCCATCAACATGTTGGCGTTACGTCAAATCCGAAGAAAACCCGGCGGACTGTGCCAGCCGTGGATTAACAGCATCACAGCTGATAAAATATGACTTGTGGTGGCAGGGACCATCATGGCTATCAGACTTCGATGGACAAGGCAAGCAGCCAGCATTTACCACTGACCTGGAGATGAAGAAAGTCCGTCAAGTCAATGCTGTCACTGAACAAGATTTAGAAAGCAATATCATTTATCAGTTACTTTCAAAACATAGCTCTATCAGTAAAGTTATAAGAATTTTATCATGGGTGTTCAGATTTAAAGAAAGAAAACACAGCAAACAAACATACCTTGCACTATCTGAACTTCATAGAGCTGAAATTCTTATCATCAAACAAGTACAGCAAATTGAGTTTTCAAGTGAAATTAAAAACATTACTGAGAACTGCAAAGTACATTCTAAAAGCAAATTATTACAGCTTAATCCATTTTTGGATGAAAACGGAATCCTACGAGTCGGAGGACGACTAAGAAATTCCAATCTTCCGACGGACATGAAGCATCCGATCATTGTGCCTGGCAACAGCCGCTTAGCCGAGCTTCTGATTGAGCAAGCTCACAATGCTTCTTATCATGGCGGAGCTCGCCTGACACCAGCTTTCTTAAGAAAGAAGTATTGGCTCGTAGGAGGAAATAAAATAGTTAAAAAGCAGTTACGTGGATGTGTTAAATGTCGCCGCCACGATCCCATCAAGCACGAGCAAATTATGGGAGACTATCCAGCAGCTCGTACGAGGCCATCCCGACCGTTCCAGCACACTGGTGTTGACTTTACTGGATTTGTCGATGTCAAATCTAGCAAGGGTCGCGGCATAAAATCAACTAAAGGCTATATCGCAGTTTTCGTGTGTATGGTGACCAAAGCCGTACACTTGGAACTAGTCTCCGACTTAAGCTCATCGGCCTTCCTAGCAGCCTTACGAAGAATGGCAGCGCGAAGGGGCGCACCCAGTCACATATACAGTGACAATGGCACCAACTTCGTAGGCGCTAACAAAGTTCTCAACAGAGAATACTTAGATCTTCAAGCCACTTTAGATCCAAGCTTCTATTCGGCTATCACCGATATGAAGATCCAATGGCACTTCAATGTTCCAGGCTGGCCTAGCGCGGGAGGTCTATGGGAGGCAGCGGTGAAAAGCCTCAAATATCATTTAAAAAGAGTCATCGGCGAACAAAAGTTGACTTTCGAGGAATATTCAACGTTGCTTTCTCAATTAGAAGCATGCTTAAATGCGAGGCCTCTCTGCCCTCTAACTGAGGATCCTGAAGACATGGAGTATTTAACACCAGCACACTTCTTAGCTAGCGGTCCCACACTTACTATCAATGAGACCGAGAGAGACTTGCGTACTAGATGGCAACTCACTCAAAAAATCTTTGAAGATGTTTGGAAGAAGTGGCAATCGGAATATCTAAGCCAACTATCGACGCGAATCAAGTGGCGTCAACCACAAGACAATCTAAAAATCAATGACGTCGTCATCGTTCACGACGCCAACCTGCCATCTGGGAAGTGGGCCCTAGGCAGAATAACAGCTCTACATCCAGGGAAAGATGATTACGTACGTGTAGTCACCCTGAAAACCAAAAATGGTGAATTAAAGCGACCTATCTCTAAAATTTCTAGGTTACCTGTACAGGGTACCGATACAGTTCAACAAGACTGTACGTTTCAACAGAAACAAGATAGAGTTTGCTCTGCTACAGTCACCAATCGAACAAAGAAATCGTACTTAACACACTTTATATATATGTTGTTTATGCTATTTTTTACAATGATGGCAACTCCCGTCCACGGTAAATATCAAGTTACCAACTTAAATTCAAGTCAAGGATTTTACTTCGATCATATTAGTAATATTCGACTTGAACGAGATCAATGGAACCTAGTCATCTATTACGACATGGAGCCCTATTGGCAAAGCCATGACCTTCTTATCAAATATATAAATCATTTAGACGGGGTTTGCAACGATCAAACACATAAAAAGATAGCACAATGCGACATAGTACTTCTTCAATTACATCATGGGCTCAATGAACTCGCGCACTACAACAACATTTTGCTCGGTAAGCAGTTCGCACGGAGTGCGCGCACGCGACTACCGCGCGGCCTTGTCAACGGGATCGGGTTTCTAGCTAACAAACTGTTCGGCGTACTTGATCAGGATTTTGCAGAGCAATACGAGCGTGACATTGAAACTATTAGAGATAATGAAAAACATTTAGCAGTACTTTGGAAAAATCAGACTTCTATCGTCGAGGGGGAATTTAATCTTTTGAAGAGAGTAGAATCTTCTATTGATAAGCAAAGTAAAATCTTTAACCAACATCTAAATAATCTTGAAATAACGTTTAACAAGCAGAGAGACGATTTACAAGTAGTATCAAGTTCCTGTGATTTCACCTTATCATCAGCTATCGCACAAGGTATCCTAGTGAGTCTACAGAATATACAAGAAACCGTCATCGATGCCTTAACGAATGTCTATGCTGGAAGATTCAACTTTCACCTTGTTACCCCAGAGCAGCTACGCGACGAGATGAACACCATCACTGGAATGTTAACCAAGGACGTATCATTGCCCTGGAACCTTCAATCTGATATATCGAAAATGTATCATCTACTCTCAGTCAGAGCTAGAGCTTCGAATAAGTTTATAATATTTGAAATCAAAATTCCATTAGTCGCCAGAGACAACTTCGAACTTTATAAGCTTATACCTATCCCACAGCAATTCGGAAATAAAATGACAAGCCTAGTTCCGATATCAGAATATGTAGCAATAAATATGCAGAAGGACTCTTTTGGACCTCTCGCAGAAAGAGACGTACATAGTTGTGTAGAGTTGGATAAGGACTCGCATCTATGTCCTTTACACCAACCTATTTATCAGATGAAATTAGACGAGAATCTTTGTGTCAAAAGCCTATCCGACCAGTGTCAATCATCATCATCACCCTGCAAGAGTACCTAGACTGGATTGAACAGCATAAACACCTACTTATATTCCTGCTGCGGTCAATGCTCTGTACGAATCATATGCGAGCATCAGATTACCGCTGACCAACTACATAAGTCAGGGATAATAAGCATCGATGAAGGGTGTATCATCAAGAGCGAAGCTATCACGATCTTCGCTCACAAAACTCTAGCAAATACTCTTCGAGAAGAAGCGGACGTGCTGAAGATTGAGATCCCTCCAATCAACAGCATATTCAACATATCAACTCCTTTGTCTACCAGCCTAAATCAAACTGATTACTCCAATCACCAAGAGTATATCGAGGAGATAGACAGGCAGCTCAAGCAGCTTAAAGCTAGTACAGCGGAAGGAGTACTGACTGACAGAGTCAGTTATCACGACGTTCATCACTACGTCGCCATCTATCTGTTGTTGTTCGCGGTCGTCGTCGGAGTCGCAGTCTTACTGTGGCGCCGCTGGCGGGCGCGAGCGCAGCCCGCCGCGGCGCCGCCCGCCCTGGCAGCACCGCCCGCGCCTCAGAGCGCAGAGGGAGCGCCGATTGAACTGCGAGCTACAAGCTTCGAGCTTCCTACAAAATGCGTCAGTGAAAGTGCAGTGCATGAGTGCTGTGTTCGTAGTGAGCCTAAGTTAGAAAAGTCGTTTAGTGCGCGTGTGATCTCAGATAAATCTAGTTCTCCCGTATTTTTCGATCAAAAGTTCAATCGTACCGCATGAACTATCAATCAATGAAGCAATTTATGACTACAAGACTGGACAATTAGTTATTCTAAGCAATTATTATTTCATCATTTTGTAAACTAAATTGTACCATCAGCATCACCTTGTATCACGTCATTCACCTATCATTTTCTCCAGCATCTTATCCTCAATTTCTGGCCCGGGAATATGTACGGGCACGTACATTGTGCATTGCCCTAATTAATGCCAATCGCGCATTTACGCCAGTCATCAATTTTAGCACTACTTTTTATTATATTCAGTTCGCGATCATCTGTCAATCGACACACGCGTCTCACTATCATTTCATTAGTAACTACAGTTTATCGTTAAATATATCAGTTAAAATTTATCTCTTGGTTTTTCTGATATATCCAGCTTAGTTACTATACGTGGTGTACGACCGTACATCATTTATTGTTATTCTATGCATACAGGTATTGTTCATAGGTGTAGTGTAGATAGTCTTAGTGGGCACACAATGCATACAAAACCCTGTCAGGGCGCTACAATTATTTTGGGTTTGCTCATGTTAGATTGATAACTTTGATAGATAGATAGATTATATCATTATTGACCATCAATACTAAAAAAAAATAAGAACTTAATGCTAACTATATCATAATGTGGAACGACCGGCGGCCTTATCGCTAACAGCGATCTCTTACAGGCAACCTTTGATGCTTCACACCTATTTATGGAATTAGATAATTTTGGAATGTCATTTTTAAAATATAGTAGTAAAATTGAATAAGATCAGGTTTTCAATTACATAGAACGATCACAAATTAACGTCAGATTTGGAATAGCAATAACAATTTATATATATTTATTTGAAGTCTATGTAGGTAATAAAAATAAAATTAAAACTATGTCGGGGGAGACGCATTCAGCAGTGATCTTGAAGTGCTGATGGGTATATAGGTACGTGTTATGGATCTATACACCAAAGTCAGCGAGCGCCCACAATTTGACAAACCAGTCTCGGCTTGCTACAATATTCATATCATACTGAAATGTCGCAACCGCCGGGCTGTGTCGCCGACTTTGATGTGTAGACTCTCTTAAGAGGGCGCATTGCGCGCCATTTTGTGAAAAGGAATGGCAGAGGATTTCGCGTTGAAGAAAGATGAAGAAACTGTATTAAGGAACCAAAGAATTAGTTATAACCGCAGTGTTCCTGAGATCTCGAACAAGTTAGGTACAAATCAGTGCACTTTCGTGATTTTTTAACGTAATTTGTTTTTTGCAATCGTGTTTTCCAATTAATAAATATAAATAAAGAATGCTGGACAATTCACACAGCATTATTTAGCCCCACGCTTAGCAGAGCTTGTGTTATGGGTAGATAACTGATATACTTTAATAAATTATTCTGCATTCATAGATTTTTTACAAACACCCAGAAATCCCAAAAAAATATCTGCAGATTGTACAAACATTTGTCCCGAGGTGGGAATTTAAACCGCAACCTCCTGCGTCGCAGGCGGACCTTCGCCCTCTGCGCCACTGAGATCATCTTAAAGAATTCGTGATAGGTCGTCGAATTACGGAACCGAAGATTTTTTTTTTTTATGTAATTCTAGTTTTTTATCACCATGCAAACCCGCAAGGTTCGCACCTTAACGTCTACTATAATAATCCTACACAATAATCCGACTGTGGAACATCATTACATTAGACCACATCTGACCCGCGCCTGTCATTACACAAATGAAGGTAGAATTACACGCTCATACGCGTGACGTGACCCCAATGAGGTACATAACACGCACTGAATGTCCAGACACGTTTGTGAATAAGAATGGTCTATTTAGTACACATTTTACTGCTGGAATAACTGAAATCAGTGTGTCCGAGGTTGTTTGCTTTTACTAAAAGTCAAAAGTCATTTATTTGCGAACATGAGTCATAAAGATGTAAATTAATATAAAAGCACAACATGTTCTACCTAAATCTAGGGCATGCAAATATAGGTCAGTAGTTTCTTAATAAATTAAAAATCGAATAATTAAATTTGTCAATCAAATAACATAGAACAGAGAAACATTTGAGAAAAATAAAATTACAAACTTGGTACGTACTTATTACTAATCAATCAATTTTTATGTCCTTATCTAGTAGAAACTCATTTATGTGATAATAACATTTTGATGTCAAAAATTTATTCAATTTATTTTTAAAATGTGTCAGCGGTAGCAATTTAACATTGTTTGGCAATTTATTAAAAATTTTAGGAGCCATTCCATAGAAACTTTTCTTAAGCAGGGCTGTTTGAGCGCCGGTGGAACACAGACGCTGTTGGTCGCGTCTACTGCGTAAGTGGCTTGGTTTCTCAAATAAATTATTATTGTTTTTGACAAAAACAGCTATCTCAAAAATGTAGAGTGCTGGAACGGTAAGTACATTTAATGCTATAAAGTAGGGTTTACAACTGTCGGTTGTCTTCAGGCCATACATAGCTCTTATGCATCGTTTTTGTGATTTAAAGATCTTTTCTCTGTCTGTGCAGTTTCCCCAAAATATAATTCCGTATCGTAGTTTAGAAGACACGTAGCTGTGATAAACGGTTTTAAGGGCATCCATACCTACGATTTTCCGCAGTTTGTAGAGCATATAAGCAAATTTGCTAAGTGCCTTACATACCTCTTCAGCTTGTATGTTCCAGCTTAATTGTCTGTCTAGCACAAGACCTAGAAACTTTGTATTGGTTGTGTTCTCGACTATTTGGTTTTTGTATATAATTTTAATTTCAGGTATAGGCATACGTTGCGAAAAATGCATAATTTTTGTTTTACTAAGGTTTACACTTAAATTATTATTTTCTAGCCAGTCAATTATATTGTGTAGAGTGTCATTAATGTCAGTTTCATAGGTATCAAAGGATGTACATTTTACTATGGCAGTGCTGTCGTCAGCAAAGAGGACCATAGGATGTTTGGTGACTAGGGGTAAATCGTTTATGTACAGTAAGAAAAGTAATGGACCTAATACACTGCCCTGGGGGACACCATACTTAATTGTTCTTCCATTGGACATATATTTAATCTCCTTCTTAGCCTTTGTACATATTCTTCTTATCTCAGTAAGTTGTGTTCTATTTTCAAGGTATGATTTTAGAAGATCATATGCATTCCCCCTAATCCCATATCGAAAAAGTTTGTCTAGAAGTATTTCATGATCTACATAGTCGAACGCTTTAGTCATGTCCATATATATGGCACATATAGGCGTCCGTTTATCCACGCCTCTTAATATTTTAGTTAAAAGGTCAAAAATTGCTAAATTTATGGACTTTCCCTTTCTAAAACCGTTCTGTTCATTTACTAATATATCGTTTTTTTCCAAGAATGAATTCAGTGCATTGTAAATAATTTTTTCATATATTTTCGAAAAAGCGGATGTAAGTGCTATGGGTCGGTAGTTTTTTATATCATTTTTTTCTCCCTTCTTCTTATAAATAGGCTTTACTACAACTGGTTTTAGGCGCTCTGGAAAAATGCCGTCAGCTATCCCAAGATTTATAATGTAGCTTAGGTGAGGAGATATAGAGTTGCTAACTAGTTTAATTGCCTGAACGGAAATATCGTCGTAGCCAGTGCTTTTTTTATTTTTTAGCGATCTAATGATTTTGTCTATTTCAAGGGGAATAGTGGGGGATATATAAATGGAATTGACCGATGAGTTTATTATTTTATTATTATTTAAGGATTTCTTTTGACATGGGTTTACCTGATCAATAAAATAGTCGTTAAATGCAGTAGCTATATCTTGTGGTTCTGTATAATTGATATTTTTAGATGTGATATTTGTAATATTTTCTTGAGGTGTGTTTTGTTTTGTTCTATTAATTATTTTCCAGATTGTTTTAGATTTATTTATCGATTTTTTTATATTGTGACTATTTTGCGATAATTGAGTTAGTTTAATAATTTTTTTAAGTCTCATAGAGTAAGTTTTTAAAGTTATTTTATTTGCCATATTTGATCGTCGTCGATACGCCCAGAGGAGTTCTCTTTGTTTTTTGCTGCAAAGTTTTATCCCTTTGGATATCCATTTAGGTTTTCTTTTAATTGATAATTTAATTTTTATTTTCGGAAAACATAGGTCGTAGAATAGAGCAAATGTGTCCAAAAACGAATTCCATGCATCATTCGCATTCGCAGTTTGGTAGAGTTCGGAGAAGGAAAGACTTTCCATGCATAATTTAAATTTGGACAAATTATCACTGCAAAAATCTCTTCTAGATACGGTCCAGCTTTTAATTTTGCAAACTCTGCACACAGGATACGTTAGCAGTTGAGCTGTATGATCTGATAGTCCGATGTCTAGTACCTGAGTCTTACAATTTCTTTTAGAAACAATAGCAAAATTATCAATACAACTATTACTGGACAGGCGAGTTGGTTGTCTTATTACTAATTTAAGGTTATAGCAAAGTAATAAATTTTCAAAATCCAATGAAGTTTGGGAGCATTTACTGGTATTCCCTTACAGTGTACTGCATGTAAAAAAAGATTTGGCTAACAAATCTTCAATGACGGTTAGGATAAAACAAAATTGTGTGAGGTACACTGCTCGCGAAGGTCAGCCTATTTTAATTGTTGATCAGGACACACAACAAAATTCAAAAACTAATAAACCATTATCTGAGTCTACTATCTACAGACTTGTTGAGAGTAAACTCAGTGATGGTGATATCAAAGGTGCCTCTCGCATTCTATTTTCAAGTGACACGATGGCACCAAATGACGATGCTACTCTCATATCTCTTGAGAGTAAGCATCCACCCGCAGGGGCCAATATTCGACTCCCCGATCCACCGGAAGAGAGTGATGTCGCTGTGGGCACGACCAGCCAGGACGTGCTTAAAGCTGTCATATCATTCCAGAGTGGCTCTGCCGGTGGCCTGGATGCTGTGACTCCACAGCATCTAAAAGATCTTCTGTCTGGAGGGTCTGGCCATGCAGGTGAAGTCCTTCTGGAAGATCTGACATCTCTAATCAACCTGATGTTGTCAGGCCGAGTCAACAGCGAGATCACTGAACTCCTTTACGGTGCGAATCTTTGTGCCCTTAAAAAGAAGGATGGCGGAATTAGACCCATAGCTGTGGGCACAACCTACCGCCGCCTTGCGGCTAAAGTCTGCTGTCGGAAAGAAGCCGACTATCTAGGCGACTATTTCCGACCAATTCAGCTAGGCTTTGGTTCGCGAGGCGGTTGTGAGGCCGCAGTACATTCCCTTCGTACATTTTTAGACCAAAATTATGGGGAGGTAATACTGAAGGTTGACGTCAAAAACGCCTTCAATTCCGTAGACAGGGGCGCCTTGCTAAAAGAAATTAAAGACAAAATTCCAGAAATTTACCCTTTCCTTTGGCAATGTTATGGTTCACCGTCAAAATTAATTTACAGGAACAAAGTAATTTCGTCCGCAGTTGGCTGTCAGCAGGGCGACCCTCTTGGTCCGGCCATATTTAGCCTTGCCATCCAACCAATCATTCAACGTCTCCAATCCAAGCTCAATGTTTGGTATTTGGATGATGGAACATTAGGTGGAGAGGTGAACACAGTTTTTGATGATCTTAAAATCATCATAGACGAATTTCAAAAAATAGGTTTGGAATTAAATTTTTCAAAATGCGAGCTTTTTATTTCGGACTCTTGTGTAGACAAAAACAATATCATTGGAAGATTCAATAGTTTAGCCCACAACATTACAGTTGTAGATAAATGTTCACTTCGACTCCTTGGTTCACCAATTCTTGATGAGTCTTTTCAGTCATTTGTAGATGAGAAAATTCAAAATTTCAATAAAACTTCGGACAGATTGCTCAAAATTAATAGTCATATGGCTTTTACAATTATTCGGTTCTGTCTATTTGTACCTAAATTTACGTATTCTTTGAGATGTAGTCAACTGTGGAAACACAGCGAGCTCTTGGAAGGCTTAGACAACATAATAAAGAATACTTTATCATCGGTTTTGAATATTGATTTAGATCACAAGGCATGGTCGCAGGCCTCCCTGCCTGTCAAATTGGGAGGCTTAGGTATACGCAAAATTTCAAGTGTAGCCCTGCCAGCGTTCTTGTCTTCTGTCTACAGCACTAGTTCTTTAGTTGACAAAATTTTAAAGCCTTCTCGTTTGGTCCCGCCTGGAATGTCATTAAAAATTTCATTTTTAGACGAAGCTCGAACGGCTTGGCATAATGCTTGCCCCGATGCTGCTCCCCCAAAATCACTTTTGTCCCAACGGCAATGGGACGGGCCTCTGTGTGAGTTGACACGGAATTGTTTGTTACAAACGTGCTCCAGCTCTACGGATCGTGCCCGCCTCCTGGCCGTTTCTAAATGGGAGTCAGGACATTGGTTGCAAGCATTTCCTTCATATAACACTGGTACTTTATTGGATCCCGTAACTTTCCGTATCGCAACATGTCTTCGGTTGGGTGCAAGGTGTTGCGCGCTTCATCAATGCCAGTGCGGTACTGCTGTCGAACAGCTTGGTCATCACGGATTATCGTGTACTAGGGCAGCCGGTCGGATATCTCGCCACGCCAGCCTTAACGACATCATCCGGCGGGCCTTTGTCACCGCTAACGTACCAGCTATTCTCGAACCGAATGGTCTGTTACGTGACGATGGTAAAAGGCCCGACGGTATGACACTAGTCCCATGGGAGTTGGGGAGGCCCATTGTGTGGGACGCTACATGCGTCGACACACTTGCGCCTTCCCATCTTCCGAGGACATCCGTGAGGGCAGGCGCGGCGGCAGATTTGGCCGAAGATCTCAAGAGGCGCAAATATGCAGGTCTCGACAGAGCCTACACATTTGCTCCTCTTGGAGTCGAGACCCTAGGTCCGTGGGGTACCGAGGCTCTTCGGGTTTTCAAAAAATTATCTGAGCGTCTGGTCGAAGCGACGCGTGACCCGAGAGCTGGTCAGTATCTGGCACAGCGCATCAGCATTGCCATACAGCGGGGCAATGCAGCCAGCGTCTTGGGGACGCTTCCGACTGGTATTGATATGGATCAGTTGAGCTACCTGTAGATTGTTTGCAACAGTCTGCAGTTAGCTCAATTGTTTCAATTGTAAATTATATTATAATTTTCTTTGTGAATAAAAGCTTTGTTTGTACATGAAGTTCTATTATTTTTTAAGATGTCGATGTTAAAATCACCACACAGAATAATATTATTTTTGGTGTTGCAAATTTTAAATAATAGTTGTTCCAAAATGTCATAGAATAAATTAAGTCTTTTAGGGTTAGGCACCCTGTACACACATACTAGAGTAATATCATATTGCTTAAGTTCGATGGCACAACACTCAAAAACACTTTCTACACATAATTTTGTTACATTAATTTCATTATGCGTTATACCATTTCGGACCAAAATACATGCTCCTCCACGGTTTTTAGGTCTTGAATAGCATGCTGCAAGATTAAAGTTAGGAATGCTAAGTAGGTCTTCTTGACCTGCTGAAACGAAATGCTCTGTGATGCAGAGTACATCTATGTCAATACAGTGTTGGTTATTTATTTCGTCTACATATAGGGTCAATAGGTCAGATTTATTAAATAGCCCTGCAATATTTTGGTGCATTATGTGTAAGTAATTATTCGAGAAAAAACTGCAACTCGTTATGTTCTTGTTTTTCTGCAGGTTCTTCGTTAGTGCTTGAAGTACAGGAAAAGTTCTGCTCAGCTATACGTTTAGTTAATTTTCCCAAGTCGTGAACAATTATTCGCAAGCCATGGATATTCACTTTTCCGTTCTCTTTTGAGAACATCCTGTAGTCGTAATTCAAGTTTAGATTTGAATCAAGTAGATATGCATATTGTTTCGATTCATTGTCTAAGTAGAGCAAGTTATTGAAGTTTTCGATGCGCCAGTTGAACATCGTTGCATATTTATGGCATTTAAATGTTGGTAAGCAAATAATAATATTAGTAAATAGTACTTTCAGCAGCTTTTCTCTAATATACATAACCAACTCTAAGTTATTATTCGTACTTTTAAAATCCTCTTCTCCTAGAAATATTACACAGTAATCCTGCATCGTGAAGTCTTTTAATTTCTCCTCGATTCCTTCCAATAAAGGCAGTATGCCACAGACTGGCTTCCTGTAGTGACAGATGTCATATCTGTTCATCTGCTCATTCTCGACGATAGTTTTGTGTTGCAGATTACATGATTTTTGGCTGCTTAATAAACAAATCTTATTAAATTTCTGGCTAGCAACTGGAGGTGAGAATTTGTCTCTAGTTTGAGTTAGATTATTTATCGCATCGAGTGAAGTAGAGGGGTGCGGGTTCAAATCTTGATATTTTGGCTGAGTTATTTTTTCCATACTTGGTACAACATTAGTTTGTGTTTCTTTTTCTTTTCTTGAGATAGTTTGTTTAGCTATTTCTGTGTTTGTTTGTGTTTCTTTATGTGATTTTTTGCTTGACATAACTTCGGTTTCTTTTTGTAATATACTGTCTGTTTGCGTTTCTTTGTGGACTTTCGGTTTTTGCTGATGTTTTGCGTTGTTACGAGGTGTTGACATATTTGGAGATAAAAATTTAGCCGGACTATTGCCAATTTTTTTGTAGAGCACATTTTTTTTCGTCAATTCCATATTCGTTTTTGATAATTTTCTATTTTGTAGTGATAGTTGCTCTATTTCTTCGTGAGCGCTGTTGAGTTGTATCTGAAGCTGTTCTATTTTATGTAATAAAGTTTGAAGTTCGTCATCGATCGAGACGTCAGGAAGGCTGTTTGTGGTGACGTCTAGCGCGTCAACACTCATGTTTGCATCGTTTCTGGTTATATTCAAGTGCGTACGGGCTCGTCTAAAGGTGATGTTTTCTTGCTGGTCCATTATTGGCGATAGAAACGCTTTTATTGCTCGCTAGATGGTGTTAGCGAAGAAATCTACATGCAAAAATAACACCTTCGTCAAGACTAGAACACGGTGCCGATTGATCAGCAGTCGTACAGTGAGACCACTCGACCAGATTGATCATGCAATGTAAGTCGAAATTATTGTTCACTTCGTAAGTGATGTGAAAGTTCGTGGACTGTTGTTAAAGTTCGTTACTGGAATGAGTCACACTTTAATCACAACACCCTCAAAACATTTTTTGCTGAGCGAAAATGTTCTTTGACAAGTTACTGTAATTTATATCACACATCAGTTATAAGTTGCTTGTTATCACTTGGTCTTGGGTTTGCACTGGTTGTGAGTGACTCTCATTGTAGATTTGACCCAATAATTACAGGTTCAAAAATTTTTAACACCGATCGCAGTTCAGATCATATTTCACTATAAATATTAGATTGTTTCTTTGGAAAACACTGTCACTTATGATTTGAAACGTTATTGTTCTAATTATAGTTAAGTCTTAGTAAAATGTACACTTAAACTATTTTTTTAAATAAATTTATACGGAGCCGATGTTTATACTTGCAGCGCCATCTACTCTATGTACTAATAATTGCAGGGAGTGGGACGTGGAAAAGGCATATGTATAAAATCAAAATCAAAATCAAAAACTCTTTATTTCCATAAATACAATAAATGTACACTTAGAAAAGGTCAAATTATAAAACTATACACTGAGACGGAAATAAAGTGATATTTTTGATTTCTGTCGCTTCGGTATGTAGACTAAAGTAAAGAAGCGACGAAGAAACCTTTAGCCTGTTAGTTGTTATTTTTCGAGTTGGAGCAAAACCCGTTCCAAGCTTTTTTATCTTCTAGATAATCTGATATTAATTTATAGTAAGCCTTTTTGCACAGCATATATAACCAACACTTCTTCTTCTTCTTATAGTGCCTCTCAAGGTCGGCGGTCATCCTCTTGAATTTTTCCTTATCCAGGGCTAGCCTGAATAGGTCTTCTGCCTTCTTAATGCCAGTCCATTCCTTATGTTGCGTAGCCAGGAAGTCTTTCTCCGACCAACTGCTCTTTTACCCTGTATCTTCCCCATCATGATCACTTGCAGCAGTTGGTATCGATCATGTCGTAAGACATGTCCTACCTAACCAACACAGTGGATCGTTTTATAGGATATTTGGTACATAGACAATCATTTCTTTGCTACTTACACAGTACAAAACAGACCGCAAAAATATTACATAGTTAAAATAAATACCTAACGAGAAGAAAAACAAATACAAAAAAAGACCAAAAAGGAGAGACTGTACTGTGTTTTACAGCAGCATAAAGGCTCAGCATAAATGCATTACCACTCAGAAAAGGCCCTGATATTCTGCCGAAACCATTATAGTCAAAAGACCCTGTGAGGCTTGCGGTTAGTGTACGTAGTGTTGTGTGTTTGATAGTTACTAAATTTTAATAGTTTATTTCAATAAATAGTCAATACTACTAATAGTAAATACTACACGGACTGTCATGGCATTAAAGGCAAGATTTCGAACGATTTAAAAAAAACTTTAAAATATCATCTCAGCAACCGTGTCACTCAGGACAGTGGATTTACCAAAGACATGTAGCTCCCACAACCCCGCGAAAAAAATTTTTGTTTTCGTACCAAACACCCTGTATTGAGCCTGTGTTGCCATACTGCTAGGCAAAAACTTCCCGACAGTAAGACTCGCAAAAACTCACAGCCGACATTATATATTTCTTTAACTTCAGTTAAGTACTAGTAGCTTAGTACAACTCAAGTAAAAAAACAAATTACACTAATGTCGTATTTTAACTACAATCGCGTAAGACCCGCGCGGACACATTTTTGTATGCAACTGATAAATAAGTTATCCTGGCCTGGTTATCTAACCTGCCTGGTGGACTGGTTAGGCTGGATGATGCTTTGTGATATTGTCCGGCATAATTTATTTATTTATGCACTTGGCAGCACCTCCCATTTTTCTAACTAGGTACAAAAACAGTCGTGCGAACAAAATTAAATTGTTACAGCTGAAATATATGCACGATAATTTCAGCAACAATAAGGCTTTAATTTATTGCCGCAGAACGAGGTCACATCATATGTAGCAGGTATACTAAACGGTGACCTGGCGCTGGCGAGCATTTGTCAAAGTGCGGGAACTGGGTCGTGGCCTCTTCGTGAAAAATTGGCAAAGATGCGAATAACAGTCGACCCCATAACGAGCAAAAAACATGACCCGTTTAATAAACATTTTCTTGTATGGACCTAATTGAAGCGTTCCAGTTTGGTTGAGCACACTTTAGGGCACAATTTTTTGATAAGAATTTAATGAAGGTATGCAATATGGAAAATATAAATTTAATACTGTAATAATAAAGCTTGGGTGATAGCCATGAAGAAACTAGAAATAAGTAGGTTCAGTAATTTCATTATAAGTAAACTGTTTAAGTTTTTAATGAGAATAAATTCTTTGAACCGATATTATGTATTTATTTATTTATTGTAAAGAAAACCAGCAGCACATACATACAAATTATAAAAAAGAAATCGAAGCAGGAGGGTAATAAGAGGTTTTCACGGTAAAAATAATAAATAGTAATAATAATAATAATAATAATAATAAACATTTATTTCAGACATCATACATAGGTCCATAGATTTCATTAAATTGGTAGGTACATATTAATAAAATAGTCACTTAAATTACAGAAAACATTAGTCAAACACAGCATACACAATAATCAAAACGGAAATAAAAGAAAAAATAATAATAATAATAAAGTAAGAAAATTAAAGAATGTTTACATTAATTAATTAATTATTTGGCAATATTGTACTTTATATTATAATCATTTGTAAAAGCGTGCATCTTCGAGGAGTGATATATATAGATGCAGTCAAATCTGTTAGCGAACACGCTCAGAATGCTGTTGGAGCTGGCTCGGACCCTGCGCACCAGAGATGCTCCCCGCTTGCGCATGGTGGTGTAGAAACAGTCTACGCGCGCCTCGGCGAACATCCCTGACGCGCTGCAGAACCGGGGCAGCCCCATCAGCACTCTGAACGCGTTATTATACTGCACCCGTAGGGTAGGTAGATAATAATTAATATATGGTGTGTATCTAGCGCTGCGCATCAGCATTGCCATACAGCGGGGCAATGCAGCCAGCGTCTTGGAGACGCGACGACTAGTATTGTTATGGATCAGTTGAGCTACCTGTAGATTTTTTGCAACTGTCTGCAGTTAGCTCAATTGTTTCAATTGCAAATACTAGTTCTAATGTATGTCTATTATTTAGGTTTAAAGAACTTTATTTATCATACAAACTATACAGTTCATTTACAATGAGATAGACATATATTATAATATTTATAAAATTAAATGTGTGGAACCTCTGAGATCTTCAAAAATTACCTACAAAAAATATCTTGCTACATAGTAAAAAAAAAATTATTGTTATTTTCTGAGTGAATAGTATTTCAATTTCTCAGGTCTATAGTCCAGATCCTACTTTTTTGTAGTTGACGGGTTATGTTTTTATTTTAAAAGGGAATCTATGTATAACTAGCAGTTTCTTTTGAGAAAAAATTGCCGAGTAAATCGAACATCACATCGAAGCATGTGTCGATTCAATGGTCCCAATAAGAGAGAGTGAAAAGGTCCAATCGTAAGAGATTGGTTAGCGTGATGAGCGTGCATCTGACTCGAGACATCCATTGATACTTATTTCGTATAATTATGATTGAACTTCACTTGGTAAGTTCGTTTAACAATTATACTTGCATCTCTCTCTAAATAAGTATCCTGAAAATAAGAATTATTTGCAACATGTGGATATTTGTGAAAGCTTTTACCTTTATTAGAACAGACTAATGAAGATGGATCTATGTTGTGGCTTTTACGCAGATTCTCATCGTTCGACATGTTGCCATCCATTACGATCTTCACGTACTACGACAAAAATATGTTTCGTTGTTATGTACTTAACCGTCCTCTACGTGAAAATTACTGATCGACATCTGAGTGACTGATCACAGTAAATAAATAAATAAATAATGCCGGACAATTCACACAGCATTATCTAGCCCCAAGCTAAGCAGAGCTTGTGTTATGGGTAGGTACCTACTAGATAACTGATATATTTAATACAATACACTAGATAGATAGATATTTTTTATTATACATAGAAAACATCAAGAACACCCTGAACAAATATCTGCAGATCGTACAAACATTTGTCCCGAGACGGGAATCGAACCCGCAACCTCCTGCGTCACTGGCGGACCTTCGCCCGCTGCGCCACAGATGTCGTCAGATCACAGTGATCACTTCCCGAAGGCTCTCTCAACATTTTAAAGAGAATTTTTAGTCCATGCGTTCCAAAAACTACGTTTCCATAAAATGGCAAGGATTTTTGAATATACTAACAGCTGTAACCGGTGTTCGGTCGATAGACTACTGTTTTACGGCTCAGTAATCAACAAGGAACCCTTTTTGTTTCGGCATATCCGTCTGTCTGTCTGCTTATCCGCGGCTAGCAGAGAGACAGTTTTGGTCAACCCTGTCGTACTTTATCGAACCTTAAAACGTCAGAAAAAAGGTACGTATTAAACTCTGTCAGCGGTTTTAATGGGTTAGGTTATGAGTTGTTAAAATGATATCCGGAAACCCAGTGGAGTTCAGAGGCCCTGGCGCCGGCAGTTAAAGAGTTATGACGCTTGAAAATCGACGTGTCTTGTCCCACTTTTGATACAGAGTCCGGTTTAGTGACGACACTTAAATCGTAGTGCGTTGCCGGCCCTGATTTGTCCTAGTTTCGCAACAAATGGGTAGGTTATGTCATGCTTTGTACAAATTTGAAACGTTTTCTATTTACAATAATAATAACTGGTTTACTTATGTTGATGATGCGACGTGGAAATATTTACTTTATTTATTAAGAAAACTACAATAAAATAATAGGAATAAATTAGAACTAGTATTTACAATTGAAACAATTGAGTTAACTGCAGACTGTTGCAAACAATCTACATTACATTTTAATCTTTAGTACAAATTACATCTTTATTTATTTGTATTAGGAAAACAAAAAGCATGATAGTTAGAAAATTAAACACAACAATAGAAAAATTAAGGTAAGCAATTTCCACACAAGAAATAAAATATCTAAAAAATATACATAAACACAATGATTACAACAACAAATAATCAAAAAATTTAAACGCATAATCTAGTACTATTTATTTATTCTATTTTCATTTTTCTTAAGCTTCATAGATTTTGCGTTGTGTCGTTCTCATTCTTACTGTGTTACAGGTTTTTAGTAGAGATTTGCGTGAAAATAAAAGGCAGAATAAGAGCTTTTAGTGCTAAGTCGAGTCGAGTTTTACTCATAAACTATTTACTGCACTTTAAAAGCACGAGCTTTAAGCCGTAGGTAGCAAATACTTGTAAACAAAGGAGCTTTACTTAACAGAGAAGACGGCAATGTAAATATTAAATTATGCTTTTACTCACACGAAGTTTGAATACAAAATGTTAACAATAGATTGGCTGGTCGCTATTGCACAGGAGCTTTTGTAGTAACAAAAGCTCGTGCTTTATTGTTTTGTAGCCGATTTTGGTAAGCAATTTTTCTGTGAAAAGTACGGATGGTAAGAAATAAGGAAGGACTTAAATCTTGCATAACAGAAAATAAGAATCATTTTGCGTCAACCAAGCGCGCATTGTATTATATATTTGACATCGCCACTTATCTGGGGCTCTATTACAATTCTACGAAATCGACAATTGCGTGCGTCGGTTGTATGTCATTGTGGACACATTTTGATAGGCAACCTAGTAGATATATATTCTCCTTAACACAAATATGCGTAAAAATGTGGTTCTTAGCTCTTATTCGATGGGTGCACTGTTTCTGCAGCCGGATCTCGTACTATTGCTATCGACAGTGTCGGATGCGGAGAATTGTAATAGATGCCCTGAGCCCTTTCCATTATCGTTCAACTTATTATTTATTCTAATTTTGGTTTATACCTTTTAATTGAATTATTTCAAAAAACCTACTTGTATTGCTGGAAAAGTCAACATTTCTTAAGAAATTATATAATATTCCAAAAAATTCTGACCTTTTATTAATATTATTTCCTTCATCATTATATATTGTCTTTCCTTCATTACTGTCGTTGCATCAACTGGTATTATCAGACTCTAAAAACGAAATCGAAGTTTCGGATTAGTTTTCGTACAAACGCTTATCTAACGCGAGCTACAAAAGGGTTGATTTTGCGCGACAACGAAAACGACACTTCGATTTTTGTTTTCCGAGTAGGCCCCCGAAAGTAAAATTGTAGTGTAGACCGTGTAGTAAGCGGAAAATTGCGGTGCGACTGCAGGCTTCCGCACTCGTTAGTGAACCGGAAACGTGGACCGAAAACAAATACTTTGATGTTTTTACAAAACGACAAACCTACTGCGAATTCATTATGAATGTAAGCGGGTTAACTACGAACCTAGTTTGTGTTACCTCCTACGAATTCCTTTATTATTTTACACATTTTTTTTTTTGTTGTTTCGTTTTTCTGGTCGTCTCAGAAGGTAATACTGAAAATCAGTGTCGCTCTTCGAGCAAAGCTATGCGCTGAGTTATTGCCTTTTTTTCAGTCTGCAGCACATACATACTTACGTTACTGAGAATCTGTAGGTACTTTTTAACCCCGACGCAAAAAGAGAGGGGTGTTATAAGTTTAACGTGTCTGTCTGTGTTATCGTAGCTCCCAAACGGATGAACCGATTTTCGTTAGTTTTTTTGTGTCATACATAATTTTATCCCGAGTGTTCTTAGCCATGTTTCATGTAAATCTGTAGGGGTAATTTTAATTTATAAATTTGTACTTGTTTGAATGTTTAAAATGATGTACCGACTAATTGTTTGCAAGCATTGTTCCTCGGATACTAATTCATAAGTTATTTTTATGTACGTGGGGTACCGAGGCTCTTCGGGTTTTTAAAAAATTATCTGAGCGTCTGGTCGAAGCGACGCGTGACCCGAGAGCTGGTCAGTATCTGGCACAGCGCATCAGCATTGCCATACAGCGGGGCAATGCAGCCAGCGTCTTGGGGACACTTCCGACTGGCATTGATATGGATCAGTTGAGCTACCTGTAGATTGTTTGCAACAGTCTGTAGTTAGCTCAATTGTTTCAATTGTAAATACTTATTATATTATAATTTTCTTTGTGAATAAAGGCTTCTACTATTTTTATGTTCTGTTGAGAACACAATAAAAAGGTAGGTAGGTAACCATTGTTATGTGTTTCCCCTTTGTTTTGGGGTTTGTGTCCACAAATACCGGGATCGGCGGGTAAAAATATTTATTTGTTTTTTTGTTGGAAACCGATCCCGGTATCCGTGGATACAACTTGGCGGGATCGGTGGCCAGTTCAATCTGATCCCGGTAACAGTAATAAAATTCTGAAAAAAAACTTAAAACACTCGGTTTGCAAGATAATGTTTTTGTCTTTAATGTAATGTAAATTTAATATAAATGGCTTAACTATAAAAAAACTAGACCCATAATTGAGACTAGCCAATAATAATGTGACGGCGTTCGTTACTTTTCATTTCTGACGATTCAGCAAGTATTAGTGTCACAATCACAAGATGTCTGGAGTTTAAGACAAAGCCGCCTCAAATTCAGTTGAAAATTAAATGTTCTACAGGAAGCAAACTCATAACCAAGGATAATTTATTTTAGTCTTCTATCTTACAAGAAATTTAAATAAGGGTGGTACTAAACCAACTTTGATCGAATTTACCGAGATTTTCAGGCTCAACTTTTTCGTTACATATCTCAAAAATCAACCTAAAAGAATATTCTCGTATGTTTAATAATGTATGATGGATGATCTGACTAAAACAACTTTTGCTCAACGAATATCAAAATAATGTTCGCCTCTGCAAAGATAAAGCATCATTTATACGGTTCATACCGTAGAAATGATACTTCCACTTCCTCTGTTTTGTTAGGTTTTTACAATATTATTGCTATGTGATTTGAAAACCGTTTCAACATAAACCACTATAAATGCCAAAGTTTCGATTTTTAGATGTTTGTTACCTCTTCATACCAAATTTAATGAACGTATCGGGCTGAATTTTTTTATATATGTAGTTGTAGACCTGGATTGACATATAGGCTACTTTTTATCCAGAAAAACGAGAACGAAGTCGCGTGCAGACGGTAGTTCTTAATGATCTATTTTTAGCACAGGCGTTACCTCTCTTCACACTAGCGCCGCTATCTATTTTACCTTATTATTTCGTTGAGAAACGGAAATTCTAAAAATTACGTTGGGTAGTTTGTGTTATATTAAAAGCTTTTTTGTAATGCCTATAGTAATAGTTTTATTTTGTATAGTTTAGGCAGAGATGCGAAAATAGAGTTTGGTGACCACCAAGGGCAACTTCGTATCTCCGTCTAAACTATACAAAATAATACTATTACAAAGGAAAATCTTCGTAAAAGAAGCTTATAATAGGTATCACAAACTGCCCAACGTAATTTTTGAATCTCATTTCTTCAATGAAATAATGAGATAAAATAGGTTGCGCTGGCGGCGCTCGCTAGTGTGCTAGTGTGCCTTAAGATTCCCTCTGAGTTATATCAAAAGAAGAAAGACGGAAACGTAGATAGATATGTTCTTACTAACATAATTATACTAGAACAAGTATGCAATTTACAGACACTGGTAAAAGACTTGTTTGTATGTGTAGGTATGTGGAGTAAAGGGGATACTGATGCTGGCGGAACATGCCAAAGTAAACAATGAAAAGCAGAATTTTATTCTGTTCAGTTTAATTGTTTTGAGTTTTAACAGCACACATTTTCTTAAATATCTAGCAAGACACGCGGCAGTATTTCAGCCAAATTCAGAACGCTGCTTTCTGAATTTGGCTGACATACTGCTGTCCGATAATTAAGATAAAGTCTCCGATAATTTTGTCAATTAAGGGCGCATGCATGACTCAAACTAGCGCCGCTGCCTTTTCTTACTTATAATACTGTGATCAAAGGAATTTTAAAATATCCATTGTACAGTTTATGATACCTATCATAATATGCTTTATTTTAATCCATCTGAAATCTGAATCTCTCTTACATGCACCTTGAGGACTCTCCAAAACTAAACCAATGTACCAGCACTAAAAATGATGCCTTTCCATTCAAAATGATCGAAATAAAAAAGGACGGCAAGATTTTTAGTGTTGTCAAATTAGTCTGGTTCATCTGAATTGACACCGATCTTCATCTTCATATTTACAAGAAATAATACCTACTTTTGACTCTCTTGTGGGTAAATAACACCCAGATACTAAAACGCAACTCAGATTTGAGTAGATCTCAAATAATCACTTTTTGAGTATATTTCATTGAAAACTGTTCAAAAATCGCGACTTGAGACGAACTTAAATCTGAGTTGAGTTTGAGTATTCGGCGGTAAGACATTGCCCGTACCTTATCAATTAGAAATATTCAGATGTTTATAAGTCTAGAAATGTTATGTTACAATTTTTAAGTTACGGAATAAAATACATTGGAAATAAACTTTTGATGATCATTGAAACACTAAACATTTAAAAATCATAAAATAGTTAAAAAAAAATAATGTTCTTTACGGCCTTTAAACGCCCACTGCTGGGTATAGGCCTCGTCACCCTGTTATTATTAATATTATAGGATACATTGGAACTTAACACTAACATCTTCAATCGGCAATGTTTTCAACCAAACTTGGCCCAGTTTTCACCTTTACTTTTAATGTGATCAATTTACGTCTTCAGATGTGCGATACGAAGCTAATAAAACCTCTTTAGAAAGACTGTTTCGTAGACAGGCGAGTGTAAAAACGTATGAGAACTCATTAAAACAACAATAGCTGCGATCAAAGAGTTGTTACTACTGTTTCTGCTTGAGACGTGGAAACACGCCAGGGGTCCAACTCTGCTGACCAATCGGTTGACTATTTATTTATTTGAACCACCTGCAGATGATATACATACAAATTACAATAAGGAATTGAATCATATGTTTAGAGCGCTTGTGCTGAACTAATTACGATTTGTTCCGCCCAGTCAACCAAACTAGACAACTGCTTGTTTACGTGGAAAGAATTTTCCGCAGGATCAAACAATAATGATATCCATCCTATGACAAATGGTATCGACGCAGAATTGCCAAGTAACATCCATAGTTGAAAAAAACCCGAGACACGGAGAAATTGATAGAATGGCCCTAGATTGATTATAAACTTGACTTTTAACGTGCGACCCTCCTCTATAGTTTCTTCCATCTAAAGCCTTGTTCTTCTGATGACTACGCAGTACGTTATCACCGTTTGACGCAAACTTCGAGGGAACAAAATACCATTCTAGAACCACATATATAACGCACGCTGCGTTATGGATATAGTGCGTGGGATCAAGATAAATAGATATTTATTTACTGTTTCAAAGCTTTTACAATTAAGCGTTATTAGCTTATCTAGACACTAGAGTACTCTTAATAATATTTATAATTATAATTTACATAATGGAATATTTTAATTTAAGGAATATTTTAATTTAGGGCAGATCAGACATTGTTGATTTAATTCTTAACCATTGTTAATATTTACGTAGGTAGGTTTATTAAAATTCACACACCAGTCCAAGATTACTGGTAGTATTACATTGATACCACACTGATACAACAACAGCATTGTAATATTTGACATGTATTCTGTGAATAAACGATTCTATTCTATTCTATAAGCTAGCATCGGAAATTAATGCGGTAGGCAAGAGAGCAAGGCATGTGTCTTTTTGGCAATAATTCGACGTTACTATCGTAGTTAAGCGATTAGTTTAGCAGAATAGGGCCCCTGTTCACTCGTCTTGAACCTTACCATAGTGTAATGAGTGATGGCAGATGTTAGGAGGTTAGTGGCGGCGCTCAGTGAACGGGAAAGATCGTCGTCATGCCCGTGTCGAATCGATTCTCTTGCTGAAGGTACGAAAATATACCTTTTTAACCGACTTCGTAAAAAGGTGGAGGTTTTATGCTCCGCTGTGTGTATTTTTTTTATGTTTAGTTCATCCATTTCTTCGTATATTGTGGACTGATTTTGAGAATTCTTTTGGTTTTCTATAGAGAATATTCCCGTAGTGGTTCCCTATATAGAGGGATTACTATATGTTCCGCAAAACTTAAAGTACCTTGAATTCGACTTTTAGGTTTTGTAAAAACATTAAATTTTTGACCTTTTTCTTCTCACGTGGCAAGGAGCCATAATATGGCCAATTTTCTGCTTCTTTTATTTCGTCGAAATTAGGATACAGAGAGTCAACTTTTGACAGTGAAATTGGTGTTATTGGTTTCATGACAGTTTCAAGCTTACGTCAAAACCATAAACTAACCTTTGATCCCTATATTTTAAATAATATTTATAGAAATTGTAACGCTGTGGCCTCAATAAAAAACCTATTAAAACTGAGACAATTTAATATATTGAGTTTAAGTATTAAAGATAGATCACGAGTTCTTGTGGGGAAATAATATCAGTGTATCTTTTTTCGCAGTTAATTATTGCTGTTTGGGTTGTAAAGTATTGATTTTATTGTTTTTTCGCGTCATAACTTTATGGGCCAAGTGCACTGCGTCTAAGAACTGCGTTATTAACCGAATTCGAAATAGGTAGAGGTTTTATATTAAGCTGTTTGTTTTTTTTATGTTTTTTGTACCTCATCCTCAACAGCCTGTATTGGTCCACTAACTGGACACAGGCCTTCCCCTGATAAGCGCCTTATTGGCTTTTATCACATGGGGGATGCCCATCATCCCCACACTGGGCATGCGGGTTGGCATTTTTTGTGTATGTTCGTCTATTTCTCCGTCATAATTGACCATAATTGGTCCAATTTTGAAAATTCTTTCTCTATTGTACAGAGAATAAAAAATGTATTCCCGCGGGTTTAGAATTTGTAACGAAAAACTCAAAAAGAGTGTTAAAAGGAAATTGAATTCGGTTTAGTTTTTCCAAACAACGAAATTATTTTATTACTTTGAATGAATTTTTCTATGACAAAATGATTTAAGCAGAGCATGTCTCCTACCACAATATAATCTTGGCGATTGTTTTTACAGGGTGTTCAGTGGAACGATGTACATCTTTAGTTACTACAGGAGAAAAATTCTGTATCTAGATCCCGTACGTAGATAATAAATAAATAATAATGCTGACAATCCACACAGCACCATCTAGCCCCAAAGTAAGCTACTCAAAGCTTGTGTTATGGGTACTAGATAACTGATATATTTAATACATTATATACATAGATAGACATTTTTTTATGATACATTTAAAACACCCAGACCAACGGAACAAATTTCTGCAGATCGTACACAAATTTATTCCGAGGCGGGAATCGAACCCGCAACCTCTTGCGTCGGAAGCGGACTCTCGCCCGCTGCACCACTGAGGTCATCATACCAACTTAAAACCAGATAAAACCAACTTTTGTATAATAACTTAGAAACCAACTCTTCTATAATACCTAACTTAAAAACCATGTCATCCTACAAATTCTACTATTATTATCCTACTACTGTATAAAGTATTATAATGGCAGAAGCCTTGATTCACAAAGAAAATTATAGTATAATAAGTATTTACAATTGAAACAATTGAGCTAACTGCAGACTGTTGCAAACAATCTACAGGTAGCTCAACTGATCCATATCAATACCAGTCGGAAGCGTCCCCAAGACGCTGGCTGCATTGCCCCGCTGTATGGCAATGCTGATGCGCTGTGCCAGATACTGACCAGCTCTCGGGTCACGCGTCGCTTCGACCAGACGCTCAGATAATTTTTTGAAAACCCGAAGAGCCTCGGTACCCGACGGACCTAGGGTCTCGACTCCAAGAGGAGCAAATGTGTAGGCTCTGTCGAGACCTGCATATTTGCGCCTCTTGAGATCTTCGGCCAAATCTGCCGCCGCGCCTGCCCTCACGGATGTCCTCGGAACATGGGAAGGCGCAAGTGTGTCGACACATGTAGCGTCCCACACAATGGGCCTCCCCAACTCCCATGGGACTAGTGTCATACCTTCGGGCCTTTTACCATCGTCACGTAACAGACCATTCGGTTCGAGAATAGCTGGTACGTTAGCGATGACAAAGGCCCACCGGATGATGTCGTTAAGGCTGGCGTGGCGAGATATCCGACCGGCGCCCCTAGTACACGATAATGCGTGATGACCAAGCTGTTCGATAGCATTACCGCACTGGCATTGATGAGGCGCGCAACACCTTGCACCCAACCGAAGACATGTTGCGATACGGAAAGTTACGGGATCCAATAAAGTACCAGTGCTATATGAAGGAAATGCTTGCAACCAATGTCCTGACTCCCATTTAGAAACGGCCAGGAGGCGGGCACGATCTGCAGAGCTGGAGCACGTTTGTAACAAACAATTCCGTGTCAACTCACACAGAGGCCCGTCCCATTGCCGTTGGGAAAAAAATATAAAGGCTGTATAAAGCCAAGTTTTGGAGTTCTTAGGTAACATAATTAAAACTAGGTTCTGTACGTTAAATTTCAGTCATGATGAAATTTGGCGTAGGTAAATTTAGAACATAGCTTAACTTAGATAATAGGCTACTTATTATACCGAAAATACGCATGCCAAGCCACGGGCAGAAGCTAGCTTTTCATAATAGCATACATAATTATATAATTTCATAATGTTCTTTAAAATAATCACCTTTATCAGCTCCTTCAATCCCTACATCGTTCTACCAAACACCCCGTATCTACCAGACTCGCTGCGAAAAACACGCCATAGAGCTGGTCTCTTTGTCCACCCACTGCTGGGCCTCCTGTCGTTTATGCGATCGGTCCCTAACATCACATAAAGTCTATAAAGTATTCCCTTTTCGCATAATGTGTATAAACTCGTTGAAACGCGTGACAACCTAAGTTCAGGAAACAAAAACAGTGCTGAGTTTGCTTTCAGAACTGCAGTTGTTGAGTTTTGAACGCCAAAATACACTTCACTCGTGTGAACTATGCATGTGCTTGTGATGAAGTCAGGCTATTTTTGGAGATTTTGTGCTGTAAACTTTAGGAATGTGAAATAAACGACGGTAAATAGACCGTGTTTTCACAATATCCTATTAATACTGAAAATTAAAGCAAAACGTTTGTTTGTTTCATTCTAAGGTTTCAGATTCGACGGATTTAAATGCCTAAAGAGAATGTTCAAAACTTCTTGGTGACCTTGGTCACAATCCAATATTAATTGACAATCATTTATTATTATTTTATACACGTCTTTATTCACAAAGAAAATTACAATAAAATAGTAGAAATAAATTAGAACTAGTATTTACAATTGAAACAATTGAGCTAACTGCAAACTGTGGCAAACAATCTACAGATAGCTTAACTGGTCCATAATTAATAGTTAATAGTAATTAATAGTTAATTACATTTAATAGTTTCGAAAAACTAAAAACCAACTTCGAATCCCTTAGTATTAACGCATTCACTGCCCAGCCTCACGGACGAGGGTGAATAGACTGACAACTGCGTCTTGGGCCATGAATATGTTAGTTTAAACTGTTTTTTAAGTTTTGCAGGATAAATAATAATCCCTCGGGTATAAAAATCATTATTTATTGATTTGTGATTAATTATTATTATATATTATCACATCACACTAATATTATAAATGCGAAAGTTTGGATGGATGGAGGTTTGTTAACTCTTCACGCCAAAACTACTGGACCGATCAAATCAAACGTATGTAAAAGATGGGAGCGCGAACACTACTACTAACACCATCGTCCGGACTCCGAAGATGTCCGAGGACCGCCAATCAATCAACCGATCGTATTCACCTAGTTGTTTTCTGTACATAATTTTTTCTGCAACCAACACACGCTGAATTCAATTGCGGTACGAATTTTCTAAAAGATACATTTTTCGAATTCCTCCATTTTA
This sequence comes from Eupithecia subumbrata, assembly GCA_949316285.1. Lineage (NCBI taxonomy): Eukaryota > Metazoa > Arthropoda > Insecta > Lepidoptera > Geometridae > Eupithecia > Eupithecia subumbrata. The sequence continues at coordinate 16,270,388 of OX438650.1, read as the reverse complement.
AAAACGCGTCTTCACGTTTTTAAGACGCTCAGTCAACAAAAGACCGGCAACTTCCAATGTCGGCAACAGTGTGAGCACTGCCGTCCGAGTAATTCTGTGCGCCATCGGCCAAAAGACCGGCAACTTCCAATGTCGGCAACAGTGTGAGCACTGCCGTCCGAGTAATTCTGTGCGCCATCGGCCAAAAGACCGGCAACTTCCAATGTCGGCAACAGTGTGAGCACTGCCGTCCGAGTAATTCTGTGCGCCATCGGCCAAAAGACCGGCAACTTCCAATGTCGGCAACAGTGTGAGCACTGCCGTCCGAGTAATTCTGTGCGCCATCGGCCGACAAAATCGGTTTTGGTGTAATCCAGCCGTAAGTGTAAACGAAATCCTACCTAGTTCGGCTCACAAAGACAGATAGAATTATTATTGGTTCTAGCTAAACATTCCGTTTAATTTAGCTAATAATATTTAATATAACTAATAATATTTAATATAGCTACCGATAAAAATTAGATTTTGTATTTTTGACTCCGTTCTAAACGAATGGCCAAAACTTAAAATTCCAAGTCAAAGACTTAGAAGAATTCTAGATAGAGAGAGATTATTCATCTATGCGAATTGCTCATGAATTATAAAGGATCCTAAGTAGCTACGGCTACCGATGGACGAGTACACTCGTAATCTAATGTCCTCTCTATTGCACTGTTTCTCATGCATTACCAACTCTTGCTCTTTGCCAATTTTAAAACCAATACTAAACTATTTTGCCAACTTTTACAGTCTGTAAAAGTAAACGAAGACTGGTCGGTTGGCGCATAATTTTCATTCATCCGCAATGTTACCGCACTGAAATGTGGGTCAGTTGATGGATTCACTTAAAAGCCAATTCAGACCTACCTACGCGGTTTTTCTAACCAAAGCGGCAGTACAAGACATAGACTTAAGCAATCATTTATTTGCTACTTACACAGTACAAAACAGACATAAAAAATATTACTTAACTTATATTACATATACAAAAAAAAAACAATTACACAAAAAAATTACCAAAAACAAGAGAGAATGTACTGTGTTTTACAGCAGCAAAAAAGTCTCAGCTCAGCATAAATACCTTACCACTCAGGAGTAGAAAGGCGCTGATATTCTGCCGAAACCATTATAGTCAAAAGACCCTGTGAGGCTTACGGTTAGAGTAAGTAGTGTTGTGTCTTTGATAAATAGTATGTTTGTACAAAAAGCGACGTGATGACGCGCGAAACCAAGCGAAATGTTTCGCTGCCAGTCTGGGCAGCGAATTCCGCGTAGTTCTTAAAAGGCCTTTATCGGAGACCGATTGCAATCTCGCAGTGGCAGTTTTCAATGGAATATCTTCCCGTAACTGCGAGTTTTCCTTGATACATTCACTGGCCAGCTTCAGTAGTGCAACCTTTAAAGGCGTACTGCTGCTCTACATGGTATAAAAAATCGCTAAAAACTGTAAAAAATCCGTTTGTGCTCTCGTTTCCATTTTTCACCAAAAATGGACCCTAAGTCGCGACTTTATCTGGACCTGTGACGTAGATAGGCTCAAATTAATCCCAGCCTTATTATGTTAATAGCATTGAAGCTGAATGGAGCCCACTGAGATTTAACTTTTTAATTTGTAAGGAGGTATCTCTCTCCCTTTGTCGACTCTTCTCGCTATTTTATTAGGTTTTCTACCTAAGGGGTTTCCTAGGGTTCAGCCTGGGTTTTCTTAGCGTAACACATTTGAACATCGTGAATATATCGGTTTTAATGAGCGATAAACGCCAGTAATTATTGCAAACGAATTTAACTGAAATTCATTTTCATATTATATTTCATATACCTAATTTGACGGAGTGGGAGGGTGCCGTGTCGAACAATAACTACTTAGATAGTCTTATAGAATTTACTTAGGTTTATCTTCTTTATTGTTATTGAATTATTAACGTTTATTATTTTTAATATAAATTGTGATATTTTTTAGGGTTCCGTACCTCAAAAGGAAAAAAAGCAACCCTTATAAGATCACTTTGTTGTCCGTCTGTCTGTCTATCTGTCCGTCTGTCAACCCTCTTTTGCTCAGGAATGCGTGGACGTATCGAGTTGAAATTAACGTCAAATACTCAAGTCCGCAACTTCTTGAAGCCGCAATATAAATAAAACTTCTAAGTCAACGCACTCAAAAGTTACAGCCGTTTATGTCCGAAAAATTTGAAATTTACAAGGGCATCACATGCACTCAAAACCTATAGGGTACTTCCCGTACAGATAGAGTCATGAAATTTGGTGAGCAGCAAGGTAGCACAAGTAAAGGGAAAAATCTGAAAACCATAAATTTGTAATTTATTCACAAAAAAAAATTATTTTTGATTCTCGTCATGGACCAAAACCTACTTCCCATTGACCTAGAATCATGGTAATTGTGCAAAACACAAGGTCTTACGGAACCCTTAGTGCGCGAGTCGACTCGCACTTGACGTTTTATTTTTGTGTACCATGTCTTTTAACCGTGTAGACACGCACACACCAATAATGGTTTTGCCAGAAAACCAGCGTTGCTCTACTTTCTGTTGAACAACATTAAGCTGAGGCAGGATCTTTTGGTGGATAATAGTACGATATGGTACTAGTGTGTAACATTGGTGATTACCGCCGAGGCGCCATTGAGACCCGAGCCGTAGGCGAGCGTCTTAAGAGAGCCGAGGACGGTAATCATCAATACACACGTGTATCATACGACGTTTTTCAACACACTTGTGAATAAAATAACAATAAAAACTCATTTTATCACAGAGAAAACAAAAGTTATATTTGAGTGAAAGTTTTATTTATTAAACACGTACGAGTTAAAATTATCTATTTAAATAAGAAGTTGCTTGAAATGAGCAAGCAATAGGAACAATAATTTATTTGTTCTATTTATAATATATACGAACACGATCTTTTTACGATGATTTTTTTTGAATAAAAACTTTTTTAAGAACAAAGCAACTCAACCAATAAAATTAAATGAGCATGTTTGATATTTTGGAATGGTTAGGGAATAATTTTGCAGCAATTGCTTTATCAGTATAAAAGTACTATCATTTATGTGGTAGAATACAATATTCATTTATTGCGCTATCGTACACAAACATGACAATTTATATTACATTAAAAATTTAACACTTTAAAACTATTACAATTATTTTACATTAAAAAGTTTATCTCTCCGAAAAATCAACTTTCATCCATAATTTCAACGACTTTTTCACCATCGTCATTACCAGAACTATCATCGCCAATCTCTAAAACTGATACGATAGGTTTATGGTAGCTGAAGTAAGAAACGAACAGTTTTGATTCGTAGCTGTCTACTCTCCATCCGTCTTACGCTTTTTCGATCAGGTCACGTGTCCTGACGCGAGTTTAAGATTTTATACCCATTACAGAAAAAGTGCTCAACGCCGCTAAAGAAGTTTTCACTTCAAAAAATCTAAAACTCACTGACATGAAAAAGTCACAGTTTGATTAAGGGTGTCATTCTGTGCCTAATTGAGGCCTAATTGCGGTGACCATAGAGCCACTTTATGAGCAAGTGTGTTGAAAAGTATTTAGGTATATTTAAGTTTTTTGTTTTATTGTTTACTAGCTGTACCCGCGACTTCGTTCGCGATTGCCTCACCTGCCGACTAATTAAGTTCACATTTAACCATAGTCTCTCATATTATGACACGCCGCCGTGCAAAAAATCGTGTAGTGTCTACGCGGGATAGCATGTTGTCATCTTCAATCCCATTCTTTATAAACACGACTTTTAGCTACGACTCGGCCAGCGTCAGTGTTAAGAAGTGTCATACTCGTTTCACTTCTTACTGATGGTTCCGTTCAGCTGGGGCCCTATTCTGCTATACTAATCGCTTCACTATGACAGGGGAATCGACAAAGAATGACACGTTCACCTCAGATGAAAGAAATTATGATGAATGCAGATGGAGAGACGTGCGTCAAGTTTGAAACTATTAATTATCTCCCACGCACTATCTGGAGTTTTATAAATCTAAGGATTCTACGTGATGATTCTGCGACGATTCCATTGTCATACTGAAGCAATTGTTTATTTTTATTTATTTATTTATTTTTAAGGAAGGCCTACAGCTTAGGTAATAACAAAATAAGTAACAAGAATTATCAACATAAAAGCTAATTAATGGCCTTCACGGCTAAATGACAGTGTGGATATAAAATACGCTATGCAATCATATAAAATAATTTGGAAAAACAAGTTAAGTTAGAAAATGGTAAGGAGAAAAAATTTAAGTTTACCTATAAAAACAATGAAAACAATGTACCTACCTAATCAATAAAAAAGAAGAATAAACCCTCCAACTTCTAGACTTCTCTCAACACTAAGCAATAGCTAAGAGTCGTTTGTTTCCTCATATTAACTGAGTGTGAAAAAAAAAGCACTGCTCAGATATGTTGAGAGATTCCTATAGGTAAGGGAAAACCTATGTACATAAATTGACAACAAATACATACCTACTATAAATCACCATTAAAAAATTTGCTGCTAAGCAGCCGCCTTGCCGAATGCACGCTTGTGCAATGAAGGTCGATGTTTTTTTGATGAATTGTATTGCAGAATTGGGCTCCTGATCCATTTGACTGGACCACCGTAATTTTTTTTTTCGTTAGTAGGTAGGTACACTTGGCTGTGTACCACAGTAAAAATATTTTTCTGTGGTCTAGTTAGTTTAATTGGACCACTTACTGCAACCAAACTTCGGTAGTACAGTTAACTGGACCAGCTAAACCACCATATATCATGTAAGGTAGGAACCTAACTTATTTTTCCAAGACGCCTTAGTAGGTAGGAACCTAACTAATGGGGCGTCTTGGAAAAATACATAGATAGGAACTTACCTACCCTCTATCTACTAATTTTTTTCTTCTAACTACAGATTATTTCATCAATCTACTGATTTTCTACTCGACTTTCTACTGATTTAGTCAAATTCGATCTAACAAAAAGAATGCATGAAATCGGACGACGCGTAGACCCGTCGTGATGCGCGGTAAAAGAATTCTACTTTTTCCTCTCTCCCAGGGGAACCTTACTGAATTCCAGGATAAAATGTATCCTTCCTTGAACTCAAATAGTACCAATTCAGTCCAACTCATTCAGTAGTTTCGGCGTGATGCGCGGTGAAGGAATTTTACTTTCATCCCTTCTCCCAGGGGAACCTTACTAAATTCTGGGATAAAATGTATCTTTCCTTGTAGAATGAAATCAAATTATGCCGAGTTCCATTCGAATTCATTCAGTTGTTCCATCGTGATGCGCAGTTAAAGAATTTTACTTTCATCCTCTCTCCCAGGGGAACATGACTGATTCCGGGATGAAATGTATCCCATGTCCTTCCTTGTAGTATGAAATCAAATCGTGCAAGGTTTCATTCCAACTCATTCAGCACTTTCGGCGTCATGCGCGGTGAAGAAATTTTACTTTCATCCCCTCTCCCAGGGAAACCTGACTGAATTCCGGGATAAAAAGTATCCTATGTCCTTCCTCGTAGTATGACCTAAAATCGTGCCGAGTTTCATTTCAATACCTTCAGTAGTTTCGACGTGATGCGCGTTTAAGAAACAGACAGACAGACAGACAGACATGAATGAAAAAAATTACAGTTTTGGCTTCAGTATCGATAATAGAGTGCCCTCCAAAAAAAATTTTCAAAATAGCTTCTATGTACAGAATTGGACCTGTTACAGTTTTATTATAAGTATAGATGGTATTTATTGAGACAATAAATTGTTTTTTTTTTCTTTCTTTCTTTCTTTCTATTTAATTTAATTGAAGACACGGTGGCCCGTAGTTTGTGAACTAATTCGAAAATTGGTGAAGAGGGTCAACTTTGGTTCTACGGAGTTTGATTTTCGATTATTTTCTAAAAAAGTTCAGCCCCTGTCGGTTTACTTAGTTCACCTATTGCGAAATTACGTGTAGATGTGAAACTACTTATACCCATTTATCTTAAAAAATCGTTTGCGCTGCGAAACCGCTGGCAGTCGCTAGTCGGTCTAATATTATAAAGAGGAAAGATTTGATTTTTGTATTGAATAGGCTCCGGAACTACTGGACCGATTTGAAAAATTATTTTACCGTTAGAAGCCCACATTATTCCTAATGAACAAAGGCTACTTTTTGTTACTTAAAAAGTAGCCCGTAGTGCATTATACAGGATAAAGTAGCCGAGTAAGTATGCAATACACAGGGTGATTCGAGCAGGATTATCTCTAACAGCCGGATGGGGCTTGCAGATAAGGCTCATTTTCCGTGGTTATGGCGCATGTAGATAGGCTTTATGGCGTGCTGCTGCGTAGTCCGCTTACATTATCATTTAATCCCTGTGACCCCACAATACAGGTCATCCTGACCTAGTTTGGGGACAGAGCCTAACTTAAGGTACCTACTTATCTTAGTCATTCATTACGCTAGCTAGACCAATGGCTCCGACCAGTGCACCGATGCATAATACTGTAAAGATTATTATTTTTTTATTTATTTTATTATCATTATGGAATGAGCTCTAAAAACATTTAAGCTAGTGTACCGATGCATAATACTGCTTACTGAAATAAAGTTTTTTTTATTTTTATTTATTTTATTATCTATATGTAATGAGCTCCGCAGAAAAATAAGTGCCCTTCCAGTTATATCCTGTGTGTGCTGTATGTGACTGAGAAAGCTTAGTATTGAAAGAGGCTTGGTCCCGAAAGTATCAGATTCCGGGCTTTAAAGAAACAAAGAAAATATTTTTCTTGATGAAAACACTACGCTACACAGATTTCGTTAGGTATGATAGAGTTTTGAAAGTTCCGTCCTGATGTAAAATGATCAACAACAACAAAACAATTTGATCCATGACTTTGTGTAAGCAATTTATTTTATGGTCAATTGAAACTTTTTGTTTGTGAATTAACTAATTTGTTAACTCCGTGACTGCCACCTACGACGCATTCGCCATCCTACGGTTGCTTGTCAGTGATAAAAGAATTTGGCAGGTGCGAAAAACGCTAATTGTAGGTGCCGGCTTAGAGTTTACACCACTCCAATTCTTACCGCTGGTGTTGTAAGAGGCGACTAATGGCTATCCACCAGGGGCGGGCAGCAGCGCCCCCTGCAAACAATTCTACCACCGAACTGCGATCCCCAACCCGCATGCCCAGCGACGGGGTTATGTGCATTACCCTATGAGATAAAAGCCAATAAGGCACTTATCAGGGGGAGGCCTGCGTCCAGCAGTGGACCAATATGGGCTGTTGAGATGACGTGAGGAAAACGCCAAGCTCTCCTATTGGTAATTTCATGAATCCCATTTGAATCGTCTCGAACCTATAGAAAACCTATTAAAGATTATTGTCAACAATTGTGTGTGGTTCAACGAATTTAACGTCGAATCTACCTAGCACAACACTACTAGTGCGTTGTGTGCATAATCCTCCGGTACTGAAGTCTAATTTCATGCAAATTACAGTTGCAATTTGCTAGTTGCTAGTATGCTAGTTAGCATAACTAGCGCAACATACATCAACACGATTTATCACATGAATAGGTCCCCTCAATAGGGGATTCACATCAATAGGCTCCCACAATGAGGACATTTTGGTTCTATTGACACAGGCATCGTAGCGTGCAGTGCGGCCAAGATCAGTCCGTTCTATTTTAAACCCTATCTCCATATTGATTGGGTTCAATAGGCTGTAACGTGTTGCGTTGGCGCGTGGGATAAGCCTTGGTTTCTAGGTAATTCTACCTCTAGTTGGCTAATGGATGCAAATCTAGAAGTTTTCGACTGTATGTAGTTGCGAAATTGATGTTTTGACTGCACGAAATTATATATCCTGCAAATACATTCTCAAAATATAGAAAAAGAGCGAGCTAGCGCCACGCAACGTACAGACTTCAAGAAATTAAGCATTGACTACTTAGTGACGCTACATGCGTCGAAACACTTGCACCTTCCCATCTTCAGAGGGCATCCGTGAGAGCGGGTGCGGCGGCAGATTTGGCCGAAGATCTCAGGAGGTGCAAATATGCAGGTCTCGACAGAGCCTACACATTTGCTCCCCTTGGAGTCGAGATCCTAGGTCCGTGGGGTACCGAGGCTCTTAGGGATTTAAAAAAATTATCTGAGCGTCTGTTCGAAGCGACGCGTGACCCGAGAGCTGGTCAGTATCTGGCACAGCGCATCAGCATTGCCATACAGCGGGGCAATGCAGCCAGCGTCTTGGGGACGCTTCCGACTGGTATTGATATGGATCAGTTGAGCTACCTGTAGGTAGATTGTTTGCAACAGTCTGCAGTTAGCTCAATTGTTTCAATTGTAAATACTAGTTCTAATTTATTTCTATATTTGACTATAATTTTCTTTGTGAATAAAGGCTTCTGCACTTTTATAAAAAAACTTAGTGAACCTGTTTCATTCAACACTCTAGAGAACTCTAGAGACTATTATTGTGACTATTGTGAGCCCTAAGTACTCTAGTACATTTTACTTATGTAAAGCCTAAGAATGCGTTTTAACTGGATAATGGAAGTCGATTTTAACAATTTTATTTCAATGGAACTTTTCCCCGCCACGCGCCACATTTTCAAAGTACATTTATACATTGGTTCTATGGTTTATTCAAAGGTAAATATTGTCCTCAGGTGATAACACAAAGCCGCTGCCTGGTGCTGTGTGCCGAGAACCGCAACGAGATGGAGGCCTGGGCGGGGGCCATCCGCGGCGCCCTGCACCGGGGCGCCGACGTGGCCGACCTCGTCGCCAGGCTGTCCTCCGGAGACCACCAGTGGTAAGTGAGTCCGCAACGAAATGGAGGCCATCCGTAGATGGCCTCCACTTTTTTCTCCACCGTTATATATGGATGGCGTCTTGGACCTTTAACACTTTTATTACCCATGACGCCCATCTCCATGATCCTGCTAGTTGACCTATGGCGGCAGCGAGACCCTTCGAATGGCTGGCTGGGCAATAACAGGGCTGAAAGAAAACGTGCTTGGCAGTAAACGAAGCCTACAAGGCTTGTTAATCTTTTACGATATTCAATGATCACCGCTTTTAAAATATGAATATCCGAGTCTATGTATTTAAAAGCGTCAAAATTTATAAAACAGCATCCAGAATTTTTTTTTATGAATGAATATTTTTTAAACAACTCGATTTTCTTTCGATTGTTAGCTTTGTTGGTTTTTCTAAGCAGGCAGTTTATTCTTTCCCTTTTTCGTGTGATTCTGCGAAAAGTGAAAAACGGAAATCCAAGAATAGTCGATCTGCAATAGTCGAGTTTGATTAGGATGAAATTAACTAACCGAAAGCGATATTACCTATCGAGACGAGCAAGCATTTTTGTCGCGCCGTGCTACTCAGAAATAGCTTCATAATTTCATTAGCATTCGTTTCTAATTGAATTGTGATGACTGCATCACAATAGGCTTGGAATGCAATTAGGGAAACGTAATCTGATCATAGTAGTATAATTTTACTTCGTAATTCTATTCGAAGTCACTAATTATGAGAATTCAGTAAATTTTTCTTACTCCGGTGGCTTATCGAACATAAAAGTGGACCTGGCGACACATGACTTTTTTGACATTTCGGTCGGTACTGAGTTGTCTCAGCAATAGCGTTAAGATTACGAAGATCAGCTTCTAGTTTTTCTATCCAGCCGAGTGGGCAGCTGACTGGTCCAAGCCCTGATTTTTAGAGCCCGAGGGTTTCCCCTACTTCGCATTTTGACAGCACGATGTTGGTCAATTTTCTTAACCGCTTTTTTGTTGCTTACTTGACTGTAATACAAATTATTAATTATCGAATAGTTTAAGCTATGTAGCTACCTATGTTTAAATTTACGTGTATATGTAATTAAGGTCAACGGGGCTTATATTGAAATACTGCACTAAAGATAAGTGCTTGTGTGTGCTACTTCAGCCAAATCAATAGTCATACCCACGCAAAAGATATATAAATTTTATTTTCATTAATATTGAGGGGTTTAATTCCTAGGTCTCTTTAATACTTTCTAATTAATCTAAATTAATCTTCAATATTTGTATTGTAATCTAATGTAAAATTTAAAAGAATGAATAGAAAATGTATATTTGCGTTTCAAAATACAATACATTAGGTATTGCTAACGTTGGTAACACAGGAATATCATAGGCATAATAATTGTACAGCTTCGTAACACAGATACCTACTCACTGTTATCAAATTACGTCGTTCAATCTATTGAAACCATGTTGGCCTAGATTTTAAGAGACCCTATTTTGGGCTTGATTAAATTAGCGGTGCTTGCTACTTAGGTAATTTATGTACTCAAAATCGTTTATTGGTATATCCGACCTGCTTTATAGTTTTTTTCGGATGTATTTGTAGTTTGTTGGCTATTGAATTCTAGAGCAAACTTTCCATACCACGATTGCTGAGTTACGATCGAGATTTTGCATTTTGCACAGTTTTATATACCTCAACCTCAACAGCCTGTATTAGTCCACTTATGGACGCAGGCCTCCCCCTGATAAGCGACTTATTGGTTTTTTATCGCATGGGGGTAGTGCCAATAATCCCCACGCTGGGCATGCGGGTTGGGGATCGCAGTTTGGTGGTAGAATGGTTCTCCAAGGGGCGCTGCTGCCCGCCTCCTTGGATATCCCTTAGTCGCCTCTTACGACACCCGCGGGAAGAGTTGGGGTGGTGCAAATTCTAAGCCGGCACCACACAGCTCATCTTTATATAAAATAGGTCTAATAAATGAGCGTTGTTTGCATGTAATGATTGCCTTTGGTGGCATAAAAATAAATATCATTTTGCTTTACAAAAACCTATGAACTACTCAGTAAGGTAACTCAATATTTCTTCGTGAAATACCATGTAACTTCATTCTCCTGAAGAGATTCACGTAATCTGATCCGTGCGTCTCGTAGATACGTGAGGTTTACCTCTCTAATGGTTTGTTTATTTCCATCTCCAAAAACAAACGGAGGAAACGAGGGCTCGAGCTTACGATAAAATTGAGATATGGCCGGGACACCACTGTTATCTTATGCAGTAAATTTTGGCAATCGAAGACACTTATGGATGTAAAGTATTTGAAATGCGTGTGTTTGGAAGATATCTATCTCACTATAAAAAGAATCGTATCTGAAATTTTATTCTCCTAAAATTGTATGTACCTATTTGATAGAAAAGGGGTGTGTATTCGATACGCGGACTCGCACAAGCGAGTCAGAATAAGTGTCGAATATAAACCCCTTTTCTTTAACTCCTTTCGCGGTGATTTGTCTGGGCAAAAATAATCTAGTTTGTTCGTCTCTAGTGACTCTACCAAAAATACTAAAGAATGTGGAATTCTTAGCCGGTATGCTACACTTTCCCGTATTCAACTAAGTATAATAACCACCTACCTGCAGATTGTTTGAAACAGTCTGCAGTTCTCTATTGTAAATACTAGTTCTAATTTGTTTCTATTATTTGATTGTTTTTCTCTTCGTCAATAAAGGCGGTAAGTATATAAGTATAATCATACACTAGTAACATAACATTTTTTCCTCTATGATAGACTTTTGCCTATAGAATATTAGTGGATAGGTAACGTGTGTTTCTTTCTTGCCTTTGTTACTTACTATACTCGATCTCGTATAACGCTGCAAATAATGTCAACACAAGGGATGCCAGTACAAAATTTACCACTATTGTAGTAGGTAATTATGATGTAACTACGTTTCGTAATAAAAAAATCTATGATTTTTATTTTAGCCGAGATTTGTCAAAGTTTATATAAAAGATGATTCTGGCATATTTTGACTCAAATACTTTGGGTTTTCACAAAGATCGTATTTTAAGGGTAATTATTAAGAACGTATTTTAAGGGTAATTATTTTGCGACACTGGTCACATTCTGGGGAAAGTTTGGCACCGCCCCTCAAGGTGCATAGGTACTGCAAATTTTTTGTTCAGGTTATCTTATTGTGTTCGTGTTGTTGTTTTTTTTTTACTTTTATTATATTTTTAGTGTATGTTGGTATTAAAGTTGAACTGTTACCTATAGAAAGTTTCATGCGTCTACGTAGTTCAAGAGATACTACAGCCTCGACAATCTTAGAGCGAAAGTGGTAAAAAATCGTGTATTATATTTGAGGGCCCTTTTAAATTTTAATATTTATTTTGTTTTTACTATTTGTTATAGCAACAAGAGAAATACACGTTCTGTGAAAGTGTCAACTGTCTAGCTCTTACGGTTCATGTGATAGAGGCCTCTGACAGACGAACGGACAGACAGCGGAGCTAGAATCGCCCAACTGCTATCATCATCTGATATGAATAGTAAATAATACGTCTTTACGAATAATAAACACGGGGTGTCCAAAGAATTGCGGCTTTCAATAAGAACATTTCCTGCTCAAGCAAAGCCACGGGCAAGAACTATTACTAATGATCCTTAATCAAACAAGGTTTTGTACCAATGTCTTGTCACTTGGGTTGTGACATTTCTTTGTTTACATTCTTTGTTCGCATCTGAAGGAAATAAAACCACTATATTCGGTTCTACAATCCTTGTTGTTTTTTGTAACCAAAAGTTACAAAACAGTTACCAAACCAAAAATAAAATAAATGGCAAAGTCAAAAAAATATTGGCAGGATCTGAAACAATGGTTGGTTTCGGCAGTTCCTATTCATAATTTCATTCGTATTTCGTCCTTTTAACTTTCAGTGGTTATCTTTCTGTTATCTTGTCCTTTTCTGTTATATTTACCAGATTTATTAAAATTTTCAAACATAAATGAATTAATTTACAAAAAAATATCTTGTATTCTAACACCAAGAATCAAGAATCAAGAAACCGGGTCTAAGGTCTTATCAGTTCTTTTGTACTCTCTCAAAGATGAAGAAAACGTATTGTTCTCATTCAAGAAACATGAACTCAGTTTTACAACAATGAGCAGATTCTTTTGTTATGAAAACATGATAAGGAGCTGTTTGATTTTATATAATTTTCTATCGCTTTAATTGTTCAATAGGTTTCCGTTCATACTCAGGTTCTTTTTGTTATTCAGTGAATTGCAGTTTCGCAGTCTGGTTATTAATAAACTTCCAATGCAAAAGTTAAGCTCCAATTAGAGAATTTTCTGAAAATGTTTTGCTATAGAAATAACTGGCAATGAAGGTATTTTTGAAATTTCTCCTAATTCGTTGTGTGTTTGCAGTAAATTGTGTGTTCTGTGAATTTGTGTTGTGAGATATGTACTTATTAGTGCTAAACGCTTGTTTGGCGCATGAAGCTTATGTACATTATTCATTTATTCATAGTGATTACGACATTATGCTATCGTAATCAGCAACGACAACGACTTGGATGCGAAAAGTGCGAGATAGATAAGTAAAAGAGAATGCAAGATTTAAAGAAGACCTATCCCCAGCAGATCCTTCTGAATATCATCATATTCATTATCTTGCCTATTGCCATTTTTAGGGTTTTGAGATCGAAGATCGGTTTCGAAACTCTTATGGTATCGATTTGTCTATCCTTTTCCCCTCCTTAATAATTCAGCAACTACTGCAGCTATCAACTTGAAATTTAAAATATGAATACATTTCGTGCGCCTGTACAGATTTCAAGAAAAATAAATGAAAAATTAAAATGAATATTTAAATACAAATTGTGATGCCGAAATTTTAAAAGATACCTACAGGGTCATGTGGGGTATCAAGTGAAAGGTATCAGTTTGTACATTTCAAAATAGTTTTCGAAATTTTTGTACGTGAATACTTTTTAAAAAATTTCGAAAAAAGTCTAAAAAATACCCAAATTCCCCCCCCCCCCCCCTCCCCCCCTATCTCCGAAGATTGCAGAGCGATCCATTTGAAATATCCATATGAAATGTGGGGTATCACATGAAAGCTTTCGGTTTGGACATTTCAAAACAGTTTTTCAAATTTTCTGTAGGTTTCATACTTTTTGAAATAATTTGAAAAAAGTCGAATAATTTACCATTACCCACTTTAACCGAAGCATGCAGAGAGATCCATCTGAAATATAGGTGGGTACCAACTATTTTTAGGTATTGGTACATTTTGTTGACAAACGTTCGAAACCCTCGGGCGCGATTTACACTCGCACTTGACGGATCTTGTTTGACAATACATTGCTTCTCCCTCAGGTACGCGGCCACACACGCGCGCCCAACCTTCTGCAACGTATGCCGCGAGCCGCTCGGCGCGCTCGGCACTGCGCACGCGCTCGCCTGCGAACTATGCAAGTTCAAGGCGCACAAGCGCTGCGCTGCGCGCGCGCCGCCATCTTGCAAGTGGAGCACGCTGGCTTCTGTGGGACCACACGTCGTTGAGGATGCTGAGGGGGTAAGTTACTCCAGCTAGGTGTGAATAAAATAATATAAATAAATAATATATAAAATAAAGTTCGTGAGATTCGGTACTAGCTTCCTAAAAGTGGAACGCTCAAATTAGGTCCACCCACCTCAGCCATAGTCGGACCGAGCGGCGCTGCCAGCGTTCGTGTTTCGCGTGCGTATTGTTGTCTCAGTCGCACTTCGGTCTAGGTAAGTTTTCCCATCTTTGTTAATTAGGTAGGTATATTGAAAAAAAGATTGTAAATAGCGTATTTATGCGTTCAGTTGTAACACAACACTGGCCATTTGTTGAGTTAGCGCTGGGAGAACGTACCATATCTAAGAATTTTACTTATATCTATAGATAGCTCCGACAATTAGCAAGCTCAAGTAGCAGTGGATTAGCCATGTCTGTCAAAGAGCGGACAACTGCTGGGGTAAATATTTTCTTGAGTGGAGACCGCGACTCGGATAACGTTTAGTTGGACCACCTGTGGCCAGGTTAACGAGTTTTGAAAGTCGGCTTTCATTTCATTTCATTTATTTATTCTCAAACAATAATTACATTGAGTCGGAAATTTTTCTTAATATTAGGTACACATTGTTATTATATTTTATACGATTAGAGTCCATTTACACGACTTAAAAGCATTAAAATAGTAGGATACTATATAAAAAGAGAAATTACAAAATTATACAAATAAAAACAAAAAATAATGAATACATATTCAGGTATTTGGAATGTATAACATGAAGTCAAAATATGGATTTGTAAAATGTCAAAAATGGCTGGCAGATGCTGGACCGCGTCGATCTGAAAACAGGACGCTGTGGCTCTCATTAAGTGAGGCCTAGTCCAGTCCACTGATAAACAGGACATATTCATCAGTGGACTGGCATTTTAATAAGAGCATATTTTGTATGGCACCTCGTATCTATAATCACCTACCTACAAGCATTAAAGAAAGCAATACTATTAATATTTTTAAAAATAAATTAAAACAATTGTTAATTGAGAAGGCCTATTACAATGTTAATGAATATCTGAGGGATAAATTCTAGAATAAGACAGTTCATTGATTATTAATTAACTTAGAGATTGACATTGTATTTAATTTTATTTTTATACATTTATAATCGTTACTTTGCATGCTGATCATGGCTATGCTCATTCTATTTTAATTTAACACCCCTGTAACCCATATTTCGCAAAATAAATGAATTTGAATTGGAATTTGAATTTAGGCTGACGATAAAAAGGCTGGCAAAGCGCTGTCAAGTTTCTTTAAAAATAAACAATTTATATACATTTCCAGGGAGCAATATAGTTTACAAACATGAAAATCATAATATTCCATGTTTACGCGTCCTTGATCGAAGCCTTTCAATAATAGATCGCCCGGATTCATTCCAAAGGTCAATGTCGACCGTCGGTCCCGGAGGCCTATGATTCAATAACCTGGTCCTGGTTTAGCTACCAATCGACGCACGTTCATTACGTCTATTGAGTACATATTTACTTGACACGATTGCTTGTAGTTTCACTCAGCTGTGAGATATACTATAACAACATTTTTAAATGACGACCTCAGTGGCGCAGCGGGCGAGAGTCTGCCTGCGACGCAAGAGGTTGCGGGTTCGATTCCCGCCTCGGAACAAATTTGTGTACCATCTGCAGAAATTTTTTCCGTTGGTCTGCGTGTTTTCTATGTTTAATAAAAAAAATCTATCTTTGTATTAAATATATCAGTTATCTAGTACCCATAACACAAGCTTTGAGTAGCTTACTTTGGGGCTAGATAGTGAGCCTACACATTTGCTCCTCTTGGAGTCGAGGCCCTAGGTCCGTGGGGTACCGAGGCTCTTCGGGTTTAAAAAAAATTATCTGACCGTCTAGCGTCTGTTCGAAGCGACGCGGACCCGAGAGCTGGTCAGTATCTGGCACAGCGCATCGGCATTGCCATACAGCGGGGAAATGCAGCCAGCGTCTTGGAGACTACCTACGCCTACAGCTACCTGTAGATTGTTTGCAGTGAGCTCAATTGTTTCAATTAAAATACTAGTTCTAATTTATTTCTATTATTTTATTGTAATTTTCTTTATGAATAAAGGGTTCTTACACGAAAACACAACTAATTAAGAAACTGGATTAGAGGAACTAAAAAGTTTGTTGAAAAAACCTACGAATAAAAAAATAAGTCATTTCAAAAGTCTGGGAGTCCTGGGATCTCGACCAAATTATGTGCGAAACAGTGCACTTTCATGATTTTTTTTCCTAATATTTTTATCAATCGTGTTTTACATAAGTCCTTTTAACCAAAGAAATAATGTTGAATTTTATGTAAATCGAGTTATTACCACAAGGATCCCGTGAATACTGTGAGGTCTAGTTTGACAACAAAACCCGCTACTTGCACCAGTTTTAAGAATTGATCGAAAGTACTGAACCACACTACATAATTTTGGGACTGAATTCAGTCAGACAAACAAAAAGTATCTTGGATTCTTAAACCAAGATCTTCACATCAACAGCCTTTAACAGCCCAATGCTAGACGTATCTCTGATAAGCGCCTTATACACTACACTAATATTATAAATGGGAAAGTTTGGATTGACGAAACTCAAAACTCAAACGGCAACTCATAAAGCCTTTCGACCTCACAGGCCTCTTGGACACGTTTCAGATGTATGGATGTATGTTTGCTACTTCTTCACGCCAAAATAAATATAAAAAAAATATATACAAAATATAGAAATATGTACAACGTTTCCATAGAAGCAACGCATGCAAATCCGCGATCAGACTATTTGGTTATATTTAAATCAAACCAGTTTTAGGATGGCCAGATTACGTTGGTTTAATTCTATATACAATTCTCTCTATCCTCGCATAGCATTCATATAAACTTTAAAACCAACAAAACAAGCTTAATAAATAGATCTCAACCAGATATAGCTACATTCTATTCTTGCATTGCATCCAACCCAATTTATACTCTCGTCGCTCGAATCTTGCTTCTATTTATGGATATGGCCTTTCTATCTCAGAATAGTGGTATCAAATTGAATTTCAGTTCCGAAATGGGCTTTCACCCTGTAGCGTGCTTCAGAATTAAACCGTAGAGGTTTACCGTGTAGCGTGGATCACAATTAAACCGTAGAGGGTCTACGGAAGTGCTACGCCGTAGGCCCATCAGAGCTACGGCATATTTCTGAACTTAATTCCTAATTATTTATTGCACAAAAAATATACAAATAAAACATTTAACAGGAAAATTTTTGGAAAAGCAAGCTTAAACCTAAAAAGAGTTCTCTTCCAGCAAACCTCATCGGGAGAGAGAGACAAAGTTATTAATGAACTTATTGAATTACGTGTACCTATTTCGGTGAACAGTTCACTACATAATGCTGTATCGAGTTCATTTATTCTAAAAGATCACACACTGCAAATTTAATAGCAGTTCGCATTGAATTTAGTTTAGCCAGAATACATTTAGGATAAAATAATAAAAGAATACGACACGAGGGCTTGTTGGTCGGTTGGCAGTCATTTTGCCAAATCGTGGTAAACATAAACATTACATCAATTAACTACAAGATTCATTAATAAAAAATTAATATTTTCTCAAACTTTTCTTTAAATATAAGGGTTTACTCAAACTGCTCGTACAATTGAATTTTAAAATCACTATATACCAGTTTACTATGAGATAAATGATCACGATCACGTACCGCTGAGTTAAATAAAACCACTTGAATCAAGTTTATGGCGCTAATGGCGTATCAATAAAAGATGTGAATTTTGTATGAGTTGTAGGAGGGCGCTTTCTCTTAGCTAAACTATTTCTTCCATTTATTCTCTTTGGGCAGTCGGCTGAAAACTTGGGAATAAAGAAAAGGTATCTGGGAATATGTTTTTCTCAACAAAATCACTTATTTTCCCATTAAGGTACTAAAATTTGCAAACGTGTTTGAAAAATATAATGAGACTTTACATTTTTTGTGCGTGGGCAGTGAACATTTCGAAGAAATGTACATTTTTAATTACAATATAAAATATACAGTAATGTTGTGAAGTTTCTTGCCGATGTAAAAACTTTCCTGATTTGGAAAAATAAGGTTGTAAAAGCTTTTTATATTGAGATTCGAGGGTCGATGTTTCTATGTTTTACCGAAATAATTACGAGGATATATTCATACTAATGAGGCGATTTCCAAAAAAGAAAAAACTCAGAACTCAATAGATGAGAACTTAGAATCAAAAGTACTTCCATTTTGCATAAATGAAGCATTTTTGCTTATTTTTTCTTTATTTTCTTCTTTTAGAAAGAAAGTGTAGTTAGCGAGATAAAAGCCATAAGATCATTATGAAGGCACCCGTCTGAACTCGATCGGGTTTAACGTTTGCATCTAATCCTAACTATTTGCTTAAGAAACTTCTAAATGAGCTATTTGACCAAATGGCGCGAACCTTAAGCGACCCCATTACGACTGAAGGTAACAGATGAGCTTAGAGTTGGTGATCGATAGCTACTTTAATGTAGTATAGATATATCTTCTAAACTTTAAGATGTTCACTCGTATTGACTTGAGGTAGACATTCTTTTGGGTAATTCCACCGGAACTATTGAGGCCCTTACGCTATATAGTGTTTGTAATTTTTAAGTTGCGATGTTGTAAATAGTGTATCACATAGCCAGTGATGCGTTCTAAGGTATGGAGCCAAGGAAGACCAGCGCTGTAGTTGCTTCTCGAGCTCCTACAGCACACGCTGAGTAGGATCTGATCCTTTGAACCAAATAAATTTCTTACCTGATAATGTTTTTGTTGCAGAACATCATAATGCCTCACCAATGGCTGGAGGGGAACCTTCCAGTGGCTGCCAAATGCGATGTGTGTGACAAGACCTGCGGCTCTGTTCTAAGGTGAGTATCATTCATAATTTCAGCCGAAAGACACAGCTGGACAAAATCGCCACAATAAGCGGTTTAAAAAGTGTACTTAGTGCACCCGGGTGAATTACCCCAGGTGAATTAAATATACCGCCCCGGTCTTTCATGTTTTCGTTTTTTAATTCTCCAACAATTAAATACAAAATAAAAAAGAGGGCTTAAATACAATCAAAAACAAACAAACAAACAAAAAGTATTTATTTTCAGAAAAAATAGACCCAATATAAACTTACATTCTATCATAGTGTACTTACTTACCTATTTACATAACTAAACATAAGATCCTGTAAGTTTCAATCCTCGCTCTAACTAAGATAATCTTGTGTGAAGATGCGAGGGATCCCAGCTTCGGCTTATTTACAAGTTATTTATTAATAATCGCTAATTAAACCTAAGTATGACACATATATGCTAAAATAAAATTTTACATACCTTAAAATATCAGTTCAGTATCAGCGGAAAAAGGTTTTTGAGGGTGTACCTATATGTGTGTGAATCACCACCAGTATCCAGTGGGTTCCCACTTATTTCACCAGGTCATCGGTCCACCTTGTGGGGGTTTGCCCACGTTCAAGGATCATCATCAATCCACTGCTGGGTGAAGGCCTTGGTCCGGTCTTAGACTAATCGCATCTAGTATTTGTTGATAAACCTTGCAATATAGTTTTCCGCTGAGTCTATTTAGTTCTCCACTAGATGTCACCACGCTTCGTAAAGGTTTCGTCGTGTAAATGAATACAAAATAAATAAATAATGATGAAAAATCCAGCATCATCTAGCCCTGATGTAAGCAGAGCTTGTGCAATTGCATCGAGACTTTTGAGACGTGAACATCGACCTATTGTTATCAGGTAATCAAAAAATATTGTAACCGGCATCAATTTTTTATTGTCTTGAGGCATTTCCTAATTACTTAGAACGAAATTTATGGAAAGCGGAAATGGGGCAAAAGTTTGTATAAGTTTGTTTGTTTCATTAAGAATTACTTGTGTTGTTATTGTAAGCCATACTTTCTTAAATACAAAATTCTTACTCTACCAGCTCTAGATATTCTAAATGTAGCAATGTTCGTGAAAAATAACTTAAATTTATTTAAAAGTTTCTCTGACGTTGTGGTACGTAACCGACGTACCAATAATAGACTTTGTACGCACCCATCGCAAAATGCCCTAATACGAAAAATTATTTTAGGTATGGCACCCAAAATATATAATCAAGCTGTTAAATGTTTAAACAACTGTAACTCTGGTACCTCGAATGTATTTAAAAATAGACTTAAGAATGTACTCATAGACAAATGTTACTATAGAGCTAAATTATGTTATTGACAAATTTTGATTATGCCTAGTAGGATTTATAATTAATTTGAATTTTTCTTATAATTTTTAAGGTTTCGAGATCGAAGATCGGTTTCGAAACCCTTATGGTCTCGCTTTGTCTGTCCTTTTTTTCCTCCTTAATAACTCAGCAACTACTGCAGCTATCAACTTGAAATTTAAAATAATAATACATTTCGTGCGCATGTATAGATTTAAAGGAAAATAAATGAAAAATGAAAATTAATATTTTCCATACAAATTGTGATGCCAAATTTTAAAAGATACCTACAGGATCATGTGGGGTATCAAATGAAAGGTATCAGTTTCTACATTTCAAAATAGTTTATCAAATTTATGTGGGTTTCATACTTTTTGAAATATTTTGAAAAAAGTCGAAATTTTACCATTACCTACTTTAACCGAAGCATGCAGAGAGATCTGAAATGTAGGTTGGTACCTACTATTTTTAGGTATTCGTTAAATTTCGAAGTCTCTAACCGGTACTTTTGGTACATCTTTGTTGACAAACGTTCGAAACCCTCGGCGCGCGAGTAATACTCGCACTTGACGGATCTTGTTTTGTAATATGATTGATTGTAAACTTTATAAGACATATCACATTAGTGACAAATCTGCAGCGTGCCCTATTTGCACGCCAGTAATGGCAAAACATGTAGGTCATCCATTTATATTTTAACATAATTGTAATACTCATGTTTTATGCAAATAAATGATTCAATCTTATTCTTATTATAATACAAGACTTTAGAAACTAACTTAAGCCCACGATAATGAAATTGCGAACGGTAAGTAATCACACGTAAATGCAAACCTACTATTTATTTAATTATTTTATTTTTATTTATTTATTTTAGGGAAACCATCAGCTAACTATGTAAGCTTCTTCTGCTATAAACACACATAGTGACATGTAATTATTCTGTATAATATTGTGTCCGTCAAGTTTTCTTTGAATGTCCTCGTATGTACTAACTTGTGTTTCATTTAAAATTTTCTATTCAACTTTATAACGGTAGAACATAATGGACAGTATTTAAATTAAAACCTTTTTTTGCATGCACATATGTTTCTGGAAAATAAATATTTATGACTATGATTACAACTTTATTGCACACCAAGAAAATACAAAAATAATAATACAGGAAAATAGAGATACAGAGTTGCACAATGCGGGCCTTATCTCTAATATTCATCTCTTCCAGACAACCTTGGGGTGGACACGAAGCAGCTGTACCTGTAAAGATGGTGGCGTATTACTTAAATAATACAATTCATACATATAATACGTAAACATCACATACTTTAATGTACCTATTAAAATACAAATATATAGCTCGACTGTTTAATTTGTAAATACATATTTGTATCTACTAGTTATTAATTCTTTGGTAATAATGCTTTACCATGTATTAATATTTAATATTTCGTACCTACATTTTGATTACCTTCAATAAGCCAGCCTCCATTTCTCAGAACCTTGCTGATTGCAGTCAGTGAGGTAAATCCACCTTCATTTTCCGTGAGACTGGAAGCGGCTCATCCGTAATCCACTCGGTACACCGTCTGGTGGATACTGTAGGTTACGTGGTTTCGTGGTCTGGTTCAAATATCAAAGTGCTTTATTTCCTTTAGACCTTACACTACACTACTTACTTGTTCTTATTGATGTTTTGAGTACCTAACATTTTACCTGACAGACGTCAGAAATTTCAAAAACAGTTTTGGTATCAAATGAAATGTTTACCGATTGGCTTGTACATTTGTAAAACTGATACATTTTTTTAAACTTTGGAGATTAGGGGGTAAAGGTGATTTTTTTCAAAATATTTCAATAAATGTGACCCCTACAGACAAAAACAGTTTTAATAGGTATCAAAGAAAAGGTTTACCGATTGGTTTGCACACCTGTAAAACCCTATCATTTAATACCAAAACTGTTTTTGAAATATCTATAGGTCTCATAGTTTTTGTAATATTTTGAGAAAAAATTACCCTATCCATCGATCCATCTGAAATGTAGGTACCTTCTCTTTTTAGGTAGGTAGGTATTCATTTAATAGCAAAGTCTCTAACTTGTACCTTGAGAACATATTTTGTATAACAAACAAACGTTCGAAACCCTCGGCGCGCGAGTTACCTACACTCGCTCTTGACGGATCTTGTTTATAAGGTGGTAAACTGGCATGCTTCCCGTCTAATGGAAAGCAGTTAACGCACTGTGGACGCCGGCAACATCAGGGACATTGCACGTATTTTAGGAATTTACTAGTTTGATAAATAAGAATAGATAACAAAGAAATAAAGGTTTTTTACCTTGTGAATGTAAACGGGCTAACTACGATACGAACCTAGAAGGGACTTCATCAAGGTACATTCATAATGAATTCGTCAAACTACGAAAGTTTTTATAGTAAAGTAGGTATCTTAGTTGATTCCTCGTGGAGGTATACGACCACGGATATTGCCTAAAGCATTGCAGAAATAAATGCACTTTGCGGATCGTAGCTCCATCTCGGAGCTTAAATCGCTGAAATCGATTCGTCTTATTTTCACACTCAGATGCATTTTCATCTTTACGAGACCATCGGAAATGAATCTTACGCGAGTGTTGATAAGATACTAATTAGTTTGAAAGATTCAATATTAAGTGAAAATATTTTTTACCGGATTGCTAACTTGCTTATCAATTTCTAGATCGTTTGGTATCGTTATTTGATTTAAACTGGAATATTAATTTTAAAACTTCTTAGATTTTTCTTAACCTTTACTTATTACTTTTAATTTAAGCCCAAAATGATAACTAATGTAGTTTTAGGTATTTTTATTCTGCTACTAGCTGTACCCGCGACTTCGTTCGCGATCGCGACCATACCTGCCGACTAATTAAGTTCACATTTAACCACAGTTTCTCTCATATTATGATACGCCGCCGTGCAAAAAAACTTGGATGCGCAGAATTGGACCTGTTACACTTTTAATATAAGAATCTTTATTTAGGTACCTAGTTAAATAGTGTATAAATCGTGTGGGGTCTACGGCGGATAGTATGTTGTCATCTTCAATCCCATTCTTTATCGACAATACTTTCAGCTACGACTCGGCCAGCGTTAGTGTTAAGAAGTGTCATACTCGTTTCACTTCTTACTCATGGTTCCGTTCAGCTGGGGCCCTATTCTGCTAAATTAATCGCTTCACTATGACAGGGACGTCACAGACGTCACGGAATGACACGTTTTGGTATTCTACCTTAGATGAAAGAAATTATGATGAATGCAGATGTAGAGACGCGCGTCAAGTTTGAAACTATTAATTTATCTCGCACGCACTATCTGGAGTTTTATTAATCTAAAGATTACGTAATGATTCTGCGACGATTCCATGGTCATAGTGAAGCCATTGTATTACAGAATTAGGCTCCTGATCCATTTGACTGGACCACCGTAATTTTTTTTCGTTATTAGGTAGGTACAGTTGATTGTGTACCACAGTCAAAAATATTTTTCTGTGGTCCAGTTAGTTTAATTGGACCACTTACTCCAACCAAACTTCGGTGGTACAGTTAACTGGACCAGCTAAACCACCAAATATCATGTTCATGAATATTGCATGGACCATTTGTACATTTTACTTTGCCTGAAATAGACATTGACGCACTCATTAGTTAGGTTCCTACCTACTAAGGTAGAACCCTAACTAATGGGTGTGTCTTGGAATAATAAATGGATAGGAACTTACCTACCCTTTATCTACTGATTTTTTTGTTTCAATGAACTGATTTTCTACTCGACTTTCTACTGATTTAGTCAAATTCGATCTTGCAACACTGTTTCTAATAAAAAGAATGCATGAAATCGGCGACGCGTTAATGAATTACAACTAAGAACACATTTTGACTTTTATCCCCTCTCCCAAGAGAACCGTGCCTACTGATATCCCAGATAAAATGCATCATTTGATTTCATTCTGTCCTTTTGGCGTGATGCGCGACCCAGGAATTTGACTATTATCCCCCTCCACGGGAACCTTACTGAATTCCGGTATAAAATGTATCTTTCCCCGTAGTATGAACTCAAATCGTGCCGACTTCCATTCGAATTCATTCAGTAGTTCCGTCGTGATGCGGGGTTAATTAATTATACTTTTTCCTCTCTCCCAGGGGAACATTACTGAATTCCAGGATATAATGTATCCCATGTCCTTCCTTGTAGTATGAACTCAAATCGTGCCAGGTTTCATTCCAACTCATTCCGCAGTTTCGGCGTGATGCGCGGTGAAGGTATCTTACTTTCATCCCCTCTCCCAGGGGAACCTTACTGAATTCCGGGATAAAATGTATCTTTCCACGTAGTATAAACTAATATCGTGCCGAGTTGCATTCGAATTTATAAAGAAGTTCCGTCGTGATGCGCGGGTAAAGAATTTTACTTTCATCCTCTCTCCCAGGGGAACCGGATAAAATGTATCCCATGTCCTTCCTTGTAGTTTGAACTCAAATCATACCAATTCAGTCCAACTCATTCAGCAGTTCAGCGTGATGTGCGGTGAAGGAATTTTACTTTCATCCCTTCTCCCAGGGGATCCTTACTTAATTCCAGGAAAAATGTATCTTTCCTCGTACTCAAAGGGTAGAACTCAAATTATGCCGAGTTTCATTCGAATTCATTCAGTAGTTCCGTCGTGATGCGCGGTTAAAGAATTTTACTTTCATCCTCTCTCCCAGGGGAACCTTACTGAATTGCGGGATCAAATGTATCCCATGTCCTTCCTTGTAGTATGAAATCAAATCGTGCTAGGTTTCATTCCAACTCATGCAGCACTTTCGGCGTGATGCGCGGTGAAGAAATTTTACTTTCATCCCTTCTCCCAGGGGAACCTGACTGAATTCCGGGATAAAAAGTATCCTATGTCGTTCTTCGTAATACGATCTAAAATCATGCCGAATTTCATTTCACTATGGCCGTTTCCGTAGATACCATCTACCTCCCTATGAAATTAACAGACAGACAGTCGGAAACATTTGATGATGAATTTATTTCTTAGAAACAAAATTATACGTAACCTAGCTTCTGCCTGCGGCTTTACACACCCTTTTCCGGGAAGAAAAGAAGCCTATGGCCGTTTCCGTAGAGACCATCTACCTCCCTATGAAATTAACAGACAGACAGATAAAAAGACAGAATTACTTTAGAATTTATAATATTA
The DNA here is from genome assembly GCA_949316285.1 of Eupithecia subumbrata. Lineage (NCBI taxonomy): Eukaryota > Metazoa > Arthropoda > Insecta > Lepidoptera > Geometridae > Eupithecia > Eupithecia subumbrata. The sequence continues at coordinate 16,244,504 of OX438650.1, read as the reverse complement.
TGGATGCTTTAGGGCTACGTTTTAAGCACCAGGTAAGCGAAGCCGCAAGCCGAAGTTAGTATAGTGCAAGCTGCTAACAAACAGTTTTGCTACGAATCTAAGCATGTAGCTGCTCTACGCCGTAGAAACCTATGCTGCGGCGTAGAGCCGCTACGAGCAGTCAACTCACAGTACAATACAACTCATTGTGGTTTACATTGTAAATACAACTCACTGTGGTGAAATATAGAGCTTATTTCCGTTCAATCTCTGTCTCGTGACAGTTAGACAGGGAATGTATGAACTGTGTGTCTCATGTAAAGGCCCCAGCACACAATGGCCTGTGATGCGCCATACTTTGCAATGCACAACTGTAGGCCACGATCACTTGGTGTTCACACAATGGCGCATGGCTCATTGCTACCTGGCGAAACACTTGCGATGGACGTGGAAGTAATTTACATTTAATTTAAAATTACAGAACTGTGTACCGCCACAAAGTTATTAAAAAGTGCACTATCCGGTCAGCGGTTGGTGACAAACTAAACAATGGGCGATTGTGTGAACACCACAGGACACGCTATGCCACGATTGCTTTGAAGTGTACCCAAAAACCCGACTAGATCCCGATTGCACGCCACGATTGACAGTTGTCTGCCACTATATACCATTACTACGCATACATTTGTAGACAATGGCGATCGCCTGAAGTGGGCCGGCAGCCATTGTGTACTCGCCTTTACGTTGTCAGCAGTTTCGTAAACGGATTTGTTCAGGACTTTTGAATTAATCATTTTGACTTCTATAATATCTTTGTATGAAAGCCCGGTATCTACGACACAGAGCGGTAGCGGTAGGTTTTCCTTGAATTTGCTCAAGTTTCGAGAGGTCCGCGAAATCCCGTCGAGTATTTTAGTGACAGCATTCCGTATACCACTCAAATTACTCTGCCGCTCTGTGTTGTGACTGTTGCGTAGGTCTAAACAGGCCTTTATAAATATCAATATCAATAGCCAATATCTTGAAGTTTATGAGGAAGAATTCCTGGGACACATTTACTCAAAATCTTAAAAAGCTGGTAAAGGAATCGATTTAAAAATATAACCAGGCAAGTGCGACTCCACTTGCACAGGGGTTCCGTCACATCGTGCAAAACTATTTCTCATAAGGAACCCAAAAACTGTTTCTTTTCAAAAATCTAAAAAAACAAAAAGCCAACATGACGCAGTCACTCATTGAAGTACTGACCGCGTTCGACGTGGCTAACTTCTGTGATCGATACTCAACGTGGTATGTACGTTACTCCGTTAATTATAAAATTTATTTTATTTTTATTATTTGTTGTTATATCGACAATAGCAATACACAACCTGTCAAAATTTCAACCGATTACCTATTTCGATTCAAGACATACAGCCCGGTCACAGACGGACATACAGAAAGACAGCGGAACCTTTGTAATATTTGTGTCCTATTTTCACCCTCCGGGTACGGAACCCTAAAAAAGAACAATACCGTTCTGTACCTGACCTGACTGACTCTTGCACAAAGGGAGCTAGCACTCTTCTATTTTCACGTTCAGTACTTGCAGCGGACAGTACCATCAAGACTCTTTTGTGTGTTTTCATGTTGTGCTCATAAAACATCGAAGAACACGTTCATTCCATTATGTAGTATGGCTTCATAAAACATCCACCGCTGTTTCCAAAGCTGAGCTTTCCGCGTTCACAATTAATGCACAGAGTGATAAATAAAATAACTAAGCGTGGACGCACAGTTTCTAAATTTATCTTGCCTGTTTATTTATTAATTATCTGAAAAGTGACTTTGTTTGCGGAGCTGTTTAGTTCTTTGTTTTGTGGAACGGACATACAGTACGATTTTGTGTTTGTTAGTTTAATGTTTAACCTCTGAAATGAATGAATGAATGAACACTTTAAAGTACTAGTAATTAACAAAAATAAAAGTCAAAAATATATCTAAATGAAACATAAACATAGTACATAACGCGGCCTTATCGATGAGCGATTTCACCCAGGCAACCTTGGGAAGGAGAAAAAGATATAAGAAAAGAAAAGAAAAGAAAATCAATCAACTTATGTTGCGAAACGTATATTTGTTTTTTAATTTTATTGCCACTGGAATAATTAAAATTGTCTCTTTGTGTTACGTGTGTAATAAATAATGTTCTATCGATCTGATTACGGCAATAACCGAGTTTCAGCACCATTCCAAATAATATATTGTGAAGATACTTACATGTTTCGATATAAAGGGGAATGGATTATTAAAGTTATCGAACCATACAATCACAGGACAGTCCGGACTGAGCCGACATTTAAATAATGTTTATTTTTCTGACGGGACCTTGTCCGACGCAGACTTCCCTCCTCTCCCCTATTTCTCCCTCTATGGCTATTTACAGAGGTTTTAGAATAACTGCTCGAGGCTAGGACGAATCTAATGTTGTCTGCATTTATATAATGTTTTTTTTTTGCAATTCATGTAAATAAGCCTACAACTGTAGTGGTAGAAATTTGTGAAGAACTCGATCAACGCCATAATCAGAACTCCAAACTAGGACTGACAGATTTTTTGCATGGATAATAGTTTTAGATCCGAAAGAAAATTTTAGGTTGCTTACTTTATTTTCTTAAACAACCAAATAACGCGAGTATGGAACGCAGATGCTGGTATAAGTTGTGTAGATAAAGATTAAGATTGCAAATGTCATGCTATCCTGCTTAGATCACGTGTATTTATTTATTTACTAGCTGTACCCGCGACTTCGTTCGCGATTGCCTTACCTGCCGACTAATTAAGTTCACATTTAACCATAGTCTCATATTATGAAACGCCGCCGTGCAAAAAATCGTGAAAGGTCTACGGGGGATAGCATGTTGTCATTTTCAATCCCATTCTTTATCCACACGACTTTCAGCTACGACTCGGCCAGCGTCAGTGTTAAGAAGTGTACATACTCGTTTCACTTGTTACTCATGGTTCCGTTCAGCTGGGGCCCTATTCTGCTATACTAATCGCTTCACTATGACAGGGGTATCGACACAGAATGACATGTTGTGGTATTCCACCTCAGATGAAAGAAATTATGATGAATGCAGATGGAGAGACGCGCGTCAAGTTTGAAACTATTAATTTATCTCGCACGCATTATCTGGAGTTTAATAAAACTTAAATCTAAACTTGAATCTAAGGATTCTACGTGATGATTCTGCGACGATTGTCATACTTAAGCAATTGTATTGCAGAATTGGACTCCTGATCCATTTGACTGGACCACCGTAATTTTTTTTTCGTTTGTAGGTAGGTACAGTTGGCTGTGTACCACAGTAAAAAATATATTTTTCTGTGGTCCAGTTAGTTTAATTAGACCACTTACTCCAACCAGACTTCGGTAGTACAGCCTGGACCAGCGAAACCACCACAATATATCATGTAAGGTAGGAACCTAACTTATTTTTCCAAGACGCACCACCTTAGTAGGTAGGAACCTAACTAATGGGTGCGTCTTGGAAAAATAAATAGATAGGAACTTACCTACCCTTTATCTACTAATTTTTTTCTTCAATCTACAGATTATTTCATCAATCTACTGATTTTCTACTCGACTTTCTACTGATTTAGTCAAATTCGATCTTGCAAAACTGTTTCTAACAAAAAGAATGCATGAAATCGGACGACGCGTAGACCCGTCGTGATACTTTTTCCTTTCTCCCAGGTGAACCTTACTGAATTCCAGGATAAAATGTATCCCATGTCCTTGCTTGAACTCAAATCGTACCAATTCATTCCAACTCATTCAGCACTTTCGGCGTCATGCGTGGTGAAGAAATTTTACTTTCATCCCCTCTCCCAGGGAAACCTGACTGAATTCCGGGATAAAAAGTATCCTATGTCCTTCCTCGTAGTATGACCTAAAATCGTGCCGAGTTTCATTTCAATACCTTCAGTAGTTTCGACGTGATGCGCGTTTAAGAAACAGACAGACAGACAGACAGACAGACATGAATGAAAAAAATTACAGTTTTGGCTTCAGTATCGATAATAGAATGCCCTCCAAAAAAAAATTTCAAAATATCTTCAATGTACAGAATTGGACCTGTTACAGTTTTATTATAAGTATAGATTGATAATTGACGAGCGACATAGCGAAACTTTAATTAGTTTGTTTTTTGTCGTAACGTAACCAGTTGTCAAGTTTATTCTAGAAGGCGTTTATTGATGTGGCTGATAAAAGGTATTCTGGCAATAGGTTCCAATTGTGAACCACTCTATTGCTAATAAAATGGTGAGATCCAAGGGCTTGAGTCACGGGCCAATCTAAGATGGTGCCCACGGGTTGATCGTCCTTCGTTCTTTATGTAAATGCTGTAGATGTATTTTAAATATGGCAGGTTGTATTGGTGAGTGAGTATCTTGTAAGTTTCGATGACGTCACCTCGACTACTTCATTTGTCAAATACGATCTAAGCGAGAGAGCATGACATTCAATCCCAATCTTTGTCTCATCATCAACCTATTTTAGTCCACTGCTGGACATAGGCCTCTTCTAATGAACGCTATTGCGCCCTGTCTTTAGCTTGCCGCGTCCAGCATCTGTTATCTAGATAGAAATACCTTGTATTGAGTTCACACACAAACAGAATAGGAGACAAGAACAAAATAAAAAAATTAAAAAACCCCCCGACAGATTTTCAGAAAATATGGCTAAGAATACTCGGGATAAAATTATCTATGACACAAAAAAAAAACTAAACGAAAATCGGTTCATCCGTTTGGGAGCTACGATACCACAGACAGATACACAGATACACAGACAGACACGTTAAACTTATAACACCCCTCTCTTTTTGCGTCGGGCGTTAAAAAAAGAACAGTATCTTTATTAAAGATATGCATAAAAGGAAGGTACATAATTATTACGCTAAGATTACATCTGCCTGCAGTCTTTCGCATCTCCCTGCAATCTTTGTCTACAAGACTACGTACATAGGTATATTCAATTCTATTCGCACCTTTAAAGTTTAAACAGAAAAACAAAGACCGTTGAGTGTACCGTTAGTGCATAGGTATATCTCGGAGAAAAGTAGCTAGAAGCTAAGTGGAAGCTCTAAGATAAAACCTTGATCGGTTGATTCCGCCTCGCTTCGCGATATCATCGCTCTATCCAGCGGATGTCTAATTGCAACACTTTCTATTTCCCCTGAGGTAATAAAGTGGAAATTTCTCACATAATATGTGAGAACATTCCACTTCATTAGCTCATATTCAGATTCCATTATATTATAATGGAATCTGGATATTGAAACAATACTGAATAAAAATAAATTACAACTTAATTTCAGTTGCTGAGAAATGACAAAGCAAAAATTGGATTTTAACCATTAAATTTTAATGATTATTAAATAAATAATCCTGGAAAATTCACACATCATGTAATCACAAGCTAAGCAGAGCTTGTGTTATGGGTACTTATTGATACATGTGTAAAATAAAAGAACCTTTATTCACAATGAAAATAACAGTCAAATGATAGAAATAAATTACAACTAGTATTTACAATTAAAACAATTGAGCTAACTGCAGACTGTTGCAAACAATCTACAGCTCAACTGATCCATAAAATAGGACCATTACATAGATATATCTATATGTTTTAATTATTCATAGAAAACACCCGGAACAAATATCTGTAGATCGTACGAACATTTGTCCCGGGGCGGGAATTGAACCTGCAACCTGCGTCGCAAGCGTACCGCCCGCCGCGTCACAGAGGTCGTCAATTTACACTAATGTTGCTTCCATACAAATTTTGTAGGATGTCATAGTTTTTATCTATGTAGTATTAGTAGTAAGTATTGTATTAAATATTTCAGTTATCTAGCACCCATAACACAAGCTCTGCTTAGCTTGGGGCTAGATAATGCTGTGTGAATTGTCCAGCATTATTATTATTACATGATACGCGCGCGCTTAGATATGGCGTTAGTTTTATTATGTTATTTTATATTAAAGTTTTTGTTTCCTTATAAATCGAGGTGAAATGAGTCGTACTTTCACGATTTTTCTCTAACTCTCATGGTTCCTGGTTTGGCGATCCACACCCATCTCAAAAGCCACCCTATATGTATGTATATTCTCTGGCTAGGGTGCCCCCGGCGGCATTCTATTCTACCTCATTATCCAGCTGCGAAAGGAGAGAAAACAAAAGAAAACTTTAATCCTTCGTTTCCGCCCTCCTCTGCGATGCAAATTGCCTGCTTCCAGCGATAGCTAATTGCAACACTTTCGATTTCCCTTGTGAACTGAGATAATGGAGCGCTATGTTAAACTTTGTTACTTATTTCCTGTCAAGAAGACTTATTATTGCCTGTGGCGGTGGATTAGTTTATCAGAGTTGTAATATTCAAACTAAAATGCAGTTTATTTGAATAGAAAAATTTACTGTATTAATTTCACACCTAGGAATTAGATATAGATGTTTCTGTGTAGGTTGTCCAGCATAACTTATTTTATTTCTAGACTGGTACAAAAATCCGATTAACGTGTAAATTTGTTTATAATTTTTAGATACGATTTAACCCCATAGATATCGATGAAAAATATAGTTAAAACCTAAACCCGACTACGTTAAAGTTTAAAACAAGCGTTCACCGATTGTCCACATCATTTTCTTTTGATCCTTAGGCAGTCGGAAAATATGACGTCACGTAGCCTATAACCACCGGGGTGCTTATTGCGAAAAATCATAGCGTACCTGGCCGTAAGTGCCGGCTTAGAATATGCACCACCCCAACTCTTCCCGCGAGTGTCGTATGAGGCGAAAAAGGGATATACACCGGGGGGCGGACGTGCCTCCTACAGACCAATTTAATAAAAATAATAAAATAATTTATTCAAAATAACTAAGGACTAGAAGGATAACAAAGAGTTTCATCTTAAATTCTAATGGTATTAAATAATACGTGAGCCTGAACTAGGTAAAAACCTGTTTTTCAGGCAAAGAGCAAAGAGTGAAAAGAAACAAATAAATTAAGTAATTATACAAGGCCTACTTTAAAATAATTCCTTAAGCTACCTACACTAAACTAGTTTAAATTATAAAGGTGTTTGTAAATTTTTGGCTTACTTTGAAACAGTCAATAAATTTTCCGTGTCATCCATATGATGACTCGGAAAATTTATTAGTACATTACATAGCATATGATAGCAGTGCATACATTGCAGTGTATCCTTATTCCTTTTGACACTAAACATCGATCCCTAGCCCGCCGATGCTCGGCGTTGGGATTATGGGCATTACCCCCATGTTACAAAGGCCAATAAGATATTTATCAGAGGCATGCCTGCGTCCAGCAGTGGCCTGGTACTCATTTGTTGCAATCGGACTAGTCGTTTCAGCGCTACGTCGGATATATTATGTATAAATAGACTACATACATACATACATACATACATAGGGAGCCAACTTCATAACCATCTTCCGTTGATGGGCTGGTAAAAAGGATATTTAGAAGTTTATGTGTTGAGAATTACATTTTAATTCATGTTTTATTCATAAGGTGGCCGTCTATCCGTTGACGCATGTGTACGGTAATGATAATGATGATTCATAAAGCCGGCTTTTCACTATGGGATATAATATAAATTACATCTTGAGCTGTATATTACATCCCGCGATTGCTATTCACACTGTAAGATATATATTTTAGAACACACATGATCAGTTTACACGTCTGCACACGAACGCCAACATTCAAACGGAGGGCGAAGCGGGGGAGGCGCGGTGTCCGGGGACGTGAGGTAAAATATACACCTTCAAATGACCTTCAAATATCGCTCACTCGGTCGAAAAAATATTTATAGTTTGGGATGTAATATATATTATAGCACAGTGTGAACGGTCTCATACAAAATGTATGGTGAGCGATAAAATATTATATCTCAAGATGTAATATATATTATATTATATCCCATAGTGAAAAGCCGGCTTCAGCCTTCTCTAAGGACTTTGTAAAACTTTTTAGTTACATTATTTGTACTAAAGTTTTGGCACACCCTTTACTTACTTAAACATTTTACAAACACAACTCATTAAAAATACACAAAAAACTGGCTAAGCCTGAGAAGTGTAGTTTTAAATAAAAAATATTGAGAACAAAGGGATGAATAAGCCCGCATTGTCTGCAAAGCGCGGAGAGCGGGGGAACGGGGGACCAACTGAGCTGGCGATTTGTATCTCTTTACTGGAAATGCACGGTTACATTGGAGTTTACAATACATAGACTTATCTGAAACCAGCAATTTTGAAACATTTCCACGTGCTGCAACCTCGGTACGATAAATATAAAACTTTCGTACATAAACATCGAAGTATTAAAGTCATAAAATATCTTAAAATATTAGTAAGTAGGTCTATATTTATTGAAATTCTATGACAACGGAACACTAATGCGACAGTGGATTTTCAAACCTAAGTTGAATATTGCTAGGTATCGTATCGAGCTTTGTCTAAAGCAACTAGTTCGACTCAAACATTTGTCGAACCGTATCGAAATCGTTATCTGGAATCGCGCAAGGACCTGGAAAGCTTATTGCCTGTAAACCCTTTGAAACACCCCATGAATGACAGCAGCTCCGGGAAATTGCAGAGGAATTGCACACTCGAGCGTACCCGGGAACTGTCGAATACGGGGCTTTGTACGCGGAATTGGGTATTAAGTTGGCTACACTGTGACGCGTTGTTAGGGCTTTATTTCTGGGAATAGTTTTTAGGAAATGGTATTTCCAATAACATTTTTTTGTGATGTTGTTATTTGTTCACAGTTTTTTGTTTCACGTTGCTAACAGATGTGTTCTTGATGAACAGAGATGTACAGAATACATATGTACAGAACTTTTAACTCAGTAGAACTTTCAACCTGAGAGAGTAGGTATGTATATGAAATATATTATAGTATATATTTTAATGAAATTCATGTAAAGTTAATTTTGACTGTAAAATCCATCATTTTATGATCATTTACTAGTCAGGTACCCTACCTAAAAGGTACTAATAAATTACATAAAATAAAGGTCCACGTCAGTCCTACTCTAATCAATTTTGAATACATTTTATGAATTTTGAGCTCAAACCGTAAGCAGTTTATAAAATAAAATTGGTTTATATTTAATACCTTTATACCGTCAATGAAATGCTCGCAAAAGAAAAGGCAAACAAAATTCAATCAGACCCGCCAAATTAGATTCTTGTCAAAGAGTAAATAAAATTATGCTAACATTGTCCGCCGTTTGTTTTTATAATTTGTAGTATGTTTGACTTTTTCTAACCAGAGAAAACCATTTATATCCGAGTCCAAAAAAATTAGTAAGTTCTAAGTTGTTTATGTTTTTTATTTGATCGTCGTATATACACACACACAAATACGCGCACAAATATCTATTCAAACAGTAAATATATTTATATAATATAGTTATTACTTTGTAGTTATCACTTCTAAGATAATTTACATTGTTCAACATTTCTGACTTAACTTGCTGTTCCATTTGTTTATTTCATATCAGTGTAATTCTTTTTGGCCTTAGTGTTATATATATTTATAGTTTTTATATGGAAATTGTAACGCTATGGTTTACCTCAATAAATATAAATAAATAAATATATGAATAGGATCTTAGGTATGAAACCCATACTAAACTGGGGAAACCATCAAAATTATTTCGTACCAGCTGACGCTACAGGCGTTCTCCTTTCTAAAAATCCCATAAAAAGCACTTTCAGAATTTTCGAATTCACCAACTTTCCGGTAAAGTTTTCCAATTTATCTTTCCCCTAAGTCCTTATTTGGACTATTAAGAAAACTTTTACTTAAATAGATCCAGGTTGTTACAACGTAATCTACTGTTTTGTGATCCTTACTCAAACAAGACCCGTCAAGTGCGAGTGTGACTCGCACTTTGACTTTTCGACTTTTCGAATTTTTTTTAATCAATTGCATAAAAACTTTAAGAGATTTCGCTTTATTAAATTGATAGATGAATATCTGAAATGGAACAATTCAGATGTATTGCTGCAATTTTTGGATATAATCGGAGGAATGGTAATTTTTCGACTGTTTAAAGTTATGAAACCCTGAAATTTTTGAAAAACTGTTTTTTTCCGACTTTGAAAAAAGGGAAGATATTCGTCAATTTCTCCGTCAAAAATGGACCGATTTGAAAATTCTTTTATTTTATAGAGAATGATTCCGAGGTCCCATATTTTTTTTCTCGAGAGATTAGTAGAAGTCCCGCAAAAATTATAAATAGTTTAATTCCGACTGGTTGATATGGATCAGTTGAGCTACCTGTAGATTGTTTGCAACAGTCGGCAGTTAGCTCAATAGTTTCAATTGTAAATAAATAAATAATGCTGGACAATCTACACAGCACCATCTAGCCCCAAAGTAAGCTACTCAAAGCTTGTGTTATGGGTACTAGATAACTGATATATTTAATACATTATATAGGTACATAGATAGATATTTTTTATTATAAATAGAAAACACCCAGACCAACGGAACAAATTTATGCAGATCGTACACAAATTTGTTCCGAGGCGGGAATCGAACCCGCAACCTCTTGCGTCGCAGGCGGACTCTCGCCCGTTGCGCCACTGAGGTCGTCGAAATACTAGTTTTAATTTATTTCTATTATTTGATTGTAATTTTCTTTGTGAATAAAGGCTACTACTATATTATAAAAGAAATAAAGCAACGAGTAAAAGAACTTTTCCACCAAGTAGTGGTAGATTATTCTTGAAAGCACTTCGCATTTCCCCCAATTAACTAAAGTGAATGGAGAATTCCCCCAGTGTTGCCATTATTGCGGGCTTTGCATTGGCTCAATTTGCATTTTTACAGACTGGATAATATTATTCCTGTCTATCTTTTGCACACATTTTTTCCATCTATTGAGGAAACGGAGTAATGAGCACATGCTATACACCTTCATGTGTAATCCGAACTATATAAATTTATTTTATACTACACCTGCTCGGAAAGTTGCCTCCTTTTCCATTTATAGAATAGAAAGTATGTCTTTGCAGGCCTATAGGAAACCGGGAGGAAAAACTCTATGGATTTTCATTTCTCACGTGTTTTAGCGGGAGGAAAAAGTGTATGGAAATCCATTTCTAACGTGTTATTTTTTTTTAATTTCCTAAAAGATCGGCCGGTAGCTATGGTTATTTTCCTTCGGTCAAACGAAAAAAAGTTTTACTCCAAGTCCATTAGGCGTCCTCCGATTTCCGAACAATATTTAAAAAAAAACCCAAAGGCTGGCGCGGTCAATGAGATTTTACCAACATCATTGGGCGCGGTAAGTTCTTCTAAATTACAATTAATAATTAATTCTGCTTTTTATTTTCCTCGAAGGTGTAGTATAAAGCACTATTTATAACTCGGCAGAAAGTGCGATTCCTACCTCTTGTGTTTTAAGGCCCTCGGCTGCGCCTCGGCCCAAAACGACACACTCGGTAGGAATTGATCACTATCTCGCCTTGGTGTAAAATGCACTGTTATACTAAACCTGCTCAGAAAATTGCTTATTCCTTTTCTAAACATAAGGTAGAAAGTACGTCATTGCAGGCGCACTGAAATGCGGGAGGGAAAACTCTATGGAATTTAATTTCCCACGCGTTTAGCGGGAGAGAAAAGTGTATGGAAATCCATTTCTAACGTGTTGTTTTATTTTAATTTTTTGATATATCAGCCGGTAGCTATGATTATTTTCATAATAGTTCCCACGACAAAAAGTTTTTACTCCGAATCCGCCATTTATGACATCGGCCTCTTCCGTATTCGGAACAATAATAAAAAAAAGTACTGTGTTAAAATCGCACGTCACGCACGTGTATTTAATTATTATATTTAATGCTACATTTGAGTTTACGATTTAAATTTGCTCGACTGATTTTGAAGATTCTAAAACGATGATTTTCCTCGAAGGTGCGAAGAATTATTGAAAAAAAGAACCATGTGAAAATAACACGTGCGCGTATTTATTGCTGCATTTGAGTTTAAAATTTGAATTTACTCCTGATTTTGAAGATTCGAAAACGATGATTTTCCTCGAAGGTGTAGTATAAAGCACTATGTATCACTCGGGAGAAAGTGCGATGCCTATCGAGTGTGTCATTTGAGCCTTGACACACGACGTTGAATTGGATTGGGCACTTTCTAACCTCGGTGTACAGTGTACTATTATTTGAACCCATAATACACACACAATCCCAACAGCATGAGTCCATGAAGTATGAAAGAGAATAGTGAATTTTGCTTCAGTGACGAAGGCTTAAGAACTATATCTACTTATTCCGTAGCGCATATCTAATATGTAATTTCTACTGAAATTCAGAGATAGCAAACATTTCCTAATATTTGCGCCTTGCAAATACTAGTCTCTATCCATTTACAATTTTGTATTAAACTTTCAAATATTCCTACTCCTACATGAAACGAAGTTAATAAAATTGCCGAAATTACGTAGGTAGCGAGATTAACTTGTACATTTCGCTGTAGGTAATCTAAAACTCCTAATTACTTTCGCGAAAGTCGCTCCAACATGAAAACTTAATCGTTGTAGCGTTGTGTCCGTTATCAAAGGCAGAGGTATCTGATGTCAGGTACTTCTTCTTACTTTCGATTTCGAACTTTACAATTCGCTTTCGTGCAAAAGTTTTTCGTAATGGGATATTTTGTTGTGAAGATCTTGTTTACTTGGTTCTACTCTCTTATCTTGCAGACATAAATATAGTTTCAAATGTTTATTTTGATGTGGATTTTACACGGCGGAGGCGTAGTAAAGGGGTGCAGAGGGTCAATAGTATTTATTTATTGCAAGCATGTTGTACAAGGGATCTTAAAAAAATAACCAGAAGGTCGTTTCAAACATGCACGCTGCTGGGGCACGACAAAATCAAAGCTTATTGTACGTACGGCTCTAAATGGGTCCATTCCTTTGTGCATTTTTAAGGAGTCACGGGAGCGGATTCCCAATAGAACACTTAGCTTTGTCCGCTGCACGCGATTTTTCATGCGTGAAGTCAGTGAAAGCTGTGAAAATCCGCAGTCCACCGAAAAACGCCCAAATCCATACTATACCATCTAATATTATCTGTGTCTGTTACCTTTTTACGAGGAAATGGCTCGACAGATCTCAATGAAATTTGGCAGGGAGATAGATAATATCCCGAAAAAGGACAAACTTAGACTTTTTTATCCCTGAAAAGAGCGTGCGAAGCCGCGGGCAGAAGCAGGTTTTTCATAAAAATCAATATAACAACGACAGCAACGAGCGAAACCAACACTCTCCTTACCTTAACAAAGCAGGCCTAAAAGTGCTTGTCACATAAATTTCGTAAATTAAACTGGGCTCCAAGCTTTATTTATCCTACCTAATCATCCCGGCAATCATAGCTTTGTACGGATCTGGCTGTATCAATATTATTGTTTGCGTTACTCCATTTATTTTATCGGCGGAAGTAAGCCGACTAAAGGATCAAAATAACTAATCTGAGGGAATTTCAACTTGATTTGTTGACGCATTCGCTGCCCACCCTCGGCGGTGAGACCCGCAGGGGCGGGCGTGGAGGATCGCCATCTAGACCACCGTATGCGTAGTGGGCATCGATGGATGTAAAATTGTACTAGTTTCTCGAAAGTGGATCGCTCAGATTAGGTCCAATTAGGTCGCACCTCAGTTATAGTCGGGATACCGCCGGCGTTCGTGTTTTGCGTGCGTATTGTTGTCTCGGTCGCACTTCGGCCTAGGTAAGTCTTTACATCTTTGTTCTTCATTAGGTAGGTATATTGCAAAAAATTTAAAAAATCATATAAAAGTTAAAATTCTAGTAGTTTCGCAACGCAACGCAAAGACCGTATTGGTGGGTACACACGTACGTACATGCGCGATGAGCATGTTTCATCCGAGCATGGCTATCTTCAAACATGCTCGACCCTGCGTCTACACGTAAAAAGCTTTCTCGGAGAACATTCTCGTCCGATGGATGATGGAATGGACGATTTGTTGTAGTGTTTGGTGGAATCGCCTGCTACATTTACTGCCGGGGATAATCTACGCGAAGAAGGCGTCGTCGTCGTTAATTCGATAAAAGAGATTCGATAAGTCATGTTAATTTGATTAAAGAGTTAGAACCTGAAGAGTTTCCTAACTCTTTACGAATGAATATGTCACTATACCAGAACTTACTACTTACGTTTGGTAACGCCTAAATTGGAAAAACAAGATACAGTGATGAGAAAATCTATGCTTTGCTTCGAACATCGAGCAAGAATTATGGACGTCGAACATTTTGGTTGGCTTCGAGCATTTGTCTTGAGACTTGCATGGTACACACGTTCGTACTTGCTCGAGGTTTAGTAAGTTTATCGAGCATGTACGTACGTGTGTATCTACTATAATTACCCAAGTATTATCCACTCAAACCTCTGTGTCGCTCTAGCTAGAATTAATCGTTACCGCCTATTCTGCCGCTCTATGAGAGCATCCACACCGAAGTTATCTTCTTTTTAAGATCAACATTTTGAAAGGTGTTAATAAGTATTGGCGAGTCGCGTTTGGGCCGGTCGGTCCACATAAAATATAAATAAATAAATAATGCTGGACAATTCATACAGCATTATCTAGCCCCAAGCTAAGCAGAGCTTGTGTTATGGGTACTAGATAACTGATATACTTAATACAATACACTACATAGATAGATATTTTTTACTAAACATAGAAAACACCCAGATCAACGGAACAAATTTCTGCAGATCGTACACAAATTTGTTCCGAGGCGTGAATCGAACCCGCAATCTCCTGCGTAGCAGGCGGAACTTCGCCCGCTGCGCCACGGAGGTCGTCAAAATATGTCACACATGTCTGTACAAAAAAGTTATTCAGCGGGTTTATGACCATATTTAATAGTAAGAAAGTAGACCGATAAAAAACCTACCTTCTTATTTTTCTTAGATCTTAATATTTCCATGGTGCAAGCAGTTGCTCAACATAAAGTACCTAACCTCGGGGTAGCTTCACTTAACATTAGCACTTAAAATACTAACCTCTGCCTCATTGCACATCTATGAAATTTTAAAGTTTGTAATACAAAATATGTCTCAATTTAAGACAAGACGAAGCGAAAGCAAATACAGTAATAGACATCAAATGTACTTATTTAGAATCAACTGCTCATAGACTCGGATTTATCTCTAAAAAGCAACCGGAAGTTATTCTGCTGGATAAAACCATAAACTCTGTAAGTGAATTCCTGGACAATGACTACAAACAATTTCTAATTCCTCAAAGACGAACTTTTCCTAATCTCTACGTGGTTAATTCTAATTTATGTAATTTATACTTAATTTTTCTTGACGAGAAACATTGAGTTTACCATTTTTATTGTGTTTTACCTTTTTCAATAAATATTATCATTTCATTTCTTAGTAGAACGACATGACAAGACAGAGTACTAAAGTGCATACATCATAGAGCAGTCAACGAACTGCTAAACAAACTTGTAGTCGTTTTTCACGTCGTCATGTCACTTAGGACCTTTAACGCGACTAGTGGCCCCTTGACATCCACTACCACGAGAACAACACAGAAGTAAGGCCCAGACTCCACCAAAGCACTGTTTTTGTAGCATCTTGCAAAATAAATTTATGAACGAAATTAAGAATGGATAAATAAATAAATCTGTTAGTTTTTTATTTAATTTATTTCGGTCTTTTTTACAATAAACTGGAATAAATTCGCTCACCCTGACTTCAAGTTAGAATTATTAATAGAACGCAAGGTAATACAGGACTAAAACATTTAAAATGTATTAGCTTATTTCATAAAGATTTCAACGATATATGTTATACATAGTAGCTCGCTACAAAACTTATGAGATATCGTCATTTTAATCACACCAGCCCGAATTGCCGCCACAGATTTGCGAAGTCTTGCATAATCGCCGCAACGCACGACGGGTTATGCTTATTGTATTTTATAGTTACCTATTTTATTGTACGTAACGTTGGTGTTCTTCCAAAACAAATAAGGTTCGTAGTTAACCTTCTTACATCCGTAATGATTTCTATTGGCTGTTTAAAACACACCTCTTCTCCGCTCGTCTGGTCTCCGCTTTGATGGAGTCTGGCCCTAACGCTGACAAATTGCAGAACTTTCATGTGCCTTATGTTCTATCAAGTTCATTTCTGAGGTTGTCGCTGTTAGTTTTATTGTGTGGTTGATAGAAGCGATACTCCTTGACCAGTTCCTAAGCTACACTTATTCGCTACGCTTTTTAATGTCGGAGGTATGTATATACTTATGTACTTTCTACCGTGGCCAGGTGGCTCATTTTCTTGTTCCGTTAATTTTTGGGTGTTTCGTCAATGATTAATTAGAAAAAAATGCGCCGCTGCATTTAAAACTTTTGTCGCGTAGAAAATTCAGTTAAAATCTCAATTTTCTTCATAAACTTAAAGAAAGAAAGAAATAAAATCCATTTATTTGACCTTAATACATACAAATATTAAAAGGAAAAAAAAATACATGAGAGGAGCCAAAAAGGTCCCTGTCTCAGCATTATGCCGCTACAAGCCATAGCGAGTAGCGGCGCTGATTTTCAGAAAGGGCCTAGTGTGGTGGCACAAAGATGGTAAAAATATCATGAAATTGAAGAGTTTCGCTTCTATCTGCTCTTTATTGAATGGAAAACGAAATGTTTAAGTGGCAGTTGGCAACGTTGAGAACTAGGTACATAGTTATGTATTAGATGAATCAGGATTAGGGACATCCGCGTCGTATGCATACCAAACCAGGAGGGCAATTCTCGCAACATATCTATTCGATAGATATGACAAGAACCGTCAAAATATCGAGTGATTGCTTCATAACAAACTAGCGTATTCTCAAAATCTGGAATTCGATATTTATCGAGGGCTTTTCTTTGATAACTTGCTCGATAAGTCACACGAGAATGTTTTAAATGTTTTTGATAACATATTTTATAGAGTGATACGCAGTATCAAGGAATAATATATCATTTGATATACTATTTGTTCGACTATTTGTTGGTGGAAATACAAGTATGTACTGTGTTTACTCTTGCTAGTTGTTGAGTCCTTAATGGGCCCGCTTCGCTCGCTGTGGAAAACCGGGCTGAAGGGTTTTTATTATATGATTCTCTCCTCCACTTTGTACAGAAACTGGGAGGTTGAGCGCAATTTTTATGCACAGGAGCGGATTTCTTGATGTTTTCAGGGTGCGTTTTCAGTGGGCAGCGGAGGGTTTTGACCGTTTTCAGTGGGCAGCGGAGGTCTTTGACCTTTTTCAAATAAATTTCACGGGCGGAGGGCAATAGTTCCATTGGGACTAATTATTTAGCTCTATGGTTCTATTGAAAACTGTAAATTTATTCCCGCTCCCAACAACATTAAACACACCTGAATAAAGACTAGGTACACATTTTTGTTACAGTGAAAACGACGATGCTATGATGCGTTTCCAGACTCTCAATGCCAATTAGGGTTCCCTCTCTATTCATCATCACCATCCGCAACCCGACTTCACCCACTGCTGGGTATAAGGCCTCCAAACTTTTGTGCCACTCCACACGGTCCTGCGCCAATCTCATCCAGGTTCGCCCTGCGGTGTTAGAAATATCGTCTGCCCATCGTGACGCTGGACGTCCAACGTTTCTGTATCCAGTTCTTGGACGCCATTCAGTAAGCGCCTTGCTCCACCTGTCATCTTCTCTCCGTGCAAGGTGTCCTGCCCAGCTCCATTTTAGTTCCATGATGCGATTTCCCACGTCTGTCACCTTTTGAAATTGAAATTGAAAATTTATTTATTCAGACATAGTCATCCATTTTGTTAGTAACACAATATTATTAAAATTGAGAATAGTTAGTATAATTACAAAACAAAATAAATCAATCAATAATAATAATAATTTCAAATATGATGTCATGTAGATCCTAATATAGTGAGATTTTTGTGGGATCGTCTCTCTCTATTATTGCAGTTTAATTGTAGGCATAGTTTCGCCAACAAGTGGTAGATCACGCTTATATTATAAATGCGAAAGTTTGGATGTAAAGATGTTTGTTAGGTACCTCTTCACGCCAAAACGCCTGAACCGAACAGACTGAAATTTTGCATGGATGTAGCATTCAAACAATCAAAAAAGCCTTAATTCGCTGACCATGTTACATAAGGTACATTTATAGCATAATATTATACAGTAAGTGCTGTTTTTAAACATAGAATAGAAATCTATTTTTTTTAGCAACCAGTTTGCTGGTCAGGTTGTCCTTCGACATAGACCTCCCCTTGTTTTTTCGACTCATCTCTGTCACGAGCTAATATTTGTAGCATTATTAGGTTTCAAATGAAATGTCATTTGAAACCCAATAATGCTACTAATAATGCTATTACTAGCACTTTCATTGCCTATCATATGATGCACATAACATGGTTCTAGCCGACCTTATATATTTATTAGCTATATATATTAGCTGTGGCTCGCCCCTGTGGGTTGCGCCGCAGAGGGTAGCTCAAAGCCTGGAATCAAATAAATAAATAAATAATGCTGGACAATTCACACACCATTATCTAGCCCCAAGCTAAGCAGAGCTTGTGTTATGGGTACTAGATAACTGATATACTTAATAAAATACACTATATAGATAGATATATTTTATTAAACATAGAAAACACCCAGACCAACGGAACAAATTTCTGCAGATCGTACACAAATTTGTTCCGAGGCGGGAATCGAACCCGCAACCTCCTGCATCGCAGGCGGACCTCCACCCGCTGCGCCACGGAGGTCGCCAAACATAGACTTATATGAAATAAACATAGACTTTTAGGTTTTTTATCCTATCAATCAGTTCCCATGGGATAGAAATAACGTTTCCATAGACACGCAAGAAACTAATAGTAACATTATGATAAGAAGTAAGTTTTGTGGACATCACGAACTTTAAGGATTCAGAAGTTTCAAAACAGTTCGGAGGCCCCTTTGTTATGATATCCGATATTCCCTTGCGAGTCACTCACGATCTATCCATGTCCGGTAGAGCTGAAACCAATTAAAAGAAAATGAATGAACTTGCACTCTAATGACGACCTCCGTGGCGCAGCGGGCGAAGGTCCGCCTGCGATGCAGGAGGTTGCGGGTTCGATCCCCGCCTCGGAACAAATTTGTGTGCGATCTGCAGAAATTTGTTCCGTTGGTCTGGGTGTTTTCTATGTATAAAAAAAATATCTATCTATGTAATGTATTGTATTAAGTATATCAGTTATCTAGTACTCATAACACAAGCTCTGCTTAGCTTGGGGCTAGATAATGCTGTGTGAATTGTCCAGCATTATTTATTTATTTATTTATTTTAATGAATCTTAATTGAAAGGTCGTGGTGAAAATGGAAAGGTTTCCAGTGCGTTACTGCTGAAACAAATTAAAAGAAAAAGAATAAACTTGCACTCTAATGAATCTTAATTGAAAGGTCATGGTGAAAATGGAAAGGTTTCCAGTGCGTTACTTCGTGTGTTGAGAAATCAGGCTTCGCTTTACACAAGTTGACTTGTCTGTTTATCAGCAGTATGAGCGTAGGTATACCTACTCAAAACTCACAACACAAAAATCCCAAATTTTCTTTTTGGCGTCGATGAAAATTAATTATCAGCATTATGCATTGTAGGTTGTAAGACGCTAAAGATAAAGATTTTTAAAATTATTTATTCTCTATGATTTTATTTTCATCTTGACTGTCCTAGGCGTGCTTGACTAATAGCTCATTTCACGAACCAAGTATTAGTATATATAAGAACTTAACGAATCATGTATTTGACAAATTTAGGTTAGGATCAGTTTCTAGTTTGATAAATAAAGGATTTGACGAATTGCGAAATTGACAAATTAAGCTTACC
Source organism: Eupithecia subumbrata (assembly GCA_949316285.1). Taxonomy (NCBI): domain Eukaryota; kingdom Metazoa; phylum Arthropoda; class Insecta; order Lepidoptera; family Geometridae; genus Eupithecia; species Eupithecia subumbrata. The sequence continues at coordinate 16,224,530 of OX438650.1, read as the reverse complement.
TATGACTTGTTAAGGATATGGACAAACAAGTATTTGACGACTGTCTGCGTAATCAGAAACAGCACTATGATATCTAATATTTGCTAATGTTTTGAAAATCCGGCACGACTTCGCGTGCGTCTATGACCCTGAACAAAATGAACGTTCGTACAATTATTTCATTTCTATACGATATGCTTACTCACGCGAGCATTAGTCATGATGAATTATATCTTTTTTATGTAGATAGAAATAATTTCTGGTGAAAATACCATGTTTTATTATTCCCCGGAAAGGACTTCATCTACATAATTTTCATCTCATCTTCATTTGCTCAAGAAGAATAATTATATACCTCAGTATTGTACCTGACCTGTACAATTTTTTTACCAATAGTAGAGTCATATTTTTCTATGGCATAAGATTACTCAAGGATAGATCAATGTTGAGCTTTTATAATACAGGCACGGATATCCTGTTTGTTTTCTTAAAGTATATTATGATTATAGGATTTCTGCAAACCTACCTACATACTACGATTCTTTTCTGAGTTAGAATGCAAATTGTGAAATTTACCTTATTACTGTATATTCACATTTTATTTCGTACATTTTCCTGACTATCTGAATACTGGTTTTTCATTTTCATTTTAATTCTCACTTCTATTTTATTTTTTGTTATTGTTTTCTTATTTTTTACTTAAAGGCACATGTGTAAAATTTTAAAAGGAGAAGCCCTGGATCTGAAATACAGCCTAGGCTAGTTTAGGACCCTGCGGATTCAATATTATACTGAAACACTGTAACTGTGCCCAATAAATGATTTTTGTTTTTTTTTTTAGTTTTTTTATGTTCGTACCTATCAGCTGTAATAAATTAAAGACAAAGGAAAGGAACACGGAAACCTCTTTCTCCTTTGTCCTCATCGTCTTCTTTTGTTTTTGATGGTTTTATTCTCTTTCAGACTTCAAGACTTCAGATGCGTGTGGTGCCGTAAATGCGTGCACGCAGCGTGCAAGCCTAGCTGGTGCGCGGCGTGCTCGCTCGGCCCCACGCGCGCTTCTGTCGTGCCTCCAACACGCTTGCACTCCGTGGGACCTGATGACGCCTGGGTGAAGGATAGACCGCCAAATGCCTCGCCGCTCATCGTCTTTGTCAACTCAAGATCTGGTAGGCACTAAAATTGTAGCTCGCTTTGCTCCACGCGCTCTGTCATGCCCTAACGTACTTGGACTCTACGAACCTACGAAAGATCATCATGACTATCATCAGCAGTTTTAGACTCTAAATGATGGACTTAGGTTTCTCTCCATGTTTGTCATTCACCTGCTGCAAAACATAGGTAGGCCTTTTCCAAGAAAAGCCCCTGTTTACCTTAATAGTCCTGAAACTGGAAAATCATAACATAAACAGAGATAATGAAAATCAATAAAGTTGGCAACTTTGTATGAAAGTTATAAAATATTGTACAACAATATTGCCTCGTTAGAGACGGCGCGCCGCAAGCTCTGAACCGTGCAGTGGTTTACAAAATTATAGCTACACTTCAATAGGAAATTGCTACTGAAAATTGGCAGAAAGCAAGCCAAGCAATTGCTTTATGTACGGAAACTATGCTTGATTCGCTATTCAGCACAAACCGTGCTTTTGAAGCTACCTTTACTTGCGAAGTAAGGGCACAGATTAGGTCATTTTACCTAATCTGTGCCGTTACTTCGACAGGAGGTCCTTAACTCTAAGAATGATTAATGGCAGAACTCATGAGTTGCCAAAGTTATCCAAAATAAGTAAAAAGGCATGAGACACTCAAGGAAAGGAGAAATTTGGCTTTTATTACACTATGTCGCTGCACCCTCGAAATTTTTAAATATTCGATATATAATAGTTATTTGTTCAACAAGTGGGCAAAACGATTTTTGTCGAGCGTGGCGATATTAAATCCCGAGCTAGCGATGCAGTCTATAATAGAGTCACGAGCGTAGCGAGTGGCTCTAAAGTAGACTGCTGAGGTAGCGAGGGACTTAAAAGGCACAAAACGAAAAATATTTGCTAAAAAAAAAAAAAAAAAATAATAAATAATATATATAATAATAAATAAAATATTTTCTCTCTCTCTTTTTTTAAACATACAATTTTTCACCACGACTAGCGATAAAATATTTTGTAACTTATAAATGAGGTTGAATGTCAGAAACTCATTTTGGTCAAAATAGCTACAAACCTCAAACCACAAACGGACGAAATATTTTTTTCTATGAAGGTTGCATTGTTCCGAATTCAAATTATTTTTTTTAACAAGTTGAATAATATTCTGTATTCCTGCTAGTCATCCAGCGACTCGTTTAATTATGATCAAACTTCACTTAAGATAAGTTTGTTTAACCTTCAATTCTATCTTACAAATCCAAGTAACAATAACTAATCCAAGTGGCGAACTTTCAAAAAAGCATAACGACTTTGAACTTCGTTATTTTAAAGATACATTACTGAATCGTTCCAATATAACAATAGTTGCTTTCGAACTACCACGATTCGACTGGAATGCCGAAACCTGGGTCAAAACATGCAATTTCGCAGCGTGATCATGCAAAAATGGGTTTCATTGTACCAACATAACTCATAAATTCGCGGGAAATAGAGGCGGAAATGATAGCACAAAATGGAGTAAAAATACCGAGTATATTTTTAAGGCTTCGGGAGGTTATGGTAGACATACAATACAAAAACACTTCTATGCTGGCACGTGTGACCCAGGCTATAATAAAAGCTGTGGATTTTGTTTTTCCGTAGCTATCTGGCTTTAAGACTTTTTAGACTGGCTAAACAGCCAGCCACTCTGCAAGGACGGGTGCCTAAACTGGTACACGGATGGTTCCAAAATGGGACTGGATGTAGGCTGTGGAGTGTATGGAGAGCGACCCAGGTTTGGCAAAAGCATAAACCTAGGTAATCACGCCTCTATCTTCCAGGCAGAGGTATTCGCCATTCTAGAATGCGCCTATTGCCGCAGTGACACGAAAGCCACAAAAAGCTAATAAATAATAATCTGGCTTTAATGGAATTGTTTCTACAATCACTGGTATATAAGTTTCGCATTTTGGGTGTTGCTTTCAAAAGTGTTATTTTATTCAGGGCATTCTGATGGATTCCTCCTAGATTTTGGGTGGGCGATGCTATTTCTGTCCAACGGCAAAAAACTTTGTTATAAGTGACTGTAGATTAGCCAAAACGCAAAGCATTTATTTTAAAATTTTAACTTTTTATAGAGTTTTCAGAGTTTGTGGAATTTTCTAAAGATTTTCTCATCTCAGAATCTGGGATTAATTAAAAGAGGCATTTTTGGTTTTATAAATTTTTACTTGTAAACAGGAGACAACCAAGGCGTCAAGTTCCTGCGTCGCTTCCGTCAACTCCTCAACCCCGCGCAGGTCTTCGAGCTGAGCGGAGCCGGTCCGAGGCTCGGCCTCAGGCTTTTCAGGCACTTCGCTCCGCTCAGAGTGCTAGTCTGCTCGGGGGACGGCTCTGTGGGGTGGGTCCTGCAAGAGGTGGATAAACTGGAGATGCATGTGAGTTCCACGTCTTTTGAAAGAAGTTTAAACTTCTCTGGTAACTGGTCATAGCTGGAAGATCGTATATCTTACCCATACGCGTCACATTTTGTGTTTACAAAAACTTTGAAAGATGTTTTTGTAGATAGATAGTACTTTGCGTGTCATGTGACACATATAAAAAAAAAATAAACAAAAACATACACAATAAAATCTATCTATGTAGTCTATTGTATTAAGTATATCAGTTATCTAGTACCCATAACACAAGCTCTGCTTAGCTTGGGGCTAGATAATGCTGTGTGGATTGTCCAGTATTATTATTATTGTTATTATTATAGGCCTGTTTCACCCTGTAATTATTTCGTGCCGTTCGAGACCACGAAGCATTTTCTACTTTCTTTATGTCGTGTTTCCATCGTCATCGTTCCATTGTCGGCTCTTTTCCTTTAATCATTGCGTGGTTCAAACTCTGCAGTGACCTTTCATATCCTACTCAAATACTCTTAAAATAATCTCACTCTTCCTCTACACAGCGTCAGGTGCAAACGGCGGTCTTACCTTTGGGCACCGGCAACGACCTAGCCCGCGTGCTGGGCTGGGGCGCCTCCTGCGACGACGCAGCGAATCTCCAGCAGCTCATCGAGAGATACGAGCGGGCCTCCACCAAGATGCTGGACAGGTGCGTCTTACACAGTACTTAGGGTCACATCCTAAAACGAAGACTAAAACAAAACATGGCATGAACAAGACACGGCTTCTATTCGTCGATATTTTTACCTACTATCCTGGCAACAAAAAGTCACAATTGACCACTTCGAGAGTTGAGTATGAAACGCCATAAGTAATAACATCGATTTATGCCTGCTTGGGTCCCATACATTATCAAATGTCTCGTTTGGTACGCACAGGTGGTCAATAATGACGTTCGAGAGGTCGCAGTCCGCTCCGCCGCCGCCGCCCGCGCCGCCCGACTTGCAAGAGGAGGGACCGCTGCTCAAGAATTTGCAGGAGATCATGCAGGTTAGTAACATCTTTTGTATCGAAGGTCATACTTTTACCTAGATATAACCTCGTCAGGTGTTTTGTGCTCAAAGATGGCGCCAGCCCCAGACTGTTCCAGCCATCTTTGTTGCTTTGCTTCATAGGATGCTTTCGACCTTTTCATTCTCAAGAACTGCTCTACTACTCTTTCTCACAACCATTTATTAGGTCTTCAAATTTTTGTGCCATCCACCACGGCCCTGTGCTAGCAGCATCCATTCTAAACTCACGTCCATAAATCCTACTAATATTATAAAGCCGAAAGTTTGTGAAAACGCAATTTTTGTTACCTAGGATCTCCAAAACTACTGAACAGATCAAGATGAAATTTGTCGTACATTTAGAGTAAAGCCTGACTTAGATAATACTACATATTATACCAAAAATATGCGTGCGAACCCGCTTGCAGAAGCTAGTCATTTATATGTTGTAAGATATCGTTGTTTTGCACAGGCCGGCGAGATCAGTCACACAACAAGCTCGTCTCTCCGCGCCGGCTGCCTCCGCCTCGCCCTAGCGGGGGAGCGCGCGGGCGGGGGGGCGGCGCGTGCAGCCCACCGCCTGCGCCGCGCGCTGTCCTTGTTACTGCATGCGCGGACGCATCTAGCGCACGACCATACCTCTTGCAAGTGAGTACCCACACTCACTTTACAGCCTCTGTTTTCCCCTGTCTCCATCCAGTTCGGTGCAAAAACCTTCGTAACCGATTCACTTCATCCATCTATCATTCCTACATCCACCTGTAACTGGTCCGCCCAACTGTTCTGCGACCTACTGGCGCTCCAGGGAAAGCCTGTTTTGCAGCCCGTTCCTCCTCCATTTGTAGTACGTGGGCGAGTCAGCGAGAATACGAGTTGTAAATTTGTTTCGCCAATGATGTTGCACTCGGCTACTATTCACACGGAAAAACTACAAAGTAACGAATCAAACGAGAATAGAAAATGAGATAAACGAAAATTTTGACCAACGATCATAATTTTTCGTCACGCCATTTTTGGTAAAAATTGATTTTTATGTGTATCACCTGTAGGTGGTTCAAATAAAATAAATTGTCGTTGCAGCGTGAAATGTGTGGAACGGAACATCTCCCTATCGACATTTTTTTCGTTCTTTGTTCAGGATAACAATAATGGTATTGTTTTATAGAAACTGGGAGCCGCTGGAGACGACGAGTGACAGCGAGCCCGAGGCTCAACCCGCTGCTGAGAAGGGCAGCATCGAAAAGACTGAAAAGGTAACCCTTTCCATACCTCCCATATGCCATAATATGCATAATATTGTTACACATTATGATGCTGAAACCATATTCTATTCGATGTACCTATCGAATACAATAATTTATGTGATGTTAGCAAGTGTCAAAGCAGTTTTCAAAAAAATTGCAAACTCCTGTTTTGAAGGCGATGTATTATCAATTAGAAAAATAAGTTCATAACATTGAATTGAATCACACTAATATTATAAATGCGAAAGTTTGGATGGACGGATGGATAGATGGATGGATGTTTGTTACCTCTTCACGCCAAAACTACAAAACCGATCGGGCTGGAATTTTGCACACAGGTAATTCTAATCCTGGAATCAAACATAGACTACTTTTTATCCCATAAATCAGTTCCCATGTGATAGAAATAACCTTCAAACTTTACCAGAGAAACAACGCGTGCGAAGCCGCGGGCAAAAACTAGAGTTATATTATATTTTTCTTGCAAAATATAATTGTTTACAAAGACTTATGCTTATTTTATAGTTTAGTTATCTTCTTATGCAAGACACTGGTGGCCGTAAGAGGTTGTAAACCCGTAGTACATTAACTACAGGTGTGTTTTCCAAATCAAATCAAATCAAAAACTCTTTATTTCCATAAATACAATAAATGTACACTAAGAAAAGGTCATTTCATAAAACTAAACACTGACACGGAAATAAAGTGATATTTTTGATTTCTGTCGCTTCGGTATGTAGACTAAAGTAAAAAAACGACGAAGAAACCTTTAGCCTGTTAGTTGTTATTTTTCGAGCTGGAGCAAAACTCGTCCCAAGCTTTTTTATCCTCTAGATAATCTGATATTTTGTAGTAAGCCTTCTTACAAAGGATATGTTTGACAATTTGTTTGAATTTATTTATTGATAATTTTTGCCACTCAGAGTTTTGTTGTAGAAGCGTACACATTGCCCTTTAAAAGATACATTTATCTTGTGTAGCCTAGTTGTGGGCAAGCAGCCTGCAGCTGTTAATGCCATAATGTTTCAGGAGCAGCTGAACTGGGCGGCGCGCGGCTGCGTGCTGGCGAGCCGTGCTGACAGCGTGCGGCGCGCGCTGCGCTCCCTTGTGAGGACGCTCTCGCAGTTCTATCCTCAGGTGAGTCTCTTGCAGCATAACTAGGTACTACTTGTAGATTGATTTTTTATGTAGCGATCAGAATTTGAATGAGTCACCGGTCACCGGTTCTCGATGCTGTAGTGTGTCTTGGGTCTTAAAAGAAGGTCCCTAGTTTTCGAGTTAACGTTACTACTTTTATGACGCAGCTATGCGCCGAGACGAGAAAGTGGCCGTCTCCTATCGAGTGTCATTTCCAACCAAGACACGAGAGAGGATTCGCACTTTGTCCCGAGTAGATAATTAATAGTGCTTTATACAACACCTACTAGAAAAATCATTGTTTTAGAATCATCAGAATGACTCGACGATATTCGAGATGACTGTATTAAAATTGTAAACTAATATTTTAAAAAAATTGAAAATTGGAAGCAATATCATTGCCTTATGTAGTTCGTAGCGTAGCAGTACCCGGACGAGTATTCTTACTTGGTTCTTTTTTTAAATAATTATTGTTCCAAAACAAAAGAGGCCGATTATATTTGGCGAACTTGGAGTTAGGACCTTTTGTCGTTTGACCTCTAATGAAAGTTACTATGGCAACCGGCTGTTATCTATCACAAAATAGAAAAAAGAATACGTTCGAAATGGACTTCCTTACACTGTTTTCTCATACTAACGCGTGAGATCCAAATAGTTTCCCTACCGCAATGTACGTCAGCAATGACGTATTTTCTACCTCATGTTTGGAAAAGGAATAAGTCACTTTCGGTGCGGGTGTAGTATAAAGTTAAATTCCCAGCAGGTTCAGGCGGAGTCCTCGTCGTGCGAGTCAGCGGCCGAGGGCACCGCCAGCGAAGTCCCCGAGGTGTGCGCCGCCGCCCCCGCCATGGCCGAGCTGTCTCTGCCCGTGCCGCGTGCCTTCGCCGACAGTCGCCGCTCCTCGGCTGCCTCCGCTGTCTCCGCTGCTTCTATGCAACCTGATCAGTAAGTGTACACTGTACAGCAACTGTTTCAATACTAATAGGGCATTTAATTCTGAGTGATGTGACTCGACACAGGGCGCAAGACTCCACCGCCTATGCAGGTGCGTGGTGTGTATGTGCACTTGTACTGCGTATGCAACTTAACATGGTATAAGACGATGTCCTAACGCCAAAACATAGTATTTAAATGCGCTGTTTATCTCTGAAATGTTTGCCCCACTCTCAACCAACTTGAAATTCGTGTCTGACGAATTAACCAAGTTATTGTATGTTTAATAGTTACGATGGTAATAGTTTTCTGTTATCCCACAGCATTCCAGACGTAGATGAAGACATAGCTAAGCTGATAAGCTCTAACCCCTCAGACCAGTTTTCGCTGGACGTGGAGCATGCGAGCGGCAGCAAAGCCAGTTCCGCCTCTCCGCAGGACAGGCTCTCGCTGTCCAACCTCTCCTCCTGTGATACTAGCTCCTGCAAGAACCTCCTCCGCCTGGACACCGATAGGGGAACCCACAGCAGCACCCTCACTATACCCAACCTAGTCATCTCAGACGATAGCGATGACAAACGCGACTCCATCATACAGGGAGACACATACGAGTCGGACCAACTTACCATTATAGATATCGATAAACCGTATACGGACGACCATTACCAAGACCTTAGCGCGAGGGAAACCCCAGCAAGCGGAGACTGCACGCCTGATAGAAGGCTGTCTAGTGTAGACTTGGAGGTAGATGCTAGTAGCTCAGAAGGGTCCAACATTAGCGATGATTATAGTTTAATATCCGAGATTATAGATGGAAAGCCTGATGATGACGAGGTAGTTATGGGACACATAGATTCCCCAGATGAAACTACTTATGCAAATTCAGAAACCTTACATGGTGAATCTATCATGGATGATATTAGTTCTATGCTCGGACAGGAAGTCCTTATGGCTATGATGGGCAAAAATGGAGAAAACGAAACGTATACGGACGACACGACGTTGTTCACTTCTGATACGGCATCGGACATTACCTTGGACAGTAGGAACCCAAGCTTGCAAAAGAACAACGAGACCAAATTGAAATACATATCGAAAATAAAGAAACCAAAAGAAGCAGAAGTTGAAAAATTTGGCTTTGAGAATAAAGTGTTCTACATCGAAAACGCAACGAAAGTAGAGGAACAGATAAAGTATTGTAGTCTAGCGCACTTTGAGGAGGGCAGCGATATTGCTAGAAAGTCTTTTAGGAAGCACCTACGAAAAAGTTTGAAGAAACGAATAGCTGACGACTCAAGCCTAAAAAGTCTTTTACCTAAAACGGCAGAAGAAAATTGTAAGCCTGAGGAGTTAATAAAATTGCCTACTCAAGCCAATTTCGGTTCTCCAATAAGAAGCTTACAGCAGCCAAAAGAAGGAGGGCAATCTTTTCCTTGCGTGAGCGTGGTAGTCGAGCCTCCGTCTCCATCGCACAGTGATGAGAAGAAAAGCATTAAAAACTGCGTGAGCAGGATGGCAACAGTTTTGAACGATATATTCGATCAAGCGACTGACACTTTAAGTGTCAATTCACCAGAGCCGAGCGCTGGTACGACAAGAGAGCGAAGACAGTCAGATAACCCGAAGCTTTTGGGCTCAGATCCTGAATATGGTCAGTTTCTCAGTTGTTCCCCAGCGGCGACGAGACGAATATCCTGTGGCAGTCTTTTCAAGCCTGGAGAAGACAAGTAAGTACTCTGCAAAAGACATTTTCATGATTTCACCATCCAAGTTTTATTTGTTGTTCTTTCCACGATGCGAAAAGATATTCTAAAATCTCACAGAAATCATCTCCATAATCTTGTTTTGATAGGACTCAAAGGGCCGGAGTGTTTTGTCCGCAAACTCTCGACGTAAGCACCCTGCAGTCAAGGAATCTATTCAATGGGATGGCTACTGCTTACATTATAATAAGAGGGCTGTTTTTTTCTTTGATTGTCGCGTAGGGAATAAATTAGCCATTTTGGTCTTGGTTTCTTGTTTTCCTGGTAGTCTATCAACATTCAAACCACAATAAAATATCATTGGGTCATCATTATTTACGAGATTGTTTTTGTACGACCATAAAAACACAATTGGTTTAAATTTTCTCCAAGGTATTTTCTTTTTTTTTGTACAGCAGACTTTCAACATCAGTATCCTCAATTTGGGGTGAGGGTGGACAATCCAATGCAGGGAATACGGCGTCTAGACTAGAAGTGAACCAAGAAAAGGCTAAGAAGTTACCTATTATCAACCCTCTAGTGCAACTTCCGGCTTGGCCTCACGTCACCCAAGGTTTTATCAGCCAATGCCTCCTAGCCAATGCCGATGCGCTATGCGCCGCCGTCAGTCCTCTAATGGACCCTGATGAGACGCTTCTTGAAGGGTTCTATGAAAGAGCTGTGATGAACAACTACTTTGGCATTGGTATCGACGCGAAGATCACCCTAGATTTCCATAACAAGAGGGAAGAACATCCGGAGAAGTGCCGGTCTAGGGCTAGGAACTACATGTGGTATGGAGTTCTTGGGTCCAAGGAGTGGGTCAACAGGACTTACAGGTGAGTTGAGTTTTTTATGAAGCTTCAAAACCTCGACTCTTTAAGCAAATAGCCAAGTCGTTACAAGTTGAAGTATAGCGGGTTTGATTTTGTACTCGTACTTATATAATTGACCACTCCCTTTCGCGTCTGTCTGCCCAGTGCCGTTCCATCGGCCCGGCGCCGGGCCAAGTCACCTCGGATTATGAGAGTGAAGGAATAGACAATGCACATTGTGTTCGCGCACCCACTTGAACACCATAATACGTTTTGCACACTTAGCTAGTCTCCGTCGAGACTGGGCCACTGCTGTGGCGGAAATTCTGCTAGGACATGAATTAACTGGCGCCCAACGTGGAGCTCCATTTTACCCTATTCTCGTCATTGACGAAATGTCAACTAAACTACTCCTATTTGTCAGTAATTACTCGTGTTTATAGTACCGTGCTTCGGGAAATTTGAATAATTGCATTTGATTGACTTAATCTGATTCTCATATAAAGCTTGTATTTACTAGAAAATTACTAGATTAACCGAACCGCTTGATTGTCAATCAAATGCGAAACTTCTAAGTCAATTATCAGGTTGGATAGGCTAATAACCTGACCTGACTATCACACACAGTGCTAGATACACGTGGGTGGTAGTTTGATTAAATTGATCAATTAAATAGGTACGATTTAAATTATACGGGTAGCATAATCTTGAAAGTTTTTTCCTATGGTTTTATGATAAAAAATAAAATAAAAAGCTATTTTCTTAACGTAGGTAACCTCAAGAAAATAGTTTTTAATTTCGTCATATGAAAATGCAAGAGATTTAAAAAAAAAACTATGCCCATCTCTTTCTACCCTACAGGCATCTTGGCCAACGCGTGCAGTTAGAATGCGACGGGCAGAGGATCCCGCTGCCGGAGCTCCAAGGGATCGTGGTCCTGAACATCTCTTCTTTCATGGGCGGCACCAACTTCTGGGGAGGCACCCGGGGTGATGACCTTTTCCTGGCGCCGTCTTTTGATGACCGAATCCTAGAGGTGAGCAAGTCATTATGGATCTTTGCTTATTACATTTTTTTATGGGAAGAACGTTGGTTTAATATTTAATAAAACCTTTCCTTCGAAATCTGACTAGCTCAGGTCCGCCAGTCACGTTTCACTTCTCCTTTATTAAAATTTTCAGGTTTTCATTAGCTTCTTCTTGAAAGTAAATGATCATCATAGATAGGCATTGTATTTTATTAAATATGTCGTCTATTGTCTGTATGAATGATCAAATGTAATTTCTGTAGATTTTTAAGATCATTTATAACAATCATGTGCGTGAATAGTTTTTAAAGTTTCAAACCATCACTTTAATAATTACATACCTACCTACTTAAAATTTTCTTGAAAATCTATCTACAAAATTTCAAAGCTTTTGAACAAGAGTATGAGGTTGACAGCTGACTGACTCTTGAAATCCATAAAATCGTACATTAATCAATCCACGACAGAGGGCTGACATCTTTCCGACCAATCACTCTCACCCTTCCATGGATTGAAGAACCCGTTGAGCTGAAACGTCGACCGCGAAATTGGACAATTTAAAATTTTACAGTCCGAGGCCGATTTCTATAGAAATAGCTCGTTATTTTTAAAGCCACTGAATTGCGATTTCTCTTTTATACCGCCTTTCCTATTATGAATTCAATGTGTCCATTCGCAAAAGGTTTTTTATTTCGAGTTCTTGAGTCTTAGGTCTTTGTTCAGTCTTTCTAAATGGGGCTGTAGTGGCACTTAGCCGTAAAATGTGGGTTGTAAAAATAAAGTGTGCTGTATTTTCTTGTAGTGTTGGTACGTGAACAATGATTTATGGACTATAAAGAAAGCGCTGTAAAAATCATAAAGGAATAGACTAGATCATGAATTTAGCTACTCAATATCATCGAGTCAAAGAAATCAAATAATTTCCCAATAAAATTTCCACTTCGACGGGGAGGATGTGGGTTTCATCCCGAAGTCTGAAATTTTTTAGGATATTATTGGATTTCTTAGAAATTACCCTGAGTTTGAGGGCGTAAGCCCTATATCAACAAAAACCTTAGATACTAAAAGATTAATTCTTAGGGTTGATCGATTTGCATTGCCCGGGGTTTTTTGTGGTTTTAATCTTTTCTGCGTTCTACAAGCAATAAAACTAGCGGAAATGTAATTTGGCGCAAATCAAAAAGCATTTTCTATTAAATTGTGCTGTTATAACCGAGCGTTTGTCTAGTGTTATGCGAAACCAAATTAAAAACATAACTCCGTTACTTTTTAAACCAACCTTTTATCGAGTTTAATCTGACTAATCAACCTACTTAAAATTATAATTAAATCAAGCTGAAACGAATTAAAATTATATTTCAAAACAGCTAGGTGGGGACTAATTTTCTGATGGAACTTTAACTTAATAATTTGTTTGTTTTGAAAAAACACAAAACGGATTTGAAATTCCTTTTTTTAAAGTCGGTTAAAAATCGGTAAACGTTGTGTCCAAAATTGTAGCTTATTGTTCGATACATCGATCACGTAGGTAGGTTATTAGCATCATCATCAGTTTGACCTAAGTAGGTTACTCGTGCCGCGAGCGCGGACCGGGCGCCTACGGAGGTCAGTGCATCAGCAGCGATCATCAAAACCGCACTCATTAACAGCATATAAGTCGTAGTTTTATACAATAGGTACAGCTATTGTTCCATATACTCGACTTTTATATCATCATCCCGGGAAGAGCTAGCCGCGATTCCTACACTTATTACTAAGAAAGGTCCCATCACTTCCCAAAAACAAAATCGTTTGCTTTGTTTTGGATACCAATAAATATTGTATTTATTTAGGTGGTGGCAGTGTTTGGTTCAGCTCAGATGGCCGCGTCCCGGCTGATCAACCTCCAGAAGCACAGGATAGCGCAGTGCAGAGCTGTGCAGATCAACATCCTGGGCGAGGAGTGTGTGCCTGTTCAGGTAAGTTTGACGTCTTTGAAGGATTGTTCTACGCATGTGACTGTCCAGCCCACCAATTACAGTAGCAAATGGCAATGGGGAAAGCAACAATGGAGATAATTTTGGTAGCCTTAATGGTACCTATCTAAATCTTATAAAACTTGAATAGGGGAAACTTTTTGGCTAAAATATCCTCCTTTCAAGTTTCAAAAGATTTGGCCAGCGCTAATCGGCGGTGCGACGAGGCGGTGCAGATAGACATGTGCATCTTGGGCCATGAGTGTTACTTTAGAGTTATAGAGGACAAGAGGAGTTGTGTTAGTTTTTGAGTTCTCACTAATTCGATTGATCCCCTACATGAAGAAAAGGGTAGCTTTTTTAGGTTTCTGTTACTTCTAAGGAGAAACATGATGGTTTTCCTACTGATTGATTATAATAGAAGTCATGAAGAAATAAACAAATCAACAAACCAACAAACCAATTTTCCTTGTAAGATATATTATCACATCACACTTATATTAATAAATGCGAAAGTTTGGATGGATGGATGTTTGTTACCTCTTCAGGCCAAAACTACTGATCGGATGGGGCTGAAATTTTTTGCGTACAGGTAATTCTAATCCTGGAATCAAACATAGGCTACTTTTTATCCCATAAATGAGTTCCCATGGTATAGAAATCACCTTTAAACGTTTTCATAGAAACAACGCGTGCGAAGCCGCGGGCATAAACTAGTATATATATATAAGATATTTACCAATAGCTTTTTGCTTGTCAGTGAACATTGAACAACTTTATCAAAACAGTATCCGTTTTCCCTTACAGGTAACAGAAAAATTTACTCTTCAGCTCCTAAAACCCCACTAAAACTATTAACTTCATATAAACGACATCCACTTCTCTTGCAGGTCGACGGAGAAGCATGGCTCCAACCACCCGGCTGTATCCGCATCATCCACAAGAACCGCTCGCAGATGCTGTGTCGCTCACGTGCTCTTGAGACCAGCCTCAGGCATGTATCAAGGTGGTTCTCTGGCCTCGGTTCTTAGCGTCATAGCTAGACCACCCTAGAGTAGCTCATGTCACACACATCGTGAAGGTCTTGCTAGATTTATTGACGCTGGAGTGCGATTACGATTCTCTAGCTAGATGGAGTTAGGGTGAGGACATAAAAGGCGTGTTCCCAGTGCAGACAAACCTGTACGGGTAGGTACCGATCCGTACAGGTAAAATATTCCAATGTTATCATATGCGCTCACACATAAAGAAACAGGTTGGGACTTGTCGGTACCGACTACCTGGGCAGGGTCATCCGGGCTAGAACGTTTGTCAGAGTAGGGTGCCATGATGGTCAATAAAGACAAATTTAAGAACCTGTTTCTTTATTTAGCGTATCCTGCACCGATCCGTACCGACCCGCACCGATAAGTCCGTACCGGAATACCTGCTTCTTTATATTCTCACCCTTAGACCAAACGAGCAAATGCTCATTCTATCCCCACTCCGTTTTTTTTGTATAAACAGAGACTTCTCTGTCTACACAATATCTTTTTGTGTAGAGAGACCGATGACATTGTAGCGGTCACAGTGACTCCGTGCATGGAGGCGGTTCAGGACAGTTAATATGGCGTCGTATTTGGGAGGCATGTGTCCAGCCACTGCTGGACACATGCCTCCCAAATACGACGCTGTCCACTGACATGGGTTGATATCATGATCATGATGAAACAGAGACAGCGTTCTTTCTTGTTCTATCTCTAAATAAATAATAAAATAAATAATAATAAATAATACTGGACAATTCACACAGCATTATCTAGCCCCAAGCTAAGCAGAGCTTGTGTTATGGGTACTAGATAACTGATATACTTAATACAATACACTACATAGATAGATATTTTATATTATACATAGAGATCTGTATAGATTAAGAAGATAGAAGATTAAAAGAACGTTCTTGTCCTAGCTTTTTGTTCGTTTGGTCTAAACCCATCTTAAAAGGATCGATCAGCACCGATTTTGTCGTTCGTAATCGCGCTCCTTAATCGGCTAAAGTCGCTCAGAAATAAGTATAACACCATGGCTACGACATACGCGAGTAAAGCTCTCGCGTTGTGTGATCAATAAGAGGCGTTGTGACTCATTTATTTACACATATAAAGCATTTTCTTTCCGCTTATCTGCGTAGATAAACAGGGAAATGTGTCATCCAGCACAGCAAAATTTTCGTAGCTTAGCGATTTTATTGACTGAGTTTGACACTTTTCGCCGCTTACCTACAAAGTTTATCTCTAGAAAGAGCTCTCTTATGTCGAACTTTTTCTGACTGGGCTTAGCCGATTCCGCATTGATAAATTTAGTGAAACCCCAAGTCGCCAACACAGACTGTTCTGTTCATAAGCCTCTTGCTTTAGAGTGAAAACGAGAAGCTTCCATAGTGAAAAATCACAATAAGGCCAAACCTACCTGACTACACTTATCAGCACCACGGCGGTTGATAACGCTAGCCCCGGTATTGAAGTTTTCTTAGTTCCTTCATCACCGAGTAGATCACAAGGAAACAAAGTAGCTCGTGTTGTGTGCTTTTGAGCTTTACATAGAATAGAACGTGTTGTGAATTTGATCGTTTTATTTAGGTCTCACATCTTCTAGGTAGACTATTTATCTGGCTACTTCTACTGCATTTTAGTCACCAGACAGTAAAACATATCACTAAAACTGACAAGCAATTCGTTGACATAGACTCTCTGCCTTCAGCGAGACTCGATGATTTATTCCTGCAGTCTTAATTTCTTCAGTGTGGATTTTACTAGCGCTTTCTTATCTCAAGGTACACAGTGGGAATACTCAAAACTTCCTATAAACTTCCGTATCTTTGCATCTAGGACCTGGGACGAGAAGCAACAGCTAAAAGCGCACTCCCACGGCGGTGCGGCCGGCCCACGTGCTTCCCTCGGGCTCACAGAGAGCGCACAACTGCTGGTGTTGTTGGACGATATCAACACACTGGTCAAGCATGTGAGTAGTCTTGTATAATCAACTGTTAACTAAATCAACCGCAGTTGGTCATGAGTCATGAGCCTGTTCCAGAACCGGATAGTTGTGCCATAATACCTTCACAAGCATATAAATAGGGTTCACAGTATATGTGAATATTGTTTTGATGCTGCCCATCCGTAAATGGTTAAGTCGGTCTCAATGACCTACAGAGGTCACGATGAAAAATAACGACATGCATAATATAAATACTAGAAATAAGAATAAACTCGCTGTGCCAACAACTAGGTTACACAAGATAAATGTATCTTTTAAAGGGCAATGTACACGCTTCTACAACAAAACTCCAAGCGAGTTGCTAAAATATTCAATAAATAAATACAAACATATAATCAAACATATCCTTTGTAAAAAGGCTTTCTACAAAATACCCGATTATCTCTAGAGGATAAAAAAGCTTGGGACGAGTTTTTCTCCAGCTTGAAAAATAACAACTAAGTAACAGGCTAAAGGTTTCTTCGTTGCTTCTTTACTTTAGTCTACATACCGAAGCGACAAAAATCAAAAATATCACTTTATTTCCGTGTCAGTGTTTAGTTTTATAATTTGACCTTTTCTAAGTATTGTCTTTATGGAAATAAAGAGTTTTTGATTTGATTTGATGGGACAACGATGGAAGCCCACCCACTTAAGGTGGTGAGGTGAATAGGTATGGGCACAGGTATGGGTATACAAAGAATACCATTATGGTTAACTCAATCAATTGTATAAAGTCTGAGGATCTTTCAATATTATGGACTCTTAAGGTGGTAAGTACTAACCGGCGGCGGTACGGGGCGTAATGTAAAGTATTACACTTGGAGCGTCAGTACGGGGAAAGAACACGCTCGCAACGAGCAACGATACGGATTTTAGCACACGGCGTAACATATCATGCTCGCTGCGAATGGTGCATTACGCGTAACACCGGTCAGAACCCGGCTTTAAGAACCGCTCAATATCAATACCTTCCTAATTCTGATCTGAACACCTTTTCACAGGTGAAACTATCCTGCATCAGTGAAAGCAGTGTCACGGGAGTGTCGCGAGCCGTCGCGACAGCAAGGAGAGTGGCCTCGCAAGCTGACGCGCTACAGGACTCGGATGGGAGGCTGCTGCCGGCGCCGCAGCTCAGACGACTGCTGGCTACTTTGGTCAGTGTCGCATTATAGATAGACGGAGGATAGACCTGCAGGAACAATGCTCATTTATTTATTTATTTATTTATTTTAACGTAACAGTAGTTAGCTTACAGTCTAAACCAAAGCACTAACTACGCAAATACATAATATTAGAACTATAAAATTAATTAACAATAAAGTACACAAAAATTTTCTATAAATTATACATTGTAATAAAACCAAATAATTAACACGTAAAATAAAATGGAGAAACAAAAATTAAATAGAAAAAAATAATAATTTAAAAGTAAGATATGATCTAAGGCATAAATAGATATGACTTAGACTATCGTTGAATATGTCGACATGTTGGAACTCCTGTAAGAAACCATTGAGAAGTACGAGAGCTCTAGGTGTGGGTGCGTTATTGACGGGTCTCGTGCGTGCTGGTGGCTGCGCAAATAGCCGGTGAAACCTGGGTCCGGTTCTGCAGTACTTGTAAGGGACGTATAAAGTAACTGTGCTCAGTATCACCGGGTTGTCCACTCTGTTACGTAGAAGTAAACAGTAATGCATGGCTAATTGCAACTTGCGCCTCAACTCTAAGGTGTCTAAGCCCACCATACCGGTCACAAATAGAGAGGGAAAGAGATACGGGTAGTATCCATACGTCCTTTTGTATAGATACCTTGCGAACTTTCGTTGTTCGTTTTCATTACTCAATACTCAATCATTTATTGCGTTCTATAGGTGTACAGAGGTGTTTATGATTTTTAAAATTAAGTATCACTATAGACCCTGCTGGGCACACAATGAGGTAACAAGGCGAACAAGGAGGCAGCAAATGTGATCTAGGCGGCCAGTATGTTCCGCTTAGATCACCTTTGATTAAATATCATCTTCAGTCTCTACACGCGAGAATTGCTGAGAATTAATTACGGGGTCTAAAGATTTTGGCCCTCAACATCGGCAACCACTTTGTTTTATTTTTTTAATCACGCCGTACGCTGCTGGTTAAACATATTTGGAAAGAGGACACTTATACAAATAAAAAATGTCATGTAACATAATATTGTAATAAAGCGTCAAGTTTCTGAGAAATTCACATATAAAAAAACATTAGAGCAATTAGTTATTTCATTTCCATACAAAAATCTACCAACCTTGTGATTGCTGTCACTTGATACCTGTAGGTTACCTACGTGGCCTTATAGGTGTCAAGTGACAGCAATCACAATTAAAATCTCGCAAACCTGAGTGAAAACTACCTGTATTCATAATTCAATGTCTGCACCTTCAGGTGGAAAGCTGCCACGAGTTGATCGACAGCGGAGGAATGACGGGGGCCGCTGCCTCGGCCGCCGCCTCCATCCGCACACACTTGACCAGAGTGGAGCTGCACGAGGGGCATGCTTACTTGCAGACTGATGATGTAAGGATTTATTTTGAGACTTGCTTCTGCCCTCGGCTTGGCACGCGTTTTTCGGTATAATAAGTAGCCTATTATCTAAGTAAGGTGTTGCTCTAAGTGTACGCCAAATTTCATCTTGATCTGTTCAGTAGTTTTGGAGATCCTAGGTTACAATAGTGCATTTTACACCAAGGCGAGAAAGTGATGGCCTTAAAACACACGAGGTAGGAATCGCACTTTTTGCCGAGTGATAAACAGTGCTTTATACTACACCTTCGAGGAAAATAAAAAGCAGAATTAATTATTAATTGAAATTTAGAAGAACTTACTGCGCCCAATGATGTTGGTAAAACCTCATTGACCGCGCCAGCCTTTGGGTTCTTTTTTCAAAATATTGTTCAGAAATCGGAGGAGGCCTAATGGACTTGGAGTAAAAACTTTTTGTCGTTTGACCGAACGAAAATAACCATAGCTACCGGCCGATCTTTTAGGAAATTAAAAAAAAATAACACGTGAGAAATGGATTTCCATACACTTTTTCCTCCCGCTAAAACACGTGAGAAATGAAATTCCATAGAGTTTTTCCTCCCGGTTTCCTATAGGCCTGCAAAGACATACTTTCTATTCTATAAATGGAAAAGGAATGAAAGGCAACTTTACCAGCAGGTGTAGTATAAAAATTCATATTTCACTAACTTTCGGTTTTATAATATTAGTAGGATTAGTAGAATAAGAGATTTTGATCTCTTTTGGTTTTGGATAGGCCACATTCTCGCGTGATGTGTTTTAACCGCGTACTAAGAATAAAATCTTGATGAGCGCTTAAAAAAAAGTTGCTGGTGGTGGTTTTATGAACTGCATTGCGCCTAACAAAATGAGACCTCAAATGCTTGTTCACCAGCAATAATACTAAATCTTTTGAGGCTTAAAAATTAAAGACCCATGTGGATCTTGGCTTTGCTTTTGGCACCAGTGATAAAAGAACATTGCTTACATGCTATAATTTTTTATACCAATACTTACAATACCTGAGATTTATTTGCAAATATTAACAAATATATTTTTGTCCCCTGCACCACCCAGTCTGTAGTAACTAGACGTAGACCCCGCAGACCTTATCGTAGAATGTCTTTGGATGGAATAAGGCTATATTTCTAGCAGAAATGGTAACTTCTTTCAATAACCCAGAATACTCCAGTAAACTTGCACGTACCTCGCTCAGTCTAGTATAGAAAGTAACCTCAGTTTGAACAATTCTTTCCCAACATGATGAGCTTTCGACTTAAAAACAATTGCCTTTCCTTAAACCTATTTGCAGTAAATCTTTTAACTATCTTAAATTCCTCGATCCGTTATTTGTCCCGTATCCTCCCAGATTCCCAAGAAAGGAGGCAGTCGGTGGCTGCGCGGCCGGCGATCCGTCTCCGAAGGACCAGCGTCCAACCAGGTGAAGTCCTGGGGGGTGAAGGAAGTGCAAGCTTGGCTCGAGAGCCTCTCTTTGGGTGAATACAGCGAGGCGTTTGCGAAGCATGACGTCACAGGGAAGGAGCTTCTCTCATTGGCTAGGAGGGACCTGAGGGACCTCGGAGTGACGAAGGTGGGTCATGTCAAGAGGATCCTGCAGGCTGTGAAGGAGCTGCAGTGACGACGGCGAGGCCGCTCCGAGGGAGATGGCCTATAGATTGATGCTCTGGTTTTACTCATGAGCGATGAGGACTCGTAATCTCTTTTAATTTTTTATTTTTGGGTCTTCTATGGCTTGTACCTGCAGAATTTGTACCGTCTTCTCTTTTCTTTTTCGGGAGTTTAACAGACCCGAGAATCACAAAAATATAATAATAATCGCCAAAGTTTAATGAGTCGTGCCAATTCAGATATCGCCAAAATTAAATTAAACTAATTTGACAGCAAATGATGCCATCCTTTTTATTTCGATCCTTATGAAAGGGACGGGAATTTTAGTCCTGTCAAATTAGTTTGTAGTTTGACCGAAACCGCTGTACCGCTCCTTAAGAAAGTGCGGCGAGGTGGGGGGCGAGGAAATAAGAGCAAGAGTACACATGAGATCGATATTGTCTGGCTGATGGTCTGTTGTGTTGTCTGACAGACTGATGGATCGGAGCAACCGGTACTTCCCCTCCGTCTCGCCGCGCGCATACCTCAGGCGCGGTACAGCGGTATCGGTCAAACCTTTAGTTTTGGCGACATCTGAATTGACACCAATATCTATCTTTATCGTTATTGTTGTGAAAACTTGTGAGTGCGTGAATTTTAAAGACTTAACTAAACTTTTTTATTTTCTGTGTGATAGAAATAAATTACTTGTGGCTTCCACATTTTCATGTTAAGGCTGTTCAAGTCGTCCGGTCCAACTCATCTGTGTGCGCGGCCTAAATGTATGCCATCTCATCTGACTTATTCTATGACTCATTCTCGCGCGCTTGATGAAAGGCAAATAAATTTATTCGTAAAACGGCCGCGTAAAAAAATGCGAAAAGACTTTTAGCACAAGGGTTATTATAGAAATACTATTGAGATTATCATTTCAAAATATATTTATTTCAACTTTTGAATAACTTAACTATTTCGGTACGGGCTTTATTTTAGAGTTTTCTTTCTCCGTATGTTATTTATTTTCACCCTAAGTTGGGCTAAAATTTTCGGTGCATACAGACATTGATAATGACGAGATAAATAGATATTATCCTTAGTTTTGGATGGTCAACATCAAACAGTGTTGTAGTTACCCTTGCACGTTTGTATGGAGAGATGAGCGGCTTGAGCAGCCTTAACATTTATTTGTTCCAGTTATGGTATCGTATGTGTGCCGTTATTGTTTACTACTCTATCTATTTGTCTTTCTAGAATAGTTACTAGTACTTATATTATGAAACCTTCTGTGATTTATTAATGTTAAACGTTCCTCTTCTTTTGTACATAGTAAACTTCATTTGAAAATAAAACTTTTTAAACTTTCGCGATTTGTAAACATAGTTAATGGTTTAATCGGGTATTTATCGCGTACCTTTTGTTTTATATCCCCTACGTTTCTACCGCGTTACAGCGATCGTGGTCACGGGGCGACTGGATGTACTCGGAGTTACAGCCGAGAATTGACGGCAGTATCCACGACTACCCTCAATTCGTCTTCAGAATCAGGAATGTCCAAGTTCACACTACGACACACTACACTGACCGTATCCGATTGCAGTACAGTCGGATTACGACGCACACACATATTAATCACAGGATTCCACGAGGAAGAGAGACGAAAACCATCTTCACGGTTAAAATTCGGGTGTTTCTTGATCTCAATCGCCTCTCGAACCATCCTTTTGTAATAGTGGCGTTCACGGGATAGAACTTTTGGGTCATGTAGCTCAATCCAGTGGTTGCTTCCTGAGTCTAGCAGGTGTTCCGCTATCGCCGACTTGTATGTTTGCCTATTTTTGACCGCTGCTATGTGCTCTTTCACCCTTTCGGCAATGGTTCGTTTAGTTTGCCCTATGTATGAGCGGCCACAGCTACAGTCAACCTTGTAGACGCCTGGCATTTGTAGAGGTATGACATCTTTTGGTGTTCGTAGTTGCTGAGAAACTTTTGTGTGGGGGGTGAGAACCGACTTTATTGAAAACTTTTTCAGGATATTTTCAATTTTATCCGTCACCCCTTTCACATACGGCAAAAAGATGGGTTGTCTGCTTACCTCAGGCGTTCTTCGGCTTCTCCGCTTTGTGTGTCTTGGACTTACATAGCCGTTCTGTTTGAGAACCTTCTGAACATGTCTGAGTTCATCCTCCAGATGTTCAGGGTCACACAGAGCGTTAGCTCTGTTTGTAAGTGATGACACAACGGACTGCAAGTGGTGCGGATGATGATGTGATGCGGCGTTCAAATACCTGTCTGTGTGAGTTGGTTTTCTATAAACACTGTGCGCTAAGGAACCATCTGGTCTCACTGTCACTCTGACATCAAGAAAGGCTAAGGTCCTGTTTTTCTCCAACTCGTGTGTGAACCGGATGTTCGGGTGTATGGAGTTCAGTGTCAACACCAGTTGCAGTACTTCCTGTTCACTTCCTTTCATGATGCAGAAAACGTCATCGACGTAGCGCTTCCACAGTTTTACACCGTTGGCGGTAAAATCCAGCTTACTCTCAAAATGTTCCATCCAGATGTTGGCCAAAACCGGGGCTACTGGGCTACCCATGGCCACCCCGTCGATCTGGAGGTAGTGCTGCCCACGGTATAAAAAGAAGTTTCCGTCCAAACAGTGTTCAAGTAAAACGGCATACTGGTCTGGGAGTTCGTTGTCCTTAAGCTTTTGTCTCACTACTTCAAGACAATCCTGAAGCGGGACCTTTGTGAAGAGTGACTCCACGTCAAAACACATCCAGTCGCCCCGTGACCACGATCGCTGTAACGCGGTAGAAACGTAGGGGATATAAAACAAAAGGTACGCGATAAATACCCGATTAAACCATTAACTATCATTTGAAAATGTTATGTATAAATTAATATTTTCTGATAAAATATCACGTTTTGTATACTCTCCAAGTAAAATCAGAGTATCAAATTCGAAATTGTGTCTTTTGTATTATTTACGCATTAATGAAATTAGGGAAATGCGAGTTTATTAGCACTCTATCTAAACCAATAAAATATTGAAATAATGTAACTCAACAGAAAGTAAATCAGTTTCTCGGTACCTACCTATTCTTAAAATATAGGTATGGCAATAGTGCGCTATAATTCACTGATGATTGAATGCATTTCATAATGTATTTGGCTCGATACGTTTGTTTGCATGAAATCAACGAATTTCCTACCTCTTCTTAATTTTTGTGGTATTTCATACGTTCCAAGATACATGTGTACTAGGTTTTTAAAATATATCCTCCTATACTTTTAGATAAATGTATTCACACCTAATAAAAATCTGAACAGAAATTGAATAGAGTCCCAATATGAAAAGTGACTCTTTTTAGTCAAAGGTTTTTGAGATCTTTAATCGAAAAGTAAGATAAAATGTTATGAACCGACGACGTGGGGAACAGAGTGCGCGAATTTATTAGATAATCAATATTACGCGTTGGGTTAGGTACATGTAAATAAAATATTTCACTTGTAATCTTGAAAACACCTTCTATATTGTCATACTTATATTCTTTTCCAATAGCTATGCACAAAGTTAATAAACAGGGGAAATCATTTAAAATCACTTTTGAGAGTAATTTTTCAATCTCTTTATACGCTGCTATGCAATCAAAATAATCAATAATAATAATCAATAGTCACCAATCAAAAATATTCTTGTAATTTTGTGAACAACGAATTTACTACTCATGACATAAACTGATTCAAATTTTTATTGAAAATAAGTATAACTTGAATAAAGATTTCAATACATAGGTTCTTTACAGATAATATGAGGTATGTTGACTCAGATATATATATAGGGAATGCTGATTTAGACGAGCGAAACCAAACTTTAAGAAATCTACTTGCTTTTAAAGTTCTAATAGAGGTAGTTAAAAAACCAGAGTTTGTTCTCTTCATTGAAGTAGCACAGATTTAGCCCAAGTTTTGTGTAGATTGTACAACCTTTCCAAAACAATGTAAAATAGCATAGGAATAAAACAATAAAACCGCAAAAATAATTGTTTAGAAAATATAGAAGAAGTCGTACCTATCCAAAGAAAGTAGAGTTAAAAATATATTACGTGTAGAAAAAATTAAACCAACTTAATAATAGTACTTTGAAGTTACATCTATACCTAAAAATTTATCTTGATCGTTGTGTCGTATAGAAAGCCCCAACTTGTACGAATAAAATTCCTCGAATTTAGTGTCATAAAATATATAACTCAAACACAGTTACCCTATTATATGCACAATAATATTAAATGTAAGATTTGTCTGGTAATCAATATTCTAAAAGCAAGATGAGCAATTTGGCATGTCTGTATATTATGGCATATAATTATGTAGTAGTAATACTACTGTGATCTCGTGTGTTTTCTCGAATGTATCGTTAGGTAGAAGACTACGACCACGTTGGATGTCTAGACATGGACATAATTAAGCAATAAGTGAAAATTTTATAAACTCAAGATTTATGGCCTAATCAAGTAACCTTCGACAATTTTATATTTTTATTTATTTTAGTTTATGTGTATAAAACTAGAAGGTGATAGAAGAGAGGTGTTTTTTAAATTGCTATATTATACTTTTGTAAAGCCAATAATTATTCAGATGTATATTTTGTGTTGTTGTTTTTTACATAACTTTAAAATATATATGGTCAATGTAACATGCAAAACGAGATATATAAAATAAATTAAGTGCATTACATACAACGTGGTCCCAGTTCCTTAAAATGATCTGCCTTATAAATGTTTTTATATAGTGTATCTCTATCTTGAATAATAATATAACTATGTGTATATGTATAAGAATAGCAATCTATTTATAATGTAACTGTTTATTATACTTGTTCTATTTATATACGTTGTAATCTAGTGTACTTCTACCGCTATCGCGGTTCTAATGCCTTAGTTCAATAGAATATCTGTAACTATACCTATTTTAAGGATAAACATATAATATGATATACAACTTCTTTTAGATCCTTATAAATATTTTAATTTACATAATGTATCTATAAGTTTCAAACTGAACGAGCAAAACTATCCCTATTGTAGAAACCTGAAAGTATAATACATTTCCCTTCATTATCCTATGGAATATTTTGATGTGCTCGATATACTAATAAATAAATAAGTTCTTCCTAAAGTTAACGTGAAATTCTAAATTTGATTAGTGTTAAGTAAGAATTGGTAAGTAATTGGAAAAAATATTTTTACCCGTCTATCTTTAAATGTTTTGTTTATGTATTTAAAAATATACCATCTATTTATATACATTTCTTCGAATAACGAGTACTAAATGTTTGTGTCTATTATATTATCGTATACTTAATTCTATAACTTTTACTCCTTTTTAGATATTATATGTTGCATAAGATATTTTCTTTGTAAATTTAATCATATCAATATTTAAGGTCAGTTTTGAATATAATTCTCGTGGAATAATAATTCTTTATGATATTTTAAGCAATAAGCATCGATATTTCGCTTCGATTTTCTACTTATGTGTCGTGTTATGATTATGGTTAAAGTTATTTATCAATTTAGTATTTTTTTATTAATCATTTAGAACTTTACAAGTGAATTTAAATCCTTTCACTGAAAGATTTACCGTCTATTCTACATTATAATTATACAGCATGAGGTTTTTTTTTTAAACTTCAGTTACCAAATCTGATGATAACTTATAAATATTAAGACATGTGTTCTTCGAAAACATAATCGAACAATTACAGAGACAGAAGTTTTCATACATACTACGTCAAAATTAACCGACGAACCAGCTAATTGCTCGATTTCCTTTCGAAAAACCACCACCCTTAGTTATCTAGTCATTATTATCGGTATGTTCCTTTCGGAAGTTGTGAGAATCAAGTACATTGTGTAAAGTAAGTTATATAGTTTTACATTGATCTGTTATCTTGTAATCATCTTTTACCCTGACCTTCCCAAGTGCAATAAAAGTTTATTCTGTAAGTATTTACGATATGTACTTCAAATGCTTGTAATGGAATGTATACGAATGGTATCAATTAGGTTATGCAAGACCAAAGCTGAATTTTATTAAAGTTGGACAAAAATTTACCTTCACTTATCATTAAAATTATTCTCAGGATTTAACTGCCTTTGTATTGTTACAGTAGTGGAAGTATAAATTCTATGTGGAGCTACATGCGTAGACAATCGTAGCGATATTGCTACGAGGAGCTACGGGCATAGGCAATTGTAGCACTATTGCTACAAGGAGCTACAGGCGTAGGCAATCGTAGCCATATTACTACGAGGAGCTACGGGGGATAGGCAATTGTTGCAATATTGCTACGAGGAGCTACGGTCGTAGGCAATCGTAGCGATATTGCTACGAGGAGCTACGGGCATAGGCAATTGTAGCACTATTGCTACAAGGAGCTACAGGCGTAGGCAATCGTAGCCATATTACTACGAGGAGCTACGGGGATAGGCAATTGTTGCAATATTGCTACGAGGAGCTACGGTCGTAGGCAATCGTAGCGATATTGCTACGAAGAGCTACGGGGATAGGCAATTGTTGCAATATTGCTACGAGGAGCTACGGTCGTAGGCAATCGTAGCGGTATTGCTACGAAGAGCTACGGGCGTAGGCAATTGTAGCACTATTGCTACGAAAAGCTACGGGGGTAGACAATCGTATCGTTATTACAATGACAAAACGGGCAAAAAATAATTGACCTAACTAAAGATTTTAGTTTTAACGTCCTTTCGTATGTTAAAGATTAGGTTGTTTTAATGCTCAATTTAATTTTAGAAATGTGTGTATTTGTTTGAATGACTTTTTATGGGATTTGCACATTTTTTTAAACCACCTACCGAACAACATAAAATGTTTTAAACGAACAAAATTTTTGGAATGTTACTCTAAGGTAGAAAAAAATCAAATCGCGATTTAGTCCAAGATAAAAAAATCCTTGACTAGTTAAATATGTATCATTAATTAATTATTTACAAGTTAAAAAAATGTGCAAATACATACAATTTGAACTAGTGTTGTGTTTCGATACATCTGAATTAATGAATTGAATAAGGTCAATACTTATTATGGATATTCTTCTTGATATTTTCTCTCGGTATTTATATTTGGGAATTCAATAAATTATATTGTTACTCGATAATTTGCGTATTTTATTTCACTAGGACCACAACATAATAACGCCTATTATTCGTCAAAAACCTATAAATTTTATTTTAGTTTAAACGAAACAATTTTTTCCAATTTTATAATGCGTTTCTCCTATTATAATCAACCAATCACATTGCTTGAAAAATTCATCTCGTGAGCCTGCTGGTTTCTTATTGGTCAATTCCGATGCGGTCTACGTAATTGGGAACGCATCCTTTTAGCACTCCTTTACCTATTTTTCTCATAATCTTAAACTTATAGTAAAAAAAATAGACAACCACTGGAACCTTTCCACGCAGACGAAGTCGCGGGCAACAGCTAGTAGTCAAGTAAAATTGAAGACATGGAAGTGATGTTTGTCCAATAAGGTCAGAAAATACAACTCAATAATTACTTCAAAACCGTCTTTATTCGTTGCAACGACTGGTTCTTCCCCAACAAATCCATCATCTCGGCCACACCCGGTCCTTCTTGTAGCCCACTCAAAATAGACCTTAACATCTTCATAAGCATAGGGAATTTAACACCATTTTCCTTTGAAAACGTCTTCAAATGCTCTTTCAGCCTTTTCTCTTCAAACTTATCAATATTTTCTAGATTTTGTATTAGTTTTGTTAGTAACTCTTTGTCTAAGTTCGTTTGGTTTGAGGGTAGGATCCAAAAGAAACCGTATTTGTTGGAGATTAAGTCTTCTATTCGTGTGATTCGGCTTGTTGACCAGTTTAGAACGTTTTTCACGTGCTCGGCTGAAAGAAAATTATTTATTATTATTAGTCAAAACTTTTTTTAATATTTACAGACACGCTTCTCATACAACTTTTATGTGAAAAGAAAGCTAAAATATGTGATTTGTGAAACAGTGAAGAATTGAAGATGCTATTTTTGTACTGTGGGGAGCGCTGTTTGTAATATACAGCAAAATCTCAATAGCCACAGCCAAGCTCGCAAGTATTTTTTTAATACAGTTGCTCAAAAAGTGGCGTATTGCAGGGACGTATAGCGTTCGGGATGTGGGCTATTACATACTCGTGCTTTTGTTTTACCTTTCCCGAACTCGTGCGTTCTCTTTCCCAACTGTCAAAATAATGTCTATTAAAAAGAAAAACCAACCATGAAGTTTTACTAAAAAAAATTCATAGAAGTTTTTATGATTCATGCAAATACGTATATTTCTAAAAAGAAGCTACTAATTTGTTTCAATATCAGATTTAATGATTTGATTGAATGAGTTAGGTTTGGTTTCATTTCATTTCATCTCATTAAATTTCATTTTCATTTCATATCAATAAAAATATTCTACTGAAGACTTGGCTGTATGGGTATAGTTCCCTTTGCCTACCAGAATGGGTGAAGAAAAAAAAAAGCTTATATTCTATGTGCTTATATTCGGTTGGCGCCATTTTTCAGAAATTTTCTTTGCGAGTTTAGTTTCTTGTTGCACAAAATGAGTAATTTCGACCCTAGTTTTTATTATTCTATTAAATTGCTTAATTTTTTCGCAGCTGTATTAAAAATAGTCGTTCAGTACACGTGCGGAACCGTCATTGCAACTTGTTCTGACTGTCAACCCTCGCCTTCGGCTGCGCCTCGGCTGGGGTAGACATTTGTCAGAACACTTTGCAATGACAGCCTTTCCGCACTTGTAATGAAATATACTATTATTTTAGACATCGCTCTTCCCCCACTTTGGGTCATAGCCACTGGACTCGGTAAGTATGTAGAGTCAGCGTCAGAATTAAGTAACCCCCCTGCATAGCACAATACAGGTTAGCTTCTGATTTTTTTTTATCTACTCGTCCTGTTTTTATGTTATTTAATCAAAATATAATTTATTTTCGACTTTCAAAACTTCTAAGTTTAACAGGTTTGGATTTAAACCTGCATGTGTTATACAGGAGGGTTACTTAATTCTGAAGCTGTCTGTATATCATTCTAATGAGCTTTGTCTGATCCCCGTCTCTTAGTCGCTTAGGAGATATTTACGAGATGAGTAATAGCCCCATTTCCAATGCTATTATAATATAGAAAGCCAAAAACAGGCTGTTGGCTACCTGAAGTATTCCTCTCATGATCCGGAAACCTGTCATCAACCAGTCCTTGCAGCCTCTGCACTAGCGACTCCGACAGCCTCTCGTCTTTCAACTGCCGCTTCAACTCCAGCCGGTTGCACTCTTCAAGGAGGTCCGCGTTGAGGCGGGACGGGTGGCACGAGATGTTGGCTATCCGGAACTGAACGAAATGTTAGGTATGAGGCGTAGATATATTATTGTTGCTAGGTGCCTGAAGTTGCGCATGGACACAGTAAGGGCTATCTCTTGTATAGACTAATTACTAAAAGAGGTACCGTAAAACGGGGTGAATAGAAATGGACGAAATACTGGAGCAAGACATTATTGTTTTGTTTTTAATTATTTAGGAAACAAACAGTCATAATAATAAAGAATACAATGAAGATATAGAATTAATACAAAAACCAACAAGTGTTTCCCACGTTAAAGCTGGCTGGTGGAAGTGGAAGTATCTTTAATCCGTATTTGTTCACCTTCTGTGTCAGACTATCTGACCTATGCAAAAGGACGTTTTTCTCGTGAGCGTTACTGGGGTGGCAAGTTGACTCGGATCAAGATGAATATATATAGAAAAATCAGAGCGCTATGTCCTGTAAATGTGCCCAAAAAATTAAATTTGTGCGCCCTATGGTTTCGGAGTAATTCGAGAAAATAAGATTCCGCTGCAGTAACGCCTGAAAACGTTACTGCAGCGGCAACATTTTTAAATATTAGCCTTAGCCAAATTTAAAGTAGCTTAAAAGATAGCTTAGATTTGTGCACCTCATGGGCCGAGCAGCGGCATTTGTGCGCCCTGTGGTTTTTGAGATATTGCAAATGCCGCTGCAGTAACGTTTTGCAGATTTCCAGTTCTCCGGAACGGCTAAATGAACAAGTATGGTTTTTGGTGAGGAAGTATGGTATAATTTGAGCCAATTTTGTGCCCTAGTTGTTTTCTAAAATAAATGCATGGTGTATGAGATAGAAGAGTTTTTCTGAAAATCAAAAACAGCCGCTAGCTCATGAACTACATCAGGAAGGCGCTTTGTGATTGCATTGGCTGATGCCTATTAGGAATACGTATCTTCTGACAAAATTGTGAAACCCTACATCAAATTTTCGATGAAATAAATCAATTTTAGCACTGAAAATGGTTTACTTATTTCGAGCCTTAAATAAGGAAGTTTTTAACAAGATACAACTTTAAATGATTTGCCAAAAATCAGAGCGTATATTCAAATAAACGCACACTGAATTTCAGCTTTCTACATCCTTTAATTACCACTGAATAAGTAAAAACAGCCTGAGGAGAACTTTTAGACAGTTATCCGACCAAATAGGAAAGGCCATAAAAAAGCGGCCGTTAGGAACATTCACCGTACCTTCTTAATTTATCTACCAGCTTTTCTTATGTTTGTACAGTGGTGCAGAAAAGCTATTTCAGTTAATTTAATAGAGGTGATAAAGGTAATTTCGATCTCTTCAATTTGTACTATTATTAATT
Organism: Eupithecia subumbrata; assembly: GCA_949316285.1. Taxonomy (NCBI): domain Eukaryota; kingdom Metazoa; phylum Arthropoda; class Insecta; order Lepidoptera; family Geometridae; genus Eupithecia; species Eupithecia subumbrata. The sequence goes on along the minus strand of OX438650.1, from coordinate 16,193,222 downwards.
AGGCTACACTTCGACATGTCTGAGAGTAAATATTATGTATGAATTCAGGCTTCCTGCTCGGTGCAGCAAAGTTTTTATTTAAAACCTTTTATGACCTAACCTATAATAAGGCTTAAGAATAAATGTTCGTACTTACCTTACTTACCTACGAACTGAACCGAAATATACCTATACCTAGTCGTTTTAACTTACGGTTCATTTCGTTTCGTACTAGAATAAACAGCAATCTGGGTCTAGACTAGACCACAAAATACTACAAGTCCTAGGTCAAGACCACGTTTTTTGTGTAAAAATTTAGTAGGTAGGTAACCTGCTTAGGTAGAGATAAATCATTGTAAAAAATGCACGCTGATTGTATGACGTTTAGTGGAGGGGGCGGCGTGCATTTTTGGAATGGATCATCTCTACTAGAGATGGGTCTTCAGCACGTGTGCTGCCACAATTGTATCTACACACTTCCATATAAGAGCGGAATCTTATTTTCTCGAATTACTCCGAAACCATAGGGCGCACAAATTTAATTTTTTGGGCACATTTACAGGACATAGCGCTCTGATTTTTCTATAGATATTCATCTTGATCCGAGTCAACTTGCCGCCCCAGTAACGCACACGTTTTTCTCCAGTATTTCGTCCATTTCTATTCACCCTTAAGGCTCTAATCACCCCGTTTTACTGTAGTATATTTGAGTTCGTTTGTAGTGGATAATATCCGGAACCATTGAGAACATATTGAGTTTCTGCCCGCGAACCTGCAGTCGTTGTTACTATGGAAACGTTATAAGGTTATTTCTATCTTATGGGAACTGATTTATGGGATTAAATGTCTGTGTTATTTCAGGTCTAGAGCTATATCTTCGTTCAGTAGTTTTAGCGTGAAGAAGTAATAAACATCCTTCCATCCAAACTTTCGCATTTATAATAAGACTAGTATTTTATAAGTGTCGGTGGCTGTCACAGTGTTCGTTTTTAATTGTATTCCCCTTTTCGTAACCTACGTCTTTGATTTTTTCGAAATTGATAACCAAGAGTGGAGACTGCCATTGAAGAATGTCAGCCATCTTGGATTTTGAAATGAACATCTTTTTCGTAATCTACACTGTCGAGTTAGTCGAAAACGATATCCATATCAAGTTCTTGGATGGGGGAGGGAGTTCAGGGGGGCTGGGCGTGAGGGGTCACAGCACGGCTCGCTTCGCTCGCCGTACTGTTCACCTATAATCGCATTGCGGTTCGCTTCGCTCACCGCAATACGACCCCGCACATGCTGCCACACAGCAAGGCTCGCTTCGCTCGCCTTGCTGTGTGACGTATTACGGTTCGCTTCGCTCACCGCAATCCGACACACGCCCGCCGTCGTCAAATTCGTAATCCTCGCCCCCATGTTAGTCGAAAACGATAGCCATATCAGATTTTTTGATGGGGGCGGGGTTCGGGGGGGGGCTGGGCGCCGGGGTCACAGCACGGCTCGCTTCGCTCGCCGTGCTGTTCCCCTGTAGTCGCATTGCGGTTCGCTTCGCTCACCGCAATACGTCCCCGCTCGTACTACCACACGGCAAGGCTCGCTTCGCTCGCCTTGCGGTGTGACGTATAGCGGTTCGCTTCGCTCACCCCAACCCGACACACGCCCACCGTCATCAAATTCGTAATACTCACCCCCACGTTAGTCGAAAACGTCGTCCCCGCTCGTGCTGCCACACGGCAAGGCTCGCTTCGCTCGCCTTGCGGTGTGACGTATTGCGGTTCGCTTCGCTCACCGCAATCCGACACACGCCCGCCGACATCAAATTCGTAATCCTCACCCCAATGTTAGTCGAAAACGATATCCATATCAGATTTTTTGATGGGGGAGGGGGTACAGGGAGCCCGGGGGCGTGGGGTTGGGGGGGGGGGTAACAGCACGGCTCGCTTCGCTCGCCGTGCTGTTCCTCCGTGGTCGCATTGCGGCTCGCTTCGCTCGCAGCAATGTTCCACCCTAAAAAGTGGTCAAAATATGGGCAAAAAATGGCAAAATTTCAGTTTTTTAATAAAAAGGAGAGTCCAGAGGGGCGGGGGGCGAAAATTTTTTTTGCAACCATTTTTTTTTTTAAACCATCTACACGAACGTGAAAAAATTTTTCTTCTATCGTACTTAGTTTGGGAGATATCAAAAGGGGGGGTGAAAATTGGGGAGGGAGGGGGGGTTATTTTTTTTTCTTCCAATTCGAAAAGATACCCTCTGTACGATCCCGCAATCAAAACTCCTCTATCACGACGGCATCTCGTAGCACTCTCAAAAGGGGGGGTCCTGGGGGGCAAGGGGGGGGTAATTTTTTTTTTGCAATAAAAATCACTTGTCCTCCTCTATACACCCCTTATAAAAAAAATTAACCAAATTGCTCTGTGGCAAAGAAGGGGGGGAGGGGTGGGCTCTGGGGGGGCAAATCTCAAAAAGTCGGAATTTTCCCTAGGTCCTCTAGACCCCCTCTACACGTTTCCGCAAAAAAAAACATACCTTCCCATCCACCATCATGGAGAACAATTGTGTCAGTGAGTCAGTGAATCAGTCAGTCAGTCAGTCAGTGGTAATCGAGCTTTATATACTATTAATTAAAGATGGAACATTAGTACATTTTACACCTAGGCGAGAAAGTGGTCGATTCCTACCGAGTGTGTCGTTTTGGGCCCGAGGCGCAGCCGAGGGCCTTAAAACACACGAGGTAGGAATCGCACTTTCTGCCGAGTGATAAATAGTGCTTTATACTACACCTTCGAGGAAAATAAAAAGCAGAATTAATTATTAATTGAAATTTAAAAGAACTTAACGCGCCCAATGATGTTGGTAAAACCTCATTGACCGCGCCAGCCTTTGGGTTCTTTTTTCAAAATATTGTTCGGAAATCGGAGCAGGCCTAATGGACTTGGAGTAAAAACTTTTTGTCGTTTGACCGAACGAAAATAACCATAGCTACCGGCCGATCTTTTAGGAAATTAAAAAAAAATAACACGTTAGAAATGGATTTCCATACACTTTTTCCTCCCGCTAAAACACGTGAGAAATGAAATTCCATAGAGTTTTTCCTCCCGGTTTCCTATAGGCCTGCAAAGACATACTTTCTATTCTATTAATGGAAAAGGAATAGGCAACTTTCCGAGCAGGTGTAGTATAAAATTATTTTGTTGGCGGAGGGCGCTGACTCTGCTACACAGTTTTTAAATTTTGTGGTCGTCAGCCCACAATTTGTACTCTATACTATTTATTCTGTTCCTAATACAGATATTTGTATTTTGTATAATACTAGCGACCCGCCCCGGCTTCGCACGGGTGCAATGCTGATACTAAATATTCACTACACACTAAAAAAATCGCCCCCCCCCCCCCCCACGGCCGGTACCGCTGCAACCGCTATGTCCCTGCATTTTAAAGCTGTGATATCTTCTAAATATTCATTTAAATTACATGCTGTAAAGGGCCATATTAATCTATATTAAATGCAAAATATATCTAAGGTACTTAATTGGATAAGAATTAATGCTGTTTTGCTTAAATCGTAAATACGTAATTATTTCTCGTAAAAAGTAAAGGATAAAAAATGGTTTTGGAGGTTATCCCTAAGAGATAGACATATATGGTATATGTCTATCTCTTAGGACGGACTTTTTTGTAGACCTTTTTAACTTGTACAATACTGTCTATTTTGATCTATCTTGAAGGGTTCAGCCAGCGTTTGCAATGTAAGCGCAAAAAAATGTGTTTATTTACGACATTACATTACAAACCTCTAAAATTATCAGTGTTTCTCTACTATATTAAGTATCTATTATACATATAAACTTACCTCTTGGATTTTCTGCCTATTAAAATATAAAAAAACTGCATCCAAATCCGTTGCGTAGTTTTAAAGATCTAAGCATACATAGGGACAGACAGACAGACAGCGGGAAGCGACTTTGTTTTATACTGTGTAAAGATAAGTGTGATGTGATAGTGTGATTATAAAGATTGATAAAGAGGTATTTGTTATCAGTAATGTGTTGCATATCATGGTCATTTCTAGAGTTTTACTGTTTGTTAAACCACGGGGCTAGCACCTATGCTAGCCCCGTGGTTTAACAAACAGTAAAACTGTACGAGGCCTACCTCGTACACGATTTTATCGAGAACGAACAGAAAAAGATGTCATGAAATGCGTTAAATATTTGAACTTCCATAATAAATACGACGACCGATAGTAAAAAGACGACCTCAGTGGCGCAGCGGACGAGAGTCCGCCTGCGACGCAAGAGGTTGCGGGTTCGATTCCCGCCTCGGAACAAATTTGTGTACGATCTGCAGAAATTTGTTCCGTTGGTCTGGGTGTTTTCTTTGTTTATTTAAAAAATAAAATATCTATTTATGTACATAATGTACTAAATATATCAGTTATCTAGTATCCATAACACAAGCTTTGAGTAGCTTACTTTGGGGCTAGATGGTGCTGTGTTGATTGTCCAGCATTATTCTTTTTTTAAAATAACATAGCATTGTAGGAATTTATCCAAATTCTGCTAAATCGGAATCAAGTTTGTAGCTGTGGTATAGTTTGACCGAAACCGCTGTACCGCTCATTAAGAAAGTGCGGCGAGGTGGGGGCCGAGGAAAAAAGGGCAAGAGTACACATGAGATCGATATTGTCTGGCTGATGGTCTGTTGTGTTGTCTGGCAGACTGATGGATCGGAGCGGCCGATACTTCCCCCGCATCTCGCCGCGCGCATACCCCATGCGCGGTACAGCGGTTTCGGTCAAACTATAATACCTCTGAGCTCAATTCCTCCATGCTTTTTATCCGAACCCCAGAACCCGGAACGTGATCGAAGCCGCCGCCTGCTAGCGTTATGTAATTCACCAGTGCTAGCGGGAACACTCCTGAAAAATACATGATTGTAGTTAATACCATAATACCACCTCCCTGTCCTTGTGAGAATAAACCAGTGATAGTCTCGTGCCAGTCATTTCTAAAATGACTGTTCACTGACGCCCGAATTTCCGATCACGAATTATGATTAGTGATCGGAAATTCGGGCTCTTATTTACCTAAAGTTGGCGTGAAGAACATGGAGCGGTTAAAACCACCTCGTCCGGGAATTCGGAGGTATTCCAAAATTTTCTCGAATGTTGATGTTTTTTCGCCGGAATCTTATATAAAGACGAAATATAAGGCACTTTTATTCTGACGCGTTTTTCACTGAAGTCGATATTTCCGGAGAAAAAGTTTTTTATTTACATGTTTCTAAATTTTAATATCGACTTTAGTGAAAAACGCGTCAGGATAAAAGTATGTATCTTATATTTCGTTTCTAAATAAGATTCCGGCGAAAGTAAAACAACATTATAGAAAATTCCGGAATTCTCGGAAATTCCCGCGAATTCCCGGTGGTTTCAACCGCTCCATGTTATGTCATCTCGCCAACTTTAGGTAAATAAGCGCCTGAATTTCCGATCACTGCTTATGATGTAGAATCTCGACTACGGCAGCCAGGCTCAACGGAGACTAGCCATGTGCGCAGGATATATTATAGTGCACAAGTGTGTGCGCAAGCACATGTGCACTCTATATTCCCTCACTTTCAGAATCCGATGGGACGGCGGACCAACACGACCGGGGAGAGTTCAGTTGCAGGACCAACGGTTAACGTGCTTGCCGAGGTACGAGCCGTACCTCGGAAAGCACGTTAACCCGCATGCCCAGCGTGGGGATTATGGCATTACCCCTAATGATAATGATAAGCCACTAAGGCGCATATCAAGGAAGGCCTATGTGCAGCAGTGGACTTATATAAAAGTTGTTGGTGTGATTGTCCAGCATTACTTATTTATTTATTTAATAATAGGTATCTATGTTCTTTGATAAAATAAATATCTTTAACCACAAAAATATTGTGTATTGTGCCAAACTAAAACTAAATAAATAATTTCTTACAAACGTGTATGTTTAAATTACGCTCCAATTAGCATAATGCGAATCTTAAAGAGTTACAAATGTTACAATTAAAAGATGTTTAGTTGACTTTACCTTTACTCCTGTGATCTTCGACTTTAACGTCACTCTGCCGTTTGCTGAGCTTCGTGCCATCAGCATTCACAATCAGAGGGAGATGACCAAACAGCGGAGGTTGCCAGCCAAACGCTCTGGAAGATTAACCATCATATTTAACATTAACAGAGGAGCTCAGTAGAGCAACGGGCGAAGGTCCGCCTGAACAAAACAGAACTAGTATATGTACAACTTCCCTATATATTTGGATAGAGAACACTAAATAAAATAAATAATAAAAAAATAAAAATCTTTTATTTCAGACAACAAATGAGTCCATATACAACAAATAACTAAAACAAATAAAAAATAAGTAAAGTAAATATATATTTATTGCAGCAAATTATACAAATAAGTCCAGGACTTAATCTAAAACATGATACATTTTATGGGTAATTTTGTACATAATTTGCTGAGCGACTTTCAAAAGTGATTTTCGTCGACTTCTTCACTAGGCTGGAAATGTTCTATAACATAATGTCCGAAACCGTCAGGTTTCTGAGATATTGACATTTATGAAGAAACAATATACCTACCCTGTTATTTTCATCGGTGAGACTGCGCTGAAACCTGACGCTTTAGAACATTATTTCTGATATTTTTTACTTGTTTTAGTATCTTCTATCCAAATATATAACTTTTATTGTACGCGGCGATTTTGAAAATAGTAAAATGTTAGGGCCACTCTCCATACAAAAATGTTCAACAATGGATGAATTTCCCACACAAACATGGTACCAAAATTATTTGTAAATTGAGCATATTTTCACCATGGTCTGCTGTTATTTGTATTAAAATAGTATTTATCGAGGTTCCTGCCACAAACTTTGTTCAAAATACTTTTCTGAAATGAAATTAAACCTAATCGCATTTTACATCAAAGAAGACATGTTTTCTTAGTATTTGTGTAGATAAGTATTTTGAAAAAAGCTTGTGGCAGGAACCTAAATAAATACTATTCTAATACAAATAAACGCAAACCATGGTGAAAATATTCCCAAATTACAAATCATTTTGGTACTACGTTTGTATGCGAAATTCAACCGTCGTCGTCGCCGGATCCTTAAGTAACTGTACTACGTACCTAAGCACTGGAAAGTGTCAAGCCTTACTTACTAATTAGATCAACAATTATTGTAGTCGAAACACATCTTTATACCTAATTTCAAAAGGTCTAGGTCAATCTCGCTATGAGTCAAGGCACAAGATAAAAGAAGTTGAATGAGTGGACTTTTTTATCTTCATAGAAATGTGTTCCGTATGCGAGTTATGGAAATAGGGTTTTCTTGCGATCAAAATATTCGAAAAATCTCTTCAATTCGCGTTCAGTGCGCCTTGGCCTTAAGGTTCATTTTCATTAAACAAATAAACATAAAACAGTTAAAGTACCTACTTTATCATCATCATTGGCCTATATAAGTCCATAGCTGGACATAGGCCTGCCCTTATGAGCGCCATAGCACCCTGTCTTTAGCTTGCCACATCCAGCATCCGCTCAGCCTGCAGTTTTTCTCAGGTCGTCATCCCACGTCGGAGGGCGGCTACACTACGTTTGCCGAGTCACTGTCTCCACTCTTAGACTCGTTTACCCCAGCGCGCGGTTGTCGGACCACATAGGGACTTACCTGTAAATAAGCAAATGCTTAGTAGTAGAGATCTGCCACTCCACTCCTCTGAGTACATGCGTGATACCCATGAGATGGTCATCCACCACGTTCGCGAAGTGGTACGTCGGAAACCCGTCACTCTTCATCAGCACTGGGTCGCCTTCGTTGAGGGTTATGTCGTATGCTATGCCTCCAAAGATCAGGTCTTCGAAGAACTTTATGTCAGGAGTCAGCTGAAATGGTAAAGAATTTGTGTACAGGTTAAGGGTTTGTTTGACAAACCAGGCCTAGATCTCTGTACTCACGGGATCCCCATGGGAAAAAAACTTGAATTACATAAAAAAAACATGAAAGTGCATTGTTTCCTGCGGTCTATTGAAATGACTTATGTTTTGATTCGTAGGTTATTTCTAGAGACCGGATTATATGCGATTGCATATTTGCATATGCATTTGCATATTTAGCCCATTTTCATCGGTAGTTGCATATTTTACCTAAAACTTGTGATGATACTTATTTTCGCTATATTGCAATATTTCTGGGTGAGACAGTCAATGATTATGAATGAACAAATTAAATTTTACGTCGTATAGCTCTGTTACTAGAAGTTGACACGATCTTCTTTTGTTTTTCGTACACTGGAGGCCTAATTCATTACGAAATTTCGATTCATTTTGTTTCTATCGGTAAGTGAACGAAAACTAAAATTTCGTACGAAGCTGAATTGCCTTTTCATTTTGAAATGATGAAAGTAGGTAATTTTTTATTTTATTTGACAATGAAATTTCAATTCTTCTGTTTTAAGTAAAAATGTATTAAAAAGTCATGAGTCATAAAGTTCATCCAAAAACGGCCTTTTTATAACTAAACGAGAGTAGCTAGTACAAGCTGAGTTATTCGGCCATACTTAGAAGATTTGGAACACTGCCTGATTGTATGCATCTACAAGACTACAATGTTTTTAATTTATTGACAATATCTTACTAAATTTTATATGATATTGAATTATAGTCTACTATTTTTACTATTTAATGTTGCATATTTTGACACATTTCACTAGTTTTCATGCATATTCCTAGCATTTTTCATGCATATTTCAGGCTTTTTATGTTGCATATAATCCGGTCTCTAGTTATTACTAATTATATGATTCCTTGAATCATTTTTTTCTTAAGTAGTGTAGTTTTTTGTAAATAAGCAAATACTTGATTTTGGAACTTACACCTTTCCAAAAATGTATAATCTGTCCCACAGCTATGAACGAAATCCTATGCCATTTCACAAAAAGGCGTGCATTGCGCGCTGTTTAGAAATATTGCTGGGGAACTTATTAACAACTTCAGTGGCGCAACGGGCAAAGGATATTTGTTCCGGATCTTCTGGGTGTTTTTTATGTACGAGTATAATTAGAAATTTGTAATGAACGCATGCTTATGTGGTTTAAGCCTATATAGATCAGGGATAGTGTAGCTACCATCAGAAAAGAATTATCGGATCCAAAGAAATTTATCCAGTGTGTTTACTCCACAAAACAATTTTTATATAATGAATTGACAGTCGATGGCAAAGTCTAGATTGGGAAGAAACACCCTTTTCAAAACTGGCCAGCTCTATCCTTTTGTTCTGAATAATATAATAGCTAGTACAAGTTATCAGCGCAATTGTGAGAAAGTTATATATACTTACATGTTATTTTCGTAAAATAAATATTGATTTATTTTACGAAAAATATTTATTTTTGACTACCTATTGAGGTAGTTAAAAATAAATAGTTATAGGCTTAGTAAAAATAACATGGGTAACTTTACTACAATAACTTTTGCTTGTCAAATGAAGAAGCAGCAAAAACCAACCTTAAACCTAACACAATAAGGAACCCCAGCCTTCATCTTCTCAGTAATATCCTCATGAGATAGATCTCGGCAGCGGTTATCATATTTGGGTATCTGCTGACTCTTCATGGCTTCTCTCCTGATCATGTTCAGCCGCCGTTCATTGCAGAAGCATTTGTATGCAGAGCCATTGTCTAGGAGCTTTGAAATGTGTTCTCTAGAAGAAAGGTTTAAAAAAAATTGTTTTCAGTGAAAACACCTATCAACTAGATAAAACAGTTCAGAATGGGATGCATAGGCACATCGTTTACATTAAGTACTAAGTAAGTCATATTTTGGATAGTAGCTGTACCAGTGCATTAAATAATTTGAAAGTTGGTGGGTTACTCACCTGTAAATATCAAGCCTGTGGCTTTGGACATAGGGTCCACACTTCCCTGTTGATTTTGGACCTTCATCACATTGTATTCCAACCCAACTTAAATCACTTATCAACGAATCTACGGAACCATCGACTTTCCTCGTCTGGTCTGTGTCTTCAATTCGAAGAATAAAAGCGCCGCCTTTGCTCTTAGCGAACAGGTAGTTGTACAAAGCAGTTCTCAAACCTCCTAAATGTAGGTATCCCGTAGGACTAGGGGCAAACCTCACTCGAGGAACATTAGATGTTACTGTTCTGCACGGATTCGAGTTAGGTGAGAATAACACGTGTTTTATGAATAAAAACCGCATTATTTTGGTTTTATTTAATTGTAATAGTAAATGGCAGCTTTGTCTTGTTACCTACTCAAAAGATTAGATAATTTTTCTTTGTTTTGATTCAGTGTTGCCAACCCATACCAAATTTTACCCCCAGTTTTTTTCCAAATCCCCCTAAAAACCCCTAAAAATTTTTTTTCAGTTTTCATTATAAAGTGCAAATCACTTATCAAATTTTTTCAGAGACATGAGAGCTTAGAACTGTTATCACTTATTTTTCTATAATTTTAGTATTGTAGTCCCCAAAGCCTTAAACTTTACAAATTATCACAACCGACAGAGACGCTTGCATCTATCTAACCTATACTTGAGTTTCTGTCGAAATTTATTTTCGTAAAAGCCTCTTCAAAATTAAAAGACGTTTATATTGAAATTTTATTGAAAAAATAAAACAAAAGTATTATTATAATCTGTTGATTTCTTGTCGATTAACATTAAAAAATGCGAAACCAAACAAAAAGATTAATTTGACTCTCTGTCACCAATTTCTGAATTGGTAAACAAAAAAAAAAAAACGCTACATTGTTGTCGGACTCGATCGTGTCATCTCTCTCACTGCCCTGTTTATTCACTATTTGAGTGAGAGGGACGGACCATACGATGTGAAGTTTGAAGGAGGCTTTGCAATACCAATACATACACGATTAGCCAGAGAGACTAGCCAGCGTGTATTTCCAATTAACGCTATGTAATCAGCTTGCAGGTGTGATCGTGTCGTGCGTTCCGTTCTACGCACGAGACACATGACACGCAGGCTTAGTTCTACGAGTATTTAATTTAAATGCAGGTTTTGTCAGGCCCCCCCTAAAAAAAACCCCAAATATTTTCTACCCCTAAAATTGCCCCTGTTTAAATTTTTTACCCCCAAATTTAGGGGGAAAACCCCTAACTTGTCACCACTGTTTTGATTACTTTCGGCTACGCGGGCTGACTGCGCGCGCTGCTACTGCTGCGAGCGGTCAGCTGTTTTTGACAGTTGTTTTTTGGCATCGTTTGACGGTAATATATTTAGTTGAAAAGCGTTTCGATTGCCATGTTCAAGGAACAATATACTCTATGGCATGTTCTACTGAATATTGATGTCGCTTTTGAACGAAGGAAAAAGTGTTTCCCCTCAAACAAAATACCCCAAATGCCGGATGGTGATATGAACTCTGATTCGTAAGAAGTTTCTGTTTAGTTGTTTGACAACTGATGTTGTCAAAATGGAGATCATATCTTTATCTTTTCAATTCGAATGTGTACGTTAATTCTTTAGTTGAATAAAGCATAATATTTCTCCAATCTTCGTATCTTAGTATGTAACAATTTATTCAACTAAAGTTTCTATACGCGTACCTACAAATCTCATCAACATGCCCGACACAGAGGCGAAGTCTCCTCCGTCGAACTTGGCATGTTATCTCCGACCAGACCGGTTCGACACAGAACCATCAGCAATGAGTGCGGACTTAAAGTGGGAGCACTGGCGCAAGTCTTTCGAAAGCTTCTTACAAATAGAAGCGGCTTCTGCTACAGACGAGACAAAACTTCTATTACTAATAAATCACGTAGCACCTACTATATACAATATCATCCGTGACTGTACTCAATACTCTGTCGCTATAACCCGTCTTAACACCACCTTCGAGAAGAGGAGAAATGTGATCCTAGCACGTCATCTCCTAGTGACCCGCAAACAACAACTTGGTGAGACTATAGCTGAATATTCTAGAGCTCTTGCCACTCTCGCTCACGACTGCGATTACAAACAAGTAACAGCCGACGAGCATCAGAGCCAGTCTATTCGAGGAGCGCTAATTTCCGGCATTTCCAACCAGAGAATACGTGAACGTTTGCTCGAAAATTCAGATAAGTCGCTTGAAGACACTTTGAAGGTCGCTCTATCCCTAGAAACGGCAGAAAACTCGTGTCAAACTATTCAATCTCCGACAAGTCACAACGTAACATCCCTCAATGCTGTAGCAGACGATTCTCAAGTTCCTCACAACGCTGCTGCTGCCAACACCAACAGACCTACTCGACGCTGCTTCTTCTGTGGAGGAAATATACATCAGCGGTCGAGCTGCCCAGCGCGCAACGCTGAGTGCCAACTTTGCTCACGAAAGGGCCACTACGCTAGTGTCTGCCGCAGCTCCGGGAAACTACGCCACAATGCTGCCATGATCGCTGAAGATGAGCCACAAGGCACGGCGACCACATCATCTTACCCAGAAGAAGCATACGCTGCTGCTCCATCTAGCTTACGTAAGGCAACCACACCCATTACAATTAATGATCACAAAGTCGACGCTTTAATTGACACAGGGAGCTCTATAAGCTTTATAGACCGAGACCTAGCACAAACAATGAAACTTAAGATGAGAACATGCTATCAGACGATAACCCTTGCCTCAGCGAGCAATGTATCACACGTAAATGGAGTATGCCATGCTACTATAAGAATCAATGAACATACCTACAAGCAACAACCTTTGTTCGTCATCAACAATCTTTGCGCCGACGTTATAGTAGGCCACAACATCTTGAAAACACATTCTTGTTTGGAATTGCAGTTTGGTGGAGATAAAGAGGCGCTGCGGATCTGCAACGTACTTCAAGCGTCCGTACCCCCTGCGTCTGTCTTCACCAATCTGTCATCATGCATCAAACCCATCGCCATACCATCGAGACGCCATTCAGAAGAAGATCAACAATTTATCGCCAACGAGATATCTAGTCTTTTGGAAAACAAAATTATTGAGCCTAGCGTGTCTCCGTGGAGGGCACAAGTACTAATAGCTGGAGGAGGCAACCACAGGAAAAGAATGGTAATCGATTACTCTCGGACAATTAATCGGTACACTGAACTAGATGCCTACCCTATTCCTAATATCGACTCCATTGTAACACGCGTAGCTAAATATAACTATTTTAGCCAAATCGATCTTAAAAGTGCCTATCATCAGGTGCCGATTCCAGGAAACGAAAAGATCTACACCGCCTTCGAAGCCTGTGGGAATTTATACCAATTTACACGTATTCCATTTGGTGTTACAAACGGTGTAGCTGCTTTCCAAAGAACCCTTCACTATGTTATTAACACGGAAAAACTGAAAGGCACTTACGCGTATTTAGACGACGTGACCGTCTGTGGAAAAGACAAAGCGGAGCATGATGAAAATCTACACAAATTTATGGAAGCCGCGAAAAAGTATAACCTTACGTTGAATTTGAACAAGTGCGTATTTGAAACGGACTCAATTAACCTCCTAGGCTATTCGATACACGGTAACTCAATTAAACCAGATAAAACACGCCTAGAGCCACTCGTCAACCTTCCTGTTCCTTCTGATCCAGCTTCGTTAAAAAGAACCCTCGGTTTATTCGCCCATTACTCAAAATGGATTCACAACTTCTCCGCCAAAGTAAAGCCATTAGCAGAATCAAAACTACCCCTCTCGCCTGAAGCGATTGAGTGCTTCTCCAAACTGAAAACTGAAATTACGATATCCGTTTTGGCAAGTATCGATAATAAGGAGATATTCACAGTCGAGACCGACGCATCAGACTATGCAATCGCTGCAACACTATCTCAGAAAGGTCGTCCAGTAGCATTTTTTACGCGGATGCTCAATGAATCTGAACGCAGACAACCCTCTATAGAAAAGGAAGCCTGTGCCATTGTAGATGCCTTGCGCAAGTGGAGGCACTATTTACTCGGAAGACATTTTATACTCGTCACTGACCAACGCTCAGTATCGTTCATGTTTGATCAATCGCATGCTAGCAAGATAAAAAACGAAAAAATTGAAAGATGGAGACTCGAGCTATCTTGTTTCAAATACGATATCAGATATAGACCTGGAAAAGAAAATTTAGCCGCAGATGCACTTTCGAGAGTTTGTGCTGTAGTTAACGAATCTTCCATCAGCAAACTCATTCAACTGCATAAATCACTATGCCACCCCGGCATCTCTCGTATGGTTCACTGGGTACGTTCAAATAATTTACCATACTCAGTTGAAGAAGTTAAGAGAATGACCGCTGCATGCCCCACCTGCGCTGAAATTAAGCCCAAGTATGCTAAGAACGAAGGACTACTAATAAAAGCAACCACTCCTTTTGAAAGGCTAAACGTAGACTTCAAAGGCCCCTTACCATCCAAGACTAATAATAAATACATCTTAACGATTATAGATGAATATAGTAGATTTCCGTTTGCTTTTGCTTGCAAGGATATGACTTCCGAAACGGTGATAAAATGTTTTCAAAAATTATTTTTGCTGTTTGGCACCCCAGCGTTCATTCACTCAGATAGAGGATCTTCGTTCTTATCAGAAGAGATGAAGAGTTTTTTGACGAGACTGGGAATTGCCAGCAGCCGGACGGCACCCTATAACCCACAAGGGAACGGTCTCGTAGAACGTTTAAATGGAACCCTGTGGAAAACCATCCAGCTACACCTGCGGTCTAACAATCTAGACGGCGACGATTGGGAAAAAGCCTTGCCTACAGCTCTCCATGCTATCCGATCTCTCCTTTCAACTGGGATAAACACGACGCCTCATGAGAGAATGTTTAAACATCCCCGACGATCATGCAACGGTGCATCCATGCCGTCGTGGCTGATGACACCCGGCCCTGTTTATATGAAGAGGTTCGTCAAAAAATCCAAATACGAACCCAATGTTGAAGAAGTCGAACTGCTCCAGAGCAACCCTGATTACTCCTATGTGAGACTATCCGACGGCAGGGAGACCACAGTCTCTAACAGACGATTAGCGCCAGTTCCGAGAGCCGAAGACGATGACGAGTACCTGACTGCCGAAGACGATGACGAGTACCTGACTGAGGATGAGCACGAGATACAACAGCCTCCACAGTCAGAGGATGACCCGTCTCCAAACGAGGATCCACCTGTTGTGCAACGGGTGGAAAATGTTGAAGAGATACGCCGCTCTCAACGAGAACGAAGAGCGCCAGCCTACCTGCAAGATTACGTTTCATTCACAGACAGGGGGTGAATGATATGAACTCTTTGATTCGTAAGAAGTTTCTGTTTAGTTGTTTGACAACTGATGTTGTCAAAATGGAGATCATATCTTTATCTTTTCAATTCGAATGTGTACGTTAATTCTTTAGTTGAATAAAGCATAATATTTCTCCAATCTTCGTATCTTAGTATGTAACAGATGGCACTTATGACCTTTTTATATAGATCGCGTTCAACCGTTCCGCGTTCTATAACAACACAACGCAGCTATAAAAACGATTGAAGTTTGACGAATTCATTACAGATGTTTTTCCAACACAAATAAGGTTCGTAGCTAACCCGCTTACATCCGTAATGGACACAACGCAGCGTTCTGTGTTCGTTGAGTAGTATGAATAAGTGATCGCCCTCTATCTAATAAGAGCCTACATTCAAACATTTTTCTGTCCCACTCAGATGATAATGTATTAAAATTACTCAAAAAATTCTTATTTCTTATTGTTATTACCTACAACTGTACTTTTGTATGTAACGATGTGTATAAATTTTCTCGTTCCGGTTCCGTTCCATCCGGGACGGGTAAAATCACGTAACATTATGCACTACACGTTGCGTAGACCTTACTTATTAACTATTACCTATGTGCCTAACAAAACAAGGTAATTAACATAGTTACTGTTAATTATAACATGTTACATTATCTGGACGATATATAATAATATATTCAACATAATGTACTGTTAATCACTGGTGTTGAATCTTGCATTCATCTTACATTCATTTTAAAATGGCGTACAAAAAACTATTCACCTAAATAAAGTTTGAATATTTCTGTGAACTTAGAAATATTAAATAAGTCTGTGGTTACAGATAGTTAGGACATGCTAAGTTAAATTGCTTATTTATTGAGCACTACCAATACAGGATAAACTTAAAAACTCAAAAAAGAACACCTAAGGCATCACCAGTTGTGACCGCCCAGTTATAGGTAGATTACATTAATAATATAAAATGAAGCAGGGAACAAAATGCTTAGCTCAGAAACAATTTCTTCCAACAATTTATCTGGAACGCTAGAGGTGCTATTAAAGGTTTCAGCCCCCCTCGGGAAAATCATAAATCTGGCACTGGTCATAGCGCCTTCTTTTCAGTCAATTAGTCAGGTCGAACAATTTTTTACCAAACATTTGATTAAAATTGTTCGTTAAAGAATTGTAATAGGTACGAGTTTTTACAACGTGGATCCCGTGAGTACTGAGATCTAGGCCTAGTTTGATAACCAAACCTGTTAGGTTCGCCCCCTATGAAAACGCCTAAAACTCAATAGTGGCAAATCCATTCATATCTATATTTTTTGGAAAATTGAAACTCAACCAAATACCAATGGAAAACTTTATTTGCTTGCATGCAACACTATTGTCTATGGTCTTTTGTTTTCACAGAGGTTTCGATGTCGAAATATCAGTGAAAGTCATTAGAATTTACAAAAATCTTTCCAAAATGGTGAGTAATGATGCGTTTATACTTTCCTCGACGCATTTTTCGCATGCACGCTCCATATTTTGCAACAAAATATAACCAATACGATTTTCAACCCTTAAAATAGGGTTATGAACTGACGTTCGTACATTTATTTTCAGAATAAACTAAAATCGTCACAGAGAGACAAAGTGAAGAAGTTCGTCGCATTTACACAGACGAGCGAAAGCACAGCGATCAACTGTTTGATGCAGAACGATTGGAAACTAGACCTAGCAAGCGACAATTACTTCCAGAACCCTGACGCCTATTTTAAAGACCCTGCTAAGACTGTAGTGGACAGAAAGAAACTAGAACAACTCTTCCACAAATACAAGGATCTCCACGAGAATGATAAGATAATGTTAGAAGGTATAATGAAGTTCCTTGAAGATGTGAACCTTAGTCCTGAATCTATTCTTGTCCTTATCATAGCATGGAAGTGTAAAGCAGCAGTGCAATGTGAATTTACCAGAGAAGAGTTCACTTCAGGCTTCATCGAGCTCGGGGTTGATAGCATAGACAAGTTAAAAGCAAAATTACCAACACTAGAAGCGGAAATCAAAGATATGAACAAATTTAAAGATTTCTACCACTTTACATTCAATTATGCAAAAAACGTAGGCCAAAAAGGCTTAGACCTTGATATGGCGATAGCTTATTGGAATATTGTGCTCCATGGGAGGTTCAAGTTCCTAGATGCATGGTGCCAGTTTCTCACGGTGAGTAAAATAGTAAATAAATAATGCTGAACAATCCTCACAGCATCATTTAGTCCTAAGCTAAGCAGAGATTGTGTTATGGGTACGAGATAACACACTATACTAAATACAATACATTACATACATAGATATTTTTATTATACATAGAAAATATTGCAGGGGAAACTTTGCAGTGCTAAATTATTAATTATTTAACAAAACCAAAATTCTTAATAACTAAAATCACAGCACACAGACCCAACTATGTCCTTACAGGAATGCCAAACAAAACAGTTCTTATCAGCTAATTTGGTTTATTATTATCCTTATTTTACATACAATGCTTAATTCTTTACTTTGTAGACTAGTGTTTTGACCTGGTTACATTACCTGGCTAAAATAGTGTCTCAATGAAAGCATGCCTAAAAGATTATAATTGGCTAGATTTTTTTTGGAAAAAAGTACAGAGGAACCTGAAATTATGTGAAAAAGATAAAACCCACAATAGTTTTACAACTGTGTTGCAATTGTTTTGATGAACGTCAGTAAAATTGATAATGTTATCAATTCGCAAATCAAAATAATGTATGCTAAAACTATTATCTAATCACTTTCTATCACCTTCCTATCTACTGCCATTATGTATCCTAGCCCAGTAAAACCAGTGCCAATTCTTAGCCTATTCTATTTCTAGTCCTATGTTGGTTGATGTATAATAAAAAACAACTTTACTTTATAGTCTATTTCAAGGCCAGCGATTTGTCTTCAAGTTGCCTATTTTATTTTGATGACCTTGAAAATTCTTGAGTTATTGGCACTAATAAAAACAGTTGTATTTATTGTTTTGGCCTATTTTAAGAGCTGTAAATTTTTATTTATTTCATTAATTCAGAAAAAGAAACCCTCATAGAATCACTTTGTTGTCCAGCTGTCTGTCTGTCAAGACCTTTTTCTCAGAAACATTTTGAACTATCCAACTGAAATTAATATCAAATACTACAAGAGCTCAAATCTGTAACACCTTAGAACTGTGAAAAAATTCTTAGTCAACACAATCAAAAGTTGCAGCCATTTATGCCTGCATATTTTGACCTTTCCAAGGGAATCACATGCACACAAAACCCAAAAGGTATTTCCCGTTGACCTAGAATCATAAGATTTAGCTATAAGACAAAGCTTCTTGCTTTGTCTTATAGCAGTTGTATTTCTGTTTTCCCCATTGACGCTGTCCCCATTATAGGGACAGAGGGAAGTAAAAAAATCCTTCCCATTGTCCCCATTGACCTTTTTCGGCTATGGGGACAGTGGGAAGTCATAAAATTCCCTTCCTGTTGTCCCCATTGATGCTTTCCCGTTATGGGGACAATGGGAACTTATAAAATATCCTTCTTTTTGTCCCCATTGACATAGTTTATATACATACAAATGAACCAAATGTTTTAAGCTTAATAGGGTTTTAATCAATTGTAAAGGGTAACCAGTAAAAGCCGCCACACACAGAAACCATGGCCGGGCCGGAGGCGAGAAGGCGTGCGGGTTGGATCATACGAATTTATATGAGAGACTACACACGACATGCGAGTTGTAATGCGTCAATTTATATGAGAGACTACACATACACCGCCGCCGGGCGGCGTGTGTGTAGTCTCTCATATAAATTCGTATGATACAACCCGCACGCCTTCGCCTCCGGCCCGGCCACGGTTTCTGTGTGTGACGTGACGGCTTTGAAGGGAAAAATCCGAATATAACAATTTTGTAGTTTCACCACCAATATGTACAAAAAGTGATCCTATATGGGTTCAGTTTTTCCTTTTGAGGTACGGTACCCTAAGAAGTGCACTGTGCGTCTGAGTCGATTGTTTTGCTCACAAGTAGGTACAAGTTTGTACGGAACCCTCGCTCGGTGCGCGATTTTCCGCGTGAGGTTCCGACTCGCTCTTGACAATTTTAACATTGTATGAAAATTTTTGGGATATGCCAACATAATAGCTGAATTTTAAGTTAAAATGTAGGATAAAATAGGCAAGGATTTAAAAGTAACTTCAAAGCAACTTTGGAACATAACATTTAAAAAAGCAATTGTTTTCCAAAAATTTCAGGAGCATCACAAGAGATCCATACCTAAAGACACATGGAACCTTCTGCTAGACTTTGCTACTCAAATAGACGACGGCATGAGCAACTACGACGCAGAAGGTGCCTGGCCGGTCCTCATCGATGACTTTGTAGAGTGGTGCCATAAGCAGGGCCTCACAGGAGCCAACGAACCAGCGTCAGGCTAGCTGTTGCTGCCTTGCTGCCAACAATACGAAGGGATTGAACAGAACCACGAACACAGGCCTACGTACACCAAAGCACTGAGGATGTACATCCTTGTGCTTTTTGCCATGTGCTATGTGTTATGCTATGTGCTATGTGCTCCAGATTTGTGATCTTTGTCTTGGAGCTGGGCGTAGTCAAATGGGTCGCTGTCTTCCTCGTATTCGAGTTGTGTAGCTGAACAATGTGACGTCAGTGCAAATTATAAACAGTGTGCAGTGTTTAAGTGAATTTTAAGCTTTACGGTTTTCATCACTACTGTTGAGCTGTATAACTGTACGTCCACTAGTTGAAATTCTCGTAAGTCTCATTAATTACCTACTTGGGTATAAGATCGAAGGATTTTTTCAGATTTAAAACTTTTCCTTGAATTTTGAATATTTCTCCTTGTAGTTTTAGTAATGCCGTGAAACTATAAATTAAGATGTAAATATGTACATACACATTAATGATATTACATTTTATAGTTATTGAAGCTTAGATCTTTGGTTTTAATTTTTTATATTCAATATTAATTTGACATAAAGATCAGAAATCAGAAGCATACTGCTCATTTATTTATTGTTAGAATTGGCACATAGTGACTTCTATTTCAATCACTATTTAACATTGGGCAAAAGTGCAATTTTGCCGTGAGTAAACGCGCAATCGCCAAACCTGTTCTTCACTTGTATTTTAAGTATTTTCGAGGATTGATATTGACATACTTTTCATTTTCCTAATGCAAATCAAAGTAGGCTAGTGGTTTAAAAAGCATAGTTGTTACTCATATCAGCAATAAATATTAACTAACAATTACTAAAATGAGTGAGATAAACATTTTAGGTATAATTATTGTTTTTGCTGTAAAACAAGATATTTTCTAATATTATGTACTATGTGAAGTGATGTGATGTTGCTTCTAGGCTAACATTCAAATCATATATAACGTTTGGTACTTAGATCAATGTACAAAAAGAGGAAATTGATGTATTGAGTAAAAATTACATTTAATTGTTAAAATAATTTAGTTTAGTTTCCTTTTCCAGGTTAATATATCTCATACCCGTTGGAACTTCAAGCAGGTCTTGAGAAGTGAAACCAAAGCTATACAGGCTGGATTTTTTCGATGTGAGGGCAGTTAGGGGAGGTTTCTCAAACGGTGTAGCTATAGGAAAATGATCTAAGTAGAAAATTTCTCTAAAAAATATGGATAGATCCATATTTTTAGAGAAATTTTCATCCCTATCCTCAGACTTTCAAAACAAATTACAAACATTTTACATTTTACATTGAAACTTTTTTGATAGTCTCCTAAGACCATTTTCCTGTAGCTAATCCGGTTAAGCCTCTTATTTTCTAGCCTCTCATTGGTCCACTGGATGCAGGCCTTCCCCTGATAAGCGCCTTATTGGCTTTTATGTCATGTGGGGTGATGCCCATAATCCCCACGCTGGGCATGCGGTTTGGGGATCTCAGTTCGGGGGTTAGCTAAGGTTTTATTATCTCTGTCAGTCTTTCATGGCTGAATTAGCAATGTAGCAAAAGGCAGCAAATGTTACCTAAGAGCGACTACTACCTATAGGTAGGTAGTATTATGTAGTTTTTTTTGTTTTTAGGCAAGCATAAGGCCTACCTTATGCTTGCCCAAAAACAAGATGTAAAGCGCCTTCCATCAATTTATAGGAGAAAAAGCAAGCAAATTACAAAACAAGATAAATAAAATGACTCTCATTCTCATTGATGAATTAGAAATGTTAAAGTTTGCCTAACGCATGCATGATTTTGACTAATGCTGAAGCTGGCCCCAGATTGACGGGGGCGCTTACACCGGGGGCGCCAGATATTAAAAATCGCAAAATCATTTTGATTGCATCGAATCCGTGTGTTTCGGGTTTCCGACCCGATACGGTTTCAACAAAATTAGAATAGGCCTGCAGAAGACGGAGGTGCATAAGTAATTCATACTTACCTGGACATCCAGAATGAAATCAAATCAAATCAAATCAAAAACTCTTTATTTCCTTAAATACAATAAATGTACACTTAGAAAAGGTCTAATCATAATACTAAACACTGACACGGAAATAAAGTGATATTTTAGATTTTTTAAACCTGGTAGATACCTACTCATTTACCGCGACGGACGGGAATCGAACCCACAACCTTCATCGCTGGCGGGCTTTCAGGCCATAAACTTCAATCTAACATGTTCGAAGTTTGAGGTTTGATTTCGTTCGTCCAAGGGTCGTCGCTCAAATGTTTGTCATTGATTTGTCTGTCATGTCAATGTCAGTTTCATTTTATCTGCTACCTATCAAATCGAAATTATCAATTCAAAAAAAATATTAACAATTTTCAGTGGTGAAAAATACTAAAAAAATGACTGTGCGTTTAGGAGGTGCTCTAAAAGAGCTCCGGATTCATTTGTGCCAGACTAGCAAACAATCTGAGGGCGTAAGGTGAGTATTTTGATTACATAAACACTAGCATAACCTCGCAATTCGATTTTAAAATAGGTTGGACATTCACATTCAAATAACTTATTTTCTTGCAGAGAATTTATTCAAAAGCACTATGTGAACATCAAGACGGAGAACCCTGACTTCCCGATCCTGATCCGTGAATGCAGCGGTACCCAGCCTCGCATTTGGGCTCGCTATGGTAAATATCAAGTCCTCTATACCAGCCAGCTCTGTTCACTAAGAGGTCTGTAAGTCCCAACTTTACTTCCAATGTTTGAAACAGTGATAAAGTCATCCAGCGTTTCCAACTCTATAGAGGCATAATAGCTGATGATTGGGGCTGTATTGCGAACAATTTTTTTATTAAAAAGCCTCAATCAATTAGGTATAGGAGTAAAGTCCAGCATTGGATATGATGAAGAATAAACAGGTCATTAAAGTCTCTTATTCCCACTAAATCTTGCAGAAAAAGGAAGGGAAACCAGTCGCTCCCTTATAGACTTTTCTCATGGTGAAGTATTGGATGTTTTCCGGAAGTTAGCGGAACCAATTGCAATACCCAAAACTGAAGTTTATGAAACACCTGAACTTGAAGTTGCAGTTAATCGTGCATCATCTGAAATTGAAGTTGATCGTGCAGCAACTTAAGTTGATAATGTTTGTTGATGCTTCAATCCATGTTTTTTGTAGTTGTGTAGTTGTTAGTCTAATGGTGATGTGATGATACAAGTAGGTAATACTTATTAATTTTGGATTTCGTAAGAATACAAGATATTTTCTGTAAGCACAGATTCATGTGACAACAAGATACCTATAGGTAGATCACACAACTGGCGGATCGCTGTTGAACCATGTCACAGTAACAAACGCCAAAAGTGGTGTTTGTTGTCTTATTGTCCTACTAATATTATTAAAGCGAAAGTTTGTAAGTATGGATGGATGGATGTTTGTTACTCTTTCACGCAATAACTACTGAACTGAACAGATCTGGATGAAATTTGGCACAGAGATAGATTATAGTTTGGAATAACACATAGGCTTTATTTTATCCCAAAAATTAAATATAAATAAATAAATAAATCCCGGAATTCCCACGGGAACGGGAACTACGCAGGTGAAACCATGAGGCGCTACTACGCAAAAACTACTGAACAGATCTGGCTGAAATTTGGCACAGAGACTTTTACTTAGACTTTTTTAGGGTTTCAATATAGGTTTCGAAACCCTTATGGTCTCGCTTTGTCTCATCAGCTACTACTGCAGCTATCAACTTGAAATTTAAAATAATAACATATTTCGTGCGGTATAAACAAAACAAAAAATTTCCTTACAAATTGTGATGCTGACATTTTAAAAGAGACCTAAAAATTCAAGTGGGGTATCACATGAAAGGTATTGGTTTGTACATTACATAACAGTTTTTCAAATTTCTGTAGGTTTATACTTTTTGAAATATTTTGAAAAGAAGTGGAAAAATTACCCATTCCCCCCCCTATCTCCAAAGATTGCAGAGTGATCCATCTAAAATGTATTATATGCGTTTTTAGATATAGATCTATATTTTACAGGAAAAATATAGTGAAGTCTGTGAGTATCATAGTACTTTTTGAAAATGGTCAAATCAGGGGGAAAAAATTCAAAAGGCCCTCCCTTTTTTACCCCGAAAGGTATCAGTTTGTACATTTCAAAACAGTTTTTAGTCTAAAAATTTACCATTACCCCCACCGAAATATGCAGAGAGATCAATCTGAAATGTAGGTTGTTACCTACTATTTTAAGTATTCTCTAAGTCTCTAACCGGTACCTTTAGTGCATATTTCTATAATTGACAAACGCTCGAAACCCTCTGCGCGCGAGTTGCACTCGCACTTGACGGATCTTGTTTTTAGACTAACTTTCCTTCTAGTTAGTTAATCAGACAATAAGAACTTTCAGAACATCACCATCTTATTAGTATAAGACATCTTGCATTGTTGTTTGACACAGTATTGTACTTTAATAGTATGGGTATTACTAGTTAGATTGCAGTAAAAAGAATATCTTACATTACTTACCTACTAAAATATTATACCATGATCCAAAACTTACTTACATTTTCCTTTTGCTTCCAGGAAAAGGAGCTGAGCAAAACACATCCCTAACCAACCTCTCTGCTACCGATGTCTTAGCTGCTCTCAAGAAACTTATTAAATAAATTATCTATTATTATATTTTATTTATTATTATTAAATGATAATATACAGAATTGTTAGACTTTAGCAGCAAATCACATCTTTACTTTTAGATTACAAAGTCCACATCCAAGCCTTGTTTTTTAAACTTTTAAATTCTTGATTTAAATCAAGAAGCCTATTTATATTAAATATTATAACCATAGCACCCTATTGCATGTAGTATCTTACCTCTTTATTAAATAGAAATATGTATTTATTACAATCAATTATTATAAGTAGAAAATTTACAAGCAGAAAAGAATAAAACCTTTAGTGCTGCATCCACATTTTTTTCTTCAGAAGAACAAAAAACAAGAACCTATAATGGGATACCCAATAAAGGTAAGAGACATAAAACATTTTTACATAAAATAATTTATTATGCATAGATCTAGGTACAACTAATTACAAACACTAACAATACAATAAGTACCTACTAAACTTACGTTCATATAGGTTGCTATGCTACTTTCACTGTCTAGTTTTGGAGTTGGAAGAATGGTAACTTATTTATATTTATTCACAGTAATGATTTCAACATTGTGCATTAAAAACCCTGTTCTTAAAAACACCCAAAATCTAACTGAGTTTTGGCAGGCATAGAAAGTTAAGAGTTTTCTTGTGGCTCATACAAACTTTAAATTATGTTATTGTGTATATGAATTGATAGATGCATCTATGTGCTTCTTTACTCTTGATTGGATAGGTACAAAAACCATTTTCAATAGGAAATAGACTAACAAAAAGAAGTCTCATACTAAACTAGCAATTCCCCCTCCCCCACCCCAATTTCGTTTCCTATAACTTTTTTTTTAACTTCCGAATTCACGCTGCCTCGTGGTCCATTCACGTAGAAAACACCACAGCATTTAACTTACTTCATGAATATTACTTAATTTACAGAAGCGCGTCGTTTGTACTAAAATGAGGGTAGTCCAAATTTCTCCGGCTGAAACTTAGCAAGTGTGGGTAGGACGATGGTGGCGTGCGTTGTCAGCTTCTTATCTAAATGAGGGTCAGGCACCATGACCACTTGCATGCCGGCTTTGACGCCTGCGGTGACGCCGTGGGGAGAGTCTTCGAAGACCAGACACTGGAATTATGATCACAAGAACTGAATTCATCGGCAGTACCTGCTGATTTTAAGCGATCGGTACAAAATCGGCGGATCTCGTCTTACAGACGAAAGTAATGTTTACGTACATCTGCCAATAAATAAGGTAAGTACATATTACTATGACTTCAGGCAATGTTTTCCAAAGATTAGGTTGTTAGATGTGCACATCTTACTCCTCTCTCCAGTTCTGGTGAAGACCGGTCCTCATGTTCACTCACGTCCCGACAATACTACTAATAGACCAGAAACAATGACAGAGAGACATACAGATACCCACCTTTGCAGGATCAGGTTTATCTGGGAACCTGTTCGCCGTGACCAGGAATATATCAGGGTGTGGTTTCCCGAACTTGACGGCCTTATCACTGGATCCCATGACCATGTGGTGGAATAGTTGGAACAGCTCCTTGTGTGCTGCGATCTTGGTTTCCACGGACCGCGCTGATGATGAAGTGGCCAGAGCGAAGGGTACTTTCGTTTTGTGGAGGTGGCGGATTAGTTTTTCTGCTCCTGGAATAAGACAGGGTTTGTGAGTCTTGTTTTTCTGTGGACTGAATAATACTTACCTACTTGTGTTGTCATTGATAATGAATAAGCACGGCTCAAGTGGCGATTTTTTGACAATTTTCTATGAAAAACTATCAAAAATTCGTCTTTTAAAACGCGCTTAAATCTGACTTGCGTTTGAGTATTCGGGGGTAAGTATTATAAAATATTTAGTCGGCAGCTTGGCAGGAGTCTTAGGTACCTACAACATTGAACTACTATTACTAGCACAACTCACTGACCTACAATAATATTTTTTATGCCATGTCCTTTTTATTTCGTAATGATGATGGGACGCGACGGAAACATTTTTAGTGCTCTTGTGGTGACATCAGATTTTTCACCAAAGTCCCACTATAGCGTAAATCTCCTTTCCGTTTCTTTCAGGTTTCTGTCCCTGGCATAGGTACGTACCTTACCTATGGCAGGTCAAAAGGTGCATCTCGCTCCGAAAAAAATGCAAGAAATTCACCCAGCATCATCTAACTACAATTTCTTTCAATCAGTGCATGTGCATCACTAATTCACTATTAACTACCTCATCGAATTGGACTTAGTACCTGCCTATACCTGATCGTAAACATAGAAACCTATCAGTAGGTAGGTACCTACCAATTACTTTACAAGACCACCAACATTGTAAATTAGTTAACTACTAGGTATTATAGTGAAATGTATGTACTAAGTGTTTAACACTTTTAAGAGACCGATCGCTCGTAAAAAATGGTGTTCCATTACGTATACGTTGGTAAGTTGATCTACTCCCACCATTGAACTACTATTACTAGCGTACAACTCACTGACTCCCACAGAATAACTAAAACAAACGCGTTCTTGGGTTGATATTCGTAGAGCATAGGTTTTTTTAACGAAATCGAGCTAAATGTACCTAGATAGTAGGTATCTAATTTCACGCTAGCTTGGTGAAACAAAAACAAAAACTTTGCTAACGTTCAGTTAAGTTGACCTCTGCAGCTGCGGTAGCAGAGATATATGTGATGGAACACTTATTGCCTATGACGTATTAGGACCCAAACGGGCACAGCGCCTGGGCCTCTGTGCCCGTTTGGGTCAAGTTTCTGCTTACTCTCGTGCGTGTATTTGTGACCGTACATAGGTACATTCGCCCGAGGTGCATCGCCAGTCGACAATTAGCATTTTGGTGTACCTTGTTCACAGAACTGGATCAGGTGTCGTCTCATGGAAGTCGTTGGTTCAACAAAAGTTCAACAAAAAGCAAAAGAGCAAAAATTTAGTCACTATCTATGGTATTCGTTTCATGGTTGACCTACCTCTCAGAGCCTTAAACGCGCATGATGTTCTTGCAGTTCAACTGGTCGCGGAACTGGTCGGGCGTGCAGCCAGAGCTCCTTGCACAGGATCTCCGACAGACGCTGCTCCGTACCTCCGAGGATCTACATACCGTCAAGCAGCGGTGTCCCCGCCAGCATGGTATCCCCCAGCTGTAGCAACTGGTCGCGGAACTGGTCGGGCGTGACAGGCAGCCTGAGCTCCTTGCACAGGATCTCCGACAGGCGCTGCTCCGTACCTCCGAGGACCTTCATCATCAGCTCGTCCGTGTATTTGTGCCCGTAGTTCGCGCATAGTTGGGTAATCATCTTCTTGTAGACGAGTTCGGTATCTGGAAGTTTAACGTAAAACATCTTAACGCGTTCACTGCCAAGCGGCTGCGACTCAGAGGGGCGCGTCACTGGGCGACACGCCGCCGCCAAAGAATGTTAAATGCGACGGTGGCATTCAACGTGACCAGTCTCCTGCCGCAGCTAAACTGCGAACAAGAAGTAGATACATGTCGGTACGTCATCATGACTCAAGTACCGACTCAAGAAGGTTGCTCGTTCGATTCCTGTCGCGTTACAATATGGTTGTAAATGTACTACTAAGTAATCATGAATTACGTAATTAGTACATTTACAACCATATTATACGGAAGGATGCGGGTTCAAGTCCCGTCGAAGTCGATAATTGTTGCGTTATTTGATTTCTTAGAAATTACCCTTGGTGTGGGGTTACGCACTATAATAACAAAAAACCAGTAATTATGATCTGCAGATATTACATCTGGGTGTTTTTATAACTTTTGCGAAGTTAAGAAAAAAAAGTAGCTTTATTTATTTGTTTAGCTCCAAAAAATTACAGCTACAAGATAAGCAGGTAAGGAAGGATAAATATAGAAGATCGGGCAATCATTTAAACTGATTCTGGCGCATTGCACTAATCATGTATTTATCAGATAAACCGTATCAACTTTTATCGTGTTTTCACGGAACTACGTAAACACACCTACTAACATGAATATTTTCATAACAAACATATTTTTTATGATCCGTTTTTATTTCGCTGGCTACGGCTATGCTACGGCTACGACCGGGCTCGGAGGTCGTAGCCGCTTCTACGGCGGTTACGAAGCTACGCCGTAGCGGCGGCGTAGCCGGTCTTGTTTTTTTTTTATTCAGTAGGTTCTTTTAAGGTACCTACCTAACCTACATTACATTAGATATTGATTAAATTTAAAGGAGATAGTTGAGGTAAGTATAATTTATTAGGTATTCAAATTTCAATATAAAAAAATATTTCTTAAAGGTACCTATAGAATAGAAGTGTCATTTGTAAACAATGATTGAAAATAGTTTTAATGGGTAAATCTATTTTACATGCGTAACCATGTAAATAGGCAAATTTAAATGAGACGGCAAATAAAACCTTAGCAGCTACCAATATGGTTCATTATCTTGAACGAGCATCGGTTTATGCAAATAATTAAATTAATTAACCTTGCATTTCAATAACATTGACAATAATGTAACAGGTCGAGTGCATTATGTGTACTGTACCTAATTCAAAACTCACCCAAAAGTAGTCCATCCATGTCAAAAATGCAGTGCGTAACTCTTTTAAAGTTATGCGTTGAGTAAAAACGCGCATTGAACGCTTTTGATGTAGTTTTCATCAAATAAAGCCTCATGGTCGCACCGGTTATGTAAAACTTACAAAACAACACAAAATTATTTACGTTACGATGATTTCGTTGTTAAATTTTACTTAAAAAGTCGTGTTTAGTGCTACTTTCTATTGTTTTTCTATTAATTTTATTTATGTACTTTTACATCTGAAAGAAAACAGCTGGTTTGGCCACTTTTATGTGACGTTTAACTACTACTCGATGAGATGAATGAAAATAGTTAACACTGTACCAGTAGGCCGCCATTGGTTGATTCAAACACCAATACAGTTTTCAAACAAACTTAGGTCTTATTTGCTGAATCGAATTGAATGCACCAATGGCATCGCAAGTTTCTGACATTACTAAAGTACACTAGTATTACGCTAGATGGCGCTTGATTTTTGTGGGCTTACAACACAATGTACCTAACTCTAAAATTATATTATTTCTTTCATCTGTATATGTGCAAAAGTATAGATTCATTTTTGTTTAATTTAAAATACCTACTGAAATCAACAAGATGTCGTCCATTGTTGCTGGCAATGTTTCTAAAAATGCCATCTGCTCGCTTCTGGCTGACTTCAGGCTCGCTTTCGGCTGACTTCAGTCGGTGAACGCAGTCGGGCTGCGACCACCATGGATCGCAGTTGAATCGTCGCGGTCGGTCCGTATGCCAATAAAATTCGCACATACAACAAGCAATTTTATGTTTATTTATTAATAAATTTAATTATTAAATAGTTGCGCCTGCTTCGCCAGTTTCGCGTAAGTCGTAACGCGAAAATGGCTGTGAAAAAGTGTTGTGATAAACTGTCGCCTAACAAAAAATCGATTTTTGGATTGAGAATGTGGAGCCAAATATTGTGTTTATTGGTGGCATCGTGGATCTTTGCGGCTGCATCTGCCGACGTATCGTGTAATAATGTAAGGAGTTTGTTTGAGAAGAAAGGAATATTGTCGGCGGTGGATATACAAACGCAGCCGAATTCAGGTAAGAATCACGCGCTTAACTTATTGTGATAATGATAAAATGATAATGTTTGATGTGACATATAGTGTGCACGCCTTTGTTTATTTTGTAATATTTAGGCTACCCTTAATTTGATAGAAAATCGAGACGTACGATTGAACTAATTTATCTTTGTTGTAAGTAATTATTATTGTGGAATAGGTCCCTTCCTAAAGATTTAGTGGCATCGATAAATATTTGCAAAACAACCATAGTTACCAACCTCTAGCTAGCACCCTACTAGCTATACATTATTTAAGACGAATAATTGCATATAAACCAGGCCAGGATCATCCTTAATCCTGCCTCCTAATAAATCCCCTGCACAGATTACTGTGTCGTAGTTAGCCGCAAAAAAGTAACTAATCTTCATTATCAAACTTCCCTGAATCTAAAAGCGATAACCAACCGAGGAAAGGAACGAATCCGTTCTACTATTGTTATTGAATTCATAACAAAATCAGTTTTGTAGGAAAAAAATATTACCTGAGATGATACAAGTTTGAACAAGAATGCAACGCAAAGAAACAAAACCAGTGACGTTTTTATTACTGACGGCATTGTTTTAAATCTTAGCTGCGTAAATTAAAAGAGCGCTGCATTTGAAGAAATGTTGATGACGGAGAAAATTAAGAAAGAAATGTTTGAAGGTACTTAACTCAACATACTTACCATATTATGTGATTAGGTACTTACAAAACATTTAGCATTCAGCAAAACTTGTAGTTTACAGACCAAGCGTGACTTCATACGAGCTAAATGTAAATGTTAAACATTGAACCAGCTAACAGCAAATTCCATCAGTTTATTACTCTTTACAATGTCGACCTTCACAAATTGTAATGGTCGACATTATAAATGCCTCCCAAAAGCTGAGAGCCTGAGACTCGTAGGCGTACTTGATGATGTGGGCGTAGTTGTGAAATGCACATATCGCGACTCACACTTATATGAAACTTTGTCCACGAAGCAAACTTTAGAAATGTATAACACTGCTCAGTGCAAAAGTAGCCTATATCCATCACAAGATAAAGCATACTTTATCAATTATTCGTTTGAAGTTCACAAAAGTGCTACATGGGTAGGTCTAAGTACCTAATTGTACCTACCTACGTTAAAACAAGCGTGGGCGAAGGTTCTACACGGAAGGCTCAAACAAGATTTGACATGGTCTTCTGACAGTTATCCCAATTTATGTAGGTTCTTTAAAAATTGATTGTAGTCGAACACGGGTCCACTAACAATATTCAGATTGCAATCGATGACATAAAGTGCGATTTATAAGTTGTCTTTTAAAACCCGAAGTAATAACACGACCGGCACTGGATGATGCCCGTTGCCGTCATTCCGTCAATGCTTCTTCCATTTTGGGATTCGAAAGTCCGCATCGCAACGCAGTCCCTTTTAAAAGCAAGCGCCGACGAATTATTCCGTGAAAATTTACAGTCACGGACGCCGTACTTGGCACGAGCATTATGTCTTCTGGCTTCCCACGAATGCCGTTATTGCTGACGCTGCGGATCGTATTGTTGCGCCTTTTGTTACTGCCGAGTCTTGGAGGACTAATGAAACTGAAATCAAAACAGCTTGCTACTTTCAAGGAACCTTCACAAATCATTTAAACCAAAATAACTACCAGGTCAATGCTTTTGTGAGATATTGAAATAGTGGAAGCTAAAACACATAAAATACCCATAAATAGCCCCAGGCTATTAACTGCTTCACCTATGCAGCGTACCAAAGGACTAAACTGAGCCTTAGCAGTAAAATGCAAGTCGTTAAAGGAATAATCGGCGGCGTTGTGTAATTAAAACGCAAATGCTATTCGTCGCCTATGGTAATTCAATAGCAGAGAGATCAGAAGCCGGTTCTCTTATCATAAAGGTATCTTATAACTATTCAACTAAAAGCGCAGGTTGGTTTGTTTCCAAATAAGGACCTGATAGATCAGCCGGCGGCAGTGTCGATATCAAGTTTTATAAAGCGTTTTGCATAGTCGACTAGTTATTTAGCATGCAATGCTCGATCGCAGGACTTCTAACGGACAAGTTGTCGCGACAACTACCGGCATCTACATGACATGACGGACGCTCTTGGGTGCTTAGTAAACTTAAAGCATCTTTACCTGCGAATACAGGAAGCGAGGGAAGATCCGAGATTTTTAATAAGCAAGTCTGAATGTAAATTAAAGGGATTAAAATAAACCTGAGATTGAAAGAATAATCCGGTCAGTCAAGCTGCCTCTGATTTCCATAAGCAAACATCCTTAGGCGGGAAAGATGTCACAGGGATGGACGTCCTTATCATAGAAATATCCTGTTTGGTTAGGCAGGCACTTGAAAACTAACCTATCTATCATGGCTGTCATAGAAGCCATATTAGAGATAACGAGCATCGACTGCGAGAAAGCAGAAACTAGTCGTATCGTAACAGTCATCGCATCGGACCAAATATGTTTGAAATAACGAATATCACATGAGCTGAATATCTATCAGGAAGCCTAATAAAAGCAAAGAAATATGAGAACGTGAGACGCGCACCAAACAGACTTCAAAAGAATCAACCAATTACAAATATATCCCTAAAATAAGGAATCCAATGAAGTGGCTTGACAAGTTACCTCAAAGCTACCGAAGAACTCTCACCTTTATTAAAATGTTTGGAATGACATAGAAACCATTCAGTGGGTGGACTGGTTGACAGAGTATTGAGTAAACACGGGTACACGAGGTAAGGTCGACAACCCTAGCGCGACGCCACTCGGTATTATTGATCGATGTCCAAGTGATTAATAATTTATTAGTTCACGCCTTACTAAGATATTATGTATAATTTTTTTTTATATTAAACATACCTACCACAAGAGCTCTATCAAAATGCAAAAATTTCGAGTTATTCGATTGCGGTTTACGGCAAGCGATACGTCGTCATCCGCCTTTGATTTCTTTTAAAAAACGCTCCCTAAGAATTCGATTATAAAAAAATCTGATGGAAAAATTAGCACATACCTGTACGAGAAATCCAATAACGTCCATAGGGCGAACCCTTTCAATTGAGTATGGTGAATGGCGCTCCATCACTCACAGGCAGACCCTTTATGTCGTGCTTAAAGGCCCTTATTCTGTAATTAGGCCCGCGGATTCCACGGGTACAGGATGCCGCGTATTATGTGTTTTTGCCGCGCTTTTTGTTTGATTGCAATAAGCTGTACGTTGCTGACATTTTTGAAATATGAATGGGTCGTCCAAATTGGGGGAAATAAAATGCTCAATGCGTTGGGAGTGTCCGATTTGTCCATTCTATCTTCAAATTAAATGTGGGCATCCTGTAGGGTCTACCTACACTACAGACAGATAGCGTCTTTTGGTCTGGCATACCAACTTACAAAATGATGAGTCTTCCTTATATATACATATTACATACCTTTTGGTCTGATATATCTACACAAAACGATTAATTCATACAATGAAGCATAGGTAGATTTAAATGTTAGAAAATGTCCATGAACAGGCCGTGCCAACGGTATTGAAGTCACGTCCATACCATATAGAGAAGACCAATCTATGAAGTTGGAGTCATAAATTAATATGAATAGGTTAAAGCTGATTTTACGGCTAATGTTTATCCACGATGGAGGTCAGTTATGACTATGACATCACTAAGCATTAGATTGTACTAAACTGAGCCCTTGTCCAGTTTTAAATAAATAGTAAAACCAACATGTTAAGTCTCGTAGAGACTAGCTAGCAAGCTAGGGGCTTGAAGAAGCGCCAAGGCAATCCAACTTTCCCCTTATGGACCACGGATCAGGGTTAGCGAAGGCAAGCAGTTTGCTGGATTAAGCAAAATATCATTGTTTTTAACAAAAAAGCTGAAGCAAGAGAAATCTTAATTAAAGTTTGAAAAAAATTAAAACGCTTTAGTAAATGACTGGAGCATTCCAGCACTCTCCTCTGAAGTTGGTTATACAAGGCAAGGTGCCAAATTGAAACGTAAAGTTATGATGTTATGAAATTATTTTTGCAGCCGCCTACTTAAATGACCCTAGTTATGGTAGGTATAATATCCCGCCATTTAAGCCCGCTTAAATGACACAGTTTCTTATAATATACTGATTAAATTCGTCGCTATAAGAATCCGACACAATTTAGATTAATAAAATGAATCAATGGCTCTTTATCAAGAGCAGAGCCACAACTATAATAATTCAAATAATCATTCACATAATAGTACTTTATAATAATTAAATAAATAGATTAATAAAAAATATACATTAATCAATTCTATTGTTCGAAGTTTCATCGCCAACAAACAGATAGGTACCTAGCTCGGTATTGAAAACCACTAACGAGGGCGAATAATCCGGCAAATCGTCATTGTCATCGCGTGAAGCCTTTTATTCGCAGCCGGACATGCCACAGAGCAGGTGCCGACCTGTCGAGGACCGGTCCTTGTTCCATGCGTCTGCAAAAACCTGGGTGCTTACTCTTTAAAACAGTATTTTGTAGACTTGGTCAATCGATTTTGTGGACTTTATTAGGTTGATGTTGATACTCTGGAATGAGTTTGGTATCTAATTTGGGTGGGTTCAATGAAACTAAATGAAATCTAATTTTGTCTCGATTTAGTTCAAATACAGAACCACCAAACTCCAATTTGATGAGAATGATATTGATTTTTAGATCACGAACTGACTGATAGGCCATTTTGCTTGTTCGGTTTTAGTAACTTCTGAAAGAAAAGACCCAAACTAGCTACGTTTGTAGAGCAGCGTTATTGGAATCATTGCGAATACATTATTGTAATTTACGATACGATATGATACTGAAAACCAGTGCTGTTCAACTAAAATTAAAGTAAAATATCAGTCATACTCGTAAACAAGAAAGACCAAAGGCGAAACAACTCCATAACCTTACAATAATTAAGTCTATACATCCAAATGAAATAACGGCAGGCTCTGTGATGCACATTACCTACACATTAATGATGATAGTAAAAGTCTGTACAAAGTATCTGTTTTTGAATCAACCATTTCAATTCTGTCAGTTCTTTTTATAGCCAACAGGAAAAACATTTACCTACAAGAAACCTGACTATATGTTACACGAAAAGTTTTAATTGCACGCACGTTGTTTTAAAATTCTTAATGCAACCAGCCGCTTATAAACGCGTATGCAAAAAGCCGTTTTGCAGAATAAATTATTGAGTTATTTATCTTAATTATGCTATCGAACCACTTTGCGATATGCGCAGGTATCTAAATAAAGTTTTCGTCGGCTCCTTTCATCGTAGCGTCTTATCTCAGGCTGATGTAGTGATTCGAGCTGATGAAGCGCTAAAGCACCAAAAATAAACGATGCTAACACATTCCTAATGTAACCAAAGGAAATGCTCATTAGTGCAAATTATTTCTGCATATTTTTTGCTTTCGATTGAGCTCGTTTCCTTAACGGCGTTAGCTGATTAAAGTGTCAGGGTGCATTAACACCTATCATAATAAATAGCGTCAGTGTCAGTCAACAGCCCGATATCACATATCTTGTGGCTGCGAGACATTAACAGAACATCGGGTCCTTATCCCCGTGAAGGCACATATCAATTTACAACGAGAATCGCTTGTTTATTGCAAATGTAATGTTCCTTATTAATATTTTGTGCTCTTGCTCTAATGCACACACTTGGCATTTTAACGATGGTGGCAATTAAAGATTCCTGTAACTGCTACGCAAGAACATACCTATTTATACGAACGGTGTAATTTTTGATGGTAATATAATTAATGGGTGGTTCCGTCTTTCCAGAGAAAAAACTCACCCCTAATTGGGAGTTTAGGTACCTACATATAATTACTGGATTACCTTTTTCACTTCCAATGGCTATTAAAGTACATATACTTAACAGCTTTATGGACTTCAAAGGAACAGTGGTTCCAACTTCAGTTTTTGTTTAACAGACCCAGACCAAATATTTTGTTATTTCTTAATAACCTACATGGTACCAAGTACCTACCACCTACCTAGGTACCCATAAATTCGACGACACCATTAACCTTGTTATAAAAACGTCGATACCTACCGATGAGTTTATGATCTGATCAATGTTCAAATATGAATTTAATTGTGTAGGTAATCATTTAAAATTCGAAATGAGGTCGTAAAGCAGACATGGCCGAGCCAGGATTCCAAGTTCGAGTTATGACGTGGCGAAAACAAAACGAGTTAGAATCGATTCCGTGCATTCCGACGCTTCACGGATTCTTCAATAAGAATGTGATGCCGTGAGCTCGTATAATGATTATAATCTCGATTTACTGGGCGATTCGTCATCGTCTGATTTAGTTAATGGAATAGCCAATAGCCGTGTGAATCGGACGCGATGACTTAGAGAAACCATCAAATGGTTATGGAGCATAATGTACCTTGAATATTCTGTTTTCCATTCCTTTATTGGGCTTTTAAATTGCTGTGTTGCTAGAAGGCTATCAAGCTTAAAACAACAATTATCTAAGTAAATTGAACAGGACGAAGACGATGCCATCTCACTTTATTCAAAACAGACACTTAAATTCCAAGGATAGAGCATCTTAATTTCGCGAAAAAAAAACGCTAAAGACAAATAAAGACACACCAATCGTAAAACTCATGAAAAGAAGATATCTAATCCGCGAGCGAATCGCAAAGGCCATAAAGAGTGAAAATTAATAAAAACATGACATTTTGGAGTCCTGGGCTGCAGTGGAGGCTCGGAGCTGGTCGCATGGGAGCGGAATGCGGTCCGGCGAGGGGCGAGAGGTGAGGGCGCGAGTGCGCCCCGGCCTATAAACCGGCGGTGTTGCCAGGTGATATGCTGCCTTTAGGACTTTACATCTAGTAGATGAATTATACAGAGCATCAGCAAATTTTAATCTGGACGCAAATGTATGAGATGCTGCAAGATAGTGATCAAAAGGCACCAAAACACTCAGATTAGTTGGTTACAGCCCGCCTTGCGTATAAAAGAAATAAAAAATCCTCAAAAATCTCGCAAGTGAATAACAACAATAATGTTTTTCTTCAATGCATTGCCGGCGTCAGTGAACCACATTTTTTTAACACCGTGACTGCAGTTTCTGTCTGAATTCTCATAATAATTCGGCTTTCAAACTAATTCGTCCATATTTGAAGGGAATGAGCATGAGATCTGGCAAGTGCCGGCACGCTGCAAGTCCATAATTACTGCCCTGTGAGAGTGCTCGGACAATCACCCCCGACCATAACGCCATACCGCATCATGGAGTATACATAACCATTACTGACTTTTGTTTTAATAGCTTTGTGAATCGCGGAGGTAATTGAAATCAGCCATTAAATGATTTTATGACATTTTCCAATGTTAATATCCTGTGCATCCTTTGCTAGGATTTTATTTTATTTACCTATGTGCTTTTAACCAACATGTAGGTAGATAAGCTTTTTGCTGCGTACAATTTTTGTTAGCACATCTTAAATCAATTAGGTCATACTATACGAGTAGTTCTGGTAGGTACATCGGTACCTCACGTTTCACGTTATTTCCAAATATTTGCTGGCTGTCGTCGCTCCCACTTCGCAAGTATAAATATTTACCGCTCACCGCAGCATGCAGCGAGAATTAATTCCGAGCTAAGGCTAGTGCCGACGAAGAAACCGCAACATATCTGTGACCCACATAAAAACAGCAATAAAAACACCCACGGGCGAACGCAGGTTCAGCTTAATGGCTCCGCCTTTCTATTTATTACTGAGCTATTACGTTTTATGGCTCGCTGATAATGGATTACAGAAATTATTGAATATTTGCATGGCCCTTGATCCTTTGATGGCGATTTTAAAGTTCATTAAACAATTTATTTCTGTTCTTTGGTCCATCAGTCTTAACGATCCTTTTCCATCACCTATGGTCATGATTTCTATTGTTTCACTGTTTAGGTAAAGTAAAACAGTTATTTTAGTCAACTAATATTAAGTAGGTACATGCATTAATAAGTTTGAATTAAACAGACATTCCGTCAAAGAGTTTAGACCTACCGAATAGTTTACTTACATTAGCAACAGTTTACATAAAGCTAATCCTAGATGACTCATCCATTGAAATATACGATTATACAATACAACTAAGGAAAATTCACTCCTACTCCGAAATGAAGACAACGCCGGTGGTTTGTTTTTCCAACAACAATAAATCAAACACACAATAACCAAACTAAAACAATTCTAGTTTTGTTTGCGTTACGTTTCCGGAGCACATGTGATGCCGTACGTAACAGTGGATAGTTCGTATTGGTTTGGTAGAATATAAAGGAGGTAGAAACTAGTTGTTGGTCTGTGGAGATAGATGGTGGCATCAGTGGGTTATGAATGAACCGGACCCCCGGCGGCGCCGGGTCGGGAGGGGATATTATCGGAATTCCAAAAACCCGAGTGGGTCGTGGGCGATGTCGATGCGCTTACAAAAACGGCTGCCGACACAATAGCGGTTGCTCGGCCAGCGCGACTGTCTTCAACAAATAAGTGTTCAAACTAGCTCCTGCCTCAGGTTTTGTTCGTTGATGATTATTGGAATATTATGTGACTGGTAACGATTTTTATCCATGTTACAGTCAAAATCAAATAGCTTAGGCAAATATAATTTTAGCTTAGGTAAATATAATTTTAAACTAAAATATAATTTTTAGCTTAGGTAAATATAATTTTAAACTGCAATTTCATAACCCTAAAAATTTTATAGCCTTTTCTAGACCTACAAAAAGTAATACTTAGGTACCTAGTGACTTTAACAACAAAGTATACTGTCTGATTTGTGTTAAAATAATGATTTAATCTGTACCTAGCTAAATCGTGACAAACGAACGTACGAAGCCCCTGAATTTATTAAGGATCTACATGTACGGAGTATGTGGCGCTACGCTTCGTTAAAATAACAGAATAATGAGCGCTGTTTGGTTAACATGACAAAGAAAGACATGGCATGGAATGTCGCTTACTTCTCTTGAAGTCTTGGCGCCTGCAGCTCTTCCCCATTCGATCTGGTTCTGGTGCCAGATCACGTAACGTAACACGTACTATCGCCTCGGGATCTGCTATTCCAGTTTGAAACTATTTTGCCTTGCGTTGGTTTTAGGCTACAGGTCACGCCTTCTTTTCTTTGTTGTCTAGTTTGACCAATACAGACAGAGTCCGGGCAGTCAACATCTGCTAAACATATTTTTTTGTAAGGATTCTTTTTAATGACTTTTTTCCATTCCAAAGTCATATGGTCAACCAGTCAGTCAGTTGTGAGCAGTTGCAGTTACGGTGTTTTCGAGATCGAAAATATAATTAGCCCTAGTGCCATGAGTTACTTTCGCAATTTATCACAACACGAACGCTCCCAAATTGTTGTTCTGAGAGATTTGGGAAGAAACATCTCGCAAATAGCGGAAGAATTAAACATGTCGGTAAGTAAGAATTTTATTTATTTCGAGTTTATTTTTGGTTCATTTAAAAATATAAGTAAATCCAACAAATATTTAGC
Organism: Eupithecia subumbrata; assembly: GCA_949316285.1. NCBI lineage: Eukaryota > Metazoa > Arthropoda > Insecta > Lepidoptera > Geometridae > Eupithecia > Eupithecia subumbrata. Next base: position 16,153,627 of record OX438650.1, on the reverse strand, counting down.
CGAAAGTTTGTGAAATCTGAATTTTTGTTCGTTGTTGAAAATACGCGTGCGAAGCCGCTAAGCATTATTATTTAATATTAAGGGTCGGTCCGGCGACGGATGAATTTCCCATACAAACGTAATACCAAAATGATTTGCAATTCGAGCATATTTTCACCATGGTCTGCTATTATATGTATTAAAATAGTATTTATCTAGGTTCCTATCACAATTTTTTTTCAAAATACCTTTCTGAAATGAAATTAAACCGAATCGCATTTTTACATTAAAGAATGAATGTTTTCTTAGTATTTGTGTAGATAAGTATTTTGAAAAAAGCTTGTGGCAGGAACCTAAATAAATACTATTCTAATACAAATAATATCAAACCATGGTGAAAATATTCTCAAATAACAAAGCTCCGATCAGACCGATCGGAGCTGACCTTAATGTTCTTATTTATTATATAGTTTAGTAGATGATAGTTTAATCTGTTTAGTTTTTTAAGTTTCATATTTGTTATCATTTTTTGTTAATTAGTAAGAGCGACATAATCGCAGTGTGATTAAGCTCTCTAAATAAAGATTAAAAAAAAAAAAAAAAAAACAAATCATTTTGGTACTACGTTTGTATGGGAAATTCATCCGTCGCCGGACCCTTAAGTATTAGTTTCTGCCCGCGGCTTCGCACGCGTTGTTTCTATGGAAACGTTTAAGGGTAATTTCTATCCCACGGGAACTGATTTATGGCATAAAAAGTTTAGCCTATGTTAGATTCCAGGATTAAAATTACCTGTATGCAAAATTTCAGCCAGATCCGTTCTGTAGTTTTAGCGTGAAGAAGTAACAAACATTCATCCATCCATCCATCCAAACTATCGCATTTATAATATTAGTGTGATTTAATGTTATGCATTTAATAGTAATCATTCGTATTTTCTTTATAGAGACCAACAGTTCGACGATGGATTCGTCGTTTTGATGAGGAAGGCAACACCAGGGATAAGCCACGAGCATCACGAACCCCCATCATATCGGGCGATTCCTTGGATAGATTGGTGGCCACATACGAAGAAAGCCCATTTACACCAACAAGAGAGTCAGCTCGAGAATTTAACTGTTCGGCTACAACTGTGCGTGCTGCTTTACGAAGAAAAGGGTTTCACAACAGAAAGCCGGCAGTCAAAATTTATTTAAACGACGCTCAAAAAGCGGCTCGCGTAAGTTTCGCTAGAGATTTCAGAGACTACGATTTTTCAAACGCCATATTTTCCGACGAAAAAAGCTTTAGATCAAGCCAAATTGGTCGTCGGCACTTATGGCGTTTGAATAATACAAGATACGAACCGCAGCATATTCTCCACAATACCGAGTCCGGAAGAATTGTGGTCAATATGTGGGCCTGGATGAGCAAAAGTGGCCCCGGGGAGTTGGTATACTTGCCCGAGAGGGCTACCGGTGCTCACTACTTGGAGGTGTTGCGGGACACTATGTTGCCTACGGTGAGAGTGGTGTATCCACAGAACGAACTCCCGGAGTTTATGTTCATAGACGATAACTGTCCGATACACCGCTGTCGCTTGGTTCAACATTGGCTCCAACAACAACCTGAGATAAAAACAGTCCGGTGGCCTTCGCGTTCTCCAGACTTGAATCCTATCGAGAATTTATGGGGCATAATGGTTCAGAGATGGGATTCAAGGGCTGAGAGAACAAAAGAAGCCCTAGTCGCTCATGTTGACCAGATGTGGGACTCATTGCGCGGTTCGAATCTTTGTGAGAACCTCGTAAATTCTATGCGGAGCCGATGCGATGCCGTTATAAGTGCAAATGGTGCTATGACCAAATTTTAACAAAAAGGTAAGGCCGACGTTACCTTTTTGTTATTATTTGGTAATTATCCGAGTACTTAGGTAGAATTTGTAGGTAAGTAGTAAATAACTATTGTATGATAACTGATAAGATAAATGTTGTAAGTAACTTGTATATTATTGTGTAACTTAGTGTATAGCTATAACTAATAAGTAAGTGTGTATCAGTTAAGCTACCTGTAGATTGTTTGCAACAGTCTGCAGTTAGCTCAATTGTATCAATTGTAAATACTAGTTGTAATTTATTTCTATTTTATGATTTTATTTAATTGTCTTGGTGAATAAAGTGTATATTTATATAGTAAAGGTTTTTATTTTTAATAAAACACAATGTTGTAAAATATAGTTTATTGTTTTGTAAATAATTAAAAAAAACTAACTAAAAATAACTAGTTTTAATATTTGCTCATTTAGATTTAAAAAATAAACTTGCTTTATTGCCTTCCCTAGATACCTGCTCTTTTATTGCCCTTAAAAAGCGGTCAAAGTCATAGGCATGCTTTATAGTTAGGTTTCTGGGCGGACGGTCTGCTTAGCATCTGTGGTCAATCGTTCTTTCTAATCTACTTGTTTTTTGTGGGAATACCTTTTATTAAAAGTAATTTACCTACCTAACTATATTTTTACTACAATCACGTTAGATGCGAAATACTCTACCCGGACACAGGGGTTAGCTTCACGCACTTACTATCCATTTTTTGCTAACCGAAGTGACAAAAAAATCCCGCTGGGTGAGAGTTAAGTGGGTAGGGTAATAACATAAATTCGTCAAAATACTCATAAGTTATGAAAAAATCTACTTGAACCAAAACTTAATTTTCAGATTCCTATGCTGAATAACTCAGTTGCATTTAAGCTTTCGGCCCCTTCTCATCAAATTTTCTTTTTTTTTTTACATTAAAATGACAGTTAGTTTTGATGTGGATTGTGTTTTAACAAAACACAATTTTTTAATTTTAATATCGAAAGAAGCTTTGTGGCCTTGGGAGGGTCAAACCCATCTCGTTAAAAGGACTCGGTGCGCGTGTGGGTTGGCCAGGCCAGACCATGTGGGCCCTGACCACATGACTTTTAATTTTAAAATAGAAGAAGACTTAGTGATGTTTTTTAATATGGACGTTGTGTGGTGCAATTGTGGGAGTTCGTACTACGATCACCAAGAGCCCGACGAGTGTGACTATTGTTACGAGCACGGCAATAATTAAAGGTTAGTTAGTTTTTTTTTACCTTTAGATGTAACAAGTGTATTTTTTCAGATCAGATTAAAGATTATAAAAATGAGTTGAAAAACTTAGTAATATAAAAGACTAGTTTATGCCCGCGGCTTCGCACGCGTTTTTTCTATAAACGTTTAGAGGTGATTTCTATCCCATGGAAACTGATTTATGGGATAAAAAGTGTTTGATTCCAGGATTAGAATTACCTGTATGTAAAATGTCAGCCCGATCCATTCAGTACTTTTTGTGTGAACAGGTAACAAACATCCATCCATCTATACATCCATCCAAACTTTCGCATTTATAATATAAGTGTGATGTGATGATACTAAATTACTAACTAGATAAACGATACGCCACGAAAATTTATAAGAAATAGTTTATCACCTTCACTTTGTTCACACTTTCAATTTGCAGATCTGGTGCTGGTGACGGTGGCGGAGCTGCTGGGATATTTAACTGCTGGGATATTTCACTGTGGGCGTCTGGGCTGCGGCTGCTTGCCGATGGTGATATATCCGCTGATTCACTGTCGGCGTCTGGGCTGCGGCTGCTTCTCCATGATGAATATGATGATATATTATCCGATTCACTGTCGGCGTCTGGGCTGCGGCTGCTTGTCCATGATGATATATTATCCGATTCACTGTCGGCCACCGGACTGCGGCTGCTTGCCACTGACGATGCCGACCTCTCCCGGCTCCGAGTAGCCCGAAACCCGTAGGCAATGTTGGACCAGCTCCTGCTGACCCAAGATGCCACACGGGAGTAGTGGCTACTTTCCCACATATGGCCCCCTGTTTGGCCCCTTGAGAGATCCGGACCGGAGTGACCAAGAGGCGTTGTAGGGCGTGCTTGTCCAGGCTCAGTGCCCATGTTACTACCAGTGCGGCCAAAACAACAATTGAACATTTTTATTTTTTATTGAGCGTTTTCAGTGTGATGTTCTCAAAAGTCAATTTAAAAATAAGATCTCATGAAAGCCTAATAACATTATATGCTACGAAATCATAAAGGGTCTTTGTTTAGAAAATAAGCAAAACAAAGCTCATGCTGACGTGAAAGTAGTACTCTTAACTCTTAACTCTAAGTTTGGTTATTGGGTTCCGTACAAAAAGGGAACCAAGGCAAGAGTAGTATTTACCATTTCATTAACATATTATTATTAGGGTTTTTGTTATTATTATAAGTAAGCCCTCACACTCGAGGTCATTTCTAAAAAATCAAATAATATCCCATAATTTTTGACTTCGACGGGACTTGAACCCGCGTCCTTCCCTCAGTACGGGAATGTGCTGTGCGGGTTCAAGTCCCGTCGAAGTCAAACATTTTGGGATATTATTCTATTATTATTGTTGTTTCTGTACTATTATCTTTGTATTAATTATATATTTAAAAGGGGCATAATAGTACCCATAAAATAAATTTGTTTTTTTCGACGACTTTTTTCTGTTTTTTTTTTGTTCAAGCTTAAAAACCTAAAGCTTCGTGCTTTTAAACGGATAGTAAGGAACCCTTCGTAAGCGAGCCGTCTCGCACTTCACATGTTTCATTAATATACAGCTCAACAATTCAAAGAGCCGGCTTTCAACCAAATTCGAAGTGGTTTTCGTATTCGGTTGAAGTTGTTGATTTTCTATCGAGAAATACCTATTGATTACCCTACATATCTTAAACAAACAAATTAACACCTAACAAGTTTTCAAGGCCGGCCGGGGGCTGTGCGGCATAATGAAAGATCAAAACAAAGGGCCCTTTGTTTCTGTTGATTATGGGACACCGCCGCGCCGCCGTGCCGTCCGTCCGACGATATGCAACTGAAACCTCCAGACTAACAGCAGGTCAGCAGAAAGGGCTAAATGTTTTTATAAACAAGAAATCTAATATGTTTGATTTGAATTTTTGGCTATTGTTATCACAATCTCAGTTCATTCAACTAGAGACACAGCATTGAGGGAACACGAAGTGAAAAATAATGGGATGGTAAGACACTAATTTTATAATAATATCAATTTAATTTGTAATTATGTCCCAAAACATTTAATTTTATTACTCTCAGCTAACTCAGCCCACGGATAAAATAAATAAATATCGCTGGACATTTTCAACACAGCATCATTTAGCCCCAAAGTAAGGAGAGCTATGGGCTGTGTTATGGGTAACAACAGATGATTGATAGAATTAGTACTTGTTTACATATTTTTTATTTTGTAATGCGGGAATCGAACCTGCAACCTTCTGCGCCGCAGGCGGACCTTCGCCTGCCGCGCCACATCGCCATCGGTCGTAAGTGATTATTTATTTATTTTATAAATTATACCCTAGAACTTTTATAACTTTTACAAGGCATTAAACATATCCATCTTTTAAAGCATAAACAGCTGCATGGGGCGCACCCCTGACTGTCAGCAGCCAGAGCAGCCAAGGCAGCAAGGCGAGAGGTGCGTAGCCTCCAGCTCGTCCACATGGACCCCCTCCTCGTCGGAGGTGAGCCTGCCGAGGTTGATGGAGGAATGGGGATGGATCCCTAGGGTGGAGTCCCCAGATCCTTGGGATGTTCTTCCCGCCGCGCCTCCACCCTCTCCCGCCGAGACATTTGAGCTTTAAACTAATCCTCTCAAGATTAGATAAAAATATTTCTTGTTATTTGTAGTTTTTAGTTTATTTATATAATTTTAGGTGAAATAAATGTTACTCTTTACTTATTTCTTTTAACTTCGAGCGTGTTCGTAGGCGCCACATTATTTAATCAAAAGAATATGATAATCGAGATTCCTTATATATATATATATATATATATATATGTATTGCTAAAAGTATTTTATGGTGATTATGAGGTGAGGTGGAGACCACGATTTTAAAAATAAGATTTGTATATATATATTTTAATTTTTATTTATTTACGGACGCGGCTGTGGGGCCTGCATAATAGCGCCGAGTAAGCACTTAAAATTCTAAAACAGTAAGAACAAAAGAGTTGTTGCTGTGTAACAAAATTATAGGCTTAATACAAAGGAATGAAAGAGTCCCTACTGAGTCCCCACTAGAGCCATTTTTGGCAGGAGGTGGCAAAAAATGCCGCGTCGACTCGACGTTTTCAACACTTGATAATGATAACCGAGTATTTGTTAAGTGATGTCAGATGTGATTACCGATAAAAAGTTCCGACGAAGACAGAGAACTTTTAGTAAACAAATACACAAAATGACAGAATCTTACCCTTAATATTTAATCGTTGTTAAAAATGCCAAAACTAAACAGATGTTAACCTATTGATAATGATGTCAGATGTCTTCGACTGGTCAAACTAAGAGAACAAAAGAAAGAGGCGGGGTCAGCTAGCTAATGTTTCATTGTGGCATTTTTAGTACTTGACCAGACCCACGAAATACGTAGCTCCTATTGGTATTTAAAAACAAAAGAAATCGAACAAGCCGGGGGTGGCAATCGGTCACTTCACAGAAAAATCATCCTAGTGGTGTAATTGCAGATCCCGAGGCGATAGTACGTTCCGTTCCCCGCATTACTAATGCAGTGTATAGCATTGCACTTAGGTACGGCACTTAGCGGAACGCCCGATAAAAGATAAAAGGAGAAATTCTCTGATAGCATTCCTTTGGATAACGGTCGCGAATTTGTAAACCTTCAAGCTTCCGTGTTCTTAAGCTGAACTTTTCCTTCGGTCTTTTGATTGGCCGGTTTTGTTTGTACGTAGGTATTCTGTGTCAAAGCTTTTTCATCGCTCTTTATTCGATAAACCCCTATAGGTAGGTACTGTTTGCGTTAAAAGACATGCGATTTTTACCTACTACCACCATCTATGTAAGTAAAATTCCGGAGATTGGCTAGCTTCTCGAAAGTGGAACCTCCAAATTAGGTCTAAATAGGTCCACCCACCTCAGTCGTAGTCGGACCGGGGCGCGGCGGCGCCGCCGGCGTTTATTCAGTATTTTTATTACAAAGTTTTGAAACTAAGTATTCATGTATCCTGTCAGGGACTTAAGATATGGACTTAATTAAGTATTTTATACAAAATTACAGAGATCTTTTAGGTACGCCTATTATTAGACATTTCTTTGCGTTTAGTTGTAACATATCACAGGCCATTTGTTGAGTTAGCAGCGCTGCGCTGTACCATATCTACAGAAATTTACTTATTTCTTTGACTACCACAGCAAATTTCTATTGAAAAGCATCATCGTATAGACAAAAGAGAGCTGAGAGAAGCATTTCTTTAGTAGGTAGTGGTAAAATTGACACATAAACTACCAGAAAACCTCTAAAAGCGCTATCTACGATAACTTTTGACATTTCATCTCCATCTTTGCGTCTCGTGTGAAAAATAACACGCATCAGATATTTTGTCTGCGAACGCTGCACCAGCAATAAAAGCCTACCTGCCCTATGTAGATCTTATCTCCCGGTCAAAGGAGCCGGCATGTCAAATACAACTCTGATTTCAACTCTATCTACTTGGAATAGAAGCTCGGAGTCAGTACGAACCAACGAAGTCATAACGGTGTGGAGTTACAACACTTTTGTGTAAGATTGTAGGTAACCTTTTGTCATTGTTAGGGAAACATTAGTCATCACATCATAAATGACCACTATGCAATGTTCGTTGACTTTAAGTACTAAATTCGACTTTTTTCAGATTTTTATTTACATAACTTACCTACTTATTTTGCAATATCTAAAAGGAAGGATACAAATTAAATTTGATTTATAAGTCAATATGATTACAATCGTAGCGCAACATTTTTATATTTAACAAGCGACCCGCCCCGGCTTCGCACGGGTGCAAATGCTGATACTAAATATACTACAGAATCGACCCCCCGGCATCCATACGTCATCCATACGTCCATTACATAACTGTCATTTGCGTTTGGTTATTCCAAGTCTGATTCTTTTTTATTATACCACGTTTTATAGTGACTGACGTGTCGAACGGGATAAACGGTATCCTATGTCCGTCTCCTGGCTCTAAGCTATCTACCCACCAATTTTCAGCCATATCGGTACAGCCGTTCTTGAGTTATAAATAGTGTAACTAACACGACTTTCTTTTATATAATATATATAGATTACCTAATAGGTACTTAGGTACTACCTAAAACGAACGCGGTAGGTCTTAGTTACTACCTAACGTAAAAACTTAAAACCAATAAAAACTTATAAAAAATTATAATAACGCATAGTTATAAAAGCTTGCATGAGGAAAACTAAAGACAAAAAAGCTAAAAATTAAATTATAGAACTTATTAGAGCCATAGACGCTCAAACACCACAAAACTCTTTTCGATAACCGTGCCCATCCGTGGTCCTGAGTCCAATAAAACTTTAAGAATGTGGCCCTGTATCAATTAACGAAGATGTTAAACTTAGGTAGATAAATGAGAACGGGTTGTGGCCACATAAATAACGCCGGCGGGTTATTACTATTAGTATTGAAAGTAATGTTTGGAGAGAAAACGAAGATCGAAAGATTACCTATTTTATTGGTTCAATTATTATTTGGATGGACAAATTAACTTGAATGTCTAATTTAGGGAAATGGACTCATTGTCGCTTATGTTATGTAAGGTGGCATTGCTTAGCATAGCATTAGGGTAATGATTGCAATAGCTTGAAATAATCCGAGATTTTACCAAAGCCTGCATTGCAAAATTTTACCAGGAGCGGGTATTCCCGCTTTTTTTTATTAAAAATCCTGCAACTTTCCGGATAGGTATTACTGAAATTGTGAATTTACCGTTTTTCCAGATTATATTTGAGACGACCTCTGTGGCGCAGCGGGTGAAGGTCTGCCTGCGCCGCAGGAGGTTGCGGGTTCGATTTCCGCCTCAGGACAAATGTTTGTACGATCTGCAGACATTTGTCCAGGGCGTTCTGGATGTTTTCTATGTATAATAAAAAAATATCTATCTATGTAGTGTATTGTATTAAGTATATCAGTTATCTAGTAGGTACCTACCCATAACACAAGCTCTGCTTAGCTTGGGGCTAGATAATGCTGTGTGAATTGTCCAGCATTATTTATTATTTATTTACTTCATTCCAACATTGACTATGAGGTAGCCTAAAGATCCTTATTTATAGGATACCGAACCGTATAATATCTGTCTATCAAATCTCTTAGCCTAAGTAGGTACTTTAATAAACTATTTTTTGTGAAATTTATCATGCTATTGTCCTTTAAAATTCCTTAGCGGGATTACCTACCACTTGTTACAAAACTCTGCGTAATCACCTAATCACTTTCTATTGGTTAATGTTTACGTTTTCCATCCATCCGCAAATCCCTGATGGATAATGTATCAGGTAATTATTCTACTTAGGCCACCAATATAGCCAGTACCCTGTGCCAAGTAACATGTCTCATACAGTTTAGTACGACGTTCTTGGAAATCGGTTGATTTCGTCGTAAGGTGGGCGTTTGTTTACCTATATGTAGTTTCCCGAAATTACACTAATATAGGAGTTATAGGCCGATTAAAAACATTGTAGCAGCCAATTTTATTTTTGGAATGTTTTTAACGGTTTTCTTTCTGAGAAAACCCGTGTTTTCTTCGACGACGTAGGTAGCGTTATAATTACTGAAGTATTTTGTTTATCGAGTTAATGGTACAGTTTTGTGAGTGAATGCAATTAATATAGATGTAGACAATTAGGTAGGTTAGGTATACACCATCCAAACTTGATGTGTCTGTTTGTAAACAAACCGCCCATACTTAACCTAAAATTCACTCTGTTGGAGCGTCTTTTTATATACGCAATTTACACTACCTACTTCAAAACATACTTGTCGTTTTGAGATCCTTCCTTCAAAAAATATTACTTACAATTATATTTGAAACTCGTCGGCAAGTGATTTAAGTGATTTTACTAGTTTTGTGTCGTGGTTTACAAAGATTCCACGTCGAGTTTGGTTAGTGTTTAGCTAGTATATTTTTTGTTAATGTTTCTAATGCTTCGAGATAAGATTTCATACCTATCAGCTATCAATGCCATATTTTTAGTTTGGTCTGTTTACCTGCTTACTTACGTAGGTAGGTACCTAACATATCTATCTTTCAAAGTAGCTTGTTACTAGATATCGGTAGATAGGTGCGACAACTACTACTCGACTAGAGTTTATGATTAGATATCAACTTTTCTAAGAAAAACTAATTATATTTACAGTGGAAAAACAATTTCCTATAAGCCTTGATTGCTCATGGCGTAAAATGATAGACAATTAAAGCAAGGTACCTACCTATACGATATGAGTACTGTCAACCTTATATATGACCTTTTGGTTGGGTTGTTTTCTTGGGCATAATTTATTCCAATTGATCCACATAGTTAATTTTTTTTGCAATTTGCAGCTAACCTATGTCCGTATTTTAAAAACTATCACCTTCGATCAAATATAACCTATATATTTGATCGATTATATTTCGATCGGTTATATTTGATCGAAGACTATCACAAATCCTGTGATGATCTGTGAGAATCTTACTTAATTTACCCTAGGTGTTTTATATTGTGTATTTTAAAACAAAATGTGTAATTTTTTGTGTGCTATGTAAATATGTGTGTGCGTGTGTGGTGGCAAATAAATGTCCATGTTGTCTTTATTACAAATGATGGCAGTGAACCATCAAATATCAGAAGCAACAGAAATAAGGTTTATTCTCCTTTTGTTAGTCGGCGCCGCCGACGACGCATGCTAAAGTCGGTTTCACACTTGTCTTAATAATATATTTTCTGCACATTGTTTAACAATAATAAACTAAAGCTTTTGGGCTCCTTGATGGAATAATTTCGTCGGCAGATAGACTCAATAAGAGTTCTTCTTGGCCATGTTTGTCAAGATTCGAGGTTTTATATAAAAATAGTACATTTACTCGTTAAATAGTATCATAATATCCTAATCCTAACATAGGTATACTGGCAGATAACATACCAATTCGTTTATTTAAATTATTCCAATCTTTTTATTGTTATTATAAAATTTCTTGAAAATCATCGTCGTTCAAATTAAACTATTAAATACATTTTCGTTTCAGTTAAATTAATATTAAATTATATACGAAATTAATTCACTATTGTCACTATGCACACAACATACACCTGTGTATACAATACTGTTCCATGCAGCAAACTTATGGCGGTGTGGTGTGGGTGGACAGATTCTGGCGTATAAAATGCTATCCCAGGGTTTTTTATGCATTCACTGCCCAGCTTCGGCGGTGCGACCCGCAGGGGCCGCCTTGCAGGACCACCAGATAGAATCGTGCGTGCGCCATGCAAGTTTCAATTTCAATTTCAATTTATTCAATTCTTTAAGCATACATAATATATTGCACTTAGAATAGTCATATAACAATAGTAAATATGTTTTATATACTCCTTAAATTAATTTCATTGATATTTTTCCAGGCGTCTTTATCTGAAAGGAAGTCTTTTACAGAGTAGTATGCTTTTTCGTGTAGTGTCTTTTTAATGATGTTTTTGAACATTCTTTCGTTTAGTTTAGTTACATTCTCAGGTAAAGTATTATAAAATTTAACACAATTCACAACAAACGATTTGTTAACCTTCGCCGTAAAAGGTTGGACAAACCTATTTTTTGATCTCGTATCATACTGGTGGATGTCTGACTGTTTAAAGTATCGTAAAATATGTTTTCTTGCATGCATAATGTTAAGATATATATAAAGAGATGGCATCGTTATAATACCTATATTCTGAGGCTATTGGGCAAATATGCCTTCTGGCCTCATTTAAAGACAGTTCTATCAAAGTGCCTCCATATAATGCCGATATGAAAACGCCCCAACACTCCCATAGTTAATTGTAGCAATTGTGTTGCAATTCCGACTGATTGCTTGCTAATTGCTAACCAATACGCAGAGCTTACGTTTGTTGAACCGGGGATCAAACTGTATTCGATAACGGTCGGTGTAGGCGGCTTCGATGCCGTGGATCATTATCTTCATTAAGGACAAATGGATCAATCTGGAACCTTAACCTATCGAGCGTTGTTTTGGACACTCTGGTTGTCGTGCGTCAGAACAATGGTCACAATACTCCCTAGAAACATTTGTGGTTTTTGAGCCAGAAATTTCGGACTTTTATGTTAAGTATATTATATACGTGTTAACTAAACCTATTTCCGTAGGCTAACCTACTTACATAATTATATAGTTTATGTAGAAAAATTGCAGAAGTAGGCGTACCAAACCAACCAATGTGACGCTTTTGTTTTGTGTCTAGGTACCTGCCTACTAACGTCCAAAAATAATAATAATGATATTAAAATTCCTCAGGCACTAAGCTGACATCATGTTTTCAAATGTCATCTGAATCACCGGATGGGCGCGCGTGCGCTTCTTCGTTAAATGTCTGATTTTACATTAAATTTGATATTTTACACATATTAAAAATATCTAAGTACCTATCTTGTTTTTATTTCGGACCAAAGCCTTTCTTAATCCATCGTCATTTAACATCAAGAGACGGCCAAACAAAGATCTAAAGGCGCTAAAATAATATAGGAAGGTATGCTACCGCATTTAAATTGTCATTGAATACCCGTGAATATAATGTTCTTACACATACTTTACATAACTAAGTACTTATATACATTGAATTGATAAAATAAAGCATAAATCGAACAGGTTTTGGAAAATCTCAAACTTTTGTCGGACAAATATTAATAGGTAAAGAAAAACAAAAAATAACAAATATTTGCCTTGGAATTCCAAAGATCATCAATCGTCACACCGGCGACGGCCCAAGGTGTGCCTTTGTTATTTTTCATAACAGCTTTAGACTCCCGCGCAGGTAAGGGTGACTCACCCTCTCGGAGCCACGACATTTTTTATTTATTTTATAATAATCAATACAATTGCCTTGATGTCCACGATTATAAGGTTTTCTTACATTGTCTTATCTAATGGTTATTGAAAGGTGGTTTTTGTTATCATTATTTTTGATGGATGCCTTTTTTTGTCTACCTAGGTTCTTTGTAATTAACACCGAACTATTCTATCAAATAATTTTCTGTTTGGCATATGCACGACTATGAAGTTCCCTAATTGTTCACAGGTGAGTGAATGAAGACTGATTGACAGAATGAAGTATTTCATAGACACTGTTACTTTTGATTTCGACAGATATACTAGATGCGAATATTTCAACTCGAAAAATATGGAAACTTACGAAAGTTTCGATTTTTATCGAGCCAACATAAATGTTAGGTACCTCAATGTAACGGAGATGATTTTTGATGATTTTTCTATGAAAAAGTATTGAAAATAGTATACAAATTACAGTTTACCGCAATAACTCAATCTTTCTTAATTTTTATCCCGGATAAACGCGAGTGATACCGCGGGCAGAAGTAAGTGGTAGCGAATAACTCAAAAAATAATAGGTAGGTAGTACTATTTTATTGTACCTATTGAATATTGTGATTCTAAAAAAAATAATTCAGACGCGCCTGAGTAGGTAAAGTCTGTTAAACAAAATAAAATGTTGCCCATCTTATTCTTCAAAAACAAAATAGATTGTCATAAAAAATAGAATCGGTAAAGCTTATAATAATAAGACATGCATTACTATCTGATTGTCAGTCGAACTACCAAAAATTATTTCATTGAATAGGTACTCGTAGGAACCTATAGGCACAGATATTATAATACTATACGCTATAGGTAAATATAATACCTATTGAATTAGGTAGACTCAGAATTCCTGAGTAGGTAGGTGGCAACAATGATCTTAATAAACCTACAAATTTTGTGGTGTACAAATATGTAGGATTTACCTATATTTCTGTTAAACTAATATTATATAGGAAGGGCAGAATGAAACGACTCGTGTGGTAGCCATGATCTATTCTCTTATTCCCCAGTTCTAACTACCAACATTGTAATTATTAATATCTAAATCTACCTACAACCCCCTTATTAAAATAATAAGAATGGTGTTAGGAAGTTAAACTTAAATCTTTAAATAAGCAAACATTGTGTGAGGAATCAACAGACAATAAATGGGACCTTACATTCCTTTAACAAAATAACAAGAAGACATTATGCCTACTAAAATTTTATAAAGTTAGTAATGTTAGATATGTATGTAATTCAAAACAAAAAACAAAAAGAAATCATCACAAGACCAACTTCTTAATTAAATTTAAACATGAAAGAAGTAGATATCTATTAATTTATTGTTATTATTTAATTTGATACATTTTTAGATTAAGTAATTATTTATTAGTTTTTACTTTTAAATACAATTATTTTGATTATACTTATTGATTTATCACATTTTATTTATTCTTCATTCAAAAGAACATAACCAACACTTGGAGTACTTTAAGCATGCAAATTAATCTAAATCTTATAACTTTAGTTTGTGAAAAACAAAGTACTTATATGCTAAAGAACTAACTTAATTACTTTTACCACTGTGGTGTGGTGCTAGTTACTATTCGGGTTTTCCTTACGAGGGACGGGAGCATGCTTCCACTGAGTAGGTCCATCGATCAGGAGGTATCACTTCCCTGCCAGAACGAGTATAGTATTTAGTAGATTCAATTCTAGGCGCTCCAATACTGGAGCTGGATGGAATTTGTATGGATGATTGCATAGGTTGCATAGAACTATCCATGATGTCATCATAACATAGGGAATATGATTGATTTGGATCAACGCGATTCATTGAATCAATGATTATGTGTTTCCGATTGCGTCTTAACAAACGTCCTGTTGTCATCCTTATCATGTAAGACCTAGAGTCTATTATCCCGTGAACTACTCCGGGTTCCCAACGATTATTGTTTCTAATTTTAACTTTTTGGCCTATTGTTAGCTGTTTTAATTCACGTGCGCCTTTATCATAATACTGTTTTTGAGATAGTTGTCGAGTTTTCAACTTACATAATATATTTGTATGTATTCGAGGGTTAAATAATGTAGGTGACCTTGGCAATTTACTTCGTAATTTCCTACTAAACAGTAATTCAGCTGGAGATGGAATGTCTGAACTAAGTGGTGTATTTAAATACTCTAAATATCCTATATGGAAATCTGAATCATCATGAGAAGTTCTTTTCATTAAACTCTTTATTGTTTGTATTGCTCTCTCAACTTGTCCGTTTGACTGGGCGTATCCAGGAGATGATGTGATATGTGAAAAATTCCAGTCTATTGAAAATTGTCTAAAATTATTTGATGAAAATTCTGGACCGTTGTCAGTCATGACTGTCTGAGGTATTCCATGTCTTGCAAATATTCGTTTAAGTTTTCCTATTATCTCCTTGGATTGTAATGAGTGCAGTTCTTCAATTTCTATAAATTTACTAAAATAATCGATAACCAAAATATAAGACTTGTTTTTGAAATGAAATAAATCAGTTCCCACTTTATTCCATGGTATTTCCGGTATCTCATGATTCAGCAATGGTTCCTTTGAATTTTGTTTTCTATGTGTAAGACAAGTTTGACAATTGCCTATGTAATTATCTAATTGTGAATTTATATTTGGCCAAAAAATACTTTCGCGAGCTCTTAGTTTGCACTTTTCTAGGCCCATATGACCTGCATGAATGGTTTTTAACATTTCCAGACGTAAACATTTTGGAACTACTATTCTTGAGCCTTTCCAAACTATTCCAAAATCAACCGTTAGTTCATCTCTATAACCCCAATAGGGACACAAAATTTTGTCTAGTTCTTTTTTATGCACTGGCCAACCTGATTTTATTATTTTAATTAATAGTTGCAATTCACTATCATCCTTAGTGCATCTCTGTATTTTTACCAGATGTGAGTCGGTCAGCTGATTGCTCGCTGTTAATGCACACACCTGAGCCTTGAAATGTAGATAATCACGCGGCTGAGTTTCATTATGAGCTTTACTTTCCATTAATGCTGGAGCTACTGCGCGGGACAATGTGTCAGCAATAAATAAATATTTCCCTGGTTTATATACAAGCTTAAAAGCATAAGGTTGCAGTCTCATTAACATTCTTTGTAAACGTGGAGGTGCATTTGCTAATGGCTTGTTTATGATACTCACCAGCGGTTTATGGTCTGTTTCTATTGTAATATCGGAACGACCATATATATACATATAGAATCTTTCACATGCAAACACACAGGCATAAAGTTCTTTTTCTATTTGTGCATAAGCTTGTTCAGTTTTTGTTAATGATTTCGATGCATATGATACTGGCAAATTGTTTTGCAATAAACAAGCTCCTAAACCATTTTTACTAGCATCTACTGAAATGGTTATTGGTTTATCTAGTGAATAATATTGTAATACTGGAGGACTCACTAACAGCCTTTTAATTTTTTCAAAACATTTCTGATGCCTTTCTTCCCAGTGCCATTCTACTTCCTTTTTTAATAATTCACGTAATATAGCCGTCTGTTCAGATAAGTTAGGTATAAAACTGCTAACATATGTAACCAAGCCTAGAAATCTCTCAACATCCTTAACATTGGATGGCACTGGCATATTTTTTATAGCAATTATGTGTAATGGATCCGGAGAAATTCCATTTTTTGAAATTTTGTGGCCTAAATATGAGATTTCTGATAATCCTATTTTGCATTTCTGTTTATTTAATTTAATATTAATTTCCCTGCATCTTTGTAAAACAGCTTTTAATCTTTGATCATGAACTTCTTTATTAGGTCCAAACACTAAAATATCATCTATAAATTGGATTACACCCTCAAGATCATCTAAATGTTCATATAATTTTTTATGGAATACCTCAGAAGCTGATGAAATGCCAAAAGGTAGCCTTAAAAATTTGTACCTACCATAGATTGTATTGAATGTACATAAATCGGTTTCTTTTAATTTAACTTGCCAGAATGAATGCTTTGCATCTAATGTACTGAACACTGTAGCCCCTGATAAGCGACTAGTGACCTCTTCAAATGTTGGTAACTTAAAATGTTCCCTTTTTATAGCATTATTTAAATCACGGGGATCTAGACAGATCCTTATGTCCCCGCTAGGTTTCTTCACTACTGTCATGCTATTTACCCAATCGGTGGGACCTTCTACTTTTGCTATAATTCCTTGCTTTTGCATTTGTTCCAATTTAATTTTTACATGTTCTCTAAGAGCAATTGGCAATTTTCTTGGTGGATGTATGACTGGTTGAGCATTTTCTTTTATTTGTATTTTATATTCTCCTGGTAAACAACCAACCCCTTCAAAAACATCTCTAAATTCATGTAATATTCTGTGCTCGTTTGTATTTATTGACATTATTCTTTTTATCAATTCTAGTTCTTCGCATGCATCTTTGCCTAAAATGGGAACGGAATCAACATCCACTACAATAAACTTCAAAAAGTAATAATTTTGCTTGTAGTTTACTTTCATGTAACACTTTCCCATCACCATTATTTTGGTTCCTGAATAACCATGCAATTTTATTGATGTATTTGTTAGGTCAGCCTCGGAAACACATAATAACTTTAAATACTTTTTGGGGATAATATTTACATCTGCTCCTGTATCTAGTTTGAATTTGATTGGATAATTATTTATCAATAACTGAGTAAACCATTTATCAGAATTATTTGTGTTTATTACCTGATCGATGGCCTCCCCATGGCCTTCATCCTGTACCGCATACACTGCTTTGCACATCCTAGAGAAGTGACTAAATCGATTACACTTGAAACATTGTTGTCCATACGCTGGACATTCATACCGCTTATGTCTACCACCGCACTTTTGACAATTTATCAGACCGGCACTCTGATACGACCGTCCACGAGTATTCGCACCACCACGCTGCTGAAAAGCATGACCAGGGCGCGGACCTGGCGTGCCGCCGCCGCCTGCGCTGGTCCCGACGCTCCCGCCAGCACCGCCGCCGCCGCCGCCTCGCGACGAACTTTGCCCGGCGAATGGTTTTCTCTGGTATCCTCGTTGGTTTCTTCTAACCCAGTGTACATCCGTTGATCGCGCTTGGGTCTCATCGTGATTGGCATTTACTCCATGAACATGATGTTCCGAATTTTCTGTTTTTATGTTCACCGCTTGCGCTCGCGACAATTCCGCCAGGCGACAAATGTCAATTGCTTTCGATAACTTCAAATCCATTTCTCTCAGCAGTCTTTCACGTAGGCTGCTATCCCTCAATCCGCAAATCAATCGATCTCGTATCAAATCTGTACACAGGTCTTTGAACTCACATTTTGCCGCCATTTTGTTCAATTCAAACACGTATTGTTCCAAAGACTCCAATTCACCTTGATCTCTCGTGAAAAACATATGACGTTCTATAGTTAGGTTCTTTTTTGGAACAAACACTTCATCAAAACTCTTTATCAAATCTTCCACGGATTTTATTTCCTCTTTGTTTTTGAACTGGTCGTAAACTTCCCTGCATCGATCTCCAATGACGTGTAATAATATATTCAGCTGTACTTTTTTATCTTTCTTAGATAGCTCGCAGGCTTCCGTATAAATGGTAAATGATTTTTTCCAATTATCCCATTCTTTGCTCAAATTTCCAGAAGTTACATTGGCCAAGTTGTTTTCGAATAAAAATGGCTGCGGCGGTTTCAATACGGACTCCATTGTGGTAGCGAGTTGTGTTTTATTTTTCAATCCTTTTATCTCTGTAGGTTTTCTTCACTTGAGTAGCACTATTGTTAGTTTATCTTCATATTTCTATCTTATTTAGGGAATTTCACTCGGCTGCGCCATGTTAAACTAATATTATATAGGAAGGGCAGAATGAAACGACTCGTGTGGTAGCCATGATCTATTCTCTTATTCCCCAGTTCTAACTACCAACATTGTAATTATTAATATCTAAATCTACCTACAATTTCCTACTACAAAACTTGTTACAAATATTACACACATTATTTTAATACCAGAAATAAACATAAACTCGCTGTTCCCACTACGAGGCTACACAAAATTAATGTACTTATCTAATAAAGGGCAATGTACCTATACGCTTCTACAACAAAACCTTTTCTATCTTTTTTTAGTATACATTTATTGTATTTATGGAAATAAAGAGTTTTTGATTCTGATTTTGATTTTGTAGGTGTAAACTGTAATTAGTCCTCTTGTGGGAAGAAATTTTCTTTCAATAAGAAAGAGGCTTGGTTTTTTAAAAACTAACAAACTAAGGAATTGCCAACTAGCAACATCGACTTCCTACATAAATAGGGTCTTAAATTGGCAGCTTGTCCATATCTTGAGAGAGTTAGCACAGGCCACAATAAACTTGGGACAACAGCTACATATCACGTCATTCATTGCTGGCTGTGAATGGGGAGGCTAATAAAGCCCTAGACTGGGCCCTTCGATGGAAAGCCAACGTAGATTTGAGTAACACCCTCATCTATGGGTGTGGTCACACATAGAGCAACATTAGCACATTTTTTATTATTAAATTCATAAAAGTTAAAGTTTATGAATGTATTTTGTAGACTATTTTATTATTTCTTTATTTTCACGTTGGCTATATCAACGTTATATAAATAAAATCAAATGTCTAATGTTTGACATTTACGTCTTGCTGAATTCTAAGTGGCGTTTACACGTTACTTATATCAACGTTATACAAATAAAATCAAATACATAATTCTTGACATTTACGTTCTGCTGAATTCTAAGTGGCGTTTACAACCTCAAGTGTCTAAGTGTTAATTTATTTTATTACACAAGTTTTTATGAGATGAGGATAAATTAGGTTTGATATAATCTTGTGCAAAAACTTGTCTTATGA
Organism: Eupithecia subumbrata; assembly: GCA_949316285.1. NCBI lineage: Eukaryota > Metazoa > Arthropoda > Insecta > Lepidoptera > Geometridae > Eupithecia > Eupithecia subumbrata. Next base: position 16,133,781 of record OX438650.1, on the reverse strand, counting down.
CAGTGTGAATGAACATGCCAACGTCTGAGACAATCTTAAGCATCACAAGTTGTTAAGATTTATCTAAGGTTTTCTTTCTGTTGTGGCGCGTGGGAATTTGTTTAGTTGAATTTCTATATTAAATTGATCAAAACAACATTTTTAATCTACCTCAATTGCCTGTTTTATATAAATCATCATCATCCATTAGCCCTGTAAGTAAGCAGAGCTTAAAGAATTAAAAGTCGAAGATCAATTGAATAGTTTTTGACATTGATTATAATTTCACTATCTTTAGCAATCTCTTTTTATATCTCTTAAATAAGATTATGTAACTGTATTTTGAGTTTGTAGGTAATTAATAAACCAATCTTTTAATTAGGAAAGTGGTTTTTGTGACAAAAAATTAATAAGTATGCAAAGTACCGGTACCAAAGTAAAAACTTTTAACTTTTTCCCATGACGCTTCCTCTTATAAAAATTAAATCCCTTGCGCACTTATTTCTATTTCCGCTTTCCGCTGCTACTCCGGCGGTGGTAGCTTCATGACTTATTGTCGACTCGGATATCAGACAGTAAACGAACTGTTGTGATTTATTGCCGCCAGTGGCGCCACTATCTTTGATTCTTTTAACAGCGGTTTCAGCCTTTCTAATGTGATTATTTTAATCACATTATTGATTTATGTTTCGTATTGTATTAATCTTACGTGTCCACGAGCAGAACTCTTGGACACGTAAATCGAAAGGAAATGTATCAGTTTGGCTAATGATCATCATCATCATCATCATCAGCCTAAATTAGTCCACTGCTGGACATAGGCCTCCCCTAATGAGCGCCATAGCGCCCTGTCTTCAGCTTGCCGCATCCAGCATCTGCCTGCAGGCTTTCGCAGATCGTCATCCCACTTGGCCGGAGGGCGTCCTACACTACGTTTGCCGAGTCGTTGTCTCCACTCAAGAACACGTTTGCCCCAGTTTGGCTTGTGATGATGTATTAATAAAAATATACCTGATCTTCAACATTATAAAGGCTGAAATAAAAGCTTTTACCGCTGTCAAGGAATCAAAGATAGTGGCGCCTCTGGCGGCAATAAATCATAACAGGTCGTTTACTGTCAACCAGCTTTCCAACTCGTCAATAAGTTATGTTATTACTTATTGTCGAGCTCATCGAGAAGAGACCGTACTTCGTAGCGTCTTGGAGACACTGGCTGCATTGCCCCGCTGTATGACAATGCTGATGCGCTGCGCCAGATACTCATACTCACCAGCTCTCGGGCCACGTGTCGCTTCGATCAGACGCTCAGATAAATTTTTTAAACCCCGGAGAGCCTTGGTACCCTACGGACAGTAGACCTCGCGAGCACTTACTTTTTTCATCAATTAATTTAGCTTTACAAGTTATTTAAAACGGGATATTTGGGTAGGTACCTTACCTACCATGTTTTATGTAATTCCTGTTTGTAGGTAGGTATATACCAAGTGAGAACTTGTCCCTAAGGCACAGGAAATGTTAATTCCTAACAGATACCTTACTTACTCGTTTAGACCAATCAACTTTTTGCCTTACATGGGTAGAAATAATATTCATAGCTCTCTGCCCACCGAAAATCCTCATCAAATCTTTAACAATTTTTTATAAGAACACTGTAAAGTTCCTACCTTTCTATTATTAGAAATATAATCATATTAATCATTGAAATCAGACCTCTGACAGCGGAGATATTCTAAAGCTCCCTTGCCTTTTTTGGAGGTAGTTGGTTTGGTACGCCTTTAATCAAAAAACCCCGACGACAAAAAAAAAACTATAAAATCGTAAAATCTGTACACCAAGATTATTGTCGATCGGTTGTAAAATACGACCTGTAGAGAGGAGTACAGACATATTGACAGAAACGCAAATTTTGCTAGACTTGATGCAGAGACGCTTCGCTCACTTCGTTCGCTCGGTCAATCAAAACCTTACTAGACGGATACTTGAGATAACTTAATTACCTAGGTAGGTCTAGGTAGTTTGTCGCTAGCCGCAGTCACACCCAGTGGTAGATGTACTTTACTTACCACCTACCTATGTACACTACACTGCGGTCAGAGACGTGACACCTTACCGCATGACACCTTGTTTAGGTACCTTTCGCTGGTCTATGATCGATATATATAGAACTATCGATTCGTGGTATCGATTGGTCGTTTAATGATACCTTCGTTTTGCGTAAACTTCCGTAGATACAGTTTTGAACAGTCTCTTCTTGATCTTATAGATTAACATAATGGTCTACCTTCAGACTTTCGCTATGGGACCAAAGAACTAATATCAAACTTACCAGCTGAGACAGCAGCGAGTTTTTACTCTATGCTGACCAGATAATTAGGTAACTATGATCTGAGCGTCTGGTCGAAGCGACGCGTGACCCGAGAGCTGGTGAGTATCTGGCGCAGCGCATCAGCATTGCCATACAGCGGGGCAATGCTGCCAGCGTCTTGAGGACGCTTCCGACTGGTATTGATATGGATCAATTGAGCTACTTGTAGATAGTCTGCAGTTAGCTCAATTTTTTCAATTGTAAATACTATTTCTAATTTATTTCTATTATTTGAATGTTTCGTTGTGAATTAAGGCCATCTTATGAAGTAAGTAGGTACAGGTACATAGATATGTAATAGGTATTTTTGAAGATTCTCTTTATTTCTCTTGTGTTTTATCCTGAAATGGTTTTTACTTAAGTCTAGGCATAAAGGTACTTATTCAAAAGTTTTTACTTTTGTCCGCTACGAACCGAACGGAAGTTATTATTAAATATTTTTAAAATGGCGGCCAAGTTGAATGAATAACCTACTAATTTTGATTGCACAAGTGTTAAAGTTGAGCTGGCGGAACACAATGCATTCCAATTATAAACTTTTAAATCGACAAAGGCATTTTTAGGGTTCCGGTGGCAGTGGCAAAAATGGAACTTACATTATACCTAAGGTTTTTGTGTTATTATAGTGCGTAACCCCACACTCACGGTAATTTCTAAGAAATCCAATAATACCTATCGCAAAAAAAAATCGATGCTTCGAAGGATGCGGGTTCAAGTGTTGACCAATAACTGTTATCTACTTACACCAAAGAAAAAAATTATCACCTTAGCTCAATCAGTAAGTAGCCTGGTTATTTTGGGGGAGGCATGTTGATGATTAGCTTTAAAGCTATTTATATATATATTTAAAGCGATATTATTTGATTTCTTAGAAATTACCGTGAGTGTGGGGTGTAACAAAACATGTTTTGTCTTAACCTACATTACTGTGTGTACCTAATAAATTGTGTAATTGAGAAATCCCTTCAAATATTTACACCGTTTACACCTTACCCGGTGTGGCAGCGGCATTACAAAACTGTAGCTTTACAGAACTCTTTCAAAAGCAGAAGGTAAACCGCGGTGCGTTGGATCTTTGCAGTTTGTAGCAAAGCTATCTTATTTACATCTACATTTTGTCTGTATTGTGCCTTCATCAAAGGGAACTAGCGGGCGGAGTAGCAATAACTACCTAGGAGATTTTTTTCTAGATAAACAAAACAAAATATTGCATTTTCTTTGATAACGAGGTACCTACTGAGTTGCCTCTAATTATTTTGTGCACGCATGAAGTCTTATAAGTAAAGGAACATTTGTTTTTATTTTTGTAGTTTTGTTAGATAGAAGATAGAAGAACATAATTAAAATCTTTATCGGACCATTCCTATTCCAAAATAGTTTGCAACAGTCAGCACAACTATTTCAGTTGTAAATAGGTACTAGCTATTGTTTTTTATTAATAAAATAAGTATATTTAATTCAAAATAATATTTCACTCCGAAGCAAGCATGTCACGATATTTTTATTACAAATTTTTCTTTTATTCTTTGTTATTAGGTTTTTTTTTGCGAACCAGGGGACGGTCTTTTTTCTTCCATGCGAAATAAAATCGAATTAACGCTACATACCTAGTGTGTACGGAATTACAGAAAATAATATGGCTTTCTTAGGTGATCAATTGATCATGATCACCCAGCCCAGTTTCTTTATTAGAACTACTGGTTTCTTGACACTACCACACCACAATCTATGAAATAAAGCTGCCTCTAAAAGAGACCGGTACGGTTCGTAAACACAGCAAGAAGCCCCGGCAGTGACACCACTAACAAAGTGCAAACAAGGGTCGACGGAGGGCCGCTCTTGTAAACGAGGCCTATCTACCTTGTGAGGGCAACGACGCCGAGTGAATGGGATAGGTACGGAAATCAACATAGGTACAATAGGTAGGTACTGCGGTATTTTTGAGATATCTGCGACGTGGGTGGTGTCTACGGGTTTTTTTTTTAATCATGGGGCTGTTAGTTGTTTTACCTATACGAACTTGGAAGGTATGTACCTATACAATACATGGTTATGTCATGCATTGCATTGCATGAAAGAGGAGCCATTCTGGCGAAATAACTATCAGGTAGGTACTACTCAAAATGTCTAGTGATGGATGACAAAGCCGTATTCAAAAATATCAAATTCGAGATACTATACCTATCGAAGACTTATATTTGTAAAACCACTCGATAGGTAAGGTATGTTCCCCAGGAGTGGTCTCGGACACTAAATTAATAAGCAATTAAGTGTAGGTATAACTCTAACTTCAGCCCTAATTTAGAATAGCGGTGTCGATTCCAGCGACGAGAAAATTTTATTCTGTCCTTGGTCTATTCGGTCTATTCGGCACCATAAAACCTAAAAAAATGTTGCTGTCTTTTTTACCATCGAAAAAAGAGATGGCGACATTTTTAGACTACTTTAGATTTTTTGTGTCGAAGAACTTTTACCTAATATAACAGGACCACGCACTACATAATCTTCCATAGTTGAGAATAGTGACAATTCAAGTAGGTAGCATCTGTCATTCGTTTGTTAACGGGGAACCCGCTGATATGAACATTAAATTGAATGCTAACGATGGGGAACCCCATGCAATTTTGTTTGCACAGGTTTGCATTTAGGAGTTCGTTTTCTATGCGATGTAACCTTATGAGCCACTCCTTGTGCGTTTAGCGCGTTTATCGACTATTCAAACAAGTAGTTTACGAAATTGAGCTCCGCCACTTAGCATCGTAACCTCGCCTGAAGCTGTTCTATCCATATAATAATCAGAAATGTCATCGCCCTCCCAGATCCAATGATCTTTCAGCGTTTCGACATTTCGTTGGAGGCGTTGTCGGTATTTGTAAGTTTTGTAACCTAGAATAATTTCGCTAAACGGACGCTCTAGGCATTATTTTTCTTTGTTGCACGCTATAGTCAATAGATTGCACGCTATAATCAGAATAGATTTTCATTCAGATTGGTAGGTTTCCTACCCCTGACATTATAATTAACCTTGGAGTTCGAATTATACCTACTTTATACAAAAAAACGTTCATTTTAATATAGGTACTTATTCGAGATCTAGGTGTGGATCGAGTGTCAGCAGGGGTAGGTAACTTTCGATCAGAAAAACAGTTCTGGGTGGCTAAAATTACGTAACACTACACAGTGTGAAAATATGAAACCATAAACAATATCGGCCTCACAAAGAACTTCCTCCAAGTTTGCAAAGCGACCTCTCGAATTACAAACCAAAAGAAAACTTATATTATAATCTGCGCCAAACGAGATCACGTTACTTCAAAGTAACTTTAACACATTGTTATGTTTCCAATACTCAACTGGAGGAATGTTTATTTGACAAGCTTAAAAAAATGTTGAGCGCATCTGCCCAGAGGCTTCAATCTTAAATTCAACCTTATATGTTGAGAATAAGATTGTAATCTGTGCATATTGTGCTGCGTAAACCTTTGGCTTCTTTGACAACCAGGCGAAGGTTTTCGCATGCCTACGCGGATTTAACGGGTGGATTCAAACGTTTGAATACAACGAACTAATAACTTGCCCTTAATCCCTACTCAAGTCATTCATACAACAGTTAAGTGATATAACATGGCCATGCCAAAAAAGATTGAGGTTCTCCAAGCGTTTTGTGTATTTAAACATTTTTCTTTTATTTGCAGGTAAAGATTGGGACATCAGGCTCAGCTGTGAGATTTACGATAAGGGTATGAATGGCGAGATAAAGTAGACTCACAAAACATCAACTTGGCACATGTGCTACTTGAGAGAGGATGAGCTGTAAAGATTAGAAAAAGGACTTGGGAACGCGTTAATTCATCGTTTTACTTATCGATAACTCAGGTATCTTATCTACTCGTACAACGTAAAAATTAAAAATATAAAACCTAACCTTACCTGCTCTTGATAATCAAAATAATAATTTCAATCCTACACTTGTTAAATAAATAAATAAATATATTTAGACACTCTTGACTGGTAGTACTTACTACCTATGTTGGTCACACAGTGAAAAAGTTTTCCCTCAATTTCATATGATTGAAACTAGAACATCCCAACCGACCTCCAAGCATTTCGTTAGATTGCGATTCGGGCTAGAAATGAAACCAATTGCAACAGTAAGCGAAGCGAACTGGTGGAATAGCCCGTAAGGTATCCCCTGACTCAGTCTAAGCAGAAATAAACCAGCAGATAGGTACTTTTAATAATTGGCTCATCACTAACGATTCTACCTTTATAGAAGCCGTTGACCCCAACACTAAAAACCGTATCTACCATATTTTCGCTGCTATTTACAGCAAGATAACAAACGTAGCGGCTCTAATGTAAACAAGGGCAGCGGCGATGGATGCGAACCAACGCCCCGTGTGTGCAACCAGTACAACGTAAGGGAGGAATAGTAAGCAGCATGAATATTCAACTTGGGACGGCGATTTGACAGCTTCTGTGACTTCCGAAGGTCGAGGGTTGGTTGGTTTTGGGCCTTTGATTTGGCCTCGAATCTGACGGCTTTGAAAGCCCGGAGGAATCGAATAAATCTTCTCGAAAACAGTCCCGATCGCTAATTTGTTGGCATGGCGGCCAGAAGACGTTTCGAGATGAAAGAAAATACCTACTTGGTGACCAAAATTCAACTGACTGATCACACATTTATGCTGCCAAAATCATCATTAACGCCTTCTCTGCCCAGCCGTAGTCAAATTTTACATACTTAAGTCAAAAATACAAAATGTAATAAAATGAACAGTTAATTATTCATTTATTGCTTTCTTTAATGTTCTCGAGGTCTTTATTACCTAGCTAATTAAGTCAGTGCTCTACGTAGAATTCCACATTATTTCATGGTCAAAAGATCGGGGACACAAATCGGTCGGTATTCTACTGACTTCTATCAGTAAAACGTATACTTAACTCCGTTAGTTGAATGTCAACGTGTGAAAGTCAATCTTACTCGTTACAGACTTGGTAATATGTTACGTACCCATCATCCTAGATCAGAATAGATTCTTCAGATTGGTGTACAACGTTTCCTCCTCTGACATTGTCAGGGGTAACATTCGATCAGAAAAACAATTCTGGTTTTCTAAAATTATGTAACACACAAATCGGTCTGTACTTTACTGGCTCTACCAATAAAAACTGAACTTAAAACCCCGCCAGTTGAATATGAACGTGTGAAAGTCAAGTTACTCGTTGCAGACTTGGTAATAGATCAGGATGCGGGCACCTCGCGGAACCAATATGCTGCAGGGCTTCAAGCATAGGTACAAATCGCATTGGCGACGTGTGAGAAACTGTTTGAATAATAAGTTAGAAAACTACATTCCGTGCTACAAGATGCTTACCTGATTTAGAAGCTAACTTGAGAAGCAGGAAAAGATTGAATTGAACAAACTCCATCTAAATCAGGAATTTAATTTTATAAATTATAAAGAGATTTCGATGACAAGTTGTTTTGAAAAAGTAAAAACATACTTCAACCGACAAATTCCTTAATATTTACACTGTTCTTTAAGTTCTGTGGGACAAATACTCCCCTCGGGGATAAAAATTTTGTGTGTATAAAATTAATGGGACCACCTCACCCCGAGATCAGTCTTTATGTATAAAATAGCCAAATAATTTTTTATATCGATGCGTAATTGACGGAGAAATCGACATAAAAACATATAAAACTTACATAATAACAGTACAGCTGAACATTAAACATAGCTTATAAAAATGCATACAAACTCAACATTAGAAATGCAGCAAAGTTTGTACCATTCAGCACTATCAGTCCCTAACTTTTAATTCACAGCAGAGAATTTGTGGTAAATTTCATACATTCAGAGTGACCTATTTGCTTTGTGGAAGGTGAGACAATGGGTGTAGTGGACACTTCACCTAGATGCCTGGATACCGCGGACGTCCTATACTTAGGTGAGAAGAGTTTAGGCATTGTTGGAGATATTTTATAACATTGTTAGTTTTATGTGAGTATTACTCATTCCGTACAGTGGTATGAGACTCCTTACGTCCTCAAACGTATCTCAATGAAGTATTTTCTTACAAAAACATAAAAAGTTCAATAAAAAGTTCAGTAAAATTACTTAATTCGGCTAAACTGAAAAATTAAAACAAGAAAGAATGGGCGCCTTTTTCTTAGGGCTGTTAATAGTCTTCGATCAGGCATTCGCAGCCTATCGCCTCTGGCGGCGGGTACCTTGATCGATGGGTCTAATGGAACGTTACTTTGACATGACGACGTCCCGTTGACATCCCTAGCGCTAGCTCCTAGCGAAAGATTTACGCCATCTATTGAGATCTAAGGCAAATAGTTTTGTTTTCTTTTTTGGAACGTCTGAATTGACTATGGTTCTATTTTTCTCACAAGTTATTTGAACTCAGAATGTTGGAAGGTACTTTTCGAATTATTATTTCGAACGGGCGCCTAGAATTCTCCAACATTGTCATGCCAGCCGACTCACGCAAGAATGCGGGAATGGCGAGAATCGTAAACTTAGCCATTCCTTGCCGAGCGTCGAACTTACTTTATTACAAGAACTGAGTAACGAACGCTCATGAACTATTCCAATTTACATCTCATCACAACACTTGGCAAAACTGCCCTTAAACTTCAATGGATAAGCGCGAGTTTCCTTCAAATTATTTGGTAATGCTACTAACTCTACCAGCCACTCTACATTTTCAAGCGCCTTTATCATCCTTATAATAAGGTTCCGAATGTTCGGATTCGATTAGGCGAAAAAGCGAGAGTAATGTTGCTGAAAGAAAGACCAATCAAGTAAAAGTTTTCGGGCTTGAATTATTTTATTGCCACTCCTTAGAACTTTTATAATATTGCTGAAGTGCTTTTCTGTTTGTCGTTTCGAGAAAGAACAGTCAGAATGGCGTAGAAAATATTTAATTTAACTGCACATAATTTCAGAAAAAAGTTCGTGGGGTAACCTATATGATTTTAACAAGACGAAAGTCAATGCGTTCAAAGAAGCATCCATTGTAAAGCTGACTTCTGACCCCGCCATTAGTGTCATTGTTATTTTACGTGCCTTATTGTAAAGGTGCTTTATTATAAAATAAAATTTTACGAACAATAACTTACCTATAATTAAATTACTGGCTGGTTTTATAGTCGGTACAACAATAGTCAATAAAGTTTCTGACGCTATGTGAGAACTGTTATTAACATAGGGCCTTTGCCCAGGTAGAGTAGGTACCTTACCTACATATTGATTATGCTTTGTACTCTAAAATATGACTCCTATATAATTTTTACAGCCTTTGAAAGAGAGATTTTTCAAACTCAGTCATTATTTTTGTCGCCTATTCTATAATTATTGTTTTGTAAATTTCTATGTGCAGATAAGAAGTGTGAAGCTTAAAGCTTCTAAGTGTGCAATAAAGTACTTTCTGTACCTATCACTTATTTCTGTTTTAACATAAATATCTGAACCCCACGTGTTTACTAATTGTCTAAATATTAAAACTTGGGGTTTGCAGATATTTATTTTACATTTACTTAGTTTAATATCGATACCTACCATAAAAAGTATTATCTTACTTTTGGAAATTTCAGAATCAAAGTAAACGCTTTCAGAAATGTTATTCAAACTTACTTATTGAAATTCAAATACATAACAAAACAGAATGAATATATTTTTATAGCTCGTAAAAACAAAATTAAATCATGTCCCCTCTTTATAAAGCAGTAAACAAAATGTGCCAGGTTCAACAACTCAATAAACTTTATTGGTAAATCAATAAACAATTAAATTTTGAAGAGGGCTGTTGAAAAGTGTTCCCTCAATTCATTGAAGCACACAATCAAAGTGTTTCCACATCAACAAAGATGCTTGGTTTTCCCCCACTTACTGTCGGAAAAAAAAACGTGCTTGACAACAAATAATAATAAAGGTTAGGTATCTTCATGATAAGTAAAATATTAGATAGGTACCAAGACCACAGAGGTCGCGCAAACGGGTCAAATTTTTTTAGCATAGCGTGGGTACTTAGGTACTTACGTAGGTGTTGTGTTGTGTTGTTGTCTTATTTACTAATTAGAAATGGACTTTGCTCATGAAAGAAGATGTATCATGCCAGGTCTTTTGTATTAGTTCGTTCAAATAATAACAGAATCGGTCCGCCATTTTTAAAATATTTTCTTAGCGGCCACCATGACACTTCGCGAGTCTAGAAGCCCACATATGACTGGTATTACCAAACCATTGAAAAAGAACAGAAATTATCATTGTTGAATACATGCCTATAAAGTACAACTTGCAAGTAATTTTATAAAATCCGAAGCGGCGATTACAAAGTGGTTCAGAAAAAACAAACATGCTAAAAAACAAAACATGTGGTGGCGACAGATATGCTAAAACATGTCCGAGCAGCAATATGTATGACGCATCCATTAAGTTCTGGGAAAAACGACACTACGTCCTTTTTGATATCATGTATAGGTGCTATCTTATTTCGAAGCAAAAGACCTCTCTTAAGAATATACCCCTCTTTCGGCGCCGGGGTTCAAAAGTTTCGTGCCTAGCAGCACTTTCCAGCGCGCCATTTCTTTGTATATATTATATAAACTATACCAAACTTAAAGACCATTAAAATGATAAAAAAACATATTAATTTAACCCAGCTCGAAGTTAATGAAGAAAATGACACAATTTTCCTGGTTCTAAGAGCAATTTATGTTGTAGTATCACGCTACATTTGCATAGTTTCTACAACTGCACACGCTCTTTCACCTCCTTTTTCAGCTTCGTTAAAAAACCTACCTTGTTAGATAGGTATACTTTTTATTTTAAGTACTTATAAGAAAATACAACGTAGTTTTTTGTGCTAAGCAGACTTTAAAAAACAGAGAAAAACTAAAAGGAGATAAAACGCCCTTGCGTTTTATCTCCTTTTAGTTTTTATACCTAACTGTTGTTCCTGTAGTAGGTACCTACCATTTTGTTTCTCTATGCCTGTAGCCATACGGTTTACCTGTCCACTTATAATTGAACTCCATGTTACTTTAATGTTCTGCGGTTGGTTTAGGTACCTATATCAGACGTTCTTCCTTAATCCAAAGAAGTGGAGTCTAATATGAGTGAATACTGATGATGGCATGGCCCCATAAAATACAAAAAACCTAGGCCTCTAACCATCTTCTAGCAAAAAGATTTCTCAATTTCCAAATATAAATTTTCTAAAGTAGGTCCCGTCACTAATACCCATTTCAATAAAACCACTCTCTTTTTGCGTCGGGGGTTAAAAATGGATCTCTATTATCAAGTTCTTCTTGCACTTCTCGGTTGCAAAAGCCAGCTGTAATCTGCAATACAAACTGAGACAACAACAACAGCGTTGTGCTCACCGGAAAGCCCCATAGTCCGGAACGGTTGCCGTCACGGATTGGCGGACCTTCCGGACGCGTATGTTCCATTCGCATTTCATACCACAGATTAATTTAAAATTGGAATTTCACTAAAAAATTTGCAATTTTTATTCAAAAACATAAAAAAATATTTATTGACACAATGCCAGTCATTTCTTCTCTTCAAAAACATCCACCGAAAACTATAGAAAGGAATATACATTTGAAAAGAAAAATTAACTAGTGGCGGCTGCCCACTAATTTATTTATCAGGAAACATCAAGTTGTTCGATAACCGATATAAAGCGGTAATTGTTTCGTCGATTAATTGAATAGTTTACTGTTTCGTCGATCACGGCGCAAAAAAGTGCGACACGCAAATATGTTTACCAACACCTGAAAATGCATTCAAACTCATTGTTTCAAACATTTTGTTTGCAAACATCAAAAATGTCTTTGTATTTTAAGTACCACTACCTACCTATTTTTTTTTATATTTTTTTTTTATTTTTTTTATTTTTTATTTTATGATAACGGTCATAAAACCAATTATTATTTCATGATTTAATTTTAAAAAAATACACAAAAATGTGTTATTTTTATGGGTACCTATTAGATAACTGATGTGATGATGATATAAATAATACAATACAGTAGGTACATAAATAGATATTTTTTTCCTATACAAATAAAACATCCGGAACACCCTACACAAATATCTGCAGATCGTACAAACATTTGTCCCGAGGCGTGAATCGAACCCACAACCTCCTGCGTCACAGGCGGACCTTCGCCCGCTGCGCCACATAGGTGGTCGAAGAGGATGACCACTGCGAAAGCCTAAGTCTGTCCAGTTATCCCATGCTGTACCATTAGTCGTATTTTACATCACGTTGTTCAGTAAGCTTTTAGTTATAAATTACTTTGTAACCTATTTTCCACAGAGAGCCACAGGCGCAAACCGAAGAGTATACAACGATCAATTTGACAACTAACGTCCCCACTCCCCCGGCATTCCGAGATAGGTTCAGACATTGTCCACACGCTGATGACTTCATTCCGTTGATTATCATAACCACAAAAAGCTCTCTCAATAATGGTCAGAGCGAGATCGCGCGGGTGGTCTATGTAATTACGGCCAGAAACACCATTAAAAGGTCGAATACACGGTGTTATGTCCGACGATACCTTTCACTCGCTTACTAGTAGAGTCCGAGCCAAGCAGGAAGCTGGCATAGCGCTGAACGAATAGCGCATCATACATTTTGGTCGAGTTATTTCGTAAACACTGTCAAATCAAACAAACAAACGACGACGATTGTTTGTGTTTGTGAAACGGACTGCTTGTGAACGGACCTTAAAGCTCTGCGTTCATTAATCCAATACCGCTACCACACAGCACAAAAACGTGCAATCAAATTTATGATTACACGTTTTTCAAGCCTATGGTTAAACTCGTTATCTTTAGATATATTTTACAGCGACAAAATGGCTTCCCACAAGCTTCAAACGAGGGGCCTGCCAGCTGACTGTCAATGTCACCTGATGCCAAAATATGAAATTATTTTATCTGTTACGAGTTAAAGCCATATTTGTATGCACATTTTTGTTTAGCGGTGCTATATATATAGTATATATATAGCGCTATGTGTGCGACAAGCATAAGACAGCCAACATCATAAGCATGGCTCTGTGACCCCGAGACCAGTGGGATGGTGAGATCTGGTTGAAAGTTCCAACCAAGTATCAAACTCATTACAGGAATAGTCCTTTCTCTTTCACACTTCCAGTATAGTCATGTGTTCTGTGACACGTCTTGTAGTCGATTAGACGAAGATGAGAGATTTTATCTGAGGACTCAATCAGATAGGTAGGTAAATGTTTTTGAGAAATACTTGTTCGGAAACGCTGTTTATTGATTTTATAGACCAGAAGCTAGTTTTCCCACAGATTTTCATGCGTTTTTCCAGGATTAAAGCTTTTGTGTGCCCCAGGATACAATTTATTCTCTTTCCAAATTTTCTATAGATCTGTTTAGCCTATTAGTCGTACCTAAATGGGTAACAGACGGACAGAGTTAGGTACTTTCGCACTCATTGTTTATGGGGAAGTATGGATTTTTATGTTACCTTAATTATGTATGGTTAGCGAGAAACCTTATGCAATAATGGTGAAATGAAATGGGACTTAAATGTGTTCCCTAAACTATTCGACGAAAGCTATCTTTACCCCGTGGCGTCACGGTCAACGCCAGTAATTCCGACCTAATCTGACGTGGTAGGTGGTCGCGGCCTGGGCCCTCAAATTATTGTTTTCACGAATAAACAGCTCTTTCATAATGTTCGTTCATTCGTTTATGAGATGACTTAAAAATATGGTAAAGGGCGTCAAAGATCGGTCATTTTAAGGTTTCTTTCGTGTAAATATATTTTGAACCCCCGACGCAAAAAGAGAGGGGTGTTATAAGTTTAACGTGTCTGTCCGTGTATCGTAGCTCCCAAACGGATGAACCGATTTTTGTTTAGTTTTTTTTGTCTTAGATAATTTTAACCCTGTGTTCTTGGCCATGTTTCAAGAAAATCTGTCGAGGTACAAACCTTCTTTAAATAATTAGCCTCCTTAAAGCAAGTAAATATTTAGTATACATCAAAGAAGGAAATTAAAATTATAAACGATTGCCATACAATAAGCGCTCTTTAGCCCTCTTCAAAGAACCCTCTAAGGCGCTTCAATTAGAACTGATAAAAAAAATATCGTCTTAACAAATCTTTGAACTTGCTTTGGGTAAGTACCTACCTAATTTATGTAAAAATACTTCTACACAAAGACTTTATTCATAACTAGCTGCTGCCCGCGGCTTCGCCTGCGTAGTTCCCGTTCCCGTGGTAATTCCGGGATAAAACATAGCCTATGTCCGTCTCCTGGTTCTAAGCTGCCTCCCCACCAATTTTCAGCCAAATCGGTTAAGCCGTTCTTGAGTTATAAATGGTGTAACTAACACGACTTTCTTTTATATATATAGATATAGAAGAAAACATGTTTTTTTTATTTTTCAAATAACCAGCACGGTCTTTCTTCTGTCAAAGAATGTCTCGCAAAGAACTTTTTGGCACGGCCTACGTACATACATAGGTACTTCCCATGTCTGGGACACGATAAGTAGGTACCTACGTAGGTATGTATGTAGCTCGTCTCAATTTTATTCAATCAAGCTGTTTCCAAATTTTGGATGGAACTAACCGTTTTACCGTAACATCGTCCCGAGCTTCCCAAAAACGGAAAAGTAACTTTTCGTTTCAACCAGCATGTTAAAATTGTAATTCAGTTGAAAGCACCACATTTACCTACCTTTAAAGTCGCAATTAGTCGAGACGCCGCCGCCGTCGAGGGCGAGAATTAACACTCACGGCGGTTGTGAAGCGGAATGATTACCCCACTTAGACTTAGGGCAGCGATAAGAGCTTGTCGCCAGATGCTGAGATTCTGCGATACTCTGGATTTTGTACACGGATTTTCATTTTAAATGCAGGAGTAGGAGTCTTTGGAGTAGCCAGTGTTGCCCACTCCAAAGATTTTTTTGTGGCTGCAATTGCATCAAGCTATCATATTTTTTACGAGCCATTTTGGGTGTTATCTGTATCAGGTTGTATTTTGAGTTTGAGACTTCGAATTAATTGTTTCAGAGTTTCGTACGTCCAACGACCGAAAATCTACTCGAGTAGTGTAGATTGAAAATCAACACCGCATGCTCATTGTTTACAGAACAAGGCATGAATTCAATTCCTTCGCCTTGTTAAGGCGTAACCCCGAGCCAATTTCGGTCCAAAGCTGTTTTTCCCTATCTATCTACTCTACAAATAAAGCAAGTGGAAAATATCTGAAAAACCAACATAAATCTTCAACATTTTATCTTCAGATTACCCATTAAAAAAGTTTATTTATTGTCGTACTTATGTGATAATAAAATTAACGAAAAACCCACTAAAATATAAATAATAATAATAACATGGAGTTCGGTGTTGATAAGTGTGCGGTCATACAAATACAACGAGGGAAAGTTGTAAATTCTAGTAATTTACAACTTTCAGAGATAATGTCTCTCAAATCTCTCTCAGAGGGTGAAACCTACAAATATCTTGGTATGCCAGAAGCGTTGGGTATATTGGACGGGGACATAAAGCAGTCGGTGAAGGAGCGCTTCTTTTGTCGCCTTACAAAAGTGCTAAATAGCCTTTTGTCAGGTGGCAACAAAGTGCGTGCCTTCAACGGCTGGGTTATGCCACTGCTCACTTATACTTTTGGCATACTGAGATGGACTCAGACTGAACTAGACGCCTTGGACTGTAAGGTTCGTCAACTTTTAACCACACATCGCATGCGACACCCACGAGCTTCGGTAATGAGATTGTATATCCCGCGGAAATGTGGTGGTCGAGGCTTTTTAAACGCCAAGACCCTACACAACCGTGAGGTATGCAATCTCAGAAATTACTTCCATCAAGCCGAATACCAGATGCATCGCGATGTGGTTACAGTTGATAAGAACCTTACCCCTCTCTCCTTAGCTAACGAGAACTGGCGCAAACCTACGGTGATGAGCATCCAGGATCGGAAGGCTATATGGGAGAGCAAAGAGCTGCATGGGAGATTCTACAAGATCCTCACAGGACCTGATGTAGATCTCCCAAGCTCAGTAAACTGGCTACGTTTCGGTGACCTATTCGGGGAAACCGAAGGTTTTGTCTGTGCAATTATGGATGAGGTGGTGAAGACGAACAACTACCGAAAGTATATCATGAAAGATGGCACGATCGATATCTGTCGAGCGTGTCATCTTCCTGGAGAGACCCTTCGTCATATACTTTCGGGTTGTTCGCACCTTGCTAACTCTCAGTACTTGCACAGACACAACCAAGTAGCCAAAATTATACACCAACAACTTGCTCTCCGATATGGCCTTACTGGACCTGAAGTTCCGTACTATAAGTACACACCGGCGCCAGTTCTCGAAAACGGCCGTGCCACGCTCTATTGGGACCGATCTATCATTACAGACAGGACTATTCTGGCGAATAAACCTGATATTGTACTGATAGATCGGTTAGAACGGAGGGCGGTGCTCGCTGATGTCACCATACCACATGATGTTAACCTCGTTAAAGCTGAAAAAGATAAAATTAGCAAATACCTTGATTTGGCTAACGAGGTTGTCAGCATGTGGGATGTTGATTCAGCGACTATCGTCCCGATAGTCGTTTCGGTTAACGGCGTAATAGCGAAGAGTCTCGATCAACATCTCAAGAAACTTTCGCTAGGAAGTTGGATCAAAGGCCAGATTCAAAAGGCGGTACTCCTGGACTCGGCGCGCATCGTCAGGAAGTTCCTCTCTTTGCAGCCCTAGTCACCGGCCGCTTGAGCCTAGCTTCGCGGCCGGTGATTCACCGTTTTGATATATTTTTTACTGTAGAATAGTTTTATAACATTTTATTTTCTATAGTAAAAAATGTATTTTATAAACGAGATTAATGAATAAATGAGTGAATAATAATAATAATAATAATTAATAATAATTTTAATAATTTTAATAATAATTATTATAATTAATAATAATTATAAATATAATAATAATTTAAATTAATAATAATAGTTAGTCCTTAATTTATGTTCATGGGCACTAATGTTTAATTTTAATATCGTTAAAGAACTTCTGAGGCATAAAATAATGATTATTTATTTTCATGCAATGTCCCTACATCTTATTGCACCCGACTATACCTATGCCTACTATGTCTTTGCTGCATTTGCAACAGAAATATCCAACGATATTTATTTTAATATTTAATCTGCAATCGCGGCGTAGGCTGTAAATTGCCGTATGACAACGATACTGATTTATAGTGCGACTAATTTACTGCGCGATCGTAATGATACGGTAGGCACTGTGGTCACCTTTAAATACAGTTTTAAGCATGTGTTTACCTTATAGCCTACATAAATACCTACACATAAATACCTACCTAAATACCGAAAAAAAAAAAGAAGTACTAACCGAAAAAAAACATTTAAGTATTTTTTTAAATCTGAGCTTGATAACGCATCAAGTCGTTGTAGGTAGGTAAGGTACTGCAGAACATCAGAATTATTTATTGTTGTGTGGGCGTTTTGAGGTTTCTTGTCTCAGCCTATTTTTTTTATTAGCATCGATATTCGGAATTTCCAATCAGAGCCTTTTTCACGCCGAACATGTTTCATCTTGTTTCATTGCAAAAAGCTCGAGATTCTCATGGATATAGGATGACGCATTCGTGGATTCCTTTATAATTAGACAATCTGAAGGATATAACGCATTCCAACGGAATTGCTCCTTTCGGGTGTTCAAGGGTAAAGCACTGTAAAGGCGAAAACCGCATGAAATGTAACGTAACCTAAATAATCGCGATATTCAATTTTATAACGTTGTAAGTCGATCTCTGCGATAAAAATGCTGTGGAATGTAAAACAGCTTTTTTACTGTGACTCATTAAATTTTGTAAGCGAAAAGTATTCGCCACTAATGGACTGGGATTCCTGCTGAATGCTAAAAGCGTTGGGTTTCCGGATTCTTTTATATAAATTAGTTTTTTTTTTCCAAAATAAGTGAAAGAACTTTCGGGTCTGTTTATTTATGAAAATAATCATGTCATCGTCCCCAAATTCCGTTTAATTCCTCAGCATTTCGAAGTATTTTTTTAAATAACCTGTGGGTTACCTCTCTACCTCTATGTATTCGCTAATTTCGCAACTTTTGCTCTTCGCAAGTTCCGCCATTGAGTGATCGACTGCGAAAAGGGTTGGATAGTGGTATATTCGCAAACGAAGATTGATGCCGGCCTTAATTACAGGATCGTGTTCGTTTTGCTCTGTTTACGGACCGCGAAGTCCTGTTCCTTTTACTCCGAGGTTTTACGGTTATTTTGGTCACGTGTTGGGAAGGGATAAGAGTAAATTGATATCACAAGACATTAGTAGCAGATATTGAATGCTCAGGAGAAATCAACTTTTTTGTATTGGGTATCTGGGTTTGTTTTACTTTTTGATCTGAGAAAAATCCAGACTTATTTCGTAATTATAAAATAAATAATGCTGGACAATCCACACCACACAGCATCACTAGCCCCGAAGTAAGCAGAGCTTGATTGTGTTATGGGTAACTAGATAACTGATATACTTACTTAATACATCATCATCATCAACAGCCTATATTAGTCCACTGTTGGACATAGGCCTCCCCTAATGAGCGCCATAGCTTAATACATTACACACATATTATAGATATTTTTTATTATGCCTACACAGAAAACACCCAGAACACCCACGTAACAAATATCTGCAGATCGTACAAAAATTTGTCGCGAGGCGGGAATCGAACCCGCAACCTTCGTAGAAAGAGAATTTCCAAAAAGTTCATCTTTGAGAGTATCAACTTTTCAAAAACCTCGCTTGCTACTTATTCAAATGTTCCTATGAATTTGTCACGATCTTACTAAGATACACTAAATGCTAGGCAAGACTAAACACAGATGAAGAGGCACCAGTGAAAATGAAGTTATTCGGCATGTCGCAGTACCAAGAATAGACCCTTAGCTACGCACGTCACGTACACTGACACGAATTCCCTGCTGGCTATTATGATTCCATTATTATGCGTCGACGGTAGCGCGCGCTTCTGGGGATGGCATTTTTTGTTCGAAGGAAGCAATAAAATCAATTGTAGTACAAGGTCCTGAGATGACATTCAGAGATTAGTTCTAGTGACAATTTAAGCTATTCTCGGTAGAGCCTGCCTTGGAGATGCCTTCGTAATGTTTTAGCTATTTCAAAGAAACTTAAAAGCTGCCTTAAAATCAAATAATTGACGAAAGCTTGGTAGCTTTGTAGACCATCGATCTAAGTAAAAAAGGGGAGATGAGGTACTAGCTTCTCGAAAGTGGAAGGCTCAAATTAGGTGCAATTAGGTTCACCTATCTCAGTCATAGTCAGACCGGCGCGGCGTTCGTGTTACGCGTGCTTGCTACAACGTAATTTATTGACTAAAATACTACAGTCATGCCCTCGTGTTTGTTCATAATTATTACACAAGATTGGAAATGTAACTGTGAGCGATAGTTTGCGTGTAGTTGTATCACAGGCCAGTTGTTGAGTAAGCGCTTGAAGAACCATCAGTCATATTTTACTTAAATCTATGGTGTAGACTGTGAACTGTGGACTCCAGAAAGTCAAAACGGTTTGACTTTTGGAGACTACACACCCCAAAGTCGGCGACACGACAAGGGGCGGCGGGTTGGTGCGACATTTCAGAGTATGAATATGTTTATAGTAGGCAGCCGACAACTTGTCGGCGGCAAACCGACTTTGGTGTGTGCACTCCAGCACACTTGGACAGAGTGCATTGGGCTTGTTGTTCTACCTTTATCAATAATTATCAACAGCTAGGTATTTCATATACCTATCATGCTTCTTCAACAATTCTGTTTAAAATCCTGCGCATAAAACTACTCTACACAAAGATCAGATCAGATCATAATTACGCGCTGTTTTGTATATCATCATAGCATCGCTACCCTAAAAGGTGGAAGACGTGTGAGAATGCAGTTTAACCTTTACAACAAACTCTGGGTAAGGTTTTAATCATTGTTACTAATCTACCTTCATATAGAGCTAAAACTGTCATCAACTATAGATCTCCAGAAAATGAAGGAAGAAAATATGGCGTAAGTAGGTTAATAAGTAATCCGTTGTTTGTTGTAAAACACTATCACAGATAACAAAACAAAAAACGCCTTCAATCGGGTCTAAACACATTTTCTATCAAGCAAAGAAAGCCAAATTTGACGCAACGATTTGGCCTCCCCATAAGAAATCCATAAGAAAATCAAATCAAATCAAAAAC
Organism: Eupithecia subumbrata; assembly: GCA_949316285.1. NCBI lineage: Eukaryota > Metazoa > Arthropoda > Insecta > Lepidoptera > Geometridae > Eupithecia > Eupithecia subumbrata. The sequence continues at coordinate 16,113,105 of OX438650.1, read as the reverse complement.
TCTTTATTTGCATTAATACAATAAATGTAGGTACACTTATAAAAGGTCAAATAATAAACATAACACTGACACGGAAATAAAGTGATATTTTTGATTTCTATCGCTTCGGTATGTAGACGTAAAGAAGCGACGAAGAAACCTTTAGCCTGTTAGTTGTTATTTTTCGAGCTGGAGCAAAACTCGTCCCAAGCTTTTTTATCCTCTAGATAATCTGATATTTTGTAGTAAGCCTTTTTACAAAGAATATGTTTGACAATTTGTTTGAATTTATTTATTGATAAATTTTTGCAACTCACTTGGAGTTTTGTTGTAGAAGCGTATACATTGCCCTTTAAAAGATACATTTATCTTGTGTGGCCTAGTTGTGGGCACAGCGAGTTTATTCTTATTTCTAGTATTTATATTATGTACGAGTATGTCGCTATTTTTAGGGAAAAGATTAATATTTCTATGAGTGTACAACAGTTTTCATAAATGTATTAACATGGTACTGTTATTATGTTTATTTCTTTTAATTTATCACGCAGGGATTCTCTGGGACCAATATTATAGATTGTACGAACAGCTCTCTTCTGCAGCACAAATACGATGTTAATATCTGCAGCGTTCCCCCACAACAGTATGCCATAAGACATAACACTATGGAAGTAGCTGAAATAGACTAGTCTTGAAGTATCAACGTCTATAAGATGACGGATTTTTTTAACTGCATACGCTGCAGAACTATTCTCCACCCTTACTAACGCATTAACGCATTCACTGTCGCCCGCGCCGCAGTTAAAACAGGTTATACATACACCTCCCAGTGCGACATGGGCATTGAAAGTAATCTCTATGTAACCTCTGCCTCACAACAACCATGTCATCGCTGGCATAGCATACCTCAATCAGACACTAACCGCTGGATCAATCTAAAGGACACATGAGTTATATATCCATGTGACATTAGCAGGTCACAAGCATTCATGATTGTTATTAATGATAGCTGTTTTCAAAGCAAATCATATATTAACCACTAACAGAGCATGTCATGTTCATTTCATGGTCGAATAGAACTGCACTCGACAACTTGACAGAGGAAACACAAATGTACCCTGTAGGTAGATATCATAAACGACAAAACGCTGTTTTGTAAAGATTAAATCCTCTTGAAATATACATGAAACAATCTTTAGTTCTGCTATACTTATCTAGATTTAGATAAGTATAGCGATCCAAAGTAGCTAATCACAGTCAACGACAAAAATGACTGAACTTTGATAGTGAAGCACCTCGTAAACAGTGCTGTTAAATTGTTTTTAGAAGTATGACGGCTCTGCGAAATTCGCTTGATGAAAAGTTATATCATAATTTGATATACTTATCTAGATTTAGATAAGTATAGCAGAATTGAGTCAAGTTGGTACCGGCTTAGAATTTGCACGATCCCAGCTCTTCCCGTGGGTAAAGCTAGAGGCGACTATTCGGGGGGGGGGGGGGAGTAACAGCTGCTTCTGCAGAACGGATCCACCACCGAACTGCGATCTTCAACCCTGGGTGGAGATAATGGAATTGCCACCTTATGATAAGAGCCATTACGGCTCTTATCAGAAAAGGCCTGTGTCCAGCTGTGGCTGTGGATTTAGAGTTTAATGCAAGATGGAAACAGCGCGGGATCCACCGGTTTGCTTTAGAAGGACCCAAGGCAAATCGTTTAATAAACGTATTATTATTAAACGCGATTCTTGATATATTCTTGAGATTCACGGGATTAGGACGTATAAAGAGCCAGTAAGTAAAATATAAATTCATTACGATGGATAGGTTAGAAGTTATAATTACTATTCCACCTGCGTTACGTCTTGATTGCCGATAATTGTTTTTTTTTTCAAGAAGTTATTATGTTTTTGCAAAAATAGATCCTCAATTAACAAACATGCAATGCTACAAATGGTAGATACCTATAAAACGTTAAATTCTAATGGAATCGAGCACTAATCGGAATTTATCGACTAGATAATGGTTCGGGTTTTCCACAATGTATCGAACCAGAAATAGTTTAAATTGGAGCAGGAATGTAAGGCAAATTGAACTCAAACGATCAATTCGCCGGTTTAAAAGGCCATTTTCCATAAAAATAAAGACGTTTTATCACGTTTAAACGCCATCGCCCATTAATCCAAATTCTATCAGCATAAAACTTTCTCGGCCATAATATTTGGAAATATCTTAAAATATCACAGCAGTTAAACGTCTTATGCAGATAATATTTGATTATTTATTGCTAGTAACTCTTTCAGCTGGCTGACGTTCCAATATAACTAGGCATGTCAACGACAAAAATGACTGAACACTGACAGTTAAGCACCTAGTAAACAGTGCTATAAAATTGTTTTTAGAAGTATGACCATTCAGTGACGGCTCTGCGAAATTTGCTTGATGAAAGAAGATTTATAATAATTTGATGATTTTTACAAAAACTACAAACCTTACCTAGCCATAGTTTACCCTCAGACGACATGTTATCTAAAATCTTTTCAGATATGTCACAAAGACCTACTTTGTAAGGTACAAAGTAGGGACCCAGGAATGTCGGTGTAGATCACGCTGTTCAAACACCGGGGTTCCATTTTAAACTGGGACTTTCTGACTCCATCTGGAGATTAAAGAAGACTCGTTTCGCACTCGAGTTCACTCAAATCGTTTTATTACTCGTAAAGACTGCCACGTGATTTAGAAACATCTTAAAGTTAAGGGCTGCCTACCAAAGCGCAGCGAAGTGATGTGTGAAATTAACAGAATGAGACGAACGTTTATTTTTTTAGGCTTTAGGATTACAAAAAAGAACATAGGGCATATACTGAACATTTATTTTAATGCAAATCTCTTCACTTCAATAACCAATTGAGGACTAATAATACTTTTAAAGGCAAAAGTTGGTACCTTTGAGAAGATCTTTGGCGAAGACTATATTTGATAATAAAAAAATAAACAAATATTCGACAAATCAAAAAGTTAGGTACATACTACTAACAGTATTGTTATTTATAATAATACATATTATTCCAATAACATAATTATTATTGATTAATTTATTATTTTAATTCATTTATTTTTTTATTTCCTAATTTATTGTTTTAATCAAAATGTATTGAGTAATTGAAATATTATAATTGAAGATAACATCTATATACTTTAACGTGTAATGCTATATTTTACCAATAATTCCTGGTAATCTTCACGAACACTTCCGATGTTTTTTCATAACAATTAAAAATTTTAAATACCCGCCGACGTTTATTGGCTGAACAGATTTTCATGAAACATGGCTAAGAACACTCGGGATAAGATTATCTTTGATACAAAAAAAAAACTAAACGAAAATCGGTTCGTCCGTTTGGGAGCTACGATACCACAGACAGATTTACAGACACGTTTAACTTATAACCCCACTCTTTTGGCGTCGGGGGTTAATAAATGAACCATTGAACCATTGACAACGCCAAAACTACTGAATGGCTGAAATTTTTATGGGCTGAAATTTCACACACTTAAAGACCTGGAATAACATGTACATAGGCTTATTTTATATTCCCAAAAAGCCGGGCAAAAGCTAGTTCATAAGAAGGAATAGTTGTCCCAAATCTTTCTTCTACAAAATTAATTCGGATACCAAGCTTTTATAATTATTATTATAGCTTTATAATTATTATTTATAGTATATTTATATCCCAAAAAGCTGGGCAAAAGCTAGTTCATAATAGGTATGGTTGTCCCAAATCTTTCTCTACAAAATTAATTCGAATACCAAGCTTTTACGTAGACATGAAAAATGGATTTCAAATACTCTACGCACAGCTGTCTTCTCAGATATTTCTGAATTTATTAATAACCAACGCCTCCTCAATCGACTCAATTGAGTTGTTTAGATACGCATCGAAGTAATCTGATCGCTATAAATTAATGTTAGTTTGACAATGCTTTTAGGGCCGCTTTATCATGCTTATTAAAAGGTCAGTCTACGAATGGGCAATTTACTTTAAACTGTTTCTTAGCATCACCTACATAAAGGTTAATATTCAACGACAATACCGCGCATTCTATTCTCGCAATCAACTCAAGACTCAACCAACGGTTACTGACGGGCCTACATTATAAAAAAATCATAAAACTATACTAGAACTGGAATGTGTTGATTTTTGTTATAAATAATTTGCCCAACGCAAATTATATACGTACCTACTAGATATTAACCGCAACTTCGTTAGTGTGGTAGGGTAAAGTGCCTAACCTAAATAAATAAATAAATAATGCCGGACAATCCACACAGCATTATCTAGCCCCAAGCTAAGCAGAGTTTGTGTTATGGGTACTAGATAACTGATATACATAATACTATACAATAATTACATAGATCGTTTTTTTAGTATACATAGAAAATACCCAGAACAAATATTTGCAGATTGTGCAAACATTTGTCCCAAGGCGGGAATCGAACCCGCAACCCGGTCGTCAAACCTATTGACAACATCACAAATCCACAATCAATATTTTGACAAAAATAGACAACTTATTGTTTTATTTTCTCGTTTGACGTGATGTGTAATTTATCGAACCCTTCTTTAAATCTTCTCCAAATCGGGGGCGAAGTCCTAAAAAAATATCCTATTGTTTAAGTTAGGCTACGTTCTAAATGTATGCCAAATTTTATATTGATCTTTTTAATAGTTTGGGAGATCCTAGGTAACAAAAATTTCACATTTCACAAACTTTCGGATTTGTAATATTAGTAGGATAGGATATAGTATTTGATAATTATACGCTAAGAAACAAATGAATCCAACCATTCAATTGTTTTAAAACTTCAAAAAAAAAAAAAAAAAACAAACAAACAAACAAACAAACGACAACCGAATCGTGCGTGAGGTCTTTGCAGTATGTATTATTTAGTTCTTCACTCACTATTTAAGTTTGTAATCCCGGCTGGCTAAGGCTTATGAATTTTTTGTTGCTGTAACATTCGTCTCTCTTCCCTTCGTCTAAATATTAATGTCTATGCGGTGAGTCACATTATCGATGGCAGACAAGTCTCCCCTAGTTTAGGGGCTTGATTGTCTCTGGTTTAGGGTGCAAACGGAAACTTCAGAGTTTTAAACCGTGTAACACATTGCTTCACACTATCACACTAATATTATAAATGCGAAAGTTTGGATGTATGGATGGAGGTATGTTACCTCTTCACGCCAAAACTACTGAACGGATCGGGTTGAAATTTTGCACACAGGTCATTCTAATCCTGGAATCAAACATAGGCTACTTTTTATCCCATAAATCAGTTCCCATGGAATAGAAATCACCTTTAAACGTTTCCATAGAAACAACGTGTGCGAAGCCGCGGGCATAAACTAGTTTTATATCCTTCATTCCCAAAAAAAAATACAATAAAATAATAGAATTAAATTAGAACTAGTATTTACAATTGAAAAAATTGAGCTAACTGCAGACTGTTGCAAACAATCTACAAGTAGTCAGATAATCATTGGTTTTTCCCATGAAACACAATCTTCTATGCCTTGGACCAACGCCTACTATCTTTCAAATCTCTAGTTTATCTCCATCGCAATAAGGTGCGCTTTCCTCTACCTATTTAGATAATGTTTTTAATCATAGTCCATAGTTTACCCCAGTGAATTCCCTTAGAAATAAGGTTCAAATTGCTGTGATTTTCGTTCATCCCCCTAGCACGATGTAAAGCACGCTCCTCAGGGCTTAATATTCGGTATTTCAATGGATTTGTGTTAATTAAGATATTATTGTTCCGATCGTTATTGTGTGTTTAAATGGGTCAATAGAACTGTGTTTACTAAGACGAAACTTTGATTAGATTTATGGTTGAACAGATCTTCTTGACGCTGCAAATGTTTTGGGTTGTAAGTAAAGTTGTAAGTTAAAAGTTGTAAGTGGTTGTAAGTACATTGGTACATCTTTCTATACAAAACTAAGAGAGAAAATGTCCTCCTAGCCGAATTTCGACCACGGCGGCCGGTCTCATCGGAGACTAGCCAGATGCGCAGGACATATTATAGTGCACAAGTGTGTGCGCAAACACAGGTGCACTCTCATAATCCGATGGGACGACAGATCGACACAACCGGGGAGATATCAGGCGCAGGACCAATGGCTTAAAATGCTCGGCACGGGGGTGTAGGTAACACCGCCAACTTCCTGACTCCGGGCTGCTACTGTGAATTTTCGTTGCTAGAATAACCCCGATAAAAACTATTGACCTGAGCTCGGGATTCAAACCCAGGACCGGATTATGAATCAGCGGTTGAACAAGCCAACCGCTAGACCAACGAGGCAGACAGCACCCTTCTATACAAAACTAAGAGAGAAAATAATGATAAGGCCGTCTATTGTACTTTCGTGTTTTATATATAACTAGCGACCCATCCCGGCTTCGCACGGGTTCAATGCTGATACTAAATACACTACAGAATCGGCCCCCGGCTGGTACCGCTGCAACCGCTATGTCCCTGTATTTTAAATATCATTTAAATTACATGTTGTAAAGGGCCATATTAATCTATTTTAATATGATTTTAATATAGATTAATATGCACAATGTATTTAAGGTACTTAATTGGAGAAGGATTAATGCTGTATTGCTTAAAATCGTTTCGTAAATAAGCCATGGTTTCTCGTAAAAAGTAAAGGATCAAAAATGGTTATTGTGGGTTATCCCTCAGAGATAGACATATACCATAGCAGAATTTTTTGTGGACCATTTTAAGTTGTACAATACTGTAGTACATTATTTTGATCTATCTTGTACGGTTCAGCCAGCGTTTGCAATGTAAGCGCAAAAAAGAGTGTATATTTACGACATCACATTAGAAACCTCTAAAATTATCAGTGTTTCTCTACTATATTATGCATGTATTATACATATAAACCTTCCTCTTGAATCATCTACGATTAAAAAAAACCGCATCAAAATCCGTTGCATAGTTTTAACGATCTAAGCATACATAGGGACAGACAGACAGACAGCGGGAAGCGGCTTTGTTTTATACTATGTAAAGACGTCTAAGTTGTACTTTATTTATGGTACCGAATGAAAACTTATGTGTGTATCTGATACTTAAAGCGAAATAACTAACTAGAAAAACTTTTAAACTTCAATTGACGGAACCAGCAAAATCGCCATTATGCTTAGTAGATTTAAGCCACCACGCAGGACATGATGCCTATGTATGCTAGTAGAGCACTCTACGATGCACTATTGTGCAGAAGATATCGCTCATAGCGATAAGGCCGCCTTTAAACTTCCTCTTTTCTAAGCATGTATGTGTGAATTGTTTTATTTTTTGTGTGGTATTATAAAGTAATTTTTATTTATTTATCTCATATACCTGCCATTTACGCCTTATCAGAGGCATAAAAAGAACGCATCTAATTTTCGACAGAAATCAATAAATAAATAAATAAATAATGCTGGACAATTCACACAGTATTATCTAGCCCCAAGGTAAGCAGAGCTTGTGTTATGTGTTAACGCATCTAATTTTCGACAGAAATCAAGTCAACATTTTTTCTATCGTACAACCCAATTCTCCTAAATCAAGATTTGATATTGGCTTCCATCGAATATGCCTCTAAATATGTCCCCAATATCTCTTTCATCGGCACATCGATTTTGTGCCTTCGCCCCATCATGTCTCTAATGCAATAAACCCCCGGGCTAGACGCTTGTTTAAACTTATTTGCGCACCCCTGCTTCTACCCTTCGACTGTGACACTCTGCGACGAAGTATACTTTCCCAAAGTCGTCGTGAAAAAAGTTTAGCTATCTGGCTTTCAAAATAAAATTTGATAGAGTCACCGTGACACTCTTTTCTCTAATCTTCTCTTTTCGCCATTAATTAAATCAAGAAAACTAACTAAAATCTTATTGCTTTTACCTAATCGGTCGCATTAAAGAGCGTGGTGGATCGAAGAAAACACAGAAAAAAAATTAAGGTGTAGTCTCAGTAGTCCGGTTACAACTAACTCAACCGGACTACTGAGTCGCTCGATGTATCAGTAGTCCGGTTGAATTAAGTAACCGGACTACTGATACGTTTTTTGCAACTGTTATTTCGGTGTTGATGATACATTGCCGGCTCAATTAACACGGCATGATCCGTCAATACAAGCAAAGGTGACCTAAACTCTGTTTAGAATGCTGTCCATAATGTTTTTTTCTAACCTCCCCGTTCTTCACACCGCCATTTTTTCGAATAATTAAATATATTTTTAAACTACAAGCCAAAGGCTGTCTAGATAAATGAATCGTGCCAGTTAATAAACAAAGAAAACGGTGCTTATTTCGCTATCTCCAGAGCAAAGTGCGAAGAAGCCGCTCGTGTCAGGATAGCATGATTCATGGCCTGACTGGAGCGCTGAGAAATTAATATCCTGTATTCTGAGAAGCTTAGGGACAGATTATAGGGATTCGGTGAGTCAGGGATTATTTTTACGGTTCGTTATAGGCAAATGAATGAATTTGTCACGTGGTAATTTATGCGTAACAACCAGAACCAGAAACAGACATAAGTGCCTCTTTGAAAATGTTAATGTTTATTTTAGGTATGGAACATGGCTCTGGGCAGCTCTGCCTTCTGTGATAGTAAAAACTGTGTTACAGAAGGCAGGCTTTAGTTTAGGTAACTTATATATATTTATATATAAACTTAGGTATTTGGCATATTTATTCCATTTCAGTATCATAAAATCGAAAATGTCTCCGGGGAGAGTCGTAGAGCTACTTTTTCTTCAGGAAAAAACGCGAATGAACTCTCTGGTGGCAGAAGCTGAAAACAAAAAAAACCTTGAACATACAAACTTATTTTTCTTCCACCTCTGCTTTTCCTACGTAGGTGGGGTCAGCACAACATGTCTTAATTTTGGATGATGATGCTGAAACCGGTATCATGGCTGGTGGCTCAATGATCTACCCATTGCTAGGCTTTATTTAATTTAATTTGATTGTGCATTATTATTATTATATTTTATAAAATTTTAAATTTGAAATTGTGTATTTAAAAGTGTGTCTATGGATTTTATAAGGCTAAAATAAATGATTTTTTTTATATTTTTTTTATTAATTAAACGAAACATAACATAACCTTTCTTCATTGTTACAGACATAGACGGCATCTGTCTGAACAAGGGGTGCTGCGGCGCGGGCGCTCGGTCCCGCCTGTCCCAGCAGGCGCGGTCGCAGCTCGAGGGAGCCCTACGCAGCGAGCTGTCCAAGCTGAGCGACATGCTCGCCAACAGAGCCACGAAGTTTGATGGTGAGTACACCTCAATATCTTCATTGATTGCATGGTATGCTATGGGGCCAATGAGGATCAGTAAAGTTATTGCAATTTCAATAGAACTAGTATCCACGTTATTTTTAAACTTATAGTTTCGGAATAAATCACTAAAAACTGATATCTGCCTACGGTTAACGGGCGGCGTCCGAGCAAGTGACGTCACACGCACCCGCGGCGGTCACTTAGTGAACTTCGCTAGTAATTTGGTCATAACTTCTTAAATTTTTGTCGTAGAAGAAAAAAAAATGCACTGTGTATTATGGATTCCTTAGCTCTTTAAATCTGCATTCTCAACTAAAAACGTTACAGATTCTCATTGCGGCGATCCCATAGGGGTCCTAAAGGACCGCCGCAATTGGTGGTCGATCCTACAAAGAAAGCCAGCTTTTGAAGGTTTTTCGAAGGTTAAGCCCTCTTACATCATTAATTACGTCTTTCCAATTCTTTATGTCTGTGGCAAAATAACGATTTAACCACAACGACATGACCTGTCCAATACTGCCGTGTTTTCCAGCTACCTTTAAACTGTGAAACAATCAAGACGGTACATTTTTCATCATGTAATAAGGTGGTGGTTGACGTGGTTTTGACAGAGAAATGGTACGGGGGGCAAGGGACGGGACGGGGAGGGACGCTCCCAAGTAGAATACATCACTGTCTTAGTTACTCGGGAGCATCCCTCCCCCCGACCCGTCCCTAGGCCCCCGCACGATTGCCCTGTCAAAACGCCTTCGTCGAACGACTGTATGCATAAAGGTAGGCTGTGATTGTAGTGAGGACAACGATTTTTAATGATGTTTGTTGTTATCATAATCGTAAAACTCAGCTAATACTTAAAGTGTAAGGTCATGAAGTTCTTAAGTTCTATTATTGTTCCTCACGTGCCAAGGCCTATTCCATGAACGTGTCTCACCATCAGATGGTTAACTGAAGTTGTAGGTGTGTATCGTACTCGAGAAACCTACCTATAAAATAATGCTGGACCATCCACACAGCATCACCTAGTCCTAAGCTAAGCAGAGCTTGCGTTATGGGTATAAGATGACTGATATACCTAATACAATGCATTACATGAATATATATTTCCTTAATGTTCAAAAAAATACCCAGAACACCCGGAACTAATATTTGCAGATCGTACAAACACTTGTCCCAGGGCGGCGAACCCACAACTTCCTGCGTCGCAGTCGGATCTTCGTTCTCCGCGCTATATCATTTATCTATCATCATCATCAATAAGGGTCGTCTAGTTATGTCATCTGATCCAATAACATAAGCTCTGCTTATTCCTGGGCTAGATGTTGCTGTGTGAAATATCCAGCAGTCATCTTCACCATACCAACCCACAGTCCCACAAACGTCCACTGCTCTGCCTCGTTGGTCTAGCGGTCAGCTTGTTCAACCGCTGATTATGAGGTCCTGCGTTCGAATCCCGGGTCGGGACAATAGTTGTTACTGGGGTTTTACTAGCAAGAAAAATTCACAATAGCAGCCCAGAGTCAGGAAGTTGGCGGTGTTACACCCCCGTACTTTGTATTTGTATTTTGTATTTATTTATTTAGCAACTAATAGGTACGATTAAATTAACCAATTACATTAGTTACATCCGTGCCTCGGAAAGCACGTTATGCCGTTGGTCCTGAGCCTGATCTCTCCCCGGTCGTGTCGATCTGTCGTCCCATCGGATTATGAGAGTGATTTAGAGAGTGCACCTGTGTTTGCGCACACACTTGTGCACTATAATATGTCCTGCGCATTTGGCTAGTCTCCGATGAGACTGGCCGCCGTGGTCGAAATTCGGCTAGGAGGACATTTTTTTTTTCGTCCACTGCTGGACATAGGCCTCCCCTATACGACACCACAGATAGCGGTCCTGGGCCGCCTCCGCACATCTACCTACTTACGACATTGAACAGCAGCAGAAAACGAGGCAACCTCAAAATAATCCTCTCGTAATGAATGTAGGTGAATTCTGTTCAAGTCCTTACCTAACGTTTCGTAAGAGGTAGGTATCTACTGTTGGCGAGTGTGAAGATCTTCAACAGACGCTGTCGGTCAGAGATATTAATAGTCGTGGGTTATCGTGGCCCCAACTACGCAATACTTGATGTAAACCACAAATACCTCCTACCATCCGCTCTGTACATCTCAGGGGGACTCGAAAAACGAAAACCGAAGTTTCCGATTTGTTTTCGTGCAAAACCTAATCTTATGTATGTCACTCACAAAATAGATAGCAGTACGAAAACGAATCAGAAATTTAGATTTTCATTTGAACGACAACGTAGGTAGGCAGGCTCTGACCGCAGGTAGTTATTTGCATAAATGTTGTCTTTAATTAAGTAGTACGAATGAACATCCCAAATCCCTACAACCTGGGAAAAAGATCTGTTCGTTTCGCGCACTATTTGCTTAGCTACGCCACAGGTAATAAAACTATTCTTAACCTTCTGAAGGTACATTCTGGACAATTCGATTCGCACGTTTCTATAAATTGAGTGTGTGGGCTATCCAATGGCAAGCCATTATGAGCTCGTTCTACTATGAAGTAACCTTTACTTGAATTGGTATAAAGACCAGCATCAATGTTAACAACCGACCACGACAACTAGGTACCCAATTTGCCTCTATCTTGCCAGGAATAGGGTTTATAGAAGACTGGTGAGTTTACCTCGATCGTAATTCGATTCGACTAGTGATCGAGATCACCTATTGTAGGGGCAGTTTAGTCTTGCCAGTTCTTATGGCGATAAAACAACACTTGTGGTTATTTAATTTAATACGCCTTTTGTTGTTCATGAAATGAAGTGAGCTTTGATGATGCCTCACACTGACTGAGTCATGTTAGGTCGTCTAGCGGGTTATTTTTAATTATTTATGAAACTTGTAGCATGAATGAAATATTAATTTGTCATTAAAGGTAAAATATATTATTTGTGGTTTTCCTTGCGGTTTAAAATCATTTATTTTAAAGTTGCCGTCTGTTTTACTATCTAAACCCGGGTTAAACTTAACGCACCTTTTCTTTCAATGAACTAATATTATAAATGCGATAGTTTTTGGGTCTTAAAATGTTTGGTTTGTTACCTCTTCACGCCTACTGAACGGATATGGTCGATATTTTGCATGGAGATAGTTGAGACTAACGTTTATGGGCTACTTTTATCCCGAAAAAATGCGTGCAAATCCGCAGGAATAAACTAGTTTATTTGTCTTTACATTCGTATTAAAACCACCAGGCCCTTTCCTAAAACGAATTAACAGAAACGGGTTCTCATTAAAAGGAATTAAGTTTACGAAGGGTTCCTTAAACTAGTTTAGAAAGGACAGGGATCTGAGAAGCAATTAAAGTTGGTTAAACCCAACTGTCTAGTAGAAAAGCCTTCTAAATAGAGGATCAAAAGTAGCGCAAAGGACTATCTAAGGGCACAAGAGGGTAGGTATTTTTCAGCTAGATAGGTACTAGAACGACAGAAAACAGGTCCCATACAATTTACGAGCGCGACCAGAATAAAAAAATAAATAATGCTGCATAATCCACACAGCGCCATCCAGCCCCAAGCTAAGCAAGGCTTGTGTTATGTTATGGGTACTAGATGACCGATAAATGAATAAATAAATAATGCTGAACCCACAACCTTCTGCGTCGCAGACGGACGTTCGCCCGCCGCGCTACATCAGTCGTCGGACTTAACCTTATCAAAGTGAATTGAATTTTGGTAACAAAACAAATTGCAATCGATTATAAGAAACAAATTCGAACTAGTATTTACAATTGAGATAACTGCAGACTGTGGCAAACAATCTACAGGTAGCTCAACTGACCCAATACCAGTCGAAAGCGTCCTCAAAACGCCGGCTGCATTGCCCCGCCTGTATGGCAAGGCAATGTTGATGAGCTCAATGCGCTGCACCAGCTCTCGGGTCACGCGTCTTCGACTTCGACCAGACGCCCAGAGATAAATTATTTACATATCAAGGTTAATATTTTACGATACATTTTCATACAATCCGCGCATTTCAGTGGCATGGAACCTTGTCAATAAATGGCCGACCGTTTTTTTATTCAGTTCGAAATGGTTCTATGCCATTTTGATAGAACGCGGATTATTCCTTTGCCTTTACGGACGCAGCTATTTATTTTGTTATTTAGTTTTATATATTCTCTGTTCCGCAAATTTATGGTAACCACTGCCCTATGGCTGTAGCTTGTCCGCTGTAGCTTAGGATAACTAAATAACACGTCCTTCCAACTATGTGACATTTACAGTAAACATGGTTTAGCTATCAATGTATGACCCGCCTATAACTCCATGTAACTGTAAAGCCATACAGGCATCGCGTCCCCTTTACCCGTTATTTATAACTGCAATAAAGTCTAGGAAACTATGTTCTGGGTCTAGACTGGCTAATAAATACAATAGAGGTGTTTATCTGTTTAGTCATAATCATAACGTTTCAGCATATTGGTAAACACCACCTGTTATTCAAATATGTACTACAAAATTATTATTGCATAGAAAGGAAACAGGTTCTTACACAGCAACCTATATATAAGGTATGCAGTATATTTATTGCAAGACAAAAATATTACAAAATTTTGTACCTAAGTAGTATTCATCAGGTAAATATACACCCCTTGTGCTTCTGCAATTCTCAGCATTTCCTTCCGTACTAATTTTTGTCTTTGTGTCATACTTATACATAAAACTACAGTATTTTTTTTTACTTTAATAAACAATTTTCATCAATATCTTAAGATAGAATTTCCTGAAACTGGGTAGTTATAGCGTTAAACTGAGCTACATACGGCAAATCGATAAACCTGATCTCGGTCTACCTAAGGCCACAGTAAATAAATGTACTATTTATCTACTGTGCTAAGGCTTTAATTATACTCAGTTTTATTTAAACAATAAAGCCTCAACACACAGGAATGGCAGCGGCCGGTACAAGCAGTCTCAAAGTGGTGTCAAATAATTTTTAACTTAATCTTTTTTTTAGTAGTAGGTACCTAACGTTCGTAGCAAAAGACAAAAAAAGAGTAGATCGATATATCTGCCAATAACAACTCAATCGCTGTGCCGTCAGTTATTCTGTGATCATGGCGCATGAAACTGTGCCGAAATATACAATACATACAATATAAATACAGCTCATAACTCAAATCATAGTAAATATCCCGTTATATATGACTTTAACTTTATCTTCATACCTTACGAACAGAATCGTATAATAATTAAATGGTTTCCAAAAATCTAATACCGACTTTAAATTCACTTAATATTTACACTGTTTTTTTAAGTTTTGCGGTACAAATACTTATAATTATTAATAATTCCTCGGGAATAATAATTTTACGATCTAGGGACCCCTCGGGATCATTCTCCATACAATGTGAAAGAATTTTCAAAATCGGTCGTTTAGAACCTCCTTCTTGAAGCCGGTTAAAAAGCTCGAAAAAATCGCGCGGCCACAAGCGTTTTGTCAGCGGTGGCGCGTTGCGGCCGGCCGCTGCCCCGGTGTGCATTGAGTCATAAACTACGCCAGGAGTAGAGTAAGTACTACACCAGGGTCAAGTCTTCGTAGCAAATGCTACGCGGCTACAGAGCTCGTAGAGTTAGGTGCGCGTTTATGTCTTTTGTATTGACTGTTATTGATGGAACCTTTCTATAGTTTCTTTTCATTGTTTCTTACTTATTCACAACGCCTGCAGCACGTTTTACCGAAATAATATAAGCTGCGTTATACTACCTCTAGAACACTAACATCTTATTTTTAAACAGTGCCATTTTACTTGTAAAATAAAATAATACTTTACTGTATTTTTTATCTTACGCAATATTGTAGCTCTATCCGTTAACCAGTTTTGGTGATTGGCCTGACTCTCTCCGGTCATGTCGGTTTACCGTCCCATCGAATCATGAGAGTGAGTAATAAAGAGTGCACCTGTGTTTGCGCACACACTTGTACACTATAATATGTCCTACGTACATGGCTAGTCTCCATTTTTATCGTAGAGACTTGTCGCCGTGTTCGAAATTCGGCTGAGACATCACCATTAGTTTTGGCGGTTCACAAACATACTTATGTACCTACCTATGAATATACTTTCGCCTCTACAATTTATATATAAGAATAAGAAATATTTATTGTACCTACAAACTGTCTACAAGTGAGAATTTTTGTAGATCTAAATTGTATTTTCCTTTATTGGCCCCTAACCAGTAAATATTGATTGACTTGTGAACCGAGTAAGCTCATAGCGAGACGCGTTTATAAATAACCGGCGTTAATGACAACTTTCATACATGTTCATACGTTTTGGTGAAGGTTTACGATGGAAAGACACTCAGCTCGGCTGTTGCAACTACAAATTATCAATATTAAACACCGTGGGAGAGACACTTGTTTCTCCTTTGGAGCAGGAGCTGTGATGGTTTTTGTTACTTCATTTATCTTTAAGCACATAATATATCCCTACCTAAAACAGGATGTACACATAAAACAATTGAATAAATGATTACATACATCTTGATTGTATAATTATATTCGTTGAGTAACGTCAGTATATTTTTTTATAGTTAGCGCATTGGATAATGTTGGCACGCCAACCCTCTGTAAAAACAGTCTACGGAAAATTCGATTAAAACAATTCGTCTAATACAAATCGACTAAAACACAATTCGACTAAAAACATTTCGACTAAAAACATTTCGACTAATGACAATTCGACCTTGAGTTGACCCGACCTGTAGGCGTCCCATCCCCGCGAAGCGGGGGGGCGGGTTCGTGGCGACGACTCTGTGACTGAAAGGGTGTGTATATGTATAATTGCACCCAGAGCCATACATTATTTTGTTGTTGAAACGAATTGTTTTAGTCGTTAGTCGAATTGTTACTAGTCGAAATGTTTTTGGGCGAATTGTTTTAGTCGGATTTTCCGCAAAGCGTAAAAACATGTGTTGGCAGGTAGAAAATGCCTCGGCATTAAGCTCACCCTTTGTAAGATACAAAGGACAATACAGTTTTAAACAAATAAATGAGAACGCTTATAAAATACTAAGTAATTTGGTGCAGTTTCAAAGAGGTATTTTTTGTTTAAATGGTTCTTATCGTTGTAAAGACAGAATGAGTTTTAGGGGTGTAGAATGACTATCGTGGTTGTCTAGGTCCGAACAAAAATACCAAAGCATACTTAATTAAAAGCTTTTTGTTCGAACTTTTGAAATATTTGACATTTGTATGAAGTGAGAAAATAAGCGTCTTCTCCCAGGCCTTTCACAATAGAGATAGAACGTGGAAAGTGTAAATATTGACTGTCAGAATGTCGGAAAGTGTTCCGTGAGTACCTTTGTAGTGCGACCACTATAATATCTGTCAAGGCGAAAATGGAATAACTTCTCTTCTCAGTTGTTACTATGTACTATCATATCGTGTGGCTTAGAATTTGCACCACCCTAATTCTTATCGCGGGTGTCGTAAGAGGCGACTAAGGGATATCCACCGGGGCGGCCAGCAGCGCCTCCTGCAGAACAATTCTACCACCGAACTGCAATCCCTACCACGTCCCATTTCCCACATAGGATAAAAGCCAATAAGGCGCATATCAAGGGAGGCCTGCATCCAGCAATAGAGCAGTATAGGCTGTAGATGTACCTACTGCCACGTCCACTGCTGACCGCTACAGGTTAGTGAAGAGTTGGTATGACTGGATTATAAAGAGCTTTTCATATCACAGACATTTTGGTGGGACTCTATTGAACCACAGAAGCTAATGAATAAGTCATGGTTACGGATTTTTTGATTGGTCTTCTGTTCTTGTGAATTTGGCCTACTAATTAGGGAATTAAAGGTAGTGGAAATGGTGGGAAAAACTATTAATGGTAATGGTGTACGTTCTTTTTATGAAATTTATGAAAACATATAAAAATTTCAGCTGTTTTGTACGTCGGTTCATATTTGACTCGCGCTGCGGTAAAGGGTTAAAACGTGAAAAGTTTACATCCCCAGAGAATATTTAGGTTTAAGGCATTTAAAAAAGCATAATTTTTCTGCGAGGAACTTTCTATAAAATATAGTTCATATAACGAAAAAAAATAGTACCTTTTCAACCGACGAAAAATAAAAGGAGTTCTCTATTTTTTATGTTTTACTAAATATCTTCGTCAATTAGTGTCTAATTTTTCAATTTTTATATAAAAGCATTATATAAAAATTGAACCCTCTTAAAATCTCTTAAAACGTGTCTTAAAAAAATAAGTCATGGGGGATTACTATTTATCTCGTGAAACTAAAAAAACAGTATAAGTTTGCCGATATTTTTAGTCGGTTTCTTAGTTTTTGTAAAAACATCAAATTATTTATACAAAAAGTACCTACCTTTTCCTTATTATGGATAAGTCAACTTTTGCAGCCGCAGGTTTATACAGAATTGTGTCAATGTCTACGAATAAAAAACTGAATTTAATGGCCAGTTGGTCTAGCCACTGAAATATTTATGACGTAAGGTCATAAGCCAGCTCACTAATAATTACCTATGCTTTGACCACGCATTACCCCACATTCTAGCCAATATTATTTCTATGTCCCGTGACTAAACCCGTGACTAAACTATCGGTAGTTTTAAAGGTTAAGTCACAGAGCATCCTGAAAATTAGTAGGTAAACATTTAGTATTTTTTTTTCAGACTTCTTACGTACTATAATAGTAATAACTTAGGTTTATATACAGGGTTACTGGTTTAGTCGACCTAGATCCTTGAAGGGGTTGTAGTTTCCATTTTCCATCATAAATAACTGACTGATTTGACTATGAAACACCAGAGGTACGCCAAACTTAAACCGTTTTCAAGATATTGGCCAAGTTTTAAAAAATGCCTATTTTTGTCTATTTTACTACTGCTTATGTGCATCTAGCTATTTTCAACGCCAAAATTGTAGTAAATAAACAAACTGGGTCGTAGTAGAAGATTGATCGTTGAAAAAAAACGTAAACTGCAAAAATAAAAAAAATTATGAGAACAAAAGCTGTTTTTGAAAGAATATGCCTATCCTCGCGACCATTTTTTTTTACCTACTTATTACGTGTGAAATTAGACTGCATTTTCTTCAAATCGACTTTGCATTCAATGCAAAATTCATACATAAGTTCCTAATTGTTGATGTCAGGTATACAATATTAGGTAAAAATTAGGTATTAGATTCACTGCATCTTACCCTAGGGGCGTATGAATATGTCTGAATGGCAGAAAAAGTGGTAGGAATGTAGTGTAATGTACCTTCTTTAGGTACATTAAAATACATTTCTAGCATTTTTATCCACCATCATCTTTACATAGTAGGTATAAAACAAAGTCGCTCCCGCTGTCTGTCTGTCTGTCTGTCCCTATGTTAGCTTAGATCTTTAAAACTACGGAAAGGATTTTGATGCGGTTTTTTTTGATAGATAGAGTGATTCAAGAAAAAGGTTTATATGTATAATACATGGATAATATAGCAGAGAAACACTGACCATCTGATTCAGAATGGGGAACTGGGATCTGCACTGACATCTCGCATAGGAGTGTATTGTGCATTGTCCCCCTGCCTAACCAGGCCCTAACCAGACCAGCTCCTTAAAATATCGGAGCAGGACCTCTGGTAACACTGATAATTTTAAAGGTTTCTAATGTGATGTCGTAAATTACCACATTTTTTTGCGCTTACATTGCAAACGCTGGCTGAACCCTATGAGATAGGTAGATCAAAATAATGTAGTACAGTATTGTACACCTTAAAAAGGTCTACAAAAAAGTCCTGATGGTATGTGTCTATCTCTTAGGAATAACCCACAATAACCATTTTTATCCTTTACTTTTTACGAGAAATAATGGCTTATTTACGAAGCGATTTTAAGCTATACAGCATTAATCCTTATCCAATTAAGTACCTTAAATACATTGTGCATTTAATATAAATCAATATGGCCATTTACAGCCTGTAATTTGAATGAATATTTTCGATGGTATTACAGATTTAAAATGCAGGGACATAGCGGTTGCTGCGGGGCGGCGCGGCGCGCGGCGATACCGATAGGGGGGCCGATTCTGTAGTATATTTAATATCAGCATTGCACCCGTGCGAAGCCGGGGCGGGTCGCTAGTAATTACTAAAGTAATGTAGTGTAATGTAACAATGGTAGAAAAAAGCGGGTGTCTACTGTCTACTAGGCCTTAGCATATTCAAGCGATAGTGCCAAAGCATTCATTTAGATATCGCCCTAAATATTTTACGATAATCGACATATGCACTTGCCCTAATTCCTTTGAAGTTAATGATCATACAGCAGCGTGGGTGAATAATAAAACTACTTTTTCGCTTTTGTTTACGAAATTTGATGCGATCACTGTTTCTTCTTTCTAGTTATTTAGAAAACGATGCATGATTATTTACTTAGAAATAAACTATGCTTGCTTGGGTTTTCTTAGAAACTATTGATTTATCTGAAGTTTAACAATTTATGCGTGTGAACGTGTGATTTCTCTTCAATTTACCTAAACATATCCTAGAAAGTACAGTCATAATCAAAAGGCAATCTATCTTTTCAGTAGAATTATAAATTACTTCTTAATTCTTCGTAATAGAAATATCTTAAATTCAGTACAAAGTGGAATTCTACTCATCACGTAATTAAACTTGCAAGTTTTCTGTAAACGTTTCACAATATTATATGAAAGTTTAAAATTGTATTTAATTATTCAATAAATTCATGGTCTAGTTTTATTTCAACTTTTCTCGTGTATTTATTTATATGTCACCGGGTCATAGAATCATCCCGTTTTTAAAATGGCTAGTGCCGTTTTACGAAAGAGCGCAATTCAGTTAGATGTCTAGGCCGATCGTCATGTGACCCAAAACCAAGAAAGACCCACACAAAACCTAGTCTCTGTCCTAAACTAAAGCTGTGGATCACGAGCCATGGATGCTGACGAATCTATAGAGTTGAGATTCAATGCGTTTTCCGAAAAAGAAAAACCCAAAGATCCTCTGACTACGTTCCGTAGCCGTACTATCTTTGGAAAAACCAGGTACCTACCTAAGAACTCAATAGATGGCGCGGATCTTTTGTGGGAGAATAGAGGATGTCGTTGGTACCTATGTCATGTCTAACCATGCACGGTCTATGGTCTATGCCTCGTCTATGCCATTTTAATTTGACAAACCCAAAGCCATGCCCTCTTTTTAATCTGGTCAAACTATCTTTGACCAATAAAAAAACGTCTAGGCCTCTTTTTGAGAAAAAATATTGTTTAGAACTAAGGTACCTATTACTAAAGTCCCAGAAAATATATGTTTCGTTAAATAAAAAAAATATATGTTTCGTTAATAAATGTTTCGAAAAATGTCACGTTCCAAACCAAACTTAAAGAGATGCTCGTAAAAAATGTATTTACGAACTTGACGACTTTTTTGCCAGTATTCATACTACTTACATTGTATACTGAATACTGAAGTAGTTCTACCGCTCTAGGGTAGGTTTGTATCTTGTGCTGTGGTGGAACAGGCTCCAGCCATGTTTGGAAGCGGTCGCTGTCCCGTTCTGCGCTGGCGCCGCGGAACTCTCCAGAGAAAAATGTCCGAATGCGGTACGTGAGGATTGAGGACTTTCTATCACGTGGTTCTCTCTTTTTTAACCTCCGACGCAAAAAGAGAGGGGTATTAAATAAGTTTAACGGGTTTGTCTGTGTATCTGTGTCTCTGTCTATGTATCGTAGCTCCTAAACGGATGAACCGATTTTCGTTTAGTTTTTTTCGTCATAGATAATTTTATCCCGAGTGTTCTTAGCCATGTTTCATGAAAAACAGTCAGGGTTTTAATTTTTTTTTAATTTTGCCTTGTTTTACTTTAAAAACGTCATTAATTTACAAAATTTGATTGGTATGATAAAAATAAAAATCGATTTCAAATTCCTTCATATTTACTTAGTGTTTTTTTAAGTTTTCTGGGACAAATATTCTTGGAAATTTTTTTTTATGGGACCATATCGGTATTATTTCGTCTCCGCAGAGTTTGGCAGAGTTCATGGTCATCCTATAGTTTAATAAGTAAAGTTCATTATACTAATTTGATTTTAATGATTGACTTTACCATTCGTCTACTCACAAAAGGTTGACGAAGTTAGGAGTGTTGTGTAGGTACATAATAATTATGGTCTAAGGTTTGACTGAATTGGACCTGGAAAAGTTCCAGTTCAGTCAGAAATTGATAAACTCCGTTATTTCCGTGCATTATTGACATTTATAAACTAGGCGATGATACATGCGTACGCGCTGACGCGTGTAGGCCTTAAAGTAGAGCATGCCGTGACAGTGATTTATTAAATTAATGTGCGTGATGATGAGCGAGCAAACACGATGGTGATTTAAATACGTGGTTATGTGCATGCATGGTTGTTATCAAAATACTGGTAATATTATGATAAAACGTTGTAATCTGCGTAGTTTTATGCACATTTTTGTGTTGAAAAATAACTTCTTGCGTACGCATATCTTTGAGCAATAAGTAACCAATACGAGGTTTTCGTAAGAGAGTCTCTCAGATACAAATAAACACTTGAATAGCTCTGTTATGTGTCGGATAAGACTCGGCAACGTCGAAAGGTGGCGCTAGTGCCTGTAATTTTAGATGGTAGGTAGGTTATAATTTATAATCATAATCAGCCATAATTAGTCCACAGCTGGACATAAGCCTCACCTAATTTAGTAGAATTAATTTGGAATTTGAAATTTCTGACATGTTCAACAGTCCTGTAAGGATAAAGGAAATAAAGCACTTAGAGTTTTGTTGGTACAAAAAACCTCAGATTTTATTCACAGCTTTAACATTTTTCTTGCTAGAACCTTTATATATCTTGGCGCCGTGAAAAGGGATAATAAACTGTCATACCAATATTTAAAAAATATCTGTGTACGAAGGTAAAAGTAGCCAATTACAGGCGGCTGTGCATATTAAGAGGACTTGATCATGCCTTATGGAGACTGACCTCCAAATGACAGGATTAAATTCTGCAAGCTTTTAAGGTAGGTTGGTTTTCAGGCCAGTTGATGCAATGTATCATTTAAGGATGTGAAAGTTAAACTGAATAAATTGGCACATTTAAATTTATTTCTACCTACTACAATGGGTGTAGAACACGCTACTAAGTTTGTTCGTTCGCGTTCGCGTGAGATTCAATTTATTTTATATAGGTATTTTGTTTTTTTAATAAAACTAGCGGAAAAGTAAATTTTCCCAAATTCTTTTATATTCCCAAATGATCTTAAATGGTTTACGATTTGCGGCAAATTAATTTTCTGTAAGTTTTATTCCTTGAAAAACGCAGAAAATATTTAATCTTTATCCAACACGGAACGATCCACCTAAAGATCGTATTTTAAGACAAGATGGACAAGGCAGCATTAGCTTGAAAGGGTTAAAAACAGTTGCACAAAGAATATGACAAACATATAAATGAACCCACATATCAAGCTCCTATTCTGGCACGCTACAAATAGGCCTGTACTTTTTTTAATTATGATTTAGCAGGCGTGGTTACGACATTCTACCACAGCTGACATTGACAGCCGGTAACCCGACACTGAACACTGAAACAAATTTATTTATGGGCGTCAGTTTTTCACACGTAAAGAGTTAATAACCCCTGCTTTGTAACAAGGTTATGACCGTGGTTTCGGGAAGACCGGAACGGTTAAATAAAGACTAATGTGATTGGAGAGAATTGGATAATGATGTTGTTTTTACTTGAACAATGCAGTAGAGAACTGGCAGGTAGGAAATCTGTAGGAAATTCAAGAGTACACGTACAGGATAAACCTAGGTAGTTCAAGGCTTTCCTATATTATTTTTTTATATTCAAAAATGTACTTTGTGCTTTTACAATAGCCAGTAGTCACAAAATACAAAATAAAATATTGTGTGCAAATAGATTATAAAATCCGTAATGAAAAATCGTCAAACTACGATATTTTTTATAGTAAAATAAATTATAAAAGCATAAAACATAGGTACATCTTACTTTTTAGTAACAAAACAAAAGTTTCTTTCCTTTCCAATTCACCCTCCGCTGATACCGGTTCCGCTTCTTTCACTTCACAACATTCAGGAACTTTGAACGCGCTTCCAATTTCAAAAGTATCAACACAAAGCCATAGATAACCAGTTTACTTTTTTCCTCTACATTTCACCTTAAAGCTGCATGCACATATGGCACGTGCGACGGAAGAGCGTGCGGTCGAGCCAGAGATGGCGCTAATGCAGCGCGAACGGATGTGACTGGTGTGCACTCTCGTTAGCTATTTCTAGTTGGCTTCGAGAGGGAAACTCGCAGCAATAAAGATGGTTTCCTCTATTGAATGATCAATAAATACTAGTGAATGTTATTTGAATGCAATACGGCATACGGTCCTGCCTCATGCCGGCATGCGATTTAGTTCTTTATTCAACTTCAAACACACTTCGAACGTTATCAAACAACATTTCCGGTTTTATAATCAAAGATAATAAACTCACCTGCGCAAGAACTGCAATAAAACAGGCATGAATATTCAAAGAACCTGTTCAATGGTTGAACGTGGCCAGCTAGTTAAAAAATAGTACAAAACAGAATACCGCGATATTAGAAAAAAATAAAAAAATTCATAAAGGTACAATACTCCTGTCGTACTTAGTGTTGTTCTCGGAAACGGAAATAGATTAGGCATGTTGGTGAAACAATTCTTAGAAATTGCTGCTTACGTGATGCCTAATTCTAATTAGCGGCAAGTCTTAATATGCAATTTGGGGTTTTAAACACGGCGATAACGAGTTTGCGAGGCTAAAGTTGAAGTCCTAAAACCATTAGGGTCTCATAAGGCATTAAAAAACTCTACATAGGTACACCAAAATACTCCAAGTAACATTCCCAAAACCATTAGGGTCTCCTAAGGCATTAAAAAACTCTACATAGATACACCAAAATACTCCAAGTAACATTCCCAAAACCATTAGGGTCTCCTAAGGCATTAAAAAACTCTACATAGGTACACCAAAATACTCCAAGTAACATTTCCAAAACTTCCTGCCGGTTTAGTATCCATAACGACCTTGTAAAAACATTGTTGGCTGTAATGCGGAATCCTAAAAACGATGTGCTACGTGAAGCATGAAAGCGCAACATGTATTTTGTATCACTAATCGATTTATTGGCAACATTACAATGAGCCTGTCTATTCATCAGATAAACGTTTTCCGGCTTCCGCACTTTCTTTCCCGCGCGCGCCAATTTGTATCAATTTGACAGCTGACAGGTGTGCCGAGAAAAAGTTGCGATAAAGTTCCTGGTGTAAGCGGAGCTTAAAAACTCTTTGATAAAATCGTAGGCTGAGACAGCAGTGAGTTTTTACTCTATGATCGTAGGTATATAAACCTGCGTTAACGTAGTCCGACTTCTGAAATACATTTTATACTAGTTCGGGAGTCTATGGATTAATTTAGATTATTGTGTGTTTGCTTCTTGTTTACATGTATCAAAACAATGCCACAAGCTAAGAAGGTGCTTACCTACCAAACCTATAGGTAGGTATACAAGTCACAAAAACAGAAGATAAGCAAAGTATGACGACCGACACAGCCTTAGTAATAAGTATACCTAAGAATGAGTTAGCAAGCGCCATAATTAATCTGAATTATTCTGAATCATAATCACGAAAGATTATCCCACTCGATAAACATTTCGTTGCTCAGAATGATTGCGAGCATGTGGCAAACACATCTGTACGGAGTAGGTAGCCTATTTCTGTCTGTGACACTGTTTCGAGGCGGTCAGCTTCTGAGAAGACGGATCATGCACTTACAAGCAATTATTTTTATAACGCGGCTGATTTTCAGCGAAACAAGGAAAACAATTTTGTTTTCGCTGAATCGGAAATAAGAGAAACAATTTTGCGGAAAGCCGGAGCAATTCTTGTTAGAGAAACTTGGAAAACTATTCTGAGAGATTGAATCAAATTAGAGTAGGTAGGTAAGAAGTAACAAGATAGAAAAAATACATTTCTACCAACTTACAAGAAACAAGATCCGTCAAGTGCGAGTGTAACTCGCGCGCCGAGGACAAGAAAAAACACTGAATACGTATGAGGCTGAAGTGGTTTTATATTTTGGAAATACCAACCATAAACATAAACAGTTGATACTTACATAAACCTATCGGAAGAACCGTCACCAAACAAAAGAGCATCAAAAAGTGTAAAAACAATGTAATCAATGTCATGTAATTTAGTAAGATCTTCTGTAGTTTTTGTTTATATAGTGCATAAGCCTCACAATCTGGCAAATTCTGTAGGTACATAGTTTCAACAATTAAAATATATTAGAGAATATAAGAACACTTTTTTAAATCGAGACTCCGTTATGTGTTGGGATAATTTGAGAAACTGGAGTCATAAAACTGCTTTAGGGTACCGTAGGTAGGACCTACTGTGGGACCATTTCGATATGAGCATTTCCTGGTATTTGAAACAGGCCAAGCCAAGATATTTTTCAGAGCCAAAAGTAACAAAACTTTATCTTGTTCCAGAATTCTTCAGGAAACTGCTAAAGCTGTCTCGCGAGGAGTTCCACTCGATGTTCAAGCGGACGTACGGGATGATTTACGAGCAGCACTCCTACGTGTTCGAACAGCTTTTTGAGCAACTGGAGAGGTGAGAAACTAAGTTTCATTATCGATCTTAGAGGGTCCTCCTCTAAGATCCGATAATATTAGAATGATACAAATAATAGAGTAGGAAGAATGTAACGGTCAATGCCAAAGATTACTCAAAAACTTTAATGAAAAGCTGAAAGCTTCTGGAAAATTTACCATTTCAGCCATTTTTGTTTTTTCGTGTTTTTTTTTAATACTTTATTTGGTCAATACAATAGAAAATGGTAATTGAGAAGAAAGCGCAATGACCATTGTCAATCTGATTTTTCATTTCTCTTCAGACACAAATAGGTAGGTAACTTGACCTTCCGATTTCAACATTTTAAAGATCCTTTAGACCACGTCATCTATCCATCAGCGCTTTTCCCTCAACTAGACGCAAATGCTGTCATCATGCTTACGGCATACAATATAAAATTCTCAGTATCTTCTGAGTGTTCCTTTGAAAACTCAAGGTTTCCTATGAATACCTACTTACTCAAGGTTGACTTCTGTTCCAGGTACTACGCGCGAGGAGACACCAACTTCAGCGTGATGATGGACAGCTTCTTCGGGATCCTATATGAGAAGATGTTCACTGTCCTCAACTCGCAGTATCAGTTTGACGAGAAGTGAGTTATTGAGTCCCATTACTTTCAACTTTAAGTCTATTATATCATTTATGTCATCAACAACGAATTTGTCATCTACTAATCCCTTGCATTGTCTGGTAATCAAATAAACCTCTTGTTTGTAAGCAGTTAGAGCATAAAACGTATCAAAAAGGTCGTCAACCGTTATCAACACATTTCACGGAGATTAACCTCCCATAACCGACGGCATAATCACCTACCGACTGCTATCTAATCTAGGTTCTAAGCGCGTACTAACTGTTCACTAGTCTATGAGATGATAACAGATAAACCGTATAATAGCTTGTTTAAGGCGAAGCACAAGTGTTATATGGATGACTTTATAAACAATAGACACCCCTTTACGATCGGTGTAGGATTGCTTGGTTAAGGTGCGGTTTATCGCCTGCCACGAGCCACAATGGAGGAGGAATTTGTCATTTGCTTACTGGAACCTACACAGGGTGCCACGAAACTTGTGTACTAAGCCGATAGGGGGTGATTCTGGACCCCAAGGGGATCAATTTTGTTCTACGGTTTTTTGAATACAGATCATTTTTAACTTTTTCTGAAAACAATTAGAGACAACTTTTCTTCTTATTCGTGTTCTTTTACGTTTTTATTATTGTTTTCAAATTTCATAATTTTTTGTAATAATTTCATGTCTAAACACTGATTTTTCTCAAAAAACAAGCAAAAAATAGTTGTGAATTCATTAGGTAAATATTGCAAGAGTGTGTAAAAGTACACGAATAAGAGAAAAAAATCCCTCAATTTAAAAATAAAAAATATTTGAAATATATAATAACGTTACTCACAAGTTTATCGCCTCGGAATCACCCCCTTTCGGCTTAGTAGGGACACATGTTACGTGGCACCCTGTATAGAGGACTATCTATTCTAATTCTACTATGCCTAGTAGCTGAATCCGTAAAATGTATTCCTTTTGTAATAAGGTAGGTTTTCGTTACGAACTTTTAATTGCGCTATCGTCAGGGAATATAGGGGTAGCGCTAAAGTTTATACGTTGCGGACGGAACTAAAAGCCTTTGGTCTGAAATGAGGTGGTAAAAGGATGGTTAAATCTAGTTAACGGGTTAACTACATTGTGGGGATGCACTGTTTTCACGTGACGGGACGAGGCGAGGTAGCAATCCAATTAGGTAGCCATGTTGGACCGGAGGGAAGCTCGACTTACTGTGCAAAGATAGGGTTCGAAATGTTGAAAATGGGAACCAGTAAGAAACGTTTTATTGGTGCTTTGTTATTGGCCAGGATCCTAACGATAGGAAGTTTGAACGATAGTTGCCAGGGGCAATGATTGATTTTGATTTTTCTTGTCAATAAAATCTTTGGAATCAATTTATCCTAATTTCAATAATTTGGCGTGTTTTAAAAAACGATAAACCGACTTCAAATTCTTTTAGTGGCGACCTAGTTAAAATTCGAGTCTAAATTAGTTTGATGACACATCGAGGTACGTATCCAATAAAAGTATTGTCAAAATCGGACTACTCTGTAAAATGTTATGCGTGGTCAAACATTACAATCAGTGAGTGAACAATCAATCATCCCCTGTTTTCCTACCCATATGATTGGATTTCTATTTTTTTTATTTAAATTGGACCTCCTTCGGGGTATACCCTTTCCAATTAAAAAAAGAATTATCGAAATCGGACTACTCTGTAAAAAGGTATGCATGGTCATCCATAAAAAAAGAAATATACCTAGGTACGCGTCGACTTGAGAACCTCCTCAGTTTTTCGTAAGTTGGAAAAACTTCAAATCTTGTGTTTTAGAGTCCGATTATCCCAATCAAAGTAGGTAGGAACGTAAATATCTCAATCCAATGAAGTCCCGGCTCGTAGTGTGATGGGAATTCAGAATTATATTGTTTGTATTTGGAACTACAACTTTTGGATTGCGGGGAAAGTTTAGCGAATGAAAGCCAAAAAAGTTTCTAGTTGGTTGTTTTCAACGTTCAATTCGTGTTTTGGTCCTACTTTTGTAAATGGGTAATGCAAAAACATTATGTAGGCTACCTACTGGTTCTGTACTGCTTGTGTTAGATGCGGTCATATCTATATCTATGAGCGTAGGCGTTTAATAAATAGTCTAGGAGGAAATATTTACAGAAACACCTTCGAAGAACTATGACGTGTAGATACCTACTTCTTTCAATCTCGCCCATAATTTGGCACGTTCTGTAAAAGAAACCAATGCATTATTATTCAACTCATTCATATGCTACGAAAGCCACTACATCAAATATAAACTAGTCTGGAGAACTTTGTTTTGTTTTATGTTTCAACTAGTTTCTGCCTGCAGTTTCGTACGCGTTGTTTCTATGGAAAGGTTTAAAGGTTATTTCTATCCCATAGAGGGAACTGATTTATGGGAATTCATTGGCTCATCGCTCATTTGGTATTGGTCAGCGTGTGATTTAATAGGTATAATAATTTTATACATGCCTTATTTGCAAACTCTCGAAGTTTTAAGAAATCTGAATTTTAGTATAAAACAGTTAGGTACCTTAGAATTTAAAAGGAGTTCCATAACTACATAGAGAATCTGCGCAATTTTGAAGGGAACAAGAAATTCAACGAAGCAACAAAGGCAACGAAGATTACCACGAGGTCTGTGTCAGATCTCCATAAGCCTTCGTTGCTTTTGTTGATACAATTAATAACACCTCCTTTAAAACCCATCCTTTATTCCAGATACCTTAAATGCCTGAACGAGAACATGCGCGACATCCAGCCCTTCGAGGACGTCCCTAACAAGCTGACGATGCAGTTGAAGCGCGCTGTGGTCGCCACTCGGACCTTCCACAAGGCGCTGAGGGCAGGTGCTGATGTCGTCAGGAATATGATACAAGTAAGTTGAAATCTTCATAACGACAAACAATCAGACGACTATTTGAGGACAGTACTGATGAGCACCGATCCACCTGCAAAATACAGGAATAGCAAGTGGATTGATGCTCGTTCGGAGCTGTGTTGAACCTAAGCCCAACAGTAATGTAGATACGGGTGAATAATGTAAAACATATAGGTATCTGTACCTTACCTATACCATCGTAATCTTATAAGCATCTATGTACATTCATGTAAATTCTCCAAATTGTTACCACTTATTATCATCTGTCTTAATTATGCTGATCGCATCCATTCATTCCGGTCGTATAATCATCGACATTTTATGTCTTAAATCACTTCCTTCTGTGGTTTGCTAAAGACATAAACAGATAAATGCATGCCTACTCCAAATCCAAACACCGGGTTTGATGACACTTCGAAACCGCTTCCGCACTTTGAGTCACCATGACACGATTTTGCAAACATCTCTGAATTCCAATATCGATGCGCATTAGTGTTAACCGACTACACCGTATTATTGTCAACAGCTGGTAGCCAAGCATGGCCTGTTATTGCTAATTCATGCAAATCGTACATACCAGACATCCTGTGCCATTGTCAAAGTCTGAAAACGGCTTGAGATCCTCCATTTATGTACACAGCAGCGTAACCCAAAACCTCACCTAAGTTTTGAGAGAGTGACTGAATAATCCAACTATTTGATTTGATCGCGGATCAAATACTAACCTAAAAGGCATCACGCTAGAGTTTAAAGTTCCAACAGCAATTCCAGTAGTTACCTACTTGTTTTGCTGAACAAGCCTATTACAATGCAAATCTGCTAATCAATGCAAATACCGCTGACCTTCAACTTACGCACACGAAGCATGTAAAATAATGTAAATCTTCAGTTTAGCAAATGACTCATTAGCAACAATTGTCGCAGTTTGTTGAACCTCTGGCGCTAACAAGAGACTCGGATTTATAGAGGATTTATTGCTTATCTAAAATTAAATCGAGTTGGCACTCGCCTGAGCGCCGCCTGAGCTGTGGCTTTTGAATGAGTAATAAAGGACTTTATTGACATATACCGAGTCATAAATACCTGTGCTCACCTGATAGTTCCACTCTGTGAGTATAAATAACTCCAGGAATGTCTGCCATGTCTGGCTGAGTTTTCTATTTTGGGTGGAAGGAGTGGGTTAAGCACCTGCCTTCGGTAGTTTCGTCATCGTCACTCCCATTTTCTTTAACATGTCGCCTTTCTTTGTTCCTTTCGAAAACAAAATCTTAATCTTAAATTCAACTTTAATTCGTTGGACGATAAAAGTAGGTAGTCGACCCAGTAAGGCGTAGTAACCATTACACAGATGCAAGTCTATTACCATTTCTTCGGCTCACAGTCAGAGCTTATGCATTGCAAATGAGCTTCGGAGAATTTCACTGCATTGCGAGTGGGTGCTAAGTGCTGAGCACGGTGAGCACCTCATCGGTTAGTAATCCACTCTAGGTGAGAACGCTATTATAGCATTGTCATGGTATATTCATGGTGAAAGTCACTAAAATATTGCTTCATTTCGAGAAAGTATGGTCAACGTCAAAAAGTGCTGAACATTGACCATTTCAAAAATTCTTAAAAGTACATCACTTTTGAAAGATTTTTGTCGTTCAGTGATTTTTGTCGTTGTTTATAGGTAAGTACCTTATATACTAGTTCTGTTTCTCAAACTTGTACTCGTAACGCCAGAAAAGGCTGAACATAAAAAAATCGAGTATGCACGATTAAAACAGCTTTTGGGAAGGTTTGACTGTTTATTGATCATCGTCGTTGCCATAGGTAGGACCTACTTTTAGTTTTATTTCTCTAGGATATTCTTGTCGAAGAAGCTGGCATATCGCTTGGGTCACTGAAAAGCTAATGTGCTGTGTTCGTCACGGATCATTACCCAAAGTGCGTAGGTGCTTATCCATAGCCAGGTAAATCGATCGCATCTTTTCGTCACAGTCGGTTGTGCATCTGTGCTAATTTTAGCATTCAAGCAAAGGATGCAAGCGATGGACATTATTGAAATGCGATCTAAAATAGTCAATCTGCCTTTTATTTTGTTGTTGTTTCTCATTTGCATGATCTTGGGGATTT
Source organism: Eupithecia subumbrata (assembly GCA_949316285.1). Classification (NCBI taxonomy): domain Eukaryota; kingdom Metazoa; phylum Arthropoda; class Insecta; order Lepidoptera; family Geometridae; genus Eupithecia; species Eupithecia subumbrata. Next base: position 16,081,432 of record OX438650.1, on the reverse strand, counting down.
CTGACCCGGTGTCCTTAGGAAGGTATGCGTGGGATCCTCAGATAGTAGGGAACCTACGCACAGCTGCCCTTTATCGAAATTTATCTAAAGGCCATGCTTATTATAATTAAGCATATTATCAAGCAAGTACCAAAATCAAATCTTCGTTTCCAGGCCGGAGTAACCTCAGAATGCGTATCCTCCTGGACCCGTCTGCAATACTGCGGCCTCTGCGGCGAGATGAACCCCCCTGCCTGTTCGAGATACTGCCACAACGTCATCCGAGGCTGCTTGCCTGCCCATGCTGATATCGGGGAGAGTTGGGATGCGTATGTCGGTGAGTACGGGAAATTGGGACTTGGTGGGGTAAATAGAGGGTCTTGAATTGATTACGTGAGGACCACGAGCCGATGGAGTTGATCAGGGTCGCTCGAATGCCCTTCAAAAGAATGTTCTGCCCTGAGATGGGACACGGATGACAGAGTGTAACTTACATACTCAACCAACGTTGCGTTTCAAAAAGCGCTGCATTTTTATGTAATTCATAGTTTTCTTTTCAATTCAAGCGTAGCGTCTCATAACTAATGATTATTCATGCACAATTTGAGGAAATAAGTGTTCTACATATTATGCAACAAATAACAATGTAAATTGCTATTAATTACAGAGGCCGTCGATAAGGTAGCCGATAGGTTACTGGGACCGTTCAACATCGCAATGGTCGTTGAACCCATCGACATCAAGATATCCGAGGCTATAATGAGCTTCCAGGAGCACAACCAGGAAATATCACAGAAGATATTCGCTGGATGTGGCAAGCCTGTATTAGGAGGAGGCGGTGGCGCAGGACCTTTTATACCATCCGACAAAACGCGCAGATCTGTCCGATCCATCCCCGACTTCGACTGGAGCCAGAAAACAAATGACGTCGATGACTTTGAGATAGAAGCCTCTTTCGAAAGTCTCATCAACAACGACCCAATGCTTGCCGACCTTAGAACACCAGAAGGCATTCGCAAGATCACAGCCAAAATGGCCGAACAGGCTAAACTACGGAGCAAGTTCCTACAGTACATGAAAGGGGAGATACCGTTAGAAGTGTACGAAGAACATGAGAGGAAGAAGAGAGACGCAAACCCGGAACCGGCGGGCGTGAGCGGGATGGATATAGACTTCAAGAGTTACGAGTTTGATGGAAAGAAGGGATCGAAAAGGAAGAAGCCAGCTGCGAAGCTCGATGAAGGTCATGGTATGTACCTGCTTAAACATTTAGAAACACAAAAGATTTAAATAAAATGCGTAATCGCATCTCCTAAACCAGCATTCATAAGTATTCCTAAATAGGAACTTTATGTTAATGATCGTATTGTGACCGCTTTTAGAGGTGATTCTAATCATGGACAAACTAGGTTTCTTTCCATATTGGAACGCCCTTCATAAGAACGACTTAGGTCAGTTCACTTAGACAGGTTTTATGTGATTCAGATTCAATTGGATAATCATTTGGTCTCATGTGCAAATATGGAGTTGAAACTTATTTGGTGCCTACATAAACGAACCAAGATTCTATGATATTTTAGTTGTTCTTTCAAAGACAATTTTCTAAACTGTTAAGAAGTACTGACATCTAATATTCAGTTTTTGTCGGATGATAGTGTAGATAATTTTTAGTTCTCTAGTCCGTGTAAATGCTCATTCAAAATCTGTTATTTTAGCGATAGCCTTGATTATTGTCACTATTTTCTTGTTTTGATTGGCTGTTAACACTTTGGGTGCCCACGAAGCACATGTTCCAAGCACATGCTCCCCCATAGATGGGGAAGTCAATGGGGTGGTTGGGAATATGTCCTTACGACTGCGTCGTCGGTACGCTCCTCCGTGTCGCACTTCGTCGTACAGTTTTTTTTTTGTATAAACTTCTACAATTGTGCTGCCGTTTTTCGTTCTTTAAGCGTTCATTTCTTTATTTACGTATAGTTTGAAGGTTCAAAATCGCTTGTTTTCTCTCCAGGTTCCGAATGGGGCGGCCCAGCACTAGAGAAGCTAGTGAAAGAGACCCGCACTCGAATGCGCAACTCCAAGCGCTACTGGAACCACCTGCCTGCTTTACTCTGCACCGCAACCAGTATTCCTACGTCGCCTTGCTTCAATGGATCGGATGTTGGGAGGTTAGTATCATAATTATGAATACGCATGGTGGTGCCGGCTTAGAATTTGCACCACCCCAACTCTTCCCGCGGGTTTCGTAAGAGGCGACTAAGAGATATCCACCGGGGGCGTGCAGCAGCGCCCCCTGCAGAACAATTCTACCACCAAATTGCGATCCACAACCCGCATGCTCAGCGTGGGGATGCATTACCCACATGCGATAAAAACCAATAAGGCGCTTATTTGTTTGTGTTTTCAAACCTACTGTATTGTAGTCTCTCGATTTCGATATACCGAAAACTGTTTGCAGCGTTTCCAATACTCAAAAAAAAAACGTCGTAAAATTCATGTTTTTTATAGTTTAATTAATTTAGAGCTTTTCCCCAGCTACACGCTAAGCGCAGCAGGCGAAGGTGTCGCGGGCCAGGCATCGAACCCGGAGGTCCGCGGCGCAGTCAACCCCGAGGCCGTGGTAGCCGCGCAGAGCCAGAGCGAGACGCTCCGGATGCTGACCGCCAAGCTGAAGGATGCTTACAATGGACAGGAGGTGCAGTGGACCGATGCTACTGATCGAGGTAATTATTTCTTTACTAGTTTCTGCCCGCGGCTTCACACGCGTTATTTCCATGGGATATATCATGGGATATAATATATCCATGGGATATATCCCAAGGGAACTGTTTTATGGGATAGAAAAGCAGCCTATGTTTGATTCCAGGCTTAGAGCAACACTTATAAATTTCAGCCCGATCGATTCAGTCGTTATGGCATGAAGATTTAACAAACTTTCATCCAAACTTTCGCATTTATAATATTATAGTGTGATAATGATAATAGGTAGAGTCACAATAGAATCAAAGAACATTACCGAGCCGTGGCGTCCGCGGCGTAAGGCTGCCTTTCCACCAGAGATGTGTTACGTTGCTAAGTTTCCAGCCGACCAATAGGATCGCTCCATTATCGCGTCATTTTTATCCTGACAAAAATGACGCGATAAGGAAGCGATCCTATTGGTCGGCTGGAAACTTAGCAACGTATCACATCTCTGATGGAAAAGCAGCCTAAGGCCTTCCAACTTCGCCGTGGATGTCGTAAGAGCCGACTAAGGGAACGGCAGCTTCCATACTTGCGATGCTTCCATACTTACGATCACCAATACGCTTCCCAACTGTGGTGATTAGGGCAACCCCGCCCCCCTGTTTGGAGGGGCATGTTCAGCAGTGGACGTATTATGTGCTGATGAGTTGAGACGGAAAGAGAGAAGAAAATTAGACCTAAAAATAGGTATATCTATCTATACCCACGAGTGGGTTAACACTGAAAAAAAGGATTAACCGAACACGTTATGTAAATTGACGTTTTTGTTGTTCGGAAATGAACTTTAACTACATTTAATCAAGTAGTTATGAAATGAATCCAAAACTAGTTAAGTAGATTTTTGTTCGGTAAGCAGAAACATAATTATTGGTTACTATTTACTAAGATAACGTAGACTAACTAGTGTGGTCGCAGCAACAAAACCAATACCTTAACGCATCCAAACTTCATGCTTTTTATTAATCAACATGTTAAATTATATTTTAGCAAATCTTATGTTGGATATTAATCAATCAACAGGTATCAACCAAATACAAATCTTTTGTAATACTTTGCACACTAGTTTTGTTCTTTGTAAGTCATTTAATTCATTCAATAACACCAATAGTTTTGTTTAAAAAACCATACAGACCGTTTTACCAATTCAACAAAACTTTTGTTAAACTTAGCCAAACTATTTTATAACGATAAACAATTTTTTGTTACTATTTATTGCAAAGGATTGTCTATGTGTAAACGAAACGCAACGCCGCCGCCGCCCCCGAACAAGTTCAAACCTGTCGCTATCTTTTTCGTGTTGTAACGGAGAGCGGTGCGGAGTGGTTTTGTGGTTTTTATTCAAGGAACATCGTTTTATTCTCTTTGGCGCGTTATTTGTTGGATTAAATTGAAAGTGATATTGAATGGTGTTTGTAAAAAAAACTCGTATACGAGTATAAAATGACATGAGCGAATTCGATCAGGCGGTGGCAGCAGCAGAGCCAGGCAAATCAAGTTGTACAAGAGACATGGATTACCTTATGTCTTGGGGCCTGACCATGTGCGTTGATAAGTTAGAAGGTAGGTATTATATTACATACTCGTTTTATAAACACCAGATAGACAGAAAATTTATTCCAAACTAAATATTGTGCCGAGAAAATTAGTCAAACTACAGAATATGCAAATGTGAACTGCTTGTTACTTAATTCTTTATGGCTAAATCATTGAACCAATTTTGATGATGAACATGCAAAAGCCTTTGTTCCCATTAGTGCACTCCAACCCTAGGTATTTATAATAATTAATATTTTTTAAATTCCAGAACAAAGACTTGGAAAATTTTCAAATTTTGTCAGCTGAAGATAAAAGGATTTGGTGCCTATAGGTGGTCACAGGGCCAAGTTGATATCACAAATTGCGATGCTCAAAAATATAGTACCTGACGCATTTCCTGTCACAAGTACTGTAAGTATATTACACACTCATTTTGTTCTGTGTTGCCTTTATAAACTGTTGACTGTTTTATAGTTGTATAACGGTAAAGCATTGTTTTTTTTATTTTTTAGGCTGATGAACTTATAAAAACCAATAAAACTCAATACTAAATGATGATGATACACGAGTGTTATTGGATTACTGTGAGCAAGTGGAGGAGCAAACAGCCAGGAGTCCATTTGAGTCAGAAAGAGATAAACCTATAAGTTTAAATGATCATTCATTCATCTCCTGTCAATTGAGTGCTAAATTATGTGTAATAATTGAAATAAAACTGTATTGAATCAATATTTCGTTTCAATTTGAATACTGTTTAGGTATGGGATATAGGATGTAACAAAAGGGTGAAATAATGTATAAGGAGCATTTTTTTAATTATTTGTACCGTTTCTTTGAGAAAGTGATTCAGTTTAATTTACTTTCTAAAATCTCCTTAGATATTCATTCACCCTTTTTTTACATCCTGTATACCAACCTAAGCAATGTAGGTAACATTCTGGTTACTAATTACCAAACTGAGATTGGCTGCTGATAACGAAACTCGCAAATATTACACACAAACACATTTGTGATCTGTAACCAAAAAATAAAGTAGAAAGTTGACGAAGAGTTTGGTTATCAGTAGCTAAATTAAACCGAAAAATCAAGCAAACAGTTCAAATACTGGTAACAAATCAGTTTGTTTAATTATTGCAAAATCTTTTGTTTATTTTTCACTAACAGAAGTGTTGTTTTTAATAAACAGCTATGTTAGTTATAATCTAAACAGTAAAGTTACTTTTGACAAAAGAGTTGTGCTGCAAGTATCTCAACACCACTAGACAAACCTGGTTTGGTTACTGGTAAGTCTTAGTTCGCAAGTCACTATATTTTGGATATATGTAGCCAAAACTTTGGTTACTGTTAAATAAACATTTCTTTCAGTGAAGTCGTGATGGAGATTTGCAGATACATAATTGGACACGTCGCGACTGACTCATCTCAAAAAACGTAAACTCAAGAAAATTTTAGAAACCCGGAACTTCTCACTTCGTTTCATCTATCCCAAGGATGAAACACCTATAATAATCGACTCTCAGAACAACTCTGATCAATAACTCTGTTCCCAGAAATGCACATCTCTCGAATGGGCTCTTTAGACGACTACGGCGAAGAGCTAGACTCTGGCTCGGGCTCCGGCGACTACAACAGCGGAGACGACGGCCCGCCTGACGATGACGAGGATTCCGACAATACTGAAGGTATGTGCTCACTATACATTTCCACCATCGGAACAACGAATAGTCCACTCTATAGCGGATGCTTCGACAATACTGAAGGCAATGTGCCCACGAACACCTCTACGCCATCGAAGTAAAAAACAGTCCGCCCTGTAAGGAATGTCTCAGCAACGAAGAATCAGCTGCCCACGGAATCTTGGAATGCCGAGGGAATAACAGCTATGACAAAAAATCCTTACCCAATCGACGTACCTGGACAGCTAACTACAGAATGTATACTCTGGGCCAATTAAGATAGGCAGTCGCATGACGAAACGTGCCTTGAGAAGGGCAGATAAGTTTAGGGCAAAAATATTCCATTAGAATAAATAAATAAATAATACTGGACAATTCACACAGCGTTATCTAGCCCCAAGTTGAGCGAGCTTGTGTTATGGGTACTAGATAACTGATATACTTAATATACTTTTTTTTATTTACTAAACATAGAAAACATCCAGATCGCTCTGGACAAACGTCTGCAGATCGTACAAACATTTGTCCCGAGGCGGGAATCGAACCCGCAACCTCCTGCGTCGCAGGCGAACCTTCGCCCGCAGCGTCACTGAGGTCGTCAACACTAGAATAACTACGCGATTCTGTTTACTTGTTCTATTACTTGAAAAACAGTTTTCTAGATGTTTCAATCACCAATCACTAAAGTCCCATTTAATTTTCAGCTGGCTCCGGCAGATACGAAGAACCAACATCAGTCCCGCTACCAGAAAACCCAACACTACCCACAGAACCACCATACGGACCGAGCATAGTCGACACTCCTGGAACCAACAACGTATTCCTCCCAGGCCGACCCCGGACCATGGACCTTCCAGAGACCAACGAACCGGGCGTACCAACCGGAGACGCAAGGGAAGAACCAGTGGCCTCATCAGCAGAACGACCGTCGGTGCATAAGGCGTTGTTCACCTACGCCTTGCCGGTCGTTTGCGCGTGGTTCGGAACCATCGTTACTGACTTGTTCTAAGCGTGTGAGTGGGCACAGCTTGCGTCGAGCTTTTATGCGTCTGCTCAGATCAAGTACAATAGGTGTATGCACAGTCGAGTGTAATATATGGGATGATTCCTTGGGGAACTAACTTTGGACACTAGATTAACACTAAGTGTGAGTTGAATGATAATGAATTAATTAGATTTACATCGAGATTTCTTGAGCAGACACATTTAAGTTTGACGGGCACTGATAGTGAAGTGACGGTATATGAAAGTATGGGACAGCCTAGTCAGAGGACGTGAAGTTAGCCACGCGCTACTGTGATATTGTGGACGGAATCGAACGAACTAGCAACAAATTGATATTTTGCTACGAAAGTGGTGAATAATTTATTGATATTTTTTATGAGTTGGTTACTTTGTGCGCGGTAGATCTCGGTTGTTGTGAAGTTAGGCGTAAGGCGATGAGAGAAAATCTTAGGCAATGAATATGAACCAAGTTTTGTTAAGTTTACAGCGGTCAAGATCTATTGCGCGTACAGAAAGAGGTGGACGACAATAATTCGGTCTCGACGTAGTTACATTGCTACCGGTTTTGTAGAAAAGTTTGTAGCGGGCAATTCTTTATTATTTCCGGCATTTTAGGTTTATATTTAGCACAAATTCAGCCAAAATTTTATTGTATTTATTAAAATTGATCTTACTCTGTAAATAAATTGTAAATGCTAGATAGTGAATGTACGTTTCTAATTTGGGTGTATGTTGCATGTATGGATATGTATGGTAGCCGTGTCTTACGCCTTAGGTTTTATTTTATAAACAAAATCATATCAGTAATACCCACTCTAATACATGGTTTTTCAAATAATCAAATACATGTTATAAATAGCTGAAGTACCGTTTATTTTAAAACATATTACAGTAACCATATTTATGGCAAATCAAAATGGGAATATCTCTAAAATGTAAATATAATATAGGTTTACGAGTAATAATAAAATAAGGTAAGAGACTGATTTGATTTGGATTAATTTTTACGAAAAATCATTTAAATTCTAATTTTCATTTTATTGACATATTTTAACCGACTGATGATAGTGGTAATTTAATTCTTAGGTATAACATTAATTTAAGGTACTCAAAATATAATCGGATCACATATTCCTCTAAATCTAAAACCAACAACTTTAGCAAATTGTATGTGACCCATTTATATTTTAAGTACAAAGACTCTGTTAATTATTTATGATTTATTTTGGCTTCAGCTTTACTTTGCTAGTAATTAAATTATTAATTTGGATTGTATTATGTCGCGTACAATGTTAAAAACTAGGCAATTTGTTATACGACCGATAAAATACTTTGCAAATTAATAAATGACGCGTTAGATAACACCAGTGTATATTATTATAAGTGTTAATTTATCCTAAAGAAATACGTAAATATGTCATTATTAGCTACTTAAAATATTCGTCTGGATGACAACAGCTGACGCTAAAATGAAGATTTAATGTAATAGATAGGTACGTCAAAATAATGGATAACGCACAATACAGTAAATAGCTAATCAACAATTAATTTAAAAATTCCTATACACACTTTTGCAGTTTGACTGCTGATAGTTCAATCAACAAAGAATTGGTTAGAATATTGCCGCGTTCCCTCTATGATTTGAGTAAAATATTCCGTATGTTTCACATAGCACCTCTATGCTCAATTACAGTAAAAAACATTATTATTATTATTATTCTTAACCAAATTGTCCCATGCAAGGCCCAGATAAAGGCAATATAAATTAAAAGCTATTTAAAAATTGGATCAAATAAACATAATATCAACCCAAAATACAAAACGTGAAGTTACGGGGACCAATAAATCATCGTTATGTGCCATCTATTTAAGGTAACTTATTTAATAAATTAATATTTATACCCCCTTTCTTTAGCGGTTCATCTTGAAGGTCATTTTCAAAACAATTGGCAACTAAGCTTAGTATACGTAAATCTTAATTAATGTAGACATTTTGTATATGGCCATGGCTGAAACTTTAATGAAGGACATGTAAATAATTCTAGTTTAACTTAAGATCTATCCAGCAAATCAAAGAGCATTTTAATGGAAACATGGCAACTATCACTATAGTATCATCAACTATAGTATCATCCTAAAATTGGTATGTAACTTTGAATGCTGAAGAGTTTCTTTTAAAACTGTTCATTGCCATTTGATGGCATAAGCTGTTTCTTCAACGGCATAAAGTTAATAGTTGTGTGTCAACTGTACGTTGAATATTTGTTGGTAGTCGTAGTTTTATACAGCACGGTAAATATGTGTAACAGGGTATGTTATGTTCACAAAGTTTGTGTCTCCTGTCAAAATCTAGCCATTTTATGTTATTTGAATTTCATATTTCGACTGCAGCATTTTCATACTTCTGTTAATAACACTAAACTTTAAAAATATTAATTAGATACTTCTTCGTGTCTACAATCACTGCCAAACGGTTTAGTAAAGGTTTTATAACATCAGCTAAAGGAAAAAGCAAGTGTATTACATAGGACAAGTATACCTGTCAAGGTATGTAAATTAGCTATTGAAATGCTTCTTTGACTGTCACACTTGATGAGAAAAACTCTAGTCAGATTTTGAGTTTTTACACAGCATACTGTTTTTGCAAACGACTTTTTCTCATACATTTGTGTATCTCAATGTATCAGCGATCAAGAATTGTAGATTTTGTACGATTTTGTAACAGGAATTGATCACACCCTTCCTTGATCAAAAAAAAAAGCATTTTAGATTTTGGTCGTTGATTTATTGAATATAAAGAAGTGAAGTAAGGAACTATACCGAGTATAACTTTCGGCGCAAACGGATTTTTATAAAGATTTATTATTTTATTATGTATGTTCGAATGTGTACATAAATAAAAGATAACATGTGTATTTGTTGTTTTATTTTGGCTAAAAAACTTTTAATCATTATTTTAGACTTTAATTTTATTAAAATAACAAAGGTTCAGAGTTTTCCTTAAATATAGACGATGATTAATGCTCCATTTGTATTATCACAAAGTTATTTATAAAAATATAACAAAATTACACATATCTCAGTAATAGTATACAGTTCAAGTATAATTATCCTTGTTTTATTTTGGCTAAAAAACTTTTAATCATTATTTTAGACTTTAATTTTATTAAAATAACAAAGGTTCAGAGTTTTCCTTAAATATAGACGATGATTAATGCTCCATTAGTATTATCACAAAGTTATTTATAAAAATATAACAAAATTACACATATCTCAGTAATAGTATACAGTTCAAGTATAATTATCCTTATCAACGATTACTACTTTGCCAACTTTTGTTGTTTGCCAACTAATTGGCCAAGCCTACAAAAGTTGGCAATAACCAAAAACAATCGACATAAAACAAAAACAGTCTAGTTTACTATTAATTATTAATTAGTGAAGTACTAGCGAAAAACTCAATGAGCCCTCAGAAAATGCGTATCTAGCTAGGTCATAGGTAGCCTTGGACATAAGGCCCGTGTAACATGATCGACTGGAAGAAATCCCTGCAAGGAATAAGACCGCCAATTTCATGATAAGTTCTTTAGAAATCTTACAGTACTCTATAATGAAACCTGTACAAATTCCGTTTTTATTTATATAGATACATATTTATACTTTTAAACTGACCACTTTTTTTTTTAGACTGACCCAGAAGTTACTTTAATAGTGACGTAGGTACTTAGGTTGTATACATTTTATGTACATAGTTATTAGTAATCTTTTTATTCCACGTCACTGTCGTTTGAGCCGTTTTCTTTTTATGTTTACATGTTATTAGTTAAATTGTCACTATACGTGAGAAATCTTTAACTGGCTCTCTGATGTTATTACGTAGTTTGATTAAGTTAGTTTAAGCCGTTGATTTTCCAATAAATTAAATAAATAAAGGCTTAAACATTTATGGCTTGGGCGGGAAATAATATCTTAACGTGTAGGGAAGAGGACATTTTACAACAAGCACACACGTTTTGAAGGCTCATTCGTATTACGCAAATAAAAGTTCTCAATAACAAACCTTACTCCCCCACAATAGAGCACTAACTGCTACCATCCGACTCGCTGTCGGAATCGCTGTCGGAACCGGAACCGCTCTCCCACCCTTCCGAGTCGGAGCCGAGCCAATCCGGGAGGGTTGGCTGCTCGTGGATTGTCTTCCATTCGTTCAGTTTGTGCAGATCTGAAGAATACAATAGAAGATCATATAATACAAGAAGAATAGTAGAAGCGACGCGTGACCCGAGAGCTGTACAGCGGGGCAATGCAGCCAGCGTCTTGGGGACGCTTCCGACTTGTATTGATATGGATCGGTTGAGCTACCTGTAGATTGTTTGCAACAGTCTGCAGTTAGTTCAACTGTAAATACTATTTCTAATTTGTTTCTATTATTTTATTGTAATTTTTTTGTTAATAAAATTTTAATAGTATTGTAGATATCTGTTGAATAGCCAAAAACGCAACTACTTTCGAGTTCGATAGTTAATTCATGAAGCTCTGAGCTACTGGACTCTTTTTTAAACTAGGTCTTAAAGTATTAATTATTGTCCGATTAGAGGGAAAATATTATTACCATATTTTTTGGGACCTAGAAAACAGCAAAAGTATTTTTTTTAAGTATCCTTTTCGTAAACAGGCGAAAACGATGTCAGCCATATTTATCTGTGCTGTGACTGTGACGTCATACGCGTAGAAAATCACAGACAAAATACTAGCTGCGCCTGTTTGTTTCTATGGACGTTAGTCCATCATTGTAAAAATATATAGACAGACTATAATAGCAAATTTCACTCGGATAAGATCTGACATGAAATTTGCTTAGTCACAAGATGGCCGACAGCGTTTTCATAGTTCAAAATAAAAAAAATAGTCAATTTAAATTGAAAGTCATCTTACACTTTTAATATCAGAAATTTATAATTATTGGTTTATTAAGAAACAAATTCAAATACTACAGAAAATATTTATTTATTGCGCCAAAATCGATATCGAGTCGAGTAGCCTATTATCTAAGAAATCAAATAATATCGCAAAATTTTTTGACTTCGGCGGGACTTGAACCCGAATCATTCCGTCAGTACCGGATTGTGCTAACCAACTATACCACGAGGTCAAGTGACGCGTTAGCTCCACCTACAGGGGAAACATTGAAGTTTATCCATTCCTGTTGAAAGACTAAAGTTCCGTTTAGTTCGTTTGACGAGAGGTGTCGCGTTGCTCAAAATCTAAAGTTTTTGTTTTTATAGTGCGCAAGCCTCACACTCTGGCTAATTTCTAAGAAATTTTTTTTCGATATTATTTGATTTCTTAGAAATAAGCCAGAGTGTGAGGCTTACGCACTATAATAACAAAAACTTTAGCCTATTATCATTAAAGACTCACCTAAGCTATACAGATCGCTGAGATAGAACTGTTTCTCGTCCTTCTCCAACAGCCCTCCGTAGACATACAGCGTGGTTCTGAGGACGCACGCCATAGCGGACATCCGGGGCGTGGGGCCGCTGCGGCGGATGTTTGTTGTGACGTCGGTGGCGCTTGCAGCGGCGACAGCGCCGCCGAGCTTTAGTGTAAAGCCGTCCTCTGTTTCCACTGGAATAGAACGAAAGGTTTGATAATCGAGTAATGATGTGTGAAATAGTGTGTGTAGAGGTTTTACCGTTTAACACACCATTTATGGCATGATATACGTACTATGTAGATCTAGAGTCTTTATCACTTTCTTTCTCAGGAATAATTACGTTATATATTCGACGATCTCAGTGGCGCAGCGGGCGAAGGTCTGTTTGCGATCAGGAGGTTGCGGGTTCGATTACCGCCTCGGGACAAATGTTTGTACGATCTGCAGATATTTTTTCAGGGCGTTTTGGATTTTTTTTTTTTTATAATAAAAAATATATACATCTATGCAGTGTATAGTATTAAGTATATCAGTTATCTAGTACCCATAAGCCCATAACACAAGCTCTGCTTATCTTGGGGCTAGATAACGCTGTGTGAATTGTCCAGCATTATTTATTTATTTTATTATTTATGTATCTACACTTAAGTATTTATGTGAGTAGTATATTTTATTATATTTATGTGTGTATTTATTTATGTTCATGTTACGATTTATTAATTGTATTTTTCTTTGTTCTATTTTCTAGCACTACCTACTAAATTGTTATCCACACTACCCAAAGGTTAGCGGGTAGATCTAGCAATGTTCGCCTATGTACAACTTTTGTGCAATAAAGTATATTTTATCCTATTCTACTATGCAAACGCGCCTAGGCAAACGTAGTGTAGGACGCCCTCAAGCCAGGTGGGATGACGACCTTCGAAAGACTGCAGGCAGATGCTGGATGCGGCAAGCTGAAGACAGGGCGCTATGGCGCTCATTAGGGAAGGCCTATGTCCAGCAGTGGACTAATATAGGTTGATATAGGTTGTCCAGCGTGAACTAATATAGGTTGATATAGGTTGTAGGCATATGACGACTGGACAGACAGACAGACGACACAAGCTTAGTAACAGCGTCCCCTTGGCCCCTTAAGGTAAAATCAAGAGAATTGTTGCACTGGTTGGTTCACAACACTGCAACCCGGTCCACATTAAGTGTGCATTTCTCGGGAACGCAATGCTCCCTGCCGCTTCCCCTTAACGTCCACACTCTCGATATGCATCTCTATAATTTATTTATACTACACCTGCTCAAAAATTTGCATTCCCTTTCCAAACATAAGGTAGAAAGTACGGTAAAAGCCAGTAGCTACGGTCATTTTCATAGTAGGTCAAACGACAAAAAGTTTTTACTCCGAATCCGCCATGTGATATCGGCCTCTTCCGTTTTCGGAACAACAAATTTTGCATGCTAGACCATAGCGAGACATGAGCACATTATTTGTATTTATAACACCTGTAAACCATGTTTGACGCAAATAAATCTTTGAATCTTTGAAAAAAAAAAAGAACCATGTGAAAGAATAGTACATTTTACACCTAGGCGAGAAAGTGATCGATTCCTACCGAGTGTGTCGTTTTGGGCCCGAGGCGCAGCCGAGGGCCTTAAAACACACGAGGTAGGAATCGCACTTTCTGCCGAGTGATAAATAGTGCTTTATACTACACCTTCGAGGACAATAAAAAGCAGAATTAATTATTATTTGAAATTTAGAAGAACTTACCGCGCAAATGATGTTGGTAAAACCTCATTGACCGCGCCAGCCTTTGGGATCTTTTTCAATATATTATTCGGAAATCGGAGGAGGCCTAATGGACTTGGAGTAAAAACTTTTTGTCGTTTGACCGAACGAAAATAACCATAGCTACCGGCCGATCTTTTAAGAAATTAAAAAAAAAATAACAAGTTAGAAATGGATTTCCATACACTTTTTCCTCCCGCTAAAACACGTGAGAAATGAAATTCCATAGAGTTTTTCCTCCCGGTTTCCTATACGCCTGCAAAGACATACTTTCCATTCTATTAATGGAAAAGGAATAGGCAACTTTCCGAACAGGTGTAGTATAAAGTTATTTATTTATAATTTATTTATGTATCACTCGGGAGAAAGTGCGATTCCTACCTCGTGTGTTTTAAGACACATGGCACACTTGATAGGAATTAGGCACTTTCTCGCCTAGGTGTACAATGTACTATTACAGTCGTGTTATTTTAATCGTCTCACGCCGTATGACGTCATCATGCTAAGTGCACAGATAATATTCCCGAGTTGTAAATGGAAAAGTACAACTCACTGGTAGTGACATCACTCTGCACTTCTTGTACATCCATAGGTTCCCTCTCTGCAGCGGGCGCCTGCTCCGACCTGAGCGTGACCTCATGGAACTTGCCCGTCTCCAGGTCCAGCATATGGAGGTCGTCAGTCATCTCTCCGCGGATCTCCTCCTCTGTTACTTCTACATCCTGGAAGATAAGGAATGATAGTTTTTGATATGATGGTGCTTTGTTTGGTTTGGGTACCTACCATTTAAATGGCGGATTGTTGTTTTATTTATTGACGGAAACACGTATAATGCGCGTGCGCATTGTTAATATGGAAACGGTTAAAGGTTATTTATATCCCATTGGAACTGTTTTGAGTGATAAAAGGTAGCCTATGTTTGATTCCAGGCTTAGAGCACCGATCAAACTAAAACTTTGCATAGATGTCTATGCAAAGTTTTAGTTTGATCGGTTCAGTCGTTTTGGCGTGAAGAGGTAACAATCATCCATCAAAACATTCAAACTTTCGTATTTATAATATTGTGTGATAAGATGAACCAGTCTATAATGTAGGACTTGCTTGGTAATCTTTGAAAATGAATTAATGCAAATACAAAACTTATTATCTCGAGATTTCCTTTTGATTTATTTTCTGGTAGTTATGTACTTATCGAATTTTATATGGGTTTTGGTATTGGAAGCTATGTTGCCGGTAAATAATCTGAGTCTGAACCTTTTCTAAGTGTACATTTATTGTATTTATGGAAATAAAGAGTTTTTGATTTGATTTGATTTGACTTATTGGACTGTCTTCTGACTGAGCGCATTGACCGCGGCTGCCTGCCCCGCGCGCGCGCCGGCGCCGCGGTTGTCCCGCCCGTTTGCGCGCGCCACGACCACGCCTCGCGCTTTAGAGTGAGACACAAAACATCCAAGTGTGTGCATCATACTTACACTGATCCCTCCGAACACATAGCCCCTCTGACTGTGCGCATTGACCGCGGCTGCCTGCCCCGCGCGCGCTGGCGGCGCGTGTATCCCGCCCGTTTGCGCGCGCCACGACCACGCCTCGCCCTTTAGAGTGAGACGGAAGAGGTCTGTGTGGGTGTGGGTGCGTTCTGTGCGGCCTTCGCGGACGCGGGAGTAGCCGCCGTAGATGAAAAGCTGCGGGAAAAAAAGGTAGAGTTACACTTCAATATGGGAAAGAGGAAGGAATTGCTCAGTCAGATACCTATCTGCGCCACATTTGACATCTTTATGGCAGAAGCAATATACATGTCGCTGAGAGCCGGAGCGGATGCTGCAAAATCGTACGAACGAAGTCGTTCTTATGACTCCCAATATGGATGCCGCTTGAATCTAAGTTTAATTTGTTCGGTGTGATATAAATTTCAGTAGTTCTTTTTTGTTTGTTGCTGCAACGAGACTTGATGTAACATTAAAATGATAGGATAGGCATTGAACAACAAACCTAAGCCCTAGTCTTTGGCTCTAAGATTTTACCCCTACCTAGTATAGTTGACCGACGCGAACGAAGTGAGCGAAGCGTCTCTGCATCAAGTCTGGCAAAATTAGCGTTTCTGAAAGTATGTCCGTACTACAGGTCGTATTTCACAACCGATCGGTACGAAACTTGGTGAGCAGATTCTATGATTTTGCAGATTTTTTTTTGTCATCGGAGTTTTTTGTTTAATGGCGTACATCCTCCAAAAAAAGGCAAAGTGCTTAAACTAACTAGATCAAATTACGTAATCCGAGAGTCAATTAAAGATTTTCACGTATAGTGACAGTTTAATTAATGACATGTGCATTCATTACATTAGTTATTGTTTGTTTTCTCCTGTGACCGCCTGTAGTAGTTAAGATAAGCACTCTAAACCAATGTTTATATTCCATTATGTAACTTTTATGTGTATCAAATGTAGGTGGTTCAAATAAATCTATACTTATAATAAAACTGTAACAGGTCCAATTCTGTACATTGAAGATATTTTGAAAATTTTTTTTGGAGGGCACTCTATTATCGATACTGAAGCCAAAACTGTAATTTTTTTCATTCATGTCTGTCTGTCTGTCTGTTTCTTAAACGCGCATCACGTCGAAACTACTGAAGGTATTGAAATGAAACTCGGCACGATTTTAGGTCATACTACGAGGAAGGACATAGGATACTTTTTATCCCGGAATTCAGTCAGGTTTCCCTGGGAGAGGGGATGGAAGTAAAATTTCTTCACCGCGCGTGACGCCGAAAGTGCTGAATGAGTTGGAATGAAACCTTGCACAATTTGATTTCATACTACGAGGAAGGACATGGGATACATTTCATCCCGGAATTCAGTCATGTTCCCCTGGGAGAGAGGATGAAAGTAAAATTCTTTAACTGCGCATCACGATGGAACAACTGAATGAATTCGAATGGAACTCGGCATAATTTGATTTCATACTACGAGGAAAGATACATTTTATCCCAGAATTTAGTAAGGTTCCCCTGGGAAAAGGGATGAAAGTAAAATTCCTTCACCGCGCATCACGCCGAAACTACTGAATGAATTGGACTGAATTGGTACTATTTGAGTTCAAGGAAGGACATGGGATACATTTTACCTGGAATTCATTAAGGTTCCCCTGGGAGAGAGGATGAAAGTAAAATTCTTTCGCATCACGACGGAACTATTTAATGAAATCGAATGCAACTCGGCATGATTTTAGTTCATACTATGAGGAAAGATACATTTTATCCCGGAATTCAGTAAGGTTCCCCTGGCAGAGGGGATGAAAGTCAAATTCCTTCACCGCGCATCACGCCGAAACTACATAGGTAATGAGTTGGAATTAAACTTGGCACGTTTTGAGTTCATACTACAAGGACATGGAATACATTTTATCCAGGAATTCAGTAAGGTTCCCCTGGGAGAGAGGAAAAAGTAGAATTCTTTAACCGCGCATCACGACGGATCTACGCGTCGTCCGATTTCATGCATTCTTTTTGTTAGAAACAGTGTTGCAAGATCGAATTTGACTAAATCAGTAGAAAGTCGAGTAGAAAATCAGTAGATTGATGAAATAATCTCGAGTTAGAAGAAAAAAATTAGTAGATAGAGGGTAGGTAAATTCCTGTCTATGTATTTTTCCAAGACGCACCGTTAGGTTCCTACCTACTAAGGCGTCTTGGAAAAATAAGTTAGGTTCCTACCTTACATGATAGGTATATGGTGGTTTAGCTGGTCCAGTTAACTGTACTACCAAAGTTACCGAAGTTTGGTTGCAGTAAGTGGTCCAATTAAACTAACTAGACCACAGAAAAATATTTTTTACTGTGGTACACAGCCAACTGTACCTACCTACTAACGAAAAAAAAATTACGGTGGTCCAGTCAAATGGATCAGGAGCCCAATTCTGCAATACAATTGCTTCAGTATGACAATGGAATCGTCGCAGAATCATCACGTGGAATCCTTAGATTTATAAAACTCCAGATAGTGCGTGCGAGATAAATTAATAGTTTCAAACTTGACGCACGTCTCTCCATCTGCATTCATCATAATTTCTTTCATCTGAGGTGGAATACCCAAACGTGTCATTCTGTGTCGATACCCCTGTCATAGTGAAGCGATTAGTATAACAGAATAGGGCCCCAGCTGAACGGAACCATCAGTAAGAAGTGAAACGAGTATGACACTTCTTAACACTGACGCTGGCCGAGTCGTAGCTAAAAGTCGTGTGGATAAAGAATGGGATTGAAGATGACAACATGCTATCCCCCGTAGACACTACACGATTTTTTGCACGGCGGCGTTTCATAATATGAGAGACTATGGTTAAATGTGAACTTAATTAGTCGGCAGGTGAGGCAATCGCGAACGAAGTCGCGGGTACAGCTAGTAAATAAATAAAAATAAATAATCAAGCTGAGCGGGCACCCGGTCTCAGCTTTGTCCACGGGTGTCAAGACTGTGACCGTTGTTCTTATAGCCGCTACAAGTAGTTTGAGACTATACTTACAGAATCATTCCCAGCCGGTATCACCACACAAGCAGAGCGGGCACACGGGCCCTTTCCACTGGGACTTAGCTTTGTCCACGTCCGGGTGTCAAGACAGAACGCGTACAGATCGTCGAAGTAGCGGCTCTCGCGACCGTCGTCGTTGTACCCCCCGAATACGAGCAACTTGCGCCCGAGTTGGACCATCCGGTGGCCAGAGCGGGATGATGGCCCGTTTGGAGCTAGCACCTGTAACAGTACCACACTAAGAAGATGGTTTGTATTATTTATATTTGACGACCGATGTGGCGCAGCGGGCGAAGGTCCGCCTGCGGCGCAGGAGGTTGCGGGTTCGATTCCCGCCTTGGAACAAATGTTTGTAAATCTACAAATATTTGTTTCGGGTGTTCTGGTCGTTTCTATGTATAATAAAAATTATCTATGTAAGTAATCAAAATCAAAATCAAAATCAAAAACTCTTTATTTCCATAAATACAATAAATGTACACTTAAAAAAATGTATTATATTATGTATATCAGTCATCTAGTACCCATAACACAAGCTCTGCTTAGCTTGGGGCTAGATGATGCTGTGTGGATTGTCCAGCATTAATTAAAAATTAATTAATTAAATTAAAAATATAGCTTGAAACTTTATTTTGAAAAGGAGACCAGATGAAAATGATGAAAAGAAAAACGACACTCGAATAAAATAAGATCAGCTTCAGCCAGCGGTTTAACTTGCAGAAGGACTCCTTAGGAGAAGTCCACGTGCAAGTGAAACGTGGGGTATCTAGAAATATACCTCCTAGATATTGCTTTGGCCGGTGAGATATAATTTCTATTTCGTGCCCGAAAAGCTGGAAAAACCGTACCAAATAATTGTTCCCTTGATTAGGATCATCGTTGCTGGTTGAAAACATGACATATTTCGCCTTTTAAAATATCTACGTGCAAAGGTTTTAGTAGACTTTCTAAGGTTTTTTGTTATTATAGTGCGTAACCCCACACTCACTAACGGCTCAGCTAACGACTCTGGAGTCCGTAGGAAGTCGCTGATATTTTCGACTCCTACGTCACATGACCTCGTGGTGTAGTTGGTTAGCACATTCCGATACTGCGGGAAGGATGCGAGTTAAGTCCCGTCGAAGTCGCAAATTTTTGCTATTTTATTTCATTTCTTAGAAGTAGACTTTCGTGTAGGAGCTTTCTGGTTTGTGTAGTAGTTTCTGCCCGTGGTTTCCCACATATCTTTTCATATTTTATATGAAAAGAGAGGAATTTTGATAAATTGCTGTACACTTGAATATTTGGTTATTGGGGACATACCAATCTTTATTGACAAAGAAAATTACAATGTAATAATAGAAAACTAGAACTAGTATTTACAATTGAAACAATTGAGCTAACTGCAGACTGTTGCATACCACCTACAGGTAGCTCAACTGATCCATAATCAATACCAGTCAGAAGCGTCCCCAAGATGCTGGCTGTATTGCCCCGCTATATGGTAAAGCTGATGCGCCAGATACTCACCAGCTCTCGAGTCACGCGTCCCGTCGACCAGACGCTCAAGATAATTTTTAAAAACACAAAGCCTCGGTAGCACACCACATTACTTAACTATTTTTAACATTGTGATTATAGCACTTTAGTTTTTTTGTTAGTTTTGTTTTTGCTACTTATTTACTACTTATTTTTAACCCCGACGCAAAAAGAGAGGGGTGTTTTAAGTTTAACGTGTCTTTCTGTGGTATCGTGGCTCCAAAACAGATGAACCGAGTTTCGTTTAGTTTTTTTTTTTGTGTCATAGATAATTTTATCCTGAGTAATTAGCCATGTTTCATGAAAATCTGTCAGGGGGGTTTTATAAAAATTTTAATTTTGTTCTTGTTTCTTTTAAGTCATTGTGTCCGAGTAACAAAAAGTGTGTCTATGCCTATGTAAAAACTCCCCTTTATTTAGAGGAGATGTTCAGCAGGAGATGTATGTGTGCTGATGAGGTAAAAGTACATTATTTTTCAACCTTACAATGTCACAAAATATGTTTAAAATTAAAGGTTTATTTTTTAAACAGAACCTACCTTCTCCCACTTCTTGTCAGCAAGTGAGAAGCACCAAAGATCCCTGTAGTGGTGGAACTGAGTCTCCGTGGGACTGGTAAACTCACCTCCAAACACCCAAAGCTCTCCTCTGTAACATCAAAATTTATTTTATTTTTATTATACTCAATTGTTTTATTATACTATTTTTTTATATACTCAATTTTTTATTTTTTCTTGTTGTGCCTGTTAAGGAAATAACTTCTTTTTCTATCTTGAAGATATTATTGCAATCAATATCATAGATGTGGGATGCAAACATAGAAAAAAGCCTCTGACAAAACATAGGAGTGAAGAGAATTAATGAACATCTTTTGATTATTTCTTCTTAGAATTTAGTAGTTCGACTAGTCTATTTGCTTATTTTGTAAGCCTACAGAAATAAAATATTATTGTAATTCCCACTCTAAAACTTATGACAGAATTATTTTTAGTTAATCAAAAATGAAGTCCTTCATTTTTCCCCAATCAATATCAACTAATAGAAAGGGGAAAAAAATATTTCAGTTTAGGTAACCTTATGGTAAGGGGCCTTTGTCCACATATGGCCTATGAAGGCTACAACTATTTTTTAAGCAATATAAGAACATACTTATTAGACGGAGTAGCAATTGCTTGATGGGCACTGCGAGGAGCGGGACCTCCGGGAGCCTTCACCTGCTTCCATGTGCCTTTGTCAGGGTTGAAGAACAATAGATCATTGTATACCTCTGTCTGGAAAATATATAAAGAAAACATTACTCATAGGTCTATTCAAGAAAGTAAAATAAAAAATAAATGGAAATGTGGTCCTCTTATCATTTTATTTATTTATTTATTTTATTTAATATGGATTTGAATGAGAGCTGTTCGTGCAAGCTATAATATGGGTCCCAGAGACTCCCTGCATAATAAATTCAAAGAAATAAACATAATGAAAGTAGTGAGTTGCGAAAATTATCAGTAAATAAATTCAAACAAATTGTCAAACATATCCTTTGTAAAAAGGCTGACTACAAAATATCAGATTATCTAGAGGATAAAAAAGCTTGGGACGAGTTTTGCTCCAGCTTGAAAAATAACAACTAACAGGCTAAAGGTTTCTTCGTCGCATCTTTACTTTGGTCTACTGAAGGGAAAGAAATAAAAATATCACTTTATTTCCGTGTCAGTGTTTAGTTTTATAATTTGACCTTTTCTAAGTGTACATTTATCATATTTATGGGAATAAAGAGTTTTTGATTTGATTTGAATAAAAGACATACAAATGATCCTATTGATATGATCTCTTGTGTTTTTAGTACTTACCCTTTGTCCATCATGGTACTCTCCGCCGAACATGATAAGTTCATTGTTAGTCGGATGTGGTGTCAGTGATGCATAGGCTCTTGGAGATGGTGCACCTTTCAAGGATTTCTCTGAAGCAGCTGAGCGTTTAGCTTCCTCTTTCTCAATCTGCGCTATCACTTTGGCTATGTCTTCCTGGAAGAAATATTTTGAGTTTTTAATAGTCATGATTGGCCATTCATGGATACCAGAATGTTATTTATATTCTTTAATTAAGCTACTAGTATAATAAATATACTAGGTATGCTAGAAACGTTTAATAGTACCGGCATGGACTAACCTCACCCATATTTGCAAGCTCTTTCTTTAATTTGTTGGCTAGTTTCTTTTCAGTTTTAGCAGCCGTTTTTTCAGCACCACTAGCCTTATTCTTGTTCTTTTTTTTACCCATACTTCCGAAGTTTTTACTGCACAAAAAAACAAACCCACAAACCCAACCACAACAAACAAAACAAAAAAGTGGGGTTATGTTTTCGTTATCGGTTTTCGGTCGGTTCGTTCCGTTCATAAATAAATTCTATTCTACTCCACTGTGTGTCAACGGGAGACAATAATGTACGACAAAATATTGTACGTCACAATAATTGGTGACCAAATTTGTACACCCAAATAATTCGTGTACATGGCTTCCGATTATCGTGGTGTGCATTATAATGAGCGTACAATATCAGGCCGTGCTTTATTAACACGTGACGAGCTTCCAAACTCAATTTTGTACGGCCCATATTAAGGGTCCGGCGACGGATGAATTTCCTATACAAACGTAATACCAAAATGATTTGTAATTTGAGCATATTTTCGCCATGGTCTGCTATTATTTGTATTAAAATAGTATTTATCTAGGTTCCTAACACATTTTTTTTTCAAAATACCTTTGTGACATGAAATTAAACCGAATCGCAATTTTACATTAAAGAATGAATGTATTCTTAGTTTTTGTGTAGATAAGTATTTTGAAAAAAGATTGTGGCAGGAACCTAAATAAATACTATTCGAATACAAATAATAGCAAACCATGGTGAAAATATTCTCAAATTACAAATCATTTTGGTACTACGTTTGTATGGGAAATTCATCCGTCGCCGGACCCTTAACCACCCGAATAATTCGAAGCCATGACACGGTTTATTGGGGTGTACAATATAGGGGCATGCATTATCAGCACGTGTTGCTATTGTACGCATAATAAAACAAATCCACTAGAAGACAGCAGCTGTCAAATCGATGCTTCCTTTACACCCATGGCGTGATAACGATTGAAAATCGTGCACCAGGTGGCAGCACTGGCAGACAGTTTTATTTATCTATGGTCAGTGCTTTCAGTTTCGTTACCGCCAGTACAGTAGTATTGTTCTGTGCCGCCAGGGCTCCACTCCGTCCAGTTAGTAAACATGTTAAATAACTTTCACTAGCAAACATGTTAATTAATTGTGAATAACTTTCACCCATATTCTTACCATTAGCACCCATAATATGTATGATGTACAGTGTCTATCTATGTGAAACGGAAAATGGGAGGTCAATAATGCTCTACAGGAAATGTGGTCAAAATGGCTGGTATTGTAGCCATTCATAGAAGACAAGGCCAACAAGGACTTCAAGACGATTACAAACAGATGAATCAATCGTAAGCATTTACAAATTTTATGTGTTAATTTAGTTTTCTAGTGTTGTGTCCAACCTAGCCTATGTTCTTTTATATACCTATAATGCAAGTATACTTAAATGTATACACAGCCTTTGACAAAACCTTTTCTTATCTCATGAAATCAATTTATTCCTACTCTAGCCAAACTCAAAATACCTACGAAAACTGTTGTGCAACAGAATCTCCTCATCATAGTTCAGTAAAAACTTTAAAAAGTTTCAGTTTCAAAGTAATATATTAATTTCTGGGATATGGCAATTATTTTTCAATCGGTTACATACCTATTTCGTGGCCTTGTAAACTTCAAGCTAATGATTTATTAAATTTAATAACGTATTTTTTATCTTCTATTTCAGAGGCAATCAAGAAACATGTTGCCAATCAACGAGATACAAGACAAAAATCATTTTGCCAGAGAAGAAGAAAGAAGTCAGTCAGTCATCTTTTATCTAAACAGGTAATCATTTTGTATCTATTTTGTCTAATGATTCATTGAATTGTTAATCAGTTGTACTGAGATAAAAACAACGGGATGACATTGTTTGTTATCTTCTGAAAGCAGTTCAATGACTAAATGCTGATCCATTACTTGAACCCTCATCAATCATCCATCATAGTATTGTAGTTTCAATAACAGTTATGTCATACTCATAAAGTTTTTACGTTTACCTACTATTATTTAGTAATTAATAGTAGAATAGTTATCTGAACCAACTAGACACTAAAACCATACGTTATTTTTCTTTTATAATTTCTTTTTTATTTATTAATTCCTGTTTCAGCCGGGTAAATGTGGAAAGAAGTGCAGTACCTACCAATCGATTAAACTCCTCTGGAAATTCAAAGAAATAATGAAAACCTAGGAAAATACATCAACATAAAATGGAAACTGTTATCAATACATACACATACAGTACTCCCAGTGCTAACATGGTGATGCTAATTTTAATTTTCACACAATATCATAAAGCTTGAAGTCTGCCAAAGATTGAGGAAGATGAGCATGTTAGTTTTTAGAAAGCTAGATAAAATTAAGAAAGATAAATAAATGGAATCGAATAACATGTTGTGCCAACCCCACCCAGAGTGGGATGTGGGCAAGGCAAGAGCAGATGAGATTCAATCATGAGGAGCAAAACGAAACTAAATAATGTCTACAAAATCCTCAAGAACAAAATGATGGGTGATGGGCAGGACAAACAATACAAGGAACAGAGAAATGTTTCTGTCTAAGTTTATTTTGCATTGGTCCCCTAAGTATTACAAATCAAAATATAATAGTAATAATAAAAACGAAAAGATGAACTTAATTCAGGCATGGTCTGGTCATCACAAAAAACATGGAAGCGGCTTTTGTCAAAAGGCAAACAGAAGACATGTCAAAATAAATGAATTCAAAATTCAAATTCATTTATTTTGCAAAACATGGGTAATAGTTTTAAATAGATATTATTATTAGTATTATGGTTAAAGAAAGTGGACTTTTTGTTGTTAATTCATATTTTATTAAAAAAATTATCTTAGCATGGTTCTAAAATTTTTGTTACTACTAATTATACCTAATAAATAACTGTCTGAATAAAAGGCTTATATTATTATTATTAATTCTACCTTATTCTACCGATTTCTACCCTAGACTTCGCATGTATTGTTCGGGAGTAAAAAGTATCTTTTATGTAAATCCAGGCCTAGAACTACATCTTTGCAAAATTTAAGCCGAATAAGTTCAGTCGTTCATGAAGAGAGAACATACCTAATGAACATTATGTAAACATCCAAACTTTTGCTATTATATTAAGTTCATAGTCATGTAGGTCTCCAGGACCATTTTATTGAATGTTTGAAGGTATTTGTAGGTACAGTCTAGTTTTTTGGATTAAAAATACGGTTAACTGAAATTTTTACTGGGAGTTTAAAAATAAGCAATTTTATAGATTTCGGGAGAGACAATTCACTAACATGTGATGACCTGAAAAATAAGTGCAGGTAGATGCTGGATGTGGCAAGCTGAAAACATTGTAACAGAGATGGAACATCATTCTTTTTTTGAAGTCGGTAAAAGCCTACATAGAATAATTCCTTAATTTTACACTGTATTTAAGTTACAAATACTAATGCCTCACGGGAATATATTTTAATGGAACTATCTCGGGATTATTCTTAATAGACCTAAATGCAATGCCGAGAGCACCAGCAAAGAGAAATGAACGGTGAACGTACAATAGACTTAAAAAACCTACGCTTTACCTACCAATCTCCGATATACCTAGATACCTCATTGATCCATAAAGTGGGTAATCCTAGTAATAGCTAGCATGACTTCGATTTCATAACCTTCCGTTATACCTAATCTGTGATTTAGCGGAGGTAGGTAATCGCACAACAGGGTGTGCGTGCAAGAACTGACATATTGTATAGGTTTATCTCAATTTTGTATTCTTGAAAATAAATGATTGATTTGAATTGAAACGTAGTAACTTACTAAGCGTGCATACGCGCGAATGCAGAACTGCAGACAGATTCGCGCACAAGTTACCAAGCGCGTGCTGTATGGTAACTTGTTGATTTATATATTCCTACGTATCTTATATTATTAAGAGATTTTTTACACGTAGCGTCAGCTAAGCAAATTGTGCCGAGCAGCTGGTTAGTTAGAATTACTTAAGTACGCAGGTAGGTTCGCGTGGAAGTCCCGCCAAGTCTCGCTCAGTTTGCATAGTCTAGAACGAGATGCCCTCTATTTTGACGTAGAAAAGCAGCTGTTAGCTATTTAACGTTCTGGCGGAAAGCTGAAAAGAACTTTTTGAGTTTAACTGAGAATCTAAAATATATCCTTTCTAAGCCCAGAAAGAATTCTAATAATAATGTAGTTAAGATAGGGATGTAGGTAATTAAAAATATGAAACTAAAGTGACGACCTCCGTGGCGCTGCGGCAGAAGTTCCGCCTGCGACGCAAGAGGTTGCTAGTTCGATTCCCGCCTCGGAACATATTTGTGTACGATTTGCAGAAATTTGTTGCATTGGTCTGGGTGTTTTTATGTATTATAAAAAAAACCTATCTATGTACCTATATAATGTATTATATATATATATCAGTTATCTAGTACCCATAACACAAGCTTTGAGTAGCTTGCTTTGGGGCTAGATGGTGCTGTGTGGATTGTCCAGCATTATTTATTTATTTAAAATAAATCAGCCGGCATCATCTAGCCTAGCCCAAGATAAATAGAACTTGTTATATATGTACTGATATACCTACTTAATACAAAACAATACAAACACTTTGCCCGAGGCGGGAATCGACCCTGCAGCCAATCGCAGGCGGACCTTGGCGAAGGTAATTCGAATCAGTTGTCAAGTACCTACCTAGCTACTTGACTTACTTTGCATAGTAAAATAATGTATCTACTTAGGTACTTATCTAAACAATGCCACGAAAGTGATTCTCTACATAGTATAAAACATAGTCGCTTCCCCTGTGTATGCTGAGATCTTTCAAACTACGCAACGGATTTTCATGTGTTTTTTTTAATAGATAGAATGATTCAAGAGAAAGGTTTGTATGTATAATACATGCATAATATAGTAGACAAACGCTGATAATTTTAGAGGTTTCTAATGTGCATTTTTTTGCGCTTACATTGCAAACGCTGGCTGAGCTGAACCCTACGAGGTAGATCAAAATAATGTACTACAGTATATAATTGTACACCTTAAAAAGGTCTAAAAAAATCCGCGATGGTATTATGTCTATCTCTTAGGGATAATCCACAATAATATTTTTTATCCTTTATTTTCTCGAAGAAATTACAGATTTCAAATGCAGGGACGTAGCGGTTGCGGGGTTGGTACCGGCTGGGGGGCCGCACCGTATTGCACCTGTGCGAAGCCGGGGCGGGTCACTAGTATAGTATAAAGTAGGTAGGGTAGGTATCAGCTATGATAATTATGTACCAACGTAATATCAGTACCTACGAAATGAAGGAACGGTTACGGTAGGACGGAACGGGTAGGTGCCTAACCTATCTAATGTTATTATTACCTAGGTAAACTATTTAATTTAATTTAAGTATTACATGTACAAGTAGTACCTAGGTAGGTAATTATTTTCTGTAGGTTAGGTAGGTGCCTACAAGTCAAACTGTTTTTAGCATTATTAGTAGGTAGGTAAGCTAGCTACCTACTTCATCAAGCACAAATAATGGGCTATCATGGAGAGGCGCGGCGCGGCGGCGGCGGCGTCGTCGGCGGCGATGGATGGCACTATACCCACTTATGAATGAATGAATGAATGAATTAACACTTTATTGCACAGTATTAATAAAATAACTTATATCTAAATAAAGTAAAAACGTACAATAGGCGGCCTTATTGCTTAAAGCAATTTCTTCCAGGCAACCTTATTAGGTACTACCAAAAGGTACAAGTCACTGACTAGTTGGTAGTGCACATAATACAGGAATATACTTTATACATACATACAATACAAATACAAACATACCTACAGAAAATTTCACATACTTACATAATATAGCTAATAACCAAGCTACACTGACATCAAAATGACAGGTTAAGGCGAATTAGAAATTATGAAACTTTATTATGGCTGAAGATAGGAAATGTGACTTAAGTTGGGATTTGAAAGAGTTGGTGGAAGGAGCAAGTTTGATAGCGACAGGCAGTTTGTTCCAGAGACGTACTGCTTGTACACTAAAAGAGTTACCATAAAAGGATTGGGAATGGGTAGGAAACTTGAGAAGTAAGTTATCTGATGAGTTGATGACCTAAGATTGAGGGAGTTTGAAGAATGAAGGAACTCAAATCAATTTTTGAGGTACGCAGGAGAAAATGAATTAAAGAGAATAGAATAGAGAAGAGAAAGAACATGCATGTCCCGGCAAAGTCGAATAGGGAGCCACTTGAGCATGGTGCGAAAAAGAGAGACATATTATTTGCGTAAACCAAATATGAACTGCAAAAATTTTGGAGACGCTCAAGTTTATCTATACTAATATTATAAAGAGGAAAGATTTGATTGTTTGTTTGTATTGAATAGGCTCCGAAACTACTGGACCGATTTGAAAAATTATTTTACCATTTGCATAAGAAGCCTTAATTATTCTTATTGAACATAGGCTACTTTTTACCGCGGGAAAATGCTTCATTCCTACGGGAAAACGGGTAGTAAGAATGCAGCTAGTGTGCGTACGTTCGCAGTCATTTAGAGTATGCCTCGCAGGTTTGGAACCCGCGCTATGACATCTATAATTCCAGAATTGAAGGTATTCAAAACGTTTTTTACGCTACTTGCAGTTTAGAGCAAAAATTTATCCGTCAGATTATACTGAACGCTGTCGCAAATTCCACTTCCTAACCCTTATTGAACGAAGGAACATTGCAGACTTATGCTATCTCATGAACATAGCGAACGGAATGGTGGACTATCCAGAGCTGGAGCTGATAGGTTTGCGCACGAACATAGGCTCACTTCGCAAGCCTAATCTCTTGTACGAGCCAATGGTTCTCGTTCATATTTTATCTTAAGGGCATGCAAATCCTGTAATAATCTAATGGCAATCTTTAATCAAACTTTGTGTAACAATAGGAACAATGAAGTAGATATAGATTTATTTAATACCTCAACCAAGCGTCTTAAACGCTTGTTGAGTAATTTATTTTTTGAGTAGGTATAAAATTGTTATTTGGTTTTATATTTTTATTAGGTAGGTATCAAACGCGCCGTCTATTTACTAACATTTCTTCGACTGGCACTAACATTTAACTTAGGTACCTAGTTATTTTTTGTGGAAACTTCTAATTAGCCGTAAGTTACCCACCATCTCTGTAATAATAGTTACCAAGCTGTTAGTTTCCCTAAAATTGTAAAATAAAATAAAATAAAATAGTCAGAAATAATTTGGCAAATTAGTGACGAGTTTTTTTTATTTCAATTATTTATTGAGAAGTTAATTTAATTTTGAAAATTATTAGACTAATATAATTAAATTATACCTATTGACCACAGTTGTTCTCACATTAAGGAAAGCTTAATAATAAATTGTGTTGTGTGCCCTTGTTCATTATAATTACTTTGATTAACAGTCTCTTTGTTTTGTTATAGAGCTGAGCGTTGTTTACGTTCATAACGTACACTAAATAGGACATGGGCCCTATTCTGCCACTCTAAACGCTTCACTATGACAATGATATCACAGAATACCAGTTTTGGTATTTTACCTTAACCGTAGATATTAATATACAGGGTGTCCCATGCAACCTATACCAGAGAAGGTCTGTGGTCAGGGAACACCTATACCTATCGATTGGACCCCCATGTATGTTCGGCGATTTTTTGTGGTTTTCGAGATATGTTTTTTTTGTTTTATTTAATTTTGGCCTTTTTAGCTATAATTTTTTCTGTGAAGCGACTCTTTGAGATTTTTTTGTTAATATCATGGCTAGCATACGTGTTTGTCTGTAAAAATACTAAACACATTTTAGCAATTTATACATAGAAAACATCCAGAAGTGAACACCCTGATAATTATCTGCAGATCGTAGAAACATTTGTCCCGAGGTGGGAATCCACCCCACGACCTCCTGCGTCGCAGGCGGACCTTCACCCGCTGCGCCACAGAGGTCATCATAATAATATACCGTAGCTGAAAGAAACTACAGAAGAAGGGACGAGCGACAAAAGTGACAAATTTGAAACCATTTCATCAATCTCTACGTGCAATAGCACCTCACACGCTATCCAGATTTTCTTTCTATGTAACTTTTCTACGATGATACCAAGATATATAAGATACCATTAACGTCGGGATATTTTCCATGATTTGAGTTTTGATCTTTTCAAATCATGGTAGGTACATATCCCGATGTAAATGACTTAAATGTTAATAACCATGATGGGTAAAGTTATTGACGATACCAATGTCATACTTTTACATAACCGATTGGTTAGCAGAATTGGGCTCCGTGTATCTGAGGAGACGGGTGCATGTAATATAAAGCGAGCGGATGAATTCCATTACTGACAATTAAAACATTCTCACTCGTGTTACAAATAAACTATCTACTTAATTCAGAATTGCGGGAACTGTTAAGGGACAGAAAAACGTACAGATTGACACATATTGATTTTTTAATCAATCTACTGAGTTTATACTCAACTTTTTACTAATTTGGACGAATCGATCTTGCAACACTGTGTGTGTCTAACAAAGGAGCTGAGACGTGAACAGGAACACTCACGGGTTGGTCCACCAGTCCCAAAGTCGCTTAGCGAGCTATGGAAAGAGAAGGATGGAATGATTAGATGATGGCATGATAATTCTGTCATCCGTGGGAAAGAGTTATTCTTGGAGTTTCTCTAAGGGATAGGTAGGATTCGTAATGAGTACATCCGACAAAGAACCAAAGTTATCGAGATAGCTCAATGAATAAGCGAGCTTAAGTGGCAGTGGGCCGGCCATATCTCGCGAAGAACCGACAACCGCTAGAGTAAACGTGTTCTTGAGTGCAGATCGCGACTTGGCAAATGTAGTGTAAGACACCCTCCGGTCAGGTGGGGTGACGATCTGCGAAAGACTGCTGGTAGATACTGGATGCGGCAAGCTGAAGAGGATGCTATGGTGCTCATTAGGATAGGCCTATGTCCAGCAGTGGACTAAAATAGGTTGATGATTATTAACCTCTCAGGAAACGAAATAGGAAACGCGGCGTTTTGCGATATTTGCGTTTTCTTGATTTCCTGAGAAAAAACTAGTACCTGCACGGACGAACTAATACTCTTGTAGTTTCATTTAGATATCTATGGTAAGTAGGTGCTTAGTTTACTAGGCACCTCTATCTCAAAACGATCGGTATTATTTTGATACTGTAAACTGATTTTAAAAATACCTAGTAACATTATTAACATTCTTTATATCGGATTAGGTACAGATATTACCTAACCATAAGTTGGTCAGTAACCAGGGCAACAGCATAAAAGACTCTAATAAATTTTAATATTCTTAGAATAATAGAAGCAGAAAAAAAAATGTTTTCACGAAATGTATGAGTTATATTTATAAAATAAATAGTAAATAAATTAGGTGCTTTACTTGCCTACATGTATATTTGTGTATGAACTTATCCGATACCGAAGCGACAGAAATCAAAAAGATCACTTTATTTCCGTGTCAGTGTTTAGTTTCATAAATTGACCTTTTCTAAGTGTACATTTATTGTATTTATGGAAATAAACAGTTTTTGATTTTGATTTTCCGATAGCTTTAAACCATTACCTAGGAACAGCTAAATCTACGGCAATTTATTCATGGTAAGTTTCTGTTAAGTACCTAGGTTAGTAAAGTGCAAACTGGGACACCTAATTCCAGATTTCAATAACTTTATTTCTTTATTAAGGCTAACATGATGAGCATTAGACAAGTCAGATTTTATAGGTGCCTACTAGATTGTTATGAAATAAGAAATAATAATATAACGAATACGGTATGTATTCGTTATTATTTAAACAATAAATAATTCTGGAAAATTCACACAGCATAATCTAGCCCCAGGCTAAGCAGAGCCCGTGTTATGAATACTACTAGATAATTGATATACCACCTACTTAATACAATACACTACATAGATATTTTTTATTATTTAGACGACGAAGTCCAGAACCCCCAGAACCAATATCTGCAGATCGTACAAATGTCCCGAGGCCGGAATAGAACCTGCAACCTTCTGTTCTCCGTCACAGGCGGATCTTCACCCACCGCGCCACAGAGCTCGTCGTCGAAAAAACCTTTATCAACATAAACAAAACAAACCCTTGTTTTATAATTTTGTAAACAAAAAGTCGGTTCAAGTTGACATTGATACTCGACACCGTCCATAGTGATGGGACACCGTAACATTTTGTGAGGCTATCGATGAAATGGTGTCGAGACCTATTGTCATACCTACTATTTGTCACCGCACCGGATTGGAAAATCAGCACGCATTGGCGTAGGCAGTTCACTGAATCTCGCATCTATACAATCGGCCTAGGCATTCTACAAAAGAGCTGATTTAACTATCCGGTGGCAACATGTGCTGCATATCTACTCATATTTAATTTTACACAATAAAAATAAAATTGATGCATCAAGTAGCCTCTATATCCATGAAAATTATATATGTAGGTTTCGTTTGGCGGCACTTACGCAACACTTGAAGGACCCACATAGGAAAGACTGATGTTACAAAATTCATGTAGATACCTATTTACAAAAATGACTAATGGTGGTCTAGTACCCAAGTATAGGCTGATGATGATGTAACAAAAGTATCGATCACTGTCGATCGACATATTACTGACTCTCATCTCATCACTTCATCACTAGCCATAGACATTCTTCGGCAATACGTCAAGCAAATCTGGACCATTGGTCGTAATAAATAAGGTTTATTTTGTATACTTGCTCTATTTGGCCACCATGGTGGCAAAAAAGAGCAACTTCGCATCTCATGGCAGGGGATTATTGGAATAAGCCCTCTGCCTACACTATCCAAACTAAAACTTTTAAAGAGGCAATAAAAACAAGCAATGACAGTATCACAAACTGGCCAATCGATTTTTAAAAATTCCTTCGTCGAACAGATTAATAAGATAAATAGGTGGTGGCGCTGATTTGGCTCGGAGTAGCGCCATAAGTGTGAAATTCGATTCCTTATTTTTAATTTTAAGCCTAGCTGAAAATGTTGAGAAACAAAATGGTATAAATATTTGAGTTCAGCGCGTGCGTCCTCCCGACGGACGCCTGACCACAGACCAACTGACTAGGTATTTTAATCTAGAAATCTAGAATGGTTTCTACCTCTCTTGACGTCACTCCATCTAGATAATCTGTAATGGGTGTAAAATTCGAAGCCTTGACGGATTAATCACAAATCACTTATAATACCTCTAACATTTGTAATAATTCCAGGGGGAAATACGATAACCACTTTTTTAAAATGGTACCCTTTTCATATTGTGTTTTAAAATCAAAACTATACAATAAAAATAAAAACTATACAAAAACAATAGGTAGAAGAAAAAAGAGGTATGCTAAAAATAGGGTACAAAAGGGTCCCTATCTCAGTAGTGTAGCATTCGGCTAAGGCCAATTCGACGCTGATTTTCAGGTAGAGCGCGACCCTATAGTAACAATATTATCAGATACTAGATAGCGGTACCTGGATTTGTTTGACGACTCAGCTGTGCAGTGGGTGGGCGAAGGTCCGCCTGCGACGCGATTATAGGTTCGATTCCCCACATGGGATAATTTTTGTATGATCTGCAAACTTTCGCCTTTATACCTAAAGTAATAGCTGACCCGTTCGCGATTTAATAATAATTGGTACCTACCTCAAATAATGTTTGTTTTCATGCACTGTCATCACCAATATTTTGGATTCAATCTATGTAACTCTACTAGGTAAATTTCGAGAACATTTTAGAACAAGTTTCAATGTTGAATGTACTCAACATGTATTCAACACAATGTATTCACAATGTATTCAACATTGAAATGTGTTCTAAAATTTAATGTGTGATGTTTTGAAATTGCGTATTGACAAACCTTGAAATTTAACGCCTTTTTGAGATTCAGAAAAAAAATAACTTAAACTAAAGAATAACTACAAAAATAACTCGGAACTGTGTGGTGAGTTAGCACCATCTCAATTCTTCCGCGGGTGTCATAAAAGGCGACTAAGGGATATCCACCGGGGGCAGGCAGCAGCGCCTCCTGCAGAACGTTTCTACCACCGAACTTCCACACAACCATGCCCAGCGTGGCGATTATGAGCATACCCCCCCCCCCCCCCCCTATGAAATAAAAGTCAATAAGGAACATATCAAGGAAGAGGCCTGCGTCCAGCAGTGGGCAAATACTAGCTGTTGAGGTGAGGTGAGGGATGTAGGTAGTTTAGGTACCTTATTCCATGTTGGCAAAGTTCGAGAACAACCAAATTTTCACATGAGGGATAACATCGGACGCAAAGAACCAGAACAACAGAAAATCTTTGGGAACGTTTTTTGAACGATATTGGACACAATAAAATCTGATAAGTTTATGAACATAAAAGAAACATCGAAAAACTACCTATATTTCTTATCTACATAATCTATCTTCTTAACATGTCCCACTATATTTCAATATTTTGACGTGTATTGGTCTCTAAGGAAAATTATTTAGTTAGATCATTTGAGTAGCTGAAAATCCAACCGGTCAAACCCCAACGCACCGAAACTTAAAGCCTCATAAGTTTTAAGGTTACACAGAGAGCAATAAAAACAATATTATTAATTCATTTTTAAAAAGTCATAAATATTATGCCATGTATTGTATTAAGTATAACAGTCATCATGGGTATTAGACCCATAAATGAAACAAACTCTGCCTAGCTTGGGCAAGATGATGCTGTGGGATTGTCCAGCATTATTTATTTATTTCAGTGTATAGAAAAGTTTTAGATCTTATTTTACTTATTTTACGGTATAACATATTGTATACCTCTAAACAAATATAAATGAAATATGAAATAATAACTAATCGGAACACTTTATTTGCGATGTCGGTGACTCGTGTAGATGACGCAATCAGGGTGTCTGCTGACGACGATATAAACATAAATAAACGGTGTTGTCTCTTTGCAGGCGGCCAGTGAACCTTCGAAAGTTGACACCCTTCGGCCAAAACTCTGCGCTTTAGTAGGTCGAGCGATGTTAAATTAGAACTCTCACCATTAATTAATTGAAGCAATAAAAAAAAATTATAAAAAAATTATGCTGGGCAATTCACACAGCATTATCTAGCCCCAAGCTAAGCAGAGCTTGTGTTATGGGTACTAGATACCTGATATTTATACTTAATACAATACACTACATAGATAGATATTTTTATTATACATAGAAAACACCCAGACCAACGGAACAATTTTCTGCAGATCGTACACAAATTTGTTCTGGGCCGGGAATCGAACCCGCTACCTCCTGCGTCGCAGGCGGACCTTCGCCCGCTGCGCCACGGAGGTCGTCAAAATGGAGAGAACTTAACTCGGACTGTTTGCGAGATTGAATCAGAAATTAGGTGATCCGTAGAAGAACCACCATAAGTTTTCATCACCATAGAGTAGTACCGGGAACCCGCTCACTAAGCCACCGCTGTCTTTCTACCTGTCCGTCTGTTAGTTATTAAAGGGTTAATAACATCTTATTAATTTTATTATTATTTATATATTTATGTGGAAAACAAACTGCTTTTACAAAACTTCAATGTGTAGAAACAGTGGTGGTATAATTCAAGCTTACCTAATAGTAGTACGAAAATAGAAAATAGTAGACTTGTAGTACGAAAAATAAGCTTAAACTTAATCTTAAATAATCATAAAAAGTTGAAACAAGTAATTTAATGAGTGAGTAAACCCAGTTTGAAGTGGTTTGCCTGTTCTTTAACAAATAGTTATGAAAGAAAGTATTGGTCTGAAGACAGAAGGTCCGAAGTCATATTATTATTTGTTGAAATTGAAACCTGTAACGGCAATTTAAATTCTTGCAAAAAGTTCTACTGTCTACCTATTACGGTTCATGATAATTATAGCCCGCTGACAACGGATGGACAAGGAATCGGGACCCGCTGACACCATTTGTGTAGGGAACCTTAAAACTTGATAATGATGTTTGCTGATTTAAAATTTTTAGTACGGAAGCCTTCGTGAGCGTGCCTTCGTGCGTCTTCCACTTCTCGGTTTTATCGGGCTTTTTTTCAATTACATTTCATTATTTTCTGAGTCTTGGACAGACGAAATCACTTTTCTTCTGAGCTTAGATACGATCTTCGCATAGGGATATTAGTTTCCTGTATTTAGGTACTCTAAGCGCAAATGCCTAGAGCCAAATTGTCTAGATCGTTCTAGAACCTCGTTTCAAGAAACCAATTTTATTGAGTAGGTACTGCATGGTTTCCAAACCAGAAAGTTCCGTAAAAACTAAAAATAATTCATTTAATATAATGGCAACTTTTGAATAAAACGCACTAGTCGAACTGGTACAGTACAAACGAAGCATGACTGTTTTTATTTCGACCAACGAGGAGAGAGATTCTCAGCCAATGGGAAGCAAGGTCGCTTTGAAAATTGGCTTTGAAATTTGTCACGTGTCAATAATGCGCACCTTATTATTGCACGGCCGAATAATGTACACCTTGATAATCCGTGTCATGGCTTCAAGTTTCCTGTGTACAATAACGGGCCGTACAATACATGGCTGTACATTATTGACACGTGACAAGCTTTCACGAGCTGATAATGCATGGCCCGATATTGTACACAACCATAATCGGAACCCTTTTTGACACGGATTATCAAGGTGTACATTATTCGGCCGTGCAATAAATTGTCGTGCATTATAGTGACCCTGTTGTGTCAACTACCTTTAATACTAATATTTTTTTGTTGTGTCAACTACATGACCACCAGCTTTGAATACATCCATGAGCAGGCGCGGTCGCAGCCCAAGACTTTGGTCACACTTCCAATGCCCCAATGGATTTCCTTTTTGTCTGCAGACCCCTACAGAAAACCGCTAAACGTTATCGGTGAGCGGTAAAAAATTAGAGTTTTTGTAAATTTTTCGCGGTAATGACCAAATTCATCTTGACGCATCCACTGCTCAGCTTCGGCAGTGTGAACCGCAGGGGCACGCCGACGCAATACGGGGATTGAGAGGCACGTCTGCGTCTTGGGCCATAAAGGTGTTAAACTGGTGTCGAGCACTGGACCTCATACAGCAGACAAAATACTATCGGCGAGCGGAGCGAGCCGCGAAATGTTGTAGTTCTGTTATATTTTATTCTGGTGTCCTCAACTCCTAACCTAGTATATGTAATGGCGAGCGAAGCGAGCCTCAATATATTTTGAGAATTTTCTGATGTTTGGGGAAAAGTAAGCAAGAGAGAACCTACCTATGACAAAAAAATATATAGCGAGCGTAGCGATCCCTGAAAACCTGTGGTAGACATAGGGCGAGCGAAGCGAGCGAGATTAACAAATATATTAGGCAAACAAAAAGATGTAACAACGCAAAATTTGGGTTTTTGTAAATTTTACGCGGTGACCAAATAAAGGAGAAGATAAAATACTATCGGCGAGTGAAGTGTACCGCGAAATTTTGTGATTCCGTTACATCTTTTGCAGTGTTTTGCTTAATGACCGCTAACACGCACATACTTTGACATGCCCTTTAATTAATTATTTATTTGATTCCAACAAATTATTTTAAATATTTTTTTCAGTCACGTCTGTCTGTTTTTTTTTCTTTGTACCTTATGTGTTTCCTATAGCGAAATACATGGTGTGTTATTGTTGATATAGGAATAAGATATAGAATGTAACGACATCAAGTGTAACATCAAGTGTACCTACGATGGAATAAATAAATATAAATACAAATACGCCATCCTGACCCTAAACTCCAACAAGAGCAAGCTTCGAAACTTTTTCGAGATTTTTTCTGATGTTTGGGGAAAAGGAAGCAAGAAAGAACCTACCTACAACAAAAAAATCTAGCTAGTCAGGCGACCCCCGAAAACTTTAAAGACTTTGCGGTGGTACATATAATTAGGAATACATAAAGATGTAACGGCGAGCGGAGCGAGCCACCGAAATTTTTGTTACTTTTTCAGGTGGTCACAAACTAGTCCAGAAGAGAATGAGAAAATAAATAACACCGAGCCCTGAAAATTTTGGAAATTTTGCGATGCTTAGAAAATTTATATCAGGTTTCAGGTATGAGCCGCAGCCTTATTTGAAATTGGTGAGGAATGCGTAGCAAGACAAAGAAGCTAAATAATGAGCTAAGAACAATTTATAACAAAAACTATAGTAGTTTGACGAATTCTTTACGTCTCTCGTTATGGGATGAAACGTTGGTGTTCTTCCAACTGTAAGCTTTGTTTATGAATATTAGTTTATTTAGCGGGAATTTTCCATGAATAAAAGCTGGCCTGAGACCTGAGTCACAGCAACAACACAACCCAGTCAGGGTGATTAGCGTAGGAAAGTTCCACCCGAAGCGACACGAGCCAAACCGACGATTGTTTAGGTACGTAGGAAAAATCCAATCCGAAGCCACCCGAGCCTAACCGACGACGAGTCCCGATGCGAGCATTCGAGCGGCAGTGCACTCAGTCGAGTGCCTATAAAATGCAAGGGCAAACTGAACGGGTATTCATTCTATTTCGAGAATTTAACGAGTAGTCATAATTATCTGAAGTGTTGTTAAAATTAAAAGCCAGTCAGTACTGATAAATTATGGTAGTATTTGAGTAAAATAAAAGACGAGAAAGTTTACACGTGTTTGCTGTTCCTCCTGACTTGTAGTGAGATAACAAAACACAAATAAGGTTCCTAGTTCGCTGACATCCTCAATGAACAATTTATGAGTTTGTCGAATATCATCAAAATACGAGGACAACAGACTAAAACGTATAGAATCAACGGCGAGCAAAGCGAGCCTTGAAAATTGTAATCATCTGGCTGTGCGTGTGAGTTGTTTGGCATTAGATTTTTTGCACTTACAAACTCACCTGCAATGAAGATTGAGTCCTGGACTAGAGCAAGCCAGAAGTCTTATAAAACAGCAGAATGTTATCAATGAAAACATTCTGCAGTCATTATTATCATCGATCGGCGAGCAGAGCATGCCGCAAAAATTTGTTTGATTCTTGGAGTATTTTACAAACTGACCTAAAACGAGGGATGAGCCAGAGAGAGATGACCAGAGGCAGACAGACAATAAAGTTGCAGACGAGCCTCGACAATTTTTGTTTTTTGTTAGATTTTTCGGTATTTTTTATAAAATTTGACAAAGTGACCTAAACCGGAGGTCGAGATCTGGACCATAGTCAGAAAGAACAAATGTTATCGGCGTGCGAATCAAAGTTCGTAAATTTTGTTGTCTACTTCGATTTCTTTGCGCTGCTTGACAACAGTTGACCTCGCAGATTATTAATTGTTACATTTTTGTGCTGTTTACTGCGATGGTTTGATTGATACAAGCTTACTTTAACAAACCAGCTAGAGCACTCAAGTTCAGTTCAGTTCTAGTCATAGGTAACGTCGTCGTCGGTTGCCTCTGCGCTGACCAAAACACAAAGCACAAAAAGCAGTAAACGGCGATTTTTATTGGTAATCCAATAATTAATATTATATAAATAATTTAATCAAAGTGACAGCAGTAAACCGGAAAAAATAATCATCCAACTTGTGATTGCCATTTTTTATGTAGGTACCTAAACTAATATTTTGGAGGGGTCACGACCCCCGTAACCCCCCCCCCCCCCCCCTGGATCCGCGCCTGTCCATGAGCTACTTTATTTGACAGGTTTCTCCGGTATTGTCTCTATTAAATCAAGATTAAATTACAATACCGAAAAAGCAGAATAAACCTAATTAATCTCTTGTCTTTGAAGTTGTACCTAGTTCCCAAAATAAAACGAAATGATGATAGAACAAAAGTTTGAATGGATTTTGAACGCATCCCAAGTAAACGAAAGTTGTGTCAGTTTTTGACATTCAATACTTTGTCAAATATTCATGAATGTCAATGTCAAGTTACTCTGTCATTCAATGTCCAGTCACAAAACGTAGGTAGGAATTAAGGAATTATCAAACCTTATTTATTCTATTTTCTCTGAATTTAGCGGTAGTCCACTTAGAAATAATGGTAAAGTGAAAGACGATAGAACTATACCTGCCACATACTTTTAATTACCAGTTACTATGAATATAGGAAAGATGAAAGATGGTGATGGACCCTCGGCCCCTCCGGTAGGTTGTTTTCTTTCTTTTCTGCCCTATAATAATATGATTTCATAAACAAACCTGTTACTAACTCGACGTTCTTGTAGACTTCAGCATCCACGCAAGAGTTCTATATCAGAGTGCCAAAGAATGTGAAGAAAAAGCATCATGTGATGAGGTTCAACGCAACCCTGAACGTAGACTTTGCTAAATGGATTAACGTAAAGATGGAACGGGAGAATAACATCAAGGAGTTCAAGGGATTTGATGAAGATATGCCTAAGTAAACATCCGTTCATAACAAGGAAACCCTTAATTTTCTTTGAAATCCAAATGAATTGTAACTAATAGATAGAATGGCAACTTTTTAGGTTTGGTGCAGGCTCAGAATATGGCCGTGACGTAAGAGAGGAGGCTCGCCGCAAGAAGTTTGGTATAATCTCTCGCAAGTATAAGCCTGAGGACCAGCCTTGGATACTCAAAGTTGGCGGAAAGACTGGGAAAAAGTATGAAGTGGGATGGTGTTAAAACGACTTTACTTTTTTGGGTCGCTGTGGAGTTTAAGGGACGCAAGGAAAAATCAATTTTTTTTACCACCCCGCTTCGGGTTGGTGGGACGTCTGTGTTAACATTATGGCTCTGGGTGCAATAATGCATAATATACACAATCTTTCAGTCACAGAGTCGCCACGAAACCGCCCCCCCCCCCCCACGCTCCGCTTCGCGGGGGTTGGGCGCAGGTTGAGATAACTCAAGTAAGAACAACTTAAAACGAGGACTCCTTTTTAACAAGTGTTTACATTATGGCTCTGAAAAAAAAGTTGTTGTAAATTTTCTTTTTCGCCTTGTAATTGACCGACACATTTTGACTTCTAGCACCAAGGTCATCGAACTAAGAGTCAAGATCACTAAGAAAAGTAAAGCTAAGCACCCTTAGTGACCCCCTCCACAATTAGAAAAAAAAATATATATAATAAGTTTAATAAACATAAAAATTTTCGTCAAAAATTTTCTGTCTCTTTTGCCTTGTAATTGGCTGCATCCCGTAAACTCCACTCAAACCCTATTTTGCCTTGGGACAAATGTTTGTATGATCTGCAAATATTTTAATTTTTTTATTATTTGCTCTTCATAACCTGGCGCTAGATGATGCTGTGTGAGTTGTCCATCATTATTC
This sequence comes from Eupithecia subumbrata, assembly GCA_949316285.1. Taxonomy (NCBI): domain Eukaryota; kingdom Metazoa; phylum Arthropoda; class Insecta; order Lepidoptera; family Geometridae; genus Eupithecia; species Eupithecia subumbrata. The sequence goes on along the minus strand of OX438650.1, from coordinate 16,039,688 downwards.
ATCTATTTATGGTCTGTATTTGAGCCATTTTGGGACCGGCTTCCTGAAGATGTTGTAACAGCCCCCTCTGTGAACAGCTTCAAAAACAGACTCGACCACTGGTTACGAACGCACAATCTGACCACAACAAGAGACAAACTAGTGTAGTGAAAAACTTTAAAAGCACTGTGATATAGACAAATCAGCTCTCAGCTGCTCGTCTATAATCCAATAATAATAATAATAATTTTCAGTTAAAGCAAAGGCTCCTCACAAAGTTTTCATCAAAAGAACTTTCATAAACCTACTTTTTATCTAAAGTATATCAGTAAGCAAAAGTAGGTAATTTATTAAAATAACTATTCCAAATTAAAATAAGGTTAAAAATTTGGTATTTGTTCTATGACAGATTTAAAGGCATCAGAGAGGGTGGTGTATCGGAGAATGCAGCTTACTATGTATTCACACATGCCGCAGATGGTGCCATTGATGCGTACGCTTTGCAGGAATGGTAATGCACCACAGTCAATCTATTTTAATTAAAGTTCTAATGAATTTTATACAAAGATTACATTGTCTTACATAACTTTTAAAACAAGTTACCTACATTGACTTTCAACACTAAACAACAGAAGAGAGATTAAAATATTAATCAATGAAACTACATAATAATGCATAACTTTGCCACATTCTGCAACACATTTTGCCAGATTTATTTGAGATGGAAAATGTTCAAATTCATGATCTACTATTTGTGATCTTATGATTTTTAAATTTTCAGGTACAATTTCCAACCAATCCAAAGGTACAAAGCCTTATCTGCAGAGGAGGCAGAACAGGAATTTGGCAGGTAAGCAGCCCAGTTAGCTAAAGACATCACAGCATCAATCTAATGAAAAAAAAAAAAAAGAAAAAATATTTATTTGTGTATAAAGAATCCAAGTTATAACTTATAATTTACGATCGGCCTCCGCACTAGGCAAAGCCTGTATCGCGGAGTCCAGTAAGGTGAGTTTCAACTTGAGTAATTATGGACTATTAGAACAAACATTAGAAAATTAAAATGTAGGAAACAATGAAACTTAAATGAGATGCTTAAAAGGGTAACTGGGCACAGTGAGAAAAACAAAACATTTTTGGGGGAGAAGGTGGATTTCCCCCAAATAGGAACAGAAGGAGATCTCCTTTGAACCGGGCCCGACCCATCTGGTCCACTGAGCCCGGTGGTCTTTCGACCAACAGTTGATGTCGGATAGTTGTATATAGCCAGTTGTTACTGAATCAAGTGTTTGCGCGATCTAGGATTGATTTCTCTTTTTGCTTCTTCCGATTGTTTTTAAATTGTTTATAACGACACGTTATTGTACACGTATATTGACAAGTTAGCCTTGTAGTTCGGTCGTTGTCGCCTAGAGGTCGCCTACACATTTATCACTACCAACTATTAAAGAACTACCTATATTACAAAACAACACTTATTCTAGTTACAATAACAATGCTCAAACTAGCCCTACTTTACTATCTTATTATAGACTAGCTGTACCCGCGACTTCGTTCGCGATTGCCTTACCTGCCGACTAATTAAGTTCACATTTAACCATTGTCTTTCATATTATGAAACGCCGCCGTGCAAAGAATCCTGTAGGGTCTACGGAGTAGACGTGTGCGCCGATCGGCGTGGCGCACGCCGCCGATCATTTTAGCCACGCCGACGCCGCCGAATTTTTCATCGGCGGCATCGGCATCTACAAACAAACAATATTCTACATCAAATAAATCACTTTATTTAACAAATTTCTTATATTTTATTTGCAAAAAGTAGTATTTTTTTATTTCGCTATCTGACAACACTGTTTGCCTCCAGTTTCGTCGGCGCCATTTGCATTTCTCTTTTCACTTGTCAGTCTGGCACACAACTAGTGAGAATTGAAAGTTTTTGGAGGTTTCGAAGGGTATCTGTTTTTAAATGACAAACTGTGCACTATGTCAGACAACGACATAGATCGGAGTTCGATACAAAAGATCGAAAACATTTTGCTGTGAAAACCCTCTATTCGTCATCTAAAAATAACTTTGTCTTTTCCCTGTTTTTTTTTGTAATAATGTGATTTAACTGTTGCTATAGAGGTTTTTTTGTTATTGAAATTTTGATTTTATAATTGTTTTAAGACAAATAGGTAAGTATGTCATTTAATTATGTCATATAATATGGATTATGGCGTCTTTTACTTAATTTCACATCCACGCCGATTACGCCGATGACGCCGCCGCCGCCGACAAATAGGACGCCAGACGCCGCCGCCGGTCAAATGAGCATCGGCGCACATGTCTACTACGGAGGATAACATGTTGTCATCGTCAATCCCATTCTTTATCTACACGACTTTTAGCTACGACTCGGCCAGCGTCAGTGTTAAGAAGTGTCATACTCGTTTCCTTCTTACTCATGGTTCCGATCAGCTGGGGCCCTATTCTGCTATACTAATCGCTTCACTATGACAGGGGTATCGACACAGAATGTCACGTTTTGGTATTCCACCTCAGATGAAGGAAATTATGATGAATGCAGATGGAGAGACGCGCGTCAAGTTTGAAACTATTAATTTATCTCGTACACACTATCTGGAGTTTTATTAATCTAAGGACTCAACGTGATGATTCTGCGACGATTCCACTGTCATACTGAAGCAATTGTATTGCAGAATTGGGCTCCTGATCCATTTGACTGGACCACCGTAATTTTTTTTTCGTTAGTAGGTAGGTACAGTTGGCTGTGTACAAAAGTAAAAAATATTTTTCTGTGGTCCAGTTAGTTTAATTGGACCACTTACTGCAACCAAACTTCGGAAGTACAGTTAACAGGACCAGCTAAACCACCATAATATCATGTAAGGTAGGAACCTAACTTATTTTTCCAAGACACCACCTTAGTAGGTAGGAACTACTAGGAACCTTACTAATGGGTGCGTCTTGGAAAAATAAATAAATAGGAACTTACCTACCCTTTCTCTACAATTTTTTTTCTCCAATCTACAGATTATTTCATCAATCTACTGATTTTCTACTCGATTTTCTACTGATTTAGTCAAATTTGATCTTGCAACACTGTTTCTAACAAAAAGAAAGCATGAAATCGGAGGACGCGTAGACCTGTCGTGATGCGCGGTTTCAGAATTTTACTTTCATCCTGATCCCAGGGGAACCTTACTGAATTCCAGGATAAAATTTATCCCATGAACTTACTTGAACTCAAATCGTACCAATTCAGTCCAACTCATTCAGTAGTTTCGGCGTGATGCGCGGTCAAGGAATTTTACTTTCATCCCTTCTCCCAGGGGAACCTTACTAAATTCTGGGATAAAATGTATCTTTCCTCGTAGTATGAACTCAAATTATGCCGAGTTCCATTCGAATTCATTCAATTGTTCCGTCGTGATGCGCGGTTAAAGCATTTTACTTTCATCCTCTCTCCCAGGGGAACATTACTGAATTCCGGGATGAAATGTATCCCATGTCCTTTCTTGTAGTATGAAATCAAATCGTGCTAGGTTTCATTCCAACTCATTCAGCACTTTCGGCGTCATGCGCGGTGAAGAAAGTTTACTTTCATCCCCTCTCCCAGGGGAACCTGACTGAATTCCGGGATAAAAAGTATCCTATGTCCTTCCTCGTAGTATGACCTAAAATCGTTCCGAGTTTCATTTCGATACCTTCAGTAGTTTCGACGTGATGCGCGTTTAAGAAACAGACAGACAGACAGACAGACATGTATGAAAAAAAATACAGTTTTGGCTTCAGTATCGATAATAGAGTGCCCTCCAAAAAAAATTTTCAAAATATCTTCAATGTACAGAATTGGAGCTGTTACAGTTTTATTATAAGTAGGTATAGATAAGTATAGATAGGTACCTAAATGTATCTATGACTTAAGAATATAATAAATACATGAAAATTAAGAGAGAAAAGAAAAATTACAGTAACAGAATGAAAAAATTATCAATTAACTATTCGAAGTAAATCTTCTGTAGAGTCATAAGAAAGGCTGAGTAACCATTTATTAATTGAGCGCTTTGCTTCAAGAACAGATTTATTTTTAACTAGCTGTACCCGCGACTTCGTTCGCGATTGCCTTACCTGCCGACTAATTAAGTTCACATTTAACCATAGTCTCTCATATTATGAAACGCGGCCGTGCAAAAAATCGTGTAGGGTCTACGGGGGATAGCATGTTGTCATCTTCAATCCCATTCTTTATCCACACGACTTTTAGCTACGACTCGGCCAGCGTCAGTGTTAAGAAGTGTCATACTCGTTTCACTTCTTACTCATGGTTCCGTTCAGCTAGGGCCCTATTCTGCTATACTAATCGCTTCACTATGACAGGGGTATCGACACAACGTTTTGGTATTCTACCACAGATGAAAGAAATTATGATGAATGCAGATGGAGAGACGCGCGTCAAGTTTGAAACTATTAATTTATCTCGCACGCACTATCTGGAGTTTTATTGATCTAAGGATTCTACGTGATGATTCTGCGACGATTCCATTGTCATACTGAAGCAATTGTATAGCAGAATTGGGCTCCTGATCCATTTGACTGGACCAGCTAAAATACCATATATCGTGTAAGGTAGGAACCTAACCTATTTTTCCAAGACGCACCACGTTAGTAGGTAGGAACGTAACTAATGGGTGCGTCTTGGAAAAATAAATAGATAGGAACTTACCTACCCTTTACCTTCTAATTTTTTTCTTCAATCTACAGAATATTTCATCAATCTACTGATTTTCTACTCGACTTTCTTCTGATTTAGTCAAATTCGATCTTGCAACACTGTTTCTAACAAAAAGAATACATGAAATCGGACGACGCGTCGTGATTCGCGGTTTAAGAATTCTACTTTTTCCTCTCTCCCAGGGAACCTTACTGAATTCCAGGATAAAATGTATTCCATGTCCTTCCTTGTAGTATGAACTCAAAACGTGTCATGTTTCATTCCAACTCATTACCTATGTAGTTTCGGCGTGATGCGCGGTGAAGGAATTTGACTTTCATCCTCTCTCCCAGGGGAACCTTACTGAATTCCAGGATAAAATGTATCCCATGTCCTTCTTTGAACTCAAATCGTACCAATTCAGTCCAACTCATTCAGTAGTTTCGGCGTGATGCGCGGTGAAGGAATTTTACTTTCATCCCTTCTCCCAGGGGAACCTTACTAAATTCTGGGATAAAATGTATCTTTCCTCGTAGTATGAACTCAAATTATGCCGAGTTCCATTCGAATTCATTCAGTTGTTCCGTCGTGATGCGCGGTTACCACAATGCTTGAAAACTAAAGTTTTCAATCAGTGCGTCCTACCCGTCATGACCTACGGAGCTGAGACGTGGACACTCACGGTAGGGCTGGTCCACCAGTTCAAAGTCGCTCAGCGAGCTATGGAAAGAGCTATGCTCGGAGTCTCTCTGAAGGATAAAATTCGTAACGAATACATCCGACAGAGAACCAAAGTTATCGACATAGCTCAAAGAATTAGCAAGCTGAAGTGGCAGTGGGCCGGCCATATCTCGCGAAGAACCGACAACCGCTGGGGTAAACGTGTTCTTGAGTGGAGACCACGACTCGGCAAACGTAGTGTAGGACGCCCTCCGGCCAGGTGGGATGACGATCTGCGAAAGACTGCAGGCAGATGCTGGATGCGGCAAGCTGAAGACAGGGCGCTATGGCGCTCATTAGGGGAGGCCTATGTCCAACAGTGGACTGATATGGGCTGATGATGATGATGATGATGATGCGCGGTTAAAGAGTTTTACTTTCATCCTCTCTCCCAGGGGAACATTGCTGAATTCCCGGATGAAATGTATCCCATGTCCTTCCTTGTCGTATGAAATCAAATCGTGCTAGGTTTCATTTCAACTCATTCAGCACTTTCGGCGTTATGCGCGGTGAAGAAATCTTACTTTCATCCCCTCTCCCAGGGGAACCTGACTGAATTCCGGGATAAAAAGTATCCTATGTCCTTCCTCGTAGTATGACCTAAAATCGTGCCGCGTTTCATTTCAATACCTTCAGTAGTTTTGACGTGATGCGCGTTTAAGAAACAGACAGACAGACAGACAGACAGACAGACAGACAGACAGACATGAATGAAAAAAAATACAGTTTTGGCTTCAGTATCGATAATAGAGTGCCCTCCAAAAAAAATTTTCTAAATATCTTCAATGTACAGAATTGGACCTGTTACAGTTTTATTATAAGTATAGATGTCACAGTGTTTTGCAACAATATTATAGACAAAAGCTTTAAAGAATCGCCAAAACGTTGAGCAAAACGGTTTTTTACTGACGGAACAGGAATTTTATAAACTCTTCTGACAAACAGGTTCAAGCTATTACCTATTAAAAACAGGAGTCATGATGGAACGGTGAACATGGGTAGACATTCTAGAGATGAAGAGCTGACGGACATTCAGGACACCACTCTCTTTATATAAATCAGTTGTGGGGAATCTGTAAGGTTTATGTAGCATAACCTTCAGGACGGAACGTTGTGCCCGTTCAACTTGCAGCAAATACGTTTTGGCAGCACTGCTCCAGCAGGTTATGCAGTATAGTAAGAGAGACTGGCATAATGCATAGTACACCAATTTCAGGAGTTGTATGTCAGCTGCATTTAGCAGATTTCTCATGATGTGAGCAACTTTTCTGGTTTTTGCTGATAACGTCTCAAGGTGGTGTTTGAATGTTAAATTTTCGTCCACAAATACTCCCAGATATTTGATAACTCTAGTTCTTGACAAAGTTTCGCAATGACAAGAGCTTCTTTCTGTACAAGAGTCATGAATTTTTATAACCGTATTTATAGGTGGAGGCGAGGCAGCTGTTTTATGGAAGCAGAGTAATAGTTCCCATAACACAAGCTCTGCTTAGCTTGGGGCTAGACAATACTGTGTGCATTATCCAGCACTATTTAATACTGTTTGCTCTTGCCTTATTTCCTTATTTAGCAACTAGCTTTTATTAAGTATTCAGTATTATTATATCATGCTAAAAATATTACTGCTTTGTAAGTATTAAGTAAAGTACCTGCAGCTGTGTGCAGTAGGGTGTCCCGTAAAAACTTTTTTTGGATTTCCGTATTGTAAGACCACTCGAAAGTTGCGAAATTGTATGTAGATTACGAATAAAATTAAAAAAAAATCTGATGAAAGGTCTTTAGGCCTCTACCGGCCTTCAAAGTTTTCAAAAAATGACTTTTTTATGTCGATATTCGACTCTTTGTAATTTTGAATCCTGAAAAAACTATTATTATTTCACTGTGTTTTAGTGTAGTACCTGAACGGATATTTAATCTGCGTGGTTAAAAAAGTTACCAGCAGCTTCTTATTTGTTAGGGTTACCCTCAATTCCACCACCAATTTCCAACTTTTTAAAATTATATTCTTTACGTGATTCGCGAGTGTTTTGTTTATATTCAAAGTAAATTTTATGCCATAAGGTACAGTTTTGATTACAATAGTATCAAAACTGAATATTATTGACTTTTAAAGAAGGTGTTCGAGGCGAAGTGAAACTACATTTTCTATATTTGGACATCAACAAAATTTTGACGAAAGCTTCAATTCCAATCGTTACAAGCTTATTTTAAAAGGTAACCCAGTTCAAAAGGATACCCCAAAAGCAAACGAACATATAGTTATGAAAACATACTGAAATGTTTTGTTGAAACGTCTTTATGTTGCTGTTTGTAATACATTAATTTCATTTGAATCTTGTTTGTGGTCAAAACCATCAGAAGTTCCCATCGCTGAGCGAAGTTTTTTGTTGGACCATAGTAATTAAAAGAAAATGGTTAGCAGCAGTTTAGACAGACAAGAAATAGCTATATTTAAAAAAACAACAGCTGAGATTCGAGAGCCGAAAAATGTGATTGAAGAGTACGGATAAAACATATCTTTATGAGTTATGTCAAGCTGTTTCAACTGGTTCCTGCAGTCCTGATTTAGCTAACCGACAACCTGGGAAAATGGTGCACTCGAGACGGCTTACTACAACTAATCGGTTGCTCAGACTTTATGTGAGTACTCGAAATCCATCTGAAAACCTACAAATGCTTACCAACTACGTTGTTAGAGTTAACGCACCGATTTGGTTCTTAATCAAGTACAAGGCATCTTTTAAGGACGGAGCCGAGCATTTATATCAACTGACTATGTTCACTCGATTCTTAATTGAAAATCTCAAAACTGTTGTAGATTCTGTGATCGCAAGAAACGCATTTTTTGCGCATCCAGAGAATATATACATATCGCCATGATTTTTGATGAAAGAGAGCACATTCAGGAGCTAGGATTGTGTATAAAATTAAAGCTGGAGAAGCCGAAAATAATACAAAACGCCTCGAATATTTAGGCCTCCTAAAATAAACTTCGATATCAGTGATTACACCGAAACGATTATGTGGCAAGATGTCAAGAAACCGCACCGCCCCGGTTCTTCGACACATTTCAACTTAGGACCTTCAAAAAATTACAATAAATAAAAATTTGCGTATCAACATCTGTTGAGGTTGAGAGGTGTGTGAAATTAGTGACAGAGGCCTCACAAAGCGTAACTCACGCTAAATCGAGAGATGGATTCATTAGAGCCCGGATGCAATCGCGTGCTGAAATGCCAAATTGTGGTCACAAAAATAATTCTGGATTTTAATTATTTGTAAGCAACATTAAGATATATTTTGTTTATTTTCATTGTTAATGCTTTGTTTTATCCTTCAAATTCACTAAACACCCCCTAAACTTTACTTTTGTTTTATTTTAGACCCCTGATGTAGGTCACTATCACCCTGAAATTTACATAACTTCAAAGAGCGGTAGAGGCCTCAAGATGGGGAGTTATTTCAGTTTTTTTACCAGTTTCATAATCTTCGTAAAAAAACGCAACTTTCGATACCTCTTACGTTGCTGTAACTTGAAGAAAAAAAAATCCCATACATCGACGGGACACCCTAGTGTGCAGCCTTACACATGTTACCAATATGGATTTATAAATCATAGCCTATGTCACTCAGGGATTCTTAATTAGCTTTCTATTTGTGAAAGAATGTCAACTCATTGTTCCTGAGATCGCCCCCCTCCCCACTCACAAACAAACATACATTATTTTACCTCTAAACAGGGTGTATGTACCTACATTTCCCTGATAACAATTAAAGTCATAAGTGTCACTGTTGTGGAGATATCGGTCCATTACCTAACACCATATTGGTGTAGATGTTCAGCCTGTTGTTTTGCTATGCTCAGTAAATTAAAGGCCTAATTCTAATTCTGAGTGGAGGAACTGAGATCTGCACAGACATATTGGATGGGAGTGTATTGTGCATTATCCCCCTGCCTAAACAGGCCCTAACCAGCCCAGCTCCTTGGAGTACCGGAGCAGGACTTTTGGTGACTGACAGCTTCGTTTCAGTTTTTCTGTGGGTGTGGATGGGGTTGATTCCTCAATGAGACCCTTCAGCCCCGTCTTTTGTCTGGTTTCCTCTGTGGCCGTGCAGTGTAATACAACGTGTTCCACAGTCTCTTCTTCTTGGAAGCATCCACGACACAAGCTGCTGTCTGTGGCGCCAATCTTGACTTAAAGGCCTAATAATAGTTCAAAATACATACCCACATCTACGGCTACGTATTTTTTTTGTATTTTAAGCTGTTTTTTTATATTTTTTGTACCTCCAGACGTAATAAAGTGATAAACTACTTCTCGCTAATGTTCCGGAAGCGCATGCGCGGCGAGGACGGCGTCGACGACGTTGACGACCCGGATGATAAGAAACCGGGAACCAAGGCCAAAAAAGGTAAAAAGTCGTTATTTTAAGAACATATTGGGGGATATAACAAAAAATAGGCAGCGATGCGACCTGCAGAACTTGCAGGTACTTGGTCTATTTTAGTGCAAGGCCCAGACTCCACTAAAGCGGAAATGGGCGGAAATATCCGAAGTGGAGACGACAAGAGACGGTTTTTAGCTCGGGTGTGTCCACCGAAGCTGTGCTTAAATGCGTACTGGCTAGACTGGAGCGGAGATGTGACATCTCCGCTCGGTGGTATCCACTGAAGCTGAGCGGAGACAAGATGAATAACGACGTTCTATTGGTTTTTTGAAAGACATCTCTTCTCCATTAGTCTCGTTTTCGATTTGCTGGAGTCTGGCCCTCGGAAAAGTAAAGCGTCTATTTTAATGCAACTGCACAGATATGTTTCTAAGTTATTGAGGTAGCTGCATTTTTTTTATAAAAAGAGCTTTTTTTGCAAGAACTATCTTGTTTCGTACTACGAACTTTCTTCCTAGACCCTAATTAATCTACGAATTTTCTACAGATCTGAAGATATCGGAGATGGACGAGTGGATAGACACTGAGGACGAGTCATCGGATTCGGAAGGCGGGATCAAGGAAGAGGATAGCGATGGTGGCGCCAAGAAGAAGAAGGATAAACAGAAGAAAGGTTAGTTGTAGTACTAGCAGGCTACGCGCACTCCGCGTTGTGTCCAAAACTACAATGTGCCTATCTAAATCGCCAAAATTAGCCCTTTTGTAGAATGGCTAGGCGGATTACAAAACGAAAGCTGATTTGCTGGGAAAACCTATTTCATTTAATTACGGATGTAAGCGGGTTAACTAAGAACCTTATTTGTGTTGGAAGAACACCAACGTTTCATCCCTTAACGAGGGACATCATCAGGGTGAGTGCGGTTCTAGACGCGCGCGTTCCGCATCTCTCCGAGCACTGCGCACGAGCGCGCGTTGAGCCAGCGACGTGAGCGCCGGGGGTGGGGGTGCGCTTCTTGTAGATGCTGTAGGGCGTGAGAGACATCTCCTCGTAAAGATCCTTCTGTGTCGGGTGTTGGTATTCCCTGGGTACATATGGAACTAACAGTATCTACATTTCGTTTGACGAGATGATCGACGTTTAGCCATATTGCTGAACGTTGATCATTAAAAAATCTGCATAGGCATTTATCCGAATAGTGTTATGTAATCCGCCGAGCCTTTCTACAAACAGGGTAATTCTACGATCCGGCGGCGACATCTACATTACATGGCCCGCCTTCTTCTTCTTCTTCTTCTTTTTGTTTATGGCTTGCTGTGCTTGCTAGTTAGCAACAATTCTGCCAGTGTCCATGTAACGAGTGTCATAAACTTAAGTGCAGATAAATATGGGAAAATATTGGCCGGTAGAATGAGGGAGATTCTTATTTTCATTAATTAATTTTGAATAATCAGTTTTGTTAAATCTGAACAGACAACACAACACATAATCATAATAAGTTCGGCCTACTTACTAATGAAGGTAATCTAGCTCCGCTACCAGGCGGGGCCTCTTTGGTCTGTCACTATGACAGCAGAAAATCCGAATAAAGTAACGGTCGCACTGTGAATTGTAGTTAAGCGCTTAGGTTGGTGGATAGCCCGGCGCCTAGTGCTTCGATCTGTGGTATTGTAGGCTTACCCCCGAATACTCAAACTCAACTCAGATTTATGCACGACTCAAATGTGCTCAATTGAGCAAACAACAATGCGCAAATCTGAGTTGCGTTTCAGTATTCGGGGGTAGAGCCAAAATCCGATAACAGACATCGGACAGACATCAGACAAGCGTCTAGCTTAGCTGGTTGCCTGGATCTAAGGATGTTGTTGTCGCCTAAGTAATTGGAACAACCCGCGAAACTAGGCGGCAACCTACTGGCCAACCTAGGCGCTTCCGTGCGGGCGTGGCCACCAAAAGTAAGTTGGATTTTTTTTAAAGAAAGAAAACTATAGAGGCTTAAAAAAACCTTATCATTTATTTTAAGAAAACACTTACTTACTTTACTTTACTTTTTAAAACTAAGTCTCTCGTTTTGCTTGTAAATAATATATACACCCTAATCAAAGGTCGAAAGCTTTAATTAAGGCGAATGCGAAATTATCTTCTTTTTAAGCAACTGTAATATTGTAATAATGTAAAATTTATAAAATTACGTACATTTACATGTCTAACGCAAAAGTTCATGAAGGTATGTACAAATCTTAGAAAGTGAACGAAAATATGGTAGATTAGTAGTAGTAGCAGTAAGTGTAGTAATAGTAGTAGTAAATGTAGTAATAGTAGTAGTAAATGTAGTAATAGTAGTAATAAGTGTAGTAATAGTAGTAGTAAATGTAGTTATAGTAGTAGTAAATGTAGTAGTAGGTGGTAGAACGAGTATCTAAAACGAAAAATAATAATCGTTTTTATCATAATCCCATATATATTAGCCTGTAGGGTCCCACTGTAGGGCAAAGGCCTCTTAAGCTGCTTGCGGGTCGAATACATTGTCTTCACATAACTTTAAGATCTTGTAATTATTGTATTCTGCAAATAAACGATTGATTCTGATTCTGATTCTGATAAGGCCAACATAATACACATCAAAAATTAGATCGATAGTAGATTATAAATAAATTAGAACTAGTATTAACAATTGAGCGAACTGCAGACTAATGCAAACAATGAACAGCTCAACTGATCCACATCAATACCAGTCGGAAGCGTCCCCAAGACGCTGGCTGCATTGCCCGCTATATGTCAATGCTGATGCGCTGCACCTACTCACCAGCTCTCGGGTCACGCGTCGCTTGGACCAGACGCTCTGATAATTTTTAAAAACCCGATAACACTACTAGGTACCCCACGGACCTAGAGTCTCGATAAGAGCTTAGTGGAGGACGTATGTATGTGTTGAGGGGGAAAGAGCTGATCTCGACGACAGCGCTCTGGGCCGCAATCATGGTGTGGTAAGTGCAGTTATTTATTGGCATTACGGCTCAAGCGTTAGCAGTTGAAACGTTAGGGTGCGCGTTCACAGGCCGGCATCGGACAATCTGACAAGTGCGTCTACTGATTGGCAATCCGAATGTCGTCATTCGCACTTCGCACTAAACGAAAAAGTCCTTTAAGAATCCTCGCCGGCATTGCCGACAGTCCGCTTCGTGCATTGCGGATCTTGTATGGCAAACTGTTGATGGGGCCAGTGCGAATTGTCCGATGCCGTTCTGTGAACCCTATAACGTTTCAACTGCTAACGCGTGAGCCGCAATGCCACTAGGTAACTACACTTACTACACCGTAATCGCGGCCTTGGGCCTGTGCACGTAAAAACGAAAATCAAAGCGTGTGATTTGTTAAATAACCGTAAATTATCGTTGGACGACTATTTTCTCTAGCTGTTACCATAATAACGACTGTATGTCGTCGCGATTTTTTATCGTTGGACGACTATGGTATCTAGTTGTTCCCATTGGATCGTGACGACATTTTACGGTTCACGGCAGTCGCATTGTCGTTTGCACATCAGAACTACCACACAATATTTGATTGTGACTTTTTTTATCGTTTCACGACTGTCGTGCTACTTGTTCCCAATATAACGACAATCTATCTTCACAACAAAAAAAAACGCCGTGGACGACAGTTAACCGTGTCGTCTTAGTTTGTGAATACCTCCATTTAAATAAAAGCAACGATGCTTTAAACTGCATGATTTTCTGTCGTCACGACACTACGGAAACGCGACCTTATGCAAGTGACAATAATACATAGTTGGTTTTGCTCGAAAACTAATCAGAAACTTCGAGAAGGCCCCTTGACGCGCATTAGATTAGGTGTGGCGTTCGTGTCAGCACCGCGACCGTCATTAATAACTCGGCTTTAGGGGAACCCCTGTGCCTTATTGCCGGTGTTTAATCAGGTATCTGGGTTCCGATAAGCGAGGGCTGTGGAACTTTTGTGTAAAATAACAATAATATCTGCGAAGAAAACAAAAGTAAGTGAAGTGGTGAAAATCGTAAATATAAATAAGTAATGGGAATTAGACTATTTCGAATGTTTTTGTTTTTAAGTTCTTGCGCTTACCACACTGAGTATTAGCGTATTCTTGTAGGCACTGACCTACAGGAATGCGCTAATCAATTGCGCTACATTTTATTAAAAACAAGATCCGTCAAGTGCGAGTGTAACTCGCGCGCCGAGGGTTTCGAACGTTTGTCAACAAATATGTACCAAAAGTACCGGTTAGAGACTTCGCAATTTAACGAATACCTGAGAATAGTAGGTACCAAGGTACCAACCTACATTTCAGATGGATCTCTCTGCATGCTTCGGTTAAATGGGTGGTTAGGTTAAAGGTGGGTAAATTTTTTTCAACTTTTTTAAAAAAAAATTGAAAAACTGATTTGAAATGTCCAAACAGATACCTTTCATTTGATACCACACGGTGGGGTAGCCCCCCTTTTGAAAATTATTCCTTTTTGACCATTTTTCAAAAAGTGTTATTTTTACACTTTTTGGGGGGGAAGGGTATTTTTTAAGACTTTTATCGAAATTTCTAAGAAATTAAATAACATCGCAAAAATTTACGACTTCGGCGGGACTTGAACCCGCATCCTTCCGTCCGTCAGTAATTTTTGCGATGTTATTTAATTTCTTAGAAATTTGCCAGAGTGTGAGGCTTACACACTATTAAAATAAAAACTTTAGTTTTTCGAAATATTTTAAGAAGTATGAAACCTACAAAAAATTCAAAAACTATTTTGAAATGTACATAATGATACCTTTCATTTGATACCCCATATGACTCTGTAGGTATAACAATTTGTATGGAAAATATTCATTATCATTTTTCATTTATTTTCATTTATTTTTCTTGAAATCTGTACAGGCGCACGAAATGTATTATTATTTTAATTTTCAAGTTGAAAGCTGCAGTAGTTTTTGAGTTATTAAGGAGGGAAAAAAGGACAGACAAAGCGTGACCATATGGGTTTCGAAACCGATCTTCGATCTTCGAAACCCTAAAAATTGAATATTTATTCGTGGAAAGGGTTAACTAAGGACCGTAAGGAGTGGCACAAGAGACGACATTTCAGAATAGTAATAGTACGCGATCGTATGTGTCTTGGGCAGCCCTGTTCTAGACATAAAACGATAAGGTATGATAATAATATGATTCAGTGTGAACTGCAAAAACAGTTTACGATACGAATATACATGAGTCGGTGGGGAAAGCCTACACGTAACAAGTGCGTTCCGTATTAAATCCAAAATGGTCGAATAAAATTCCAATATGGCACAAAAATCATTAGAAAATGTCGCACTTGATCTACAGAAGATTATTGGGGATCTCGTCCATAAAATAACCACGCTGGAGGATAAAATAGACGCCCTGAACGCGACTATCAACAAGCAAGAACATACGATGAATTTACTAAAAAAATCCGTTGAACAACTAGCCAAGTCACCCGCCATCGTCGACGCTCCAACTGCGCCAGTGTTGCCAGCGCAGCAAGTGCTAGATACTCCACCGCCGACAACACCCGATGCGGACCGATCCGAGCATATAATTGTCTCTGATTCGCCGGCGCGACCAAAAGATATGTAATTTGTTTTAGATATGTATTTTAATTACCTAATTAGATCTCATTAATAATAAGGAAGATAAAGCATATTTGTACCCATTAAATTAATAATATTATTGTGCCTAGAATAAGTCATTAGATTATAAGTATTAGCCACCTAGCTAAATGTTGCCGTGCCCTATCAGGGTGCATGTTTGAAACACATTATCTTTAAGATCCCATGTACAACATGTTTGCAATAAAAATATTGAGTATTGAGTATTGAGTATAGGTGCTGGGGGAGCCGCGGGTAAATTGGACAACGGAGTGTCGTCGTCGGCTGCGTATTCTTCACCAAGTATGAGGCAACGAGTAGGGTGCGTCGTCTTTCCAGTGCGAAGTCGCCAGAATCCCTTTTGGCAGTACTTCAATGACATACGTCGTAGTCGTCAGAATCCACCTCATATTACCAATGAAACAGGTGAAGAAATAAACGATTCCCAGCAGTTGAGAAAACTATATAAATACTGGACAAGCGCAAAAATTTACGACATGACATTAGAAACCTCTAAAATTATCAGTGTTTCTCTGCTATAATATGCATGTATTATACATGTAAACCTTCCTCTTGAATTACTCGCCGCATCAAAATCCGTTGCGTAGTTTAAAAATACATAGGAAGCATACATAGGGACAGACAGACAGCGGGAAGCGACTTTGTTTTATACTACGTAAAGATAACTTTATCGTGAAATAATCACTAGATAATCTTAAGAAAAACAGTGAGTTATCAATCACAGCATCATATGCAATTAGTTTTCTAACAAATAATATCTTAAGTACAGTAGGTACCTATTCAAATACTTTTTATGAAATCATTATTCACTTTACAATAATTCTCTTTATAAAAACTAATGCCTCTAAGGTACAAGAGCCTCATAAAAAAGCAAACAAAAATATCTATCACAGTGTAATCACTTATTTCACAATCATCTTTGAAAATAAGTAAAAAAATAAAATAAATAATGCTGGACAATTCACACAGCAATATCTAGCCCCAAGCAGAGCTTGTGTTATAGGTACTAGATAACTGATATACTTAATACAATACACTACATAGATAGTTTTTTTTTATTATACATTATATAACATCCAAAACGGGTGTTCTGTGAACAAATATCTGCAGATCGTACAAACATTTGTGACGAAGCGGGAATCGAACCCGCAACCTCCTGCGTTGCAGGCGGACCTTCGCCCATTGCGCCACAGAGGTCGTCAGAAAATAAAACTATCAGTCAACTTATTTAGTAACAGCGGTGCTAGATTGATGTGTGGTAAGTTATAACAAGGGATACCCTTATAAGGAACGATAGAAAATAGATAACAGAATTAATGAAATAATCGTAATCCGTTCTTTCAGCCGCAGCAAACAAGAAGAAGAAGAAGAAAGTGGACGACGAGGCGTTTGAGGACAGCGACGACGGAGACGAGGAGGGGAGGGAAAAGGACTACATCTCCGACTCATCTGAGAGGTGAAACTAACTTCAAGTCAACACATACTATAAAATTATAAAATCGAAAGTAATTCCGTATGTCAGCTCCTCACCCTCAACCTCAACAGTCTGTATTGGTCCACTGCTGGACGCAGGCCTCCCCAGCTTAGTTTTTAATACAGAGAATTATCTAAATAAACTTAATATAACTTAAAATAAATATTGTAAACATCTTACATTACTTAGTCTTAATTTGTGCTCTCTGCCCACAAAATAGGGTTTACGGGTTTGTAATGCCGTGACTATTGTTGCAGTGATTCGGATCATGAAAACAAAGCCAACAAGGAACTGAAGAGCGTCGCCGAAGAAGATGCTCTCAGGTAACGAAATTACTTTGCTGCTGCCTATTCTCGACGATGTCATTCACGTCCTTGTTCATATCCTTAATCACTCCATTTCCAGTAGCACTTTCCCAAGCACTTGGAAAAATGCCCAGATTATCCCTCTTCCTAAAAAATCTAGGCCCACTACCTTTTCCGATTTCCGACCCATTTCTATTCTTCCTTTCCTCTCTAAAGTGCTAGAGCGTTTGGTACATAACCAACTCAGCCAATTTCTCTGTAGCAACTCTCTCTTGAATCCTCTACAATCTGGTTTTCGTCATGGTCACAGCACTGTGACGGCTCTCTCTAAAATTACGGATGACATTCGTTGGGGCATGGACGGCGGACTTGTGACTGTGTTGTCGTTGCTTGATTTTAGTAACGCCTTCAACAATGTCGACTTTGACATTCTTCTTGCCGTGCTTCGTTCTCTTAACATATCTCCAATGGTTACTGACTGGTTTCATAGTTATCTGTTTGGTCGCCGGCAGCGCATCCGCCTTGACGATATATTTTCGTCTTGGTGTGATGTGCCTGCTGGTGTTCCACAGGGCGGTGTACTTTCTCCTCTTCTATTCGCAATTTTCATAAACTCCATATCCGAATCTTTGTCTAGTTCCTACCACCTTTACGCTGACGATCTCCAAATCTACCAACATGCTCCAATAAGTGACCTCACAACAGCCATAACCTCAATGAATGATGACCTCTCGCGCATCCTTGAGTGGAGCAAAGCACACGGTCTTTTGGTGAACCCTAAGAAGACTCAAGTAATCATTGTGGGCAGTTCAAGGATGATAGGTAAAATTGACATTGCGACCTTAACTCCTATCTCATTTGACGGCGTGTCAATACCAATTAGCAAATCTGTGAAAAACCTGGGATTGATTGTAGACAGTGAGTTGTCTTGGGGTCCACAATTGGCCGAACTCAGCAGAAAGATGTTCGCATCGGCGGGCTCAATGCGGCGACTGCGCAATTTTCTCCCGATTTCCACTAAGGTTACTCTTGCTCAGTCCCTTTTGCTTCCCATTCTCGATTACGCCGACGCCTGCTATCCGGACCTCACTGAAGATCAATTTAACAAGCTTGAGCGCCTCCAAAATTTCAGTATCAGGTTCATATTTGGATTACGCAAATATGACCATGTTTCCGAATATCGCGCTAAACTCAAGTGGTTGCCCATTCGACTTCGCAGGAATACTCACATACTATCTCTCTTGTACAGTATCTTGTTCTATCCTCTGAGCCCTTCCTATCTCAAGGAGCGCTTCGAATTCCTCTCAAACTCTCACTCGCTCTCTTTGCGATCCTCTGACCCTCATTTTAAAAGTCCCTGCTCACACTACCTCTTTCTATGACAAATCTTTCACTGTACAAGCTACCCGTCTATGGAATGCTCTCCCTCTGGACATCAGACGTGCAAAATCACTCCCTATTTTCAAAAAACTGCTTCATCAGCATTATATATCCATGTAAAGAGTTAGACAACCTTAATTTATGTTTATGTATGTTTATTATTAATCTTTGTATGTATTATGGTAGGTATGTAGTGTAAGTATTTGTTTCCTTTTCTTTAAGTAGGTATCTATCTATATATTTATTCAGTGCCACCGTCTATTTTGTTCTTTCATTTCCAGTCCATCCCAAGGTTGCCTGGAAGAGATCGCTCTTAGCGATAAGGCCGCCCTTTATACTTCCTTTTTTCTAAGCATTTTCTTTGTATTGTTTCCTGTATTTGTGTGGTATAATAAAGTGTTTTCTATCTATCTATCTATCTACTTTATCCCTTAAGGCCTTAGCACACCTCCGCTGCGGAAAACGAGTAGCGGGAGCGCTGGATGCATTCCGCTGCGATCAAGTGTAGTTTGAGTTGCGGAACTGGGCGTCGGATCGTCACGCGAGTCAGTTGAGTCCAGTCAGAGGAGGAAGCAATATTATTGTGGATTTTAACTTTGAAAAGGATAAATAGAAAATAGGTCTATTTCTGACCTCTTTTATTAATTATTCTGTAAAATCGAAGTCCATTTTATGAAAAATATGTACCTAGTTCCTCTTTTTATTTTGTCGACTTCGACAAACACGTGCGAAAACAACGCGGCACCGCAACAAAATAGCAGATGTATGGCTGACGTCGGAGTAAATTGACGAAAACGCGCGGCGAAGATAGAATTATAGTCAAATCTATGCGTTAGAACAGGCAGTTTCGCTAGTGTTCCGCTTCTACATCCGTATGTAGACACAAGACATGGCGAAATTACTGCGGTTCCGCTGTTAAGGTTTCGCAGCGGAGGTGTGCTATGGGCGTTATCAATATTATCGTCGTGAGCGTTTAGTTTCAAGTGTGGAGTCTAGTCTACAAATGAACCTGTATCTGACCTGGACTGTGCACGTGCTTCATAAAAACGAGCCAGTTAGAGGCCCGAAAGTAGTAGTTCATCTCTTTCTAGTACGATGTCCATATATCTGTACTTATATACACCCTACACCATGCTAAACAAGGACCAACTACGACTTTCAAGCCCTCTCAATCGGCTCGTTTTTCTACTCTGAGATGTCACAAAGAATTATGAGCCTTAAATACATCGTATTACAGGTACTTTTGAATGAATGAAATATGTTCGTGCACGATCCAGTTTACTCTAAAGATTCATGAGTCTACCCTAATCCAGCAGGGATATTCAGACTCTCCGCTACCGAGTCATCGACACGGAATCTGACAGAGATTCGCGAGAAATTCAAATATTTTAGCGGTTTTTAATATTTTCTGCGTTATGCTGCGAGCTAAACTACCAGAAAAGTAGTTTTCTTCAAATCTTAGACCATTTTCTGTGAACCTATATTACATTTAGCTTTTTATAATAGGTTGATTTTAGTTATAAATAAATAATAAAGGACAATCCACACAGCATTATCTAGCCCCAAGCTTAGCAGAGCTTGTGTTATGGGTACTAGATTACTGTTAAGACATACAATATACTTAATACAGTACATAGATAGATATTTTTTATTATACATAGAAAAACATCCAGAACACCCTGAACAAATAAATATAACAAATAATAAAGCTCGTATATTATTAATTGCTCCAAAATTAGCACTAAATCGAAATTTGTTAAAGCACGGGTTCATAGAAAATGTTTTATTATTTATGGAAAACTGCTTTTCTGGTAGTTCAATTTCTTGCAAAACGCAGAAAATAATAAATACCGCTAAAATATTTGAATTTCTCGCGAATCTGTGTCAGATTCACTTCAGTATGAAAAAAACAAGTGATATCACTTGTTTTTTTCATACTGAAGTGTAAAACAAGTGATATTATATCACTTGTTTTTTTCATACTGAAGTGAATCTGACACAGATTCGCGAGAAATTCAAATATTTTAGCGGTATTTATTATTTTCTGCGGTTCCGGTATATATTAATGAATTCCCAAGTCTCATCTGTACACCTATCAAATTTCACGCAAATCGGATCGACGGTTGTACAGTTATGCTCGAAGTGACCATGACACCATACAGCAGCGAAATCACCCAAGCTGCCACTGAGATTTTCGTTGGATTCGTTCACTCGGATCAATGATTTAGGTACCTAAGATCGGCAACGAAGAAAATTAGCTGTAAAACGTGGAATTTCATAAGGCTACCAATTACCAATAAAAAAAAATCGAGTCCATGAAAATTTTGCAAGTGATCAATTTCATTCTCTCTCTCTCTGTCTCTTTCTCTCATTGTTTCTTATTTCTCCCTTTCCTTACAAAAGTTAAACATAAGAACATGGAAGGTTGCCTGGGAGAAATCGCTCTCAGCGATAAGGCCGCTTTTTGTACCATGTTTATTTTTATTTATGTAATTTACTAGTACACTAAAGTGTTCATTCATTCATTCATTGAAGAACCCTTTACTTCTCATACCACATAGGGCTATGGGCGGAACCTGCCCGCCCCATAGCCTTATGTGGTATGCGAGAATAACCGAACTTCGGGGAAATCGAAAATTACTTTTACTGCAGGAGTTTTTGAACAGGACAACGTTCTGGTCAGCTAGTTATAAATAAATAAATAATGCTGGACAATACACACAGCATTATCTAGCCCCAAGCTAAGCAGAGCTTGTGTTATGGGTACTAGATAACTGATATACTTAATACAATAAACTACATAGATATTTTTTATTATACATAGAAAACACCCTGACCAACGGGACAAATTTTTGCAGATCGTACACAAATTTGTTCCGAGGCGGGAATCGAACCCGCAACCGCGGCACGGAGGTCTTCATATAGGAGTTTATCATATTAATGAATGTTTCCAGAAAACTCCTAACATCCGACGAGGATTCCGAAGAAGAGGAGAAGGAGTTGAAAGCGGAACAGTCGGAGCAGGAGGACGAGCCCACGAAGGAAGGGGAGGAGCGCGCCAGCAAGCTCACCAAGAAGAAGAAGAAAGACGATAAGAAGCAGGAGAAGAAAGGTCAGTTCAGTTCAGCCCACCAATTACAGTAGCAAATGGCAATGGGGAACGCAACAATGGGGATCATTTTGGCAGCCTAAATGGTATCTAACTCTTATAAAACTTGATAGGGAAAACTTTTTGGCTTAAATATTCCTCCTTTCAAGTTTCAAAAGATTTGGACAGCGCTAAGGCTGCCAAAATGATCCCCATTGTTGCTTTCCCCATTGTCATTCGCTACTTTAATTGGGGGCCTGTTTAGTTATTTATATATAAGAAATTTTCTGACAAGTAGTAAAGCTAGCTACAAAATAATGTAAAAACTAAGTACAAACTACTAGTATAGTATTACTTCTAGTATTACTTCTTAGTATTATATCTGTGGTACATTTGTACCACTGTGCTCACTGCACTGCTGTGATAATATTATAATATTTAAATACTCTTGGTAAGATTACCAAAGACAATTATTTAATTGTCTTTGGTAATCTTACCAAGAGTATTTAAATATTATAGTATTATCACAGCTTACCTATATGCACACAGTCGTTCGACGAAGGCATTTTGACGTGGTTTTGACAGAGAAATGGTACGGGGGGCAAGGGACGGGACGAGGGGGGACGCTCCCGAGTAGAATAGAATACATCACCGCCTTAGTCACTCGGGAGCGTCCCCCCCCCCGACCCTTTCCTTGGGCCCCGCACGATTGCCCTGTCAAGACGCCTTCGTCGAACGACTGTATGTATATAGGGTAGGCTGTGGTATTATATTACAAGTGTGGATCTACAACATCGGCGTCAGCACATTTATCAACGAAGAACTCTTCTAAATTGTAGTATGCCCTGTCCACTAGGATTCTCCTTAGTTTGTTCGTAAATATTGCAGTCGACGCGGCACTTTTATAGAGTTATAGAGTCCGGCAGATTATTGTAGATTTTCACTCCTATATAGTCAATTTTGTGTTTTGCTTTCGGTAATCTTATTTTGGGTAGTGTTAGTCGGTGACGATTTCTAGTGTGGTAGTTGTGGTCAGTCTGCGACATAGGCGCAGCAAGCGGCGAGCCGGGCGGAATGCCAAGGGTCGGGCGAAAAGAGGCCCCGAGCCGAAGGGCCGTGGGTGCAGGAGGTTGCGGGTTCGATTCCCGCCTCGGGACAAATGTTTCTACGATCTGCAGGTATTTGTTCAGGATGTTCTGGACGTTTTCTATGTACAATAAAAAATATCTGTCTATGTAGTGTAAAGTATATTAAGTATATTAGTTATCTAGTATCCATCACAAGCTCTGCTTAGCTTGGGGCTAGATAATGATGTGTGAATTGTCCAGCATTATTATTATTTTTTAAATCTTATAGAATAGACCTTCGTTTGACCAGAGTCTCACCAGATGGTAACTGACGATGTGGCCGACGATATATCACGAAAGTCTAGAAGACACCTATTCAATCTTATCTTGAAGAATGGGTCTCTTCGCTGTTGTTCGCCGGAAAGACAGAACAGTCGCAAACCTTAGCGATACGAATGATAAAGGTAGAGAAGAACCGCTTAGTGGAAGGAATATCCACAAGATAAAGATCGGCTCGCTCCGCTCGCCTTTATTTTTTGTTTGTTTGTTATAATTATAAGCGTTGCCCTAGCTGACCGCGACACGACGGGCCGCCCACATTTTATTTAGATTTTTAAAGTCTGCGTAATCGCTTAAGGCAGTACCCCACGGCACACTAGCGCCGCCACTTATTTTATTTATTTATTTATTTAAAGACCAACAGTTATAATATTCTATGTTTACAAATAGTCTCTTAAGTTTAAACAGCCCTTACAGGTCTTTCAAAATATGATGATGACTTAATTATGCTCCTACCAAAATACATTACTTATAGAAATATAAATATGAAAGCTCAGTGCAACAAAAATCCTCTACATAATATATTTGATTATAGTAAAGGTACCTACATATAATAGAATTAAGAAAACTGCATCTTAATTAATACAATGTTCTTTGTTTTTTTTTTAATTATTTAGTTTGAAACTTATTACTTGTCAAGAGTGGCGAAACAAAGAGATTAAGTTATTATTTAATATTCGATTTATACATTTTTATCATATTATGATCGCCTTACTGGTTATTGGATAAAATTAAATCAATAACATCCCTCCTAAATTTTAGCTTGCTAGAATTGAAGATATCTACACTAGAAAAACGTTTATTATAATTTGAACAAATTCGGTACATAACGGCATTTTTGGCATAATTAGTGATACGAGTGGGCAGTGAAAATAGTTTAGTGTGGCGAGTTCGTTTAAGTGGTACGTTAAAGTTCAATTTAGCGACAAGTGTGGGAGCATCGAGGTGACTATTAGCTATGTTATATAATAAAATGCCATCTAGTAAAGTGCGTCTGTCTTCTAAGGACACAAGTTTATGAGTGGTGCAACCATCTTTATAGTTACAATAAATCCTTTTTTTATAGTTTAGATGTTTGATAAATTTCTTTTGTATATTCTCAATTTTATTTTTATAGATGATATAGTTAGGTGACCAGATACAACTGGCATATTCTAGGATACTGCGAACGTAGGCAAAATAAACAGATTTAATGCAAGTAAGATCCGTGAAAGGTTTGCATGTACGGATAACAAAGCCCAGGTTTTTGTAGGCTTTGTTTGTGATATGATCGAAATGATCAGACATCGTAAGTTTATCATCTAGGAGCACTCCAAGATCTTTTATAACTTTGACTTTATCAATATTAATATTATTTAATGTGTATATGTAATTAATAGGATTATTTTTACGAGTGAACGAAATTTGTTGGCATTTAGGTACATTGACAGTTATTTTATTTTTCTTATAGTAGTCAGAGAGGGTATTAAGCGTATCTTGGAGATTTATACAGTCCTGGACGTTGCGAATTTTACAGTATATCTTTTTATCGTCTGCATATAAGAGATGATTGCAAGTTGTGAAGCAACTATAAATGTCATATATGTAGGCATTATATAACAGGGGTCCCAAATGGGATCCTTGGGGAATCCCCGATGGTATGTTAACATAGTCAGACTTAAATCCTCCCACTACTACAGCTTGAGAACGGTTAGTGAGATATGATTCGACCCACCTTAATAGATCCCCATGTATCCCTAGATTATCCAGTTTCGCGATCAAGATGGTGTGATCCACACGGTCGAAAGCTTTTTCAAAATCCGTGTAAATCACATCCACTTGCCCGCCCCCTTCCATATTTTCTAAAACAAATTGTGTGAACTCGGTTAGATTAGTGACAGTGGATCTTTTTTTAAGAAATCCATGCTGGGTATTACTTACTCCGTTCACAATTGTGCCGTAGATTTGATCATAAACAATTTTTTCAAAAATTTTACTAAATGTATTTAAGATAGAAATGGGTCTATAGTTTTCAATTTTCGATTTAGATTACTTTTTATGTATGGGTATAACATTAGCTTCTTTCCATTTTGAAGGGAATGTTCCCTCACTTAAAGATTTATCAAAAATAGTTTTTAGAGGTTTAACTAAAGCCTCAGCACAATTGTGAATGAAGATAGGCGGAATATGATCAGTGCCAGCTGATTTATTGATGTCAATTTTCCTCAACAAGTTAAGCAAGACGTCTTCGGACACGGTAACTCGACTAATCACATTAGTGTCATTAGAAGTGGGCAAATTTAATACATTGAGGTTATATGTATTAGATGGTTTTACAAAGACACTTTCGAAAAATTTGTTGAACCCGTTGCAAATATCAATCCCGTTATCAAAAGTTTCAGTGTTGAGAGTCAGTGACTTAGGATAATTGGATTTACCTTTCATAAGCTTAACATAACTCCACATTTTTTTCGGGCAAACTTTTATATCTTCTTGTATTCTTGTTAAGAAACTATTGTACAGTTCATTTTCTATTTTCTTTACTCTAGCTCTCAACATTGAAAATTCCTGATAATCAAGATGGTTCCCATAAGTCTTCCATTTTGAATGCGCTTTTAATTTATCTCGAATGACGTTAAGGAGCGCCTTATTGTACCAAGGTGGATACTGTTTACTATTTTTCATGTTACGTTTTGGGACGAACAAATCAATGCAAATAGATAATTCATTATAAAAGCAGTTAGTTGCGCAATCAACATTATCACAAGAGTTAAGGATGTTATCCCAATCCCGTGACTTGAGATAATCAGATATTTTGTCGTAGTTGCATTTTTTAAAATTATGTTTCAATGTGGAGACTTCAACAAGCGGGGTAAGTAAAATATTTGTAGGATCGATTAATAAACTGGGATGGGCTACGTCCTCTCGAACCAATGAAATAGGTGTGGATGCGATAGTGGAGGCCGAAAAGTTACTGAAAATGAGGTCTAATGTGTTTCCGTGTTTGTTTATTGTGTAATTGCTTTGTTCCAAACCCATTAAGTTAAATTCGTCTAGCAGTAATTGACTAGCCAGTTGTATATCCACGGAACCCCGTTTAGTTTGAATTGCGCCCAGCCGTGGGTCCCACTGAATGTTAGGTAGGTTAAAGTCTCCGCATACTAAAAAGTTATCATTACTATGTAGGTTGTATACATAAGAAACACTTGGTACAACACTATTTAATACCTGGGGCAAACAATTATTAGGTGGTAGGTACACTAAGCCAATATGTAAATTTTTATTACAAGAGCGATTAAATGAACTAGCCGGTAACGTTATCCAAAACATCTCAGTAGTAGGTGAGACAAAATTATTACTTAGGAGACTAGCTCCCAGTTCCCTACGTGCTAATATCATAATACCACCCCCCCTTGTGGTGTTAGTGAGAGCCGAATTCCTATCTAGCCGAAATACATCGTAACGCGAGTCACTTATTTCGCCGTCCAATATCCCACTGTGTAACCAACTTTCTGTGATTAAAATTAAGTCGAAATTATGAATTTGTAATTCCCTATAAAACTCTAAAGTTTTAGTTCGGAGTCCTCTTACGTTCTGGTAGAAAATATTTAAATGTTTCACAGACATTTTAAAAGCAAAGTAGTAGATACGAAAAGTTTAGTTGAAAACAAATTGCGAACGTAAACAGGTTTGACAAAACAATAGCTTACGCACGAATAACTGAGTGCGTCCGAACACAAAAGGTAGGTAGCAAAAGGATTGTGATTAGCAGAGTTAAGTAAATCTAAAATAATTAATAATAGTTCTATTGTGATGTAATATGTATGATTGTATCTAATTTGTGATATCCGTATGTAAATATTATTGATAATTATGCCAAAAAACCGAAATGAATTTTGTATGTCATTATGATAGTAGTAGGTGTTTTTCACATGTGAACATCTGTTAACTAGCATGTTATATAATAATGTTAAGATAAGGATGTAAGGAGTATATGGTGTGAAGTAATTATTACGTAATAAAAGTGCAAGTAAACAATACGATAATGTTAAACTTATTGCGGGTAGTGCAGTGACGCAGTTCATAGTTTGCCGTAAATTCATAAAGATTATGCAATTTAGACGACTCGTACTGATAACACACATTAAGCATTTAGCGAATACTAAAGAAAAAGCTTCGTGCATATTAAAGTTTCGATCGAATGACAAGATACGATAATCGTTCACTTTATTTTGAGAAGGTCGTCCTCCATTGCAATTATTATCTTCGGCGAACTGTCCTCTTTTCGCACAGAAATAACACAGTTTTTTATCCAAACATGCTTATAGGAATTCGCGGCAGCAAGTTCTCTGGCCTTTTTGTATAAGGCTTTATTTTCCAATGTCAAATGTTCATTACGACACTACGTGCTAGTAAATAGGTTTATTTTATATATGTTAGACTAAGGTATATATTTTATATGGGCCGTAGTTTTTAAGTATTTTACATCCTGTACTAGACTAATGTTGCCTGAAATAAATGATTTATTATTTATTATTTATTATTATTATTATACACTCATTTATTCTTTAATCTCGTTTATAAAATACATTTTTTACTATAGAAAATAAAATGTTATAAAACTATTCTACAGTAAAAAATATATCAAAACGGTGAATCACCGGCCGCGAAGCTAGGCTCAAGCGGCCGGTGACTAGGGCTGCAAAGAGAGGAACTTCCTGACGATGCGCGCCGAGTCCAGGAGTACCGCCTTTTGAATCTGGCCTTTGATCCAACTTCCTAGCGAGAGTTTCTTGAGATGTTGATCGAGACTCTTCGCTATTACGCCGTTAACCGAAACGACTATCGGGACGATAGTCGCTGAATCAACATCCCACATGCTGACAACCTCGTTAGCCAAATCAAGGTATTTGCTAATTTTATCTTTTTCAGCTTTAACGAGGTTAACATCATGTGGTATGGTGACATCAGCGAGCACCGCCCTCCGTTCTAACCGATCTATCAGTACAATATCAGGTTTATTCGCCAGAATAGTCCTGTCTGTAATGATAGATCGGTCCCAATAGAGCGTGGCACGGCCGTTTTCGAGAACTGGCGCCGGTGTGTACTTATAGTACGGAACTTCAGGTCCAGTAAGGCCATATCGGAGAGCAAGTTGTTGGTGTATAATTTTGGCTACTTGGTTGTGTCTGTGCAAGTACTGAGAGTTAGCAAGGTGCGAACAACCCGAAAGTATATGACGAAGGGTCTCTCCAGGAAGATGACACGCTCGACAGATATCGATCGTGCCATCTTTCATGATATACTTTCGGTAGTTGTTCGTCTTCACCACCTCATCCATAATTGCACAGACAAAACCTTCGGTTTCCCCGAAAAGGTCACCAAAACGTAGCCAGTTTACTGAGCTTGGGAGATCTACATCAGGTCCTGTGAGGACCTTGTAGAATCTCCCATGCAGCTCTTTGCTCTCCCATATAGCCTTCCGATCATATATCATATATCATATATATTTATTATTATTATTATTAACAAATATACGCTCTGAACCTTGTGACGTTTTATATTACGCCCCATGTTTTGTTGCTGTCTTGTTCGATTTTTAGTCGATTTTAGCTAGGTTCTATGTCCATCTGACAGGTCGCGGACATTTGACAGTGACGTTTCGTTTTTGTTTTGTCGATCATATCGAGAGTGACCTCTGATTTGTTCTTTTTCAAGGTTGACATTACTGTCGTATTTGACATTCAATTTCAAAATGGACGCACTTTCCTCCTGCCCTCGGACATGAAAAGAACCATGTAGGGGTTTTTATCAAAAATTTTTATCTTACCATGTTGTTTTAAAACATGAAAGTATTTGCTGCGAGTTGGCGCGTTCAGAGTAGAGCGTGTAAACCGATTAATCGATTAATCGAAAAACCGATTAATCGACTGATTTTACGTCGGTCATTCATCGGTTTTTTTTGTCAAAATAATCGGGTTTTCGGTTTTTTTTAATGAGTAATAAATGACAAATTTATTTATAACCTCGCCTAGCCCAGCACACACAGCCGCGATTTTTAAGCGCGTCTTGTGTCCAACTAATTATTTTACAACATTTATTGCGTTAAAATTATAAAAATACAAACACCTTTCAAAAATCTTTTCAAAGTTCAAAGTCAAGCGCGCTGCTTTTTTGACCGCATAGAAAATGGTTATTATTCAAGTAGACTCGATTTAGAAACGCGAGTTAGGGTAGAAATGGCCCTGTATGATGAAGGGGGACATATGGGACATAACTTAAAGAAGGTGTACCAAGCTCTATTATTTTTTTATTAGCTTTTTGTGGCTTTCGTGTCACTGCGGCCATGATAGGCCTATTGTGATCGCCACTTTTTGTGTTCCGCCTCTAAGCAGCGGCGTTCATAATTCGCCACTAACCCTTGCAGCTGCTAGGAACTGTAGGATTTTCTTAGGGGTGGAGTCTCTTAGCTCGTCTGGGCTAAGCAGGTGCTTGCCCAGATGGATACTACGTTTTTGCATCAGTGCTCCGCACTCTCCCAGGATATGGAGAGGTGTTTCCTCTGCCTCCTCACAAAACCTGCAGGATTGAGTGTCGCTTAGCCCTAGTTTGAACATGTGCTTGTTGAGGCGACAGTGTCCAGTTAGGGCTCTTGTCATGATGCGAAGGTTGCTTCTGCTTAGCGCAAGGATTCGGTTAGTGAACCGTTTATCGAAGGCTTTTATTAATGATTTTGAGTGGCTCATGCCCGAGGAATTCTTCCAGAGTTTGGACGATTCCTCGTAGCAGGAATCCAAGAGGGTTCTGCGAGCCAGGCTTTTCGGTATGCCGCAGAAAGGCTCGGGGCGCAGCCGAGTCCCCTTGGCCCCGGCACGCGCGAGTTCGTCGGCACACTCATTGCCGTTGACTCCCGCGTGTCCCGGTACCCATCTTAGGACGACTCGGTTTTTCGAGCCCAGCGCGTTTAGGCGCGACAGACAGTCCTCGACTAGCCTGGACGTGATAACCTTCGAGTCCAGTGCTAGGAGGGCCGCCTGGCTGTCAGAGTTAATGTAGATAGTTTGGTTGGTGTAGTGCTTTCCCAGATTTATATCGGCGCATTCTATAATGGCGAATACCTCTGCCTGGAAGATAGAGGCGTGATTACCTAGGTTTATGCTTTTGCCAAACCTGGGTCGCTCTCCATACACTCCACAGCCTACATCCAGTCCCATTTTGGAACCATCCGTGTACCAGTTTAGGCACCCGTCCTTGCAGAGTGGCTGGCTGTTTAGCCAGTCTTCTCTGGAAGGAAGTTCCACTGTGTAGTGTTTTACAAACACATGTAGTGGAAGCCTGACATCCTAAATCGACATACCAAGCTCTAAAGTCGATCCCTCCCACTTCTGTAGAATCAGAGATAATATTTTCAGCAGCAGGCCTAATCTGCAACAAAATCCGCAGTTCACTGGGTGACGACTCTCTCGACGCACTTGTGTCTCTTCGGTCTCATTATCAGAACAAAAAGTAGAACTCATTATCTGTGCCATAATGTTAACTAATGTGTTTCAAGTTTATTTGAGACTATGAGAGAGTTGAATACTACTACATAAAAGTATATTGTAATCTATGTTATTTCAAATATAAATTGTTGATTTTGTTAGTAACTTTTAGATCTGATTTATCATAATGTTTTAGGATTACTATATTTTTGATTTTTATAACTTTATTTGAGCAAGAGTGAGTTGAAAATTGCCAAATGTTTAATCCATGTTAAAGGGCAATTATATTGGTGCTTAAAAACAATATTAAAAGTTCATTTTTATTCAAATTTTATGTTTTTTGTCCCTAGATACCCATGTAAAAAAAACTCGAAAATTATCCGAAAAAACCGGTTTAGCCGGTTATGAAAAAAAAATAACCGTAAAACCGGTTTTTTTAAACAACCCGGTTTTTACATGCCCTAGTTCAGAGTCGCTGCTGCCGTGGGATCATTGCCGTAGGAGAAATTTACTGCCACTTCCTCGGAGACCCAGACTGGCATTTATTTATTCGGCGCTCTGACGCGAAGGCGTATTGGACATTCCATCGTCTCTTGGCACCTTGGAAGCGTGGCCGCGTGTTCGAGCATTTCCTTTAGCTGAGGACCACCAAGGCTTCCGCTCCACGCGATGAAAAGGAACGTTGTACTCGAGCTAAGTAACGCCAGACTCTGAGCAGTGGTTGTCTTAGGTTGTCTTTTACTAGTCTTTTACTGTTGTCTTAGACTTTGTCTTACTATATTTTGGTTGTTTTTGTCCTTTAGCCTAATTTCCCAATCCAAAAATACCTCATGGTCTAACCTTAATTTAAATTAGTGTTTAAAACCTAACTTTTAGTTTAGGAGTGAGTTCTTTCTCATATTCTAGTTTCTTTACACGTTCTACGTCTGGTTTTTCTCCAGAAATAACATAATATTTTCTATTTTGTAGCGTTGAACATCCTCGGAACACACACACTTTTGCATAACTTTATTTTTTATAAGGATGCAGTGGTAATTTACACCCTAGTTTTAAGCTTAGCTACCGCCTCTTTACTGGCGTGTCGTTTGTAGTAAATCCTAGTTTCTAATTTTGAAATAAAACTTAATTTTAATTTTTTAAGGTCGCTCTTCTAGCGGACCACACTCAACTTCTTGTTTACTGGTCCTACAGACCTACCAAAGCCACAGGCAGCCTTCTGCTACCTGTGCGCTTCATAATAAGGCATTTTTTCCACGCCGCCATTCTGGAACATTTTTTCAGTTGTGAGACATTTTTGTTTTTTTAATGATAAACCAAGCTCCGGGCTGCCTTCTGCGACCCGTGCGCTTCTTATTTTGCCAATTTTCTCACGCCGCCATTCTGGAACATTTTTTCAGTTGGAACATTTTCAAATTTTTTAATAAAACAAGTGTAAGATTTTATTGAAACGCTACTTTACTTTTAAGAACCGTAATTGTACACCTTTATCCTAAATAAGCCTAGTCTTAACCTTAATTTTAATAAACTTAGATTTTTAAATTTTAAATCTACTGTTTTATTGAAGGTCCCTGCCCTGTGATTAGAAGTCTAGTGTTATCAGCTGACATTTCCGGCACAATTTATAGTGGTATCCGTGGGTCTGGCGCCCGAACATTTATTTTCTTAGTTTTGATTTTTATATTTTGACCTGCGGATCCATTTTCTTGCCTTCTAGGTAGAATTTAATTTTGAGGTTGGCCCTTGTCCAATCTTAACTTTTAAATTATTTTACATTTAGCGTTATATATTACATTTGACGCTACTTCAAATTGTTTAAACATTACAATTGTCGCACAGCGAACAGGGACCTGAATAGGACTTGGCTTTATTAGGAATACCTTATTATAGACCTGAGGTTGGATTTTTAGGATTTACCTGTTAAGCTTTTTTGACAACCACTCTCTTAGTCGCTCGCTCACACTTTTATTTTTTATTTTTTGTGCTAAATATAAGTCACAAACTTATACTATAGGACTTTCAACCTTTTTGTTGAACCTATTGTTTATTTTATCTTCACGAACAACCAATAAGTCTGTTTTTTATTTGTTGAGTTGTACTCTTAGGGATTATTATTAAGAACTTAATTATACCTTAGCTTTAAGTGTGGTATATACTACCCTGTAGTTTTAAGCACTTATTTCTTAAGATATTTTTAATAGATTGTGATACTTTTGCATCCTTCGCCTACACTTTTTTTACACAACTTTACAAATTACACTTACACTTTAAAATTTAACTCACACCTTTTACCTTAAAAAAAAAAAACTTTCTACGTTGATAATAATATTTAAATCCTCTCATGATGAATACTTCCACTAGCGGAGAGCCTAAGCAGCCTTTAGCTGAGAGCTCGGCCGATTCAAAGGATGTTGACCGAACAATTTCCAACTTTGAAGTGGAAGCTCAACCAGATGCCAACTTAATTGAGTTTCCTGAACCCCATCTTCACTCCTCCTCCCGTATACCTGTTGTACCTTCTTTCAACGCGATGAACGAGACCATCAGAAGAAACCTCCCTTCATCTAGCTTCAAACTACCGGACCTCAAGCGTAGTAATATTTCTTACGAAGGCAACACTTGCGTTAGAGAATTTATACTGCAGGTGGAAGAATTCTTTCTTTATAAAAACTTTAGTGAGCCGCTTCTCGTTGGTTCTTTCTCAGACCTTCTTACGGGTACCGCCGCCAAATGGTTTCGCATTGTGCGCACCACCATTTCATCGTGGCCTGAACTTAAAGCTGCTCTTCTGAAGAGATTTGACAGATTGGAGTTTGATTATCACCTGGAAAACGAGCTGCGCACCAGAAAGCAGAAACCCACCGAGTCTCTTCCTGATTTCATCACAGACATCATGGACATGGCGAATCGTCTGGCCGAGCCATTGATAGAGTCAGTTTTGATCACGATTGTTATGCACAACATGCTGCCCGTTTACATGCCTTTTGTTGTAGGTCGTGTCGTTCCTAGTCTTGACGCTTTTATCGACATTGGTAGGCAACTTGAAATGTTCGTTGACAGAAAGACTGTCAAGGATACCTCTAAACCGAAGCCTCGGTTTTGTGCCGGAAAGACCGAGACTATCTGTCTTAAATGTAACGCCAAAGATCACCTTTATAAGAACTGCCCCACCATTCCTGGAGTGATCTGCTTTAAATGCAAGAAGCCAGATGTCACCACTAGATCTTGTGATGTGTGCAACCCTGTTAAACCGTCTTCTTCAAAAAAACTAATTAGGCTCCGTCGAGCACGGGTTTTCTCACAAACTGCCAGTGTCTCGGCGAACAAAATTGTAAGTCACATTAAACCTGATGAGGTTGTTTCTGAAAAGGAGTTCTCTGACTGGCTCGACTATTTAAAAACATTTTTTGCCTCTCCAGTGCTATATGTCAAATCTAACGATAAACGCCCTTTCTTAGAGTTCACCGTTATGGATAAAAAAATTATTGGCCTACTGGATAGTGGTGCTACACCAAGTTTTGCTGGATATTTCCATTAATTAAAGCCACCACATTAACAATTACTAGACTCTTCGAGAGAGAAATCTTTCTTAAGTTTGGTTGCCCTAAAATTTTAGTCTGTGACAACGGAACCCAATTTACTTCGAAATATTTTGTAGACTTCATGAAAAGCTATAACATAACTAAAATCTTTTATAATACTTTCTATACCCCCCAGAATAATCCCGTCGAGAGATACAATAAAACAATAGAAACCTGCATATCTTGTTTTGTGAAGAAAGACCATCGCACTTGGTCGAAATTTTTACCACATGTGCAATTAGCTTTGAACTGTAGTGTTAATTTAGCTACAGATTTTACTCCCAATTTCCTCATGTTTGGAAGGGAATTGATTTTAGATGCTTCTTTACACCGTTTTAGTGATTCCATTGATACCTTAAATCAGCTGGAATTCGGTGATAGGAATTCTTTAGCTTTTTCACTAAATTCACTTAGTGATGTTTTTGTTAGAGTTCAATCTCATTTAGTAAAAGCTTATAAGCGTAATGCGCTTAATTATAATAGAGGGAGGAAAGTCATTTCGTTTGATGTGGGTGATATTGTATGGAGAAGAAACTTTGTACAATCAAACGCTCCTGCTTATTTTTCGGCCAAACTAGCCCCTAAATTTATTAAGTGTGAGATCATTGAGAAAATTTCAGATAATGTTTATGTTTTGAAAGATTTGAATAAAAGAACGTCAGGTAAATACCATGTTAAAGACATCATTAAATATTAAATTTATTTGTAAATTCACCTTAGTAGCATAGCTTTGACTCACCCTTTAATTTTCAAATGAAGTACGGGTTTCGTGAGATGATGTATGAACGTGATGTATGAGAGGACTTACCCGTTTTTAAATTAGGTGATGAATGGAAGGGAAGTTCAGGCGAATTTTTCTGGTAGGGTTAAGAGCTCAAAATTTTCCATAGTAAACTTAAATACCTTTTTAATCTTTCTTTATCTCCAACATCAAACGATCTTATCAATTATTTTGTACCTTTTGTACACCTTATTTTTGCACTCATAGTGTACCTTTGTTTTTCTGTTTTATGCTTGTTTTGTTTGCCAGTCGGCTCCCCATTTTTAGATGATGCTGCTGCAACACCTGTGTTTTTTGTTACCCCATTTATGGTACCCTTTTGTGGAGTTTTCCCCTCCAACTTTTTTGGCGCATGAGACAGCTGGTTGTCTTAGCCTCCTGTTTGTCTCGTGTTTTGTCCGTTTTTGCACTTGTTGTCAGCCTGGTGGTCCATTTGCCTCCAGCTTCTTGTTGCTACCTTTTTGTTGTTGTCGATCGTGTTCGAAAAATCGATGGTGTTGTGTCGGTCACGTTTCGCAAAACATTTTTTTTCTGTTCGTAGTTTCCTTTTGTACACGGTTCACGTTCAGTTTTACTTTTGTCGTTCGTGCTCGAAAAATCGATGGTGTTGTGTCGGTCACGTTTCGCAAAGTATTTTTTCCCTGTTTGTGCTCGGAAGTTCGGTGTTGTTGTACCGATCACATTCAGAAGACCTTTAGAGTGTTAGCTCCTTTCGTCATTTTATGGCGCGGACTCACTCGAAATTTCGATTTTGACTTTAGTTACACTACAGGTCGGTGAACAATGTTTCTAACCGCACCTCTCCAAGTAGTTAGCTAACTGGATTTTTCCAGACTTTTCCTCTTGAAGATTGTTTGGACCTTAGTTGTGCATTTACGAGTCAGTGAATACTTTTATTCCAACTGCACTCCGGCAACAAGTCTCCTCCCTTCTCCTGAGCTATTTCTAACTTGGTTTAGAGTTTACTTTTAATCTAGTTTCCTTTGAATCTTAGTTTTATTTGAATTTGTTCTGAGCTAGCCCTCCGATAGTCGGCAACTATTATGTTTCACCGCACTTTCATATGGATGTGCTTAGACAGATAAATTTTTTGTTTTTGCTTGTCATTATAAAAATTTTAGTTTTCTCTTCCATAAAAGAAAGCACCCTTTCTATTATTTTTTTGGAAGGGGTGTAATGTGACGTTTTATATTACGCCCCATGTTTTGTTGCTGTCTTGTTCGATTTTTAGTCGATTTTAGCTAGGTTCTATGTCCATCTGACAGGTCGCGGACATTTGACAGTGACGTTTCGTTTTTGTTTTGTCGATCATATCGAGAGTGACCTCTGATTTGTTCTTTTTCAAGGTTGACATTACTGTCGTATTTGACATTCAATTTCAAAATGGACGCACTTTCCTCCTGCCCTCGGACATGAAAAGAACCATGTAGGGGTTTTTATCAAATTTTTTTATCTTACCATGTTGTTTTAAAACATGAAAGTATTTGCTGCGAGTTGGCGCGTTCAGAGTCGCTGCTGCCGTGGGATCATTGCCGTAGGAGAAATTTACTGCCACTTCCTCGGAGACCCAGACTGGCATTTATTTATTCGGCGCTCTGACGCGAAGGCGTATTGGACATTCCATCGTCTCTTGGCACCTTGGAAGCGTGGCCGCGTGTTCGAGCATTTCCTTTAGCTGAGGACCACCAAGGCTTCCGCTCCACGCGATGAAAAGGAACGTTGTACTCGAGCTAAGTAACGCCAGACTCTGAGCAGTGGTTGTCTTAGGTTGTCTTTTACTAGTCTTTTACTGTTGTCTTAGACTTTGTCTTACTATATTTTGGTTGTTTTTGTCCTTTAGCCTAATTTCCCAATCCAAAAATACCTCATGGTCTAACCTTAATTTAAATTAGTGTTTAAAACCTAACTTTTAGTTTAGGAGTGAGTTCTTTCTCATATTCTAGTTTCTTTACACGTTCTACGTCTGGTTTTTCTCCAGAAATAACATAATATTTTCTATTTTGTAGCGTTGAACATCCTCGGAACACACACACTTTTGCATAACTTTATTTTTTATAAGGATGCAGTGGTAATTTACACCCTAGTTTTAAGCTTAGCTACCGCCTCTTTACTGGCGTGTCGTTTGTAGTAAATCCTAGTTTCTAATTTTGAAATAAAACTTAATTTTAATTTTTTAAGGTCGCTCTTCTAGCGGACCACACTCAACTTCTTGTTTACTGGTCCTACAGACCTACCAAAGCCACAGGCAGCCTTCTGCTACCTGTGCGCTTCATAATAAGGCATTTTTTCCACGCCGCCATTCTGGAACATTTTTTCAGTTGTGAGACATTTTTGTTTTTTTAATGATAAACCAAGCTCCGGGCTGCCTTCTGCGACCCGTGCGCTTCTTATTTTGCCAATTTTCTCACGCCGCCATTCTGGAACATTTTTTCAGTTGGAACATTTTCAAATTTTTTAATAAAACAAGTGTAAGATTTTATTGAAACGCTACTTTACTTTTAAGAACCGTAATTGTACACCTTTATCCTAAATAAGCCTAGTCTTAACCTTAATTTTAATAAACTTAGATTTTTAAATTTTAAATCTACTGTTTTATTGAAGGTCCCTGCCCTGTGATTAGAAGTCTAGTGTTATCAGCTGACATTTCCGGCACAATTTATAGTGGTATCCGTGGGTCTGGCGCCCGAACACTTATTTTCTTAGTTTTGATTTTTATATTTTGACCTGCGGATCCATTTTCTTGCCTTCTAGGTAGAATTTAATTTTGAGGTTGGCCCTTGTCCAATCTTAACTTTTAAATTATTTTACATTTAGCGTTATATATTACATTTGACGCTACTTAAAATTATTTAAACATTACAACCTTGCATTCCGATGTCATTACGGGTGATACCGTGAAAGCGTCGAACGCCCGCTAAGATGTTGTCCTTGTGCAGCCTATTTTTCAACTTCACGATAATGGTTCGAGGAACGCCCGGCTTCGGTTGCTTGGGCTGGATTCTGCTAGAAAAATCGATGTCGCTAGGTGTTATACTGACGTTGACCAACTTGGCTATCTGAACAAAAACGCTCACGAGGTTCTCGCTATTCGTCTCAGGTATTCCAATAAGCTCCAAATTGAGTATTCTATCCCACTGCTGTTTCTTCCGCGACTCCAAGGACAGATTCTTGTACTTGTTTTTTAGTTCCGCTAGCTCAGTCTCGCATTTATCTATCTGTTTGTACTGATTTTCAATGGTGGATAACCTATTCTCGAATCCGTCTTGACGATTATTTACGAAGCTCATTGATGATTCAGTCTCATTCAACCGCTCCCTTATATCAGCCATGGAAGTCATTATAGTAGAATTGTCGGTGGTGATTTTCATCATCTCAGTCTTAACATTTTCAATCTCAGAGGAAAATTTATCAAACTTCTCAGCTAAAGCGCTTTCCACAGACGATTTGATCGTACGGGAAAGGTTTTCCATCATGTCTTGCTGAAATTGTTTCATGGAAGTTTCACAATGACAGTCTGATTTCAGGCCGTGTAGTCCGCGCTTGCGTATGTTAAGAAGGTTAGTTCTCGACAAATTGGGGTCAGAGTGGTAGCTGGATGGTGGTGTTCTCTCCATGGTTGATGGTTTTTAGCGATATGTAAACGGTACAGAAACTTTTGTGGTAGGACCTCTCTGAGTAGCAAGAGCTATCCGTCCCGCTCACTCGTAGCTTGGCACACTACGGCTCGAGTCGAAAGGTAACAACTCCCGGCACTGTTCACGCGAAACTGTGAGCTAATTGCACTGGGTTACGGATTAAGATGTAATGAGTTTTATTGCACTTGTGTAAGTTAGTTACAAAAATCGTAGGAGCAAGTGACACAGACGTCCGTATAGAACGCCGCGCCGACGGTGTATCTATTCTATCTTATTATTCGTCTATTTTATCTTATTATTACGTTGAGGAAAGGAAATTTCAAAAATTACGTTGGGTAGTTTGTGATGCTCATTATAAGCTTTTTTTTAATGCCTCTGCAATAGTATTAATTTGTATAGTTTAGGCAGAGATGCGAAAATAGAGTTTGGTGGCCACCAAAGGCAACTTTTTTAACTATCTCTTCCTAGACTACAAAATATAAGTTTTACAGAGGCATTAAAAAAAAGCTAATAACAGGTATCACAAGCTGACCAACGTAATTTTTAAAATTTCCTCTCTTAAACCTAATAATAAGATAAAATATGTGGCGGCGCTAGTTTGAGGGGATGTAGCGCCTTAAACGAATCAATTTGAACCTTATGTTTTATTCCACAGAGTCGAGTAGCGAGCTCAGTTCCGACTCCGACACGGATCCAGAAGCGAGCAGCGGTGTCAAGAAGTCTCACAAGAAAATCAAAAAGGAAGACAAGAATGCAAGTGAGTGTAACTAGTACAAGCTTTTGCCCGCGGCTGCACGTCCACGTTCTTCATGGGTTCTGTTTTTTATTGAGTTTACTAGCTGTGCCCGTGGCTTCGCCCGCGTAGTATTCACAATTTCATTTAGTCAATTTCATAGACCTTTTTAAAGTATACAATACTGTACTACATTATTTTTATCTATCTCGTAGGGTTCAGCCAGCGTTTGCAATGCAAGCGCAAAAAAATGTGGTAATTTACGACATCACATTAGAAACCTCTAAAATTATAAATTCTATACTATATTATGCATATATTATACATATTATAAACCTTCCTCTTGAATCACTCTATCTATTAAAAAAAACGCATAAAAATCCGTTGCGTAGCTTTAAAGATCTAAGCATACATAGGGACAGACAGACAGCGGGAGCGACTTTGTTTTGACGACCTCCGTGGCGCAGCGGGCGAAGGTCCGCCTGCGACGCAGGAGGTTGCAGGCTCGATTCCCGCCTCAGAACAAATTTGTGTACGATCTGCAGAAATTTGTTCCGTTGGTCTGGATTTTTTCTATGTATAATAAAAATATCTATCTATGTAATGTATTGTATTAAGTATATCAGTTATCTAGTACCCATAACACAAGCTCTGCTTAGCTTGGGGCTAAATAATGCTGTGTGAATTGTCCAGCATGATTTATTATTTATTTATACTATGTAAAGAAGCTGTTATTTTGACAGAAACAGATATTACTATTGATTTGTATAGATTATTTGTCAGACAGCGCAGGCACGTCCCGCGCCGGGTCCCCTGCGATGTCGGCGACGTCGGCCGCCGTGGCCGCCGCCAACGCACACAACAACCAGCCCTCGAAAAGGATCAAACTGGACGCCTCTTACTCGTGAGTATACATACTTATAGTAAACTTTTAAATCCATCATGGTTATTAACACTTAAGTCGTTTTTAACGGTATATTTACCATGATTTGAGTTTTGAGCTTTCCAATATTTCGGCACAGTTAAATGCGCCATGATCACGGAATAACTGAATAATAAGCTCAATACTCAAATCATGGTAAATATCCCGTTTTAAATAATCCAAGATTGTTTATGTCAAAAAGTCACATTTAGCATGATGGTGTCCACTTTTTAGCATGCCGGTGTCCACTATATAGCATGACAGTGTCCACTATTTAGCATGACAGTGTCCACTTATAACTAGTTGTGCTATTTCATTAAGATTGTATTTTCTTTATGCTACGGCTCTACCTGCGTTTTTACGCGTTAATTAGGGCGTTACGAGGATGTCACCAAGGTTTTAACGTGTTCATTTATTAACGGCATTAGACATTAATCCTACTTCACTAGGAATTACTCCTTGACGGCGTTGTTACGTAAATGTAGTCAAGGTGCATTTTTGCGCCTTAATTAACGCGTTAATTGACATTAACACTAACGTTAACGCTAACGCAGATGAGGCTGTAGCATATTAATTAATTAGTGTAACATCCGCTGGACCATGTCACTTACATGAGAACAGGATTTTTATGTTAAGTATAGATACATAGGTTGTTGTCGTTCAATAACTGACTCAGGATGAAAGGTCTCAATACAAAGAAAGATTGTACAAAAACCACTTAAGGTGCCTCAATTTAGATTAGAACTTTGTAAAAGGAACTGCTACGCAATGGCAATACTGCTATACAATAAACTTCTAAATGACATAAGAAAATTATCAAATAATGAATTTAATCGGAAATTATATAATTGGCTCTGTCAAAACTGTTTTTATAGTATAGATGAATATTTGAAATTTAAATAAATTATTTTTGACATTGTGCATAATATTGATAAATTTTTTGATGGTTTTATGCATAATTATGATCTACATGTATATATATTTTTTTTAAAGTGTGAGAGCAAATTTATTGATCAAATAAGTTAAGTTAATTTTCTATTCTAACGTAAATGACCAAATTAAACACTTGCACGACTAATAAGTCAAATATAGTGATAGCTACCCTATTCTAAAACCACCATTGTTTACCTATATTTAAGCAAATAAATACTATTTCATTTAATTTCATTTAATGTTTTCACTTAATAAGGAGTGAATCATCATTTATGATATTTTGAGCTAATTTGAGTTTGAACGCATTAAATGAGCTTACACTTTTAACAACTATAACTTAACCATGTTCTTTCCAGCGAATGCGGCGTAACAGAAGAGGCGGTCCGTCGCTACCTAGCACGCAAGCCCATGACGACCACAGAACTGCTCACCAAGTTCAAATCCAAGCGGACAGGCGTCAGCAGCGAACGCCTGGTGGAAACCATGACGCAGATCCTGAAGCGAATCAACCCTGTCAAACAGAACATCAACGGGAAAATGTACCTTAGTATAAAGCAAACGTGATTAAAGATTTTCGTAGTTAGACGAATTCATTATGAATGTAAGTGAAGTCCCTCGTTAAGGGATGGAACGTTGGTGTTCTTCCAACACAAGCTAGGTTCGTAGTTAACCCGCTTACATTCATAATGTAGTGATTAAAGATGTTGATGTTTGATACCTACGTTGTTTTGTTAGATATCCTTTCGCTGGCGATATGTTAATGTTATACTAGGATTGTGTAGGGTAGGTATAGATCTTGTAGGGCGCCCTACATTCCTAATCTTCGTCGAGTATGGTGTTAATAGGCTATTTGACTCTTAAACTGTCTTTCAGTAATTCAGTAACATTAATTCACACAATCCATGGCTCAAAAAAATTGGTGGAATAATACAGTAGAGCTGCATATCTCGCCCGAGTACAGGCACGTGAATATTTTAAGAGTAAATAGTACTTAACTAGTTATACAAATTATAAACATTAAAATTAGATGTCATTGAATTAATTGGATTATATAAACTAAATTTTAATAAATTGTCTGCTGAACTCACTAGGTCAAAACTTAAAATTAAGGTAATCTTCCACAGAATAAAAAAAATGTTCAATAAATAAATTAAACAACTCTCTGTTGAATAAATAATAATAATTATTTCCCTTCCGTTTTTTTTTCATTGTTTGGCAATTTGTTGTAAACTTTGACAGATTGCTAATCGATCTTTATGCCTAGAACTAAAGTATACCTGTTCAAAAGTTTCAAATAATTCTTTATGTGATTTGACTTTACACATCTCTAAAATATACAAGCACGGCAAAGTCAGGATTTTATGTTTTTAGGGTTTTGAAGATCGAAGATCGGTTTCAAAACCCTTATGGTCTCGCTTTGTCTGTCCTTTTTTCCCTCCTTAATAACTCAAAAACTACTGCAGCTATCAACTTGAAATTTAAAATAATAATACACTTCGTGCACCTGTACAGATTTAGAGAAAAATAAATGAAAATAAATGAAAAATGAAAATGAACATTTTCTATACAAATTGTGATGCCGAAATTTTAAAAGATACCTACAGAGTCATATGGGGTATCAAATGAAAGGTATCATTTTGTAAATTTCAAAATATTTGTTGAAATTTTTGTAGGTGTCATACTTTTTAAAATATTTAGAAAAAAGTCGAAAAAATACCCATTCCCCCCCCCCTATCTCCGAAGATTGCAGAGCGATCCATGTAAAATGTATGGAGCGTTTATAGACATGGATCTATATTTTACAGGAAAAATATAGAGAAGTTTGAAAAAGAACACATTTTGAAAAATGATCAAAAAGGGGGGGAATAATTTTCAAAAAGGGGAACTACCTCACCGAGTGGGGTATCAAATAAAAGGTATCGGTTTGTACGTTTCAAAACAGTTTTTCAAATTTCTGTAGGTTTCATGATTTTTGAAATATTTTGAAAAAAGTCGAAAAAATACCCTTTCCCCCCCCCCCCTATCTCCGAAGTTTGCCGAGCGATCCATTTAAAATGTATGAAGCGTTTGTAGATATGGATCTATATTTTACAGGAAAAATATAGAGAAGTCTGTAAAAAGAACACTTTTTGAAAAATGGTCAAATTTTCTAAAGGGGAGCTATCCCACCGAGTGGGGTATCAAATGAAAGTTTCGGTTTGGACATTTCAAACCAGTTTTTCAAATTTCTGTAGCTTTCAAACTTTTTGAAATATTTCGAAAAAAGTCGAAAATTTTTTCATTACCCACCTTAACCGAACCACCCATTTAACCATAGCATGCAGAGAGATCCATCTGAAATGTAGGTTGGTACCTACTATTCTTAGATATTCGTTAAAATGCGAAGTCTCTAACCGGTACTTTTGGTACATATTTGTTGACAAACGTTCAAAACCCTCGGCGCGCGAGTTACATTCGCACTTGACGAATCTTGTTTAAATATTGATGTGCAAGGTTCCCACGGGGGTCTGTGGAATATTGCACGTAGGCATTTTTTTTTGCGCTATAAATAAAGCCTTTACATTAACTACGTTACCCCATATAATAACATTGTATCTAAAGGGATGCTACATAACCGTGATACGCTAGTAGGGCAGTTTTGTGATCAGTTATGTTTGCAATATTAAATAAAGCGTAAACGAAACTATTTACTTTAGATTAAAAATGCTCAATGTGCGATACCCATGAGCATACATTGTCTAATTTCAGACCAAGGAATAAGATCGTATCACTTTCATGTATCTCTTCATTTTAATAAATTTTAAATGCATTTCCTTTTGGTTTTCTATTATAAAATTTAATGTACTCTGTTTTTGTTATGTATAGTTTTAGGTTATTTTTTTTTCATAATAAAAAAATAACTACTTTGCATAATTCATATCAAATTTGGCGCATTAAATAAATATTTTATGTAGTATTTGACTTAATAAACCGATATTTATAGAATTTTCATACCTATTAAAAGTGTAATAACCATTAAAAATAAATAT
This sequence comes from Eupithecia subumbrata, assembly GCA_949316285.1. NCBI lineage: Eukaryota > Metazoa > Arthropoda > Insecta > Lepidoptera > Geometridae > Eupithecia > Eupithecia subumbrata. The sequence goes on along the minus strand of OX438650.1, from coordinate 15,995,500 downwards.
AGCTCTGGAGGCTTTTAATAAATGGTTCTCTGTTAACAATTTAAAACTTAATATGACTAAAACAACTGGTATTTTATTTAGAACAACTGCAAATAAGAACGAAGCTATTGACATGACCTTGACGAACTACGGTGACAAGATTAACTTTGTGAGCTATGTCAAATTCCTAGGAGTGCACATTGACCACTTCCTAAATTGGAAAACCGAATTGGGGGCCATCGAAAGCACAATTAGCTCCGCGTGCTATGCGCTGCGAAGTCTGAGGGATGAGATAAGCCTAGAGCAATTAAAAACAGTTTACTATGCTTTAGTAGAGTCCAAACTGAGATATAGTATACGTTTTTGGGGTAATAGCTACTCATATAACATAAATCGGGCTTTCGTCATTCAAAAACGAGCCATTCGCACTAATGTTTGCATTCCCCCGTGGGAATCGTGTCAAGAATATTTTAAAAAGCTAGAAATTCTGACCCTGCCTAGCTTATATATATTAGTTCTTCTGATGGACATTGTAAGAAACCCTCTCAAATACGAAACTGCAGAGAAGAGAACGAAAAGACTCATGACACGAAGAAAAGACATTGAGCTCGAGGTATATCCGAGGCTTAATGTAGCAATGCATGGCAGTAGGTATCAGGCAGTCAAATTGTTTAATGTTCTTCCTACTGAAATGAAAGCAATTGACAATCCAAATATTTTCAAGAATATGTTAAGAAAACTTTTGCTGAAGGGGTGTTTTTACTCAGTTGACGAGTTTATCAAACGAAAGTAATTATTATGTTAGCAACAAAGATGACTTAGAATTTATATAATTGCATGCTATTAATTTAATTCCTATGTACCTTATATTCATACACGATGTAAATTGTTTTTGAATAAATAAACTAAACTAAACTAAACTAAACTGTAAGATGACTACGTATTCTCAGTTTAAAAAATGTATTATTAATTTTGAACTCTGAAAACGCTGTCGGACATGTTGTGACGTCATAGGCCTCTAAGCAAATTTCATGTCGGAATTGTCGGATGTTGTACGAATAAAATTCGCTATGTACCTAGTCTGTCTTTATTTTTAGAATGATGGACGCTTGCTAGTGTCAATTGTTTGTTTTCTAGACGCAGCACAGATTAAATATAACCAGATGTGTGGCAAGCGTGCCGATGAGCAAGACCAAAGATTGCAAGGTGGTGGGGGGAAAGTGTTACCATGCAATTTTATTACCCCGATTTTAGGTTTCTTATTTCATGTCTCTGTTGGTGGATTGGATTTGCGATTTTCCAGTTCATAAATTTGCGAGTTCAAATTCAGAACAGGAAATTCCACCAAACCTTGGTTGACCTTTGTAGTGAATGTTTTAAGTACTGGTGTGTTTAGGTCCTTACTTTTTGTAACAGCCTGCAGGTATTCCTCGGTCCGGTAGGTCTTATTTTATTACTTACGCACTTACAACCTATTGATCCTGTTCTGTTAGGATTTAAAGCAAACTTTTAACTTTTTTGTGTATTTGGTTAAGTTTAATCGTTCCAGTTCCAGTAAAGTTATTAGTTTTCTAGTAAATAAATATATAAGTATATACTTAAATTAGGTACGAATGTGGGAATAGGTAAACATTTAATTTAACTAAGCCTAGAAAGGAAACAACGTTTAGTTAGGAACCTATCAATTTTGTTTTGTTATGTAGGTATATTCACTTATTACGATACGAGTAGAAATAATTTTAAACACTAGAATATAGAAAAATAATATCAATAGTTTTATGTTAATAGTAATTAAATAACATTTTTATTAGGGAATTAAATTCTTACACGTTAACCAGGCTTAGCCAACAGACTTCGAAATCACATTTCTCCTAATAAATCTTACGGTTTAGATATTGCTAAGGTAACCTTTAATACGAAATTTAATGGCACTTTTAAAATTATTATGCAGCTAAAAAGAAAAAAGTGCAAATACAACAAAATTAAATGACACTTTTACACCACAATATTACCAACATTCCTGCCTACTAATCCAAATATTTATATTCTGTTATAATTAATAAGTATGTATGATCAGTCTTTAAGACGATTATTTCAATATGTTCTTAATCAAATCAAATAGTCTTTAGTTAAATAAAATTTATTATTTTTTATACTGGATTGCATTTCTTTTACATTCTCAGATTTAATTTTCTCAAATTAAATCTATATTATGGTATGTAAGAATATTGAATCATAATTATTGATTATAAACAATATACAGGTTGTAACAAAAAGTAAGCACTAAACTTTCATGGGTGGGTTCCGACTTGATTATAGAACCGAAGAAAAATTCCCGAATAGTTTCGAAAAAAAAGTAAACTAAATGTTGTGCTTCTTTTCAGGTAAAATAAACTAAAAAGGCCTACGTACCTCTTTACAACTCCATTAAAACACAAAACACCTTCGTCGTGGGTCGTTGACCGTGGAGTTCAACGACCCGCGACGTCATCGCAGCGGACAACGCCTCTTAGATGTGATAGGTAGGTCTTACAAATGCATTTTTCCTCGGTTTTATGATAATAAGCAAATGACAACAGTCATTCATTCATTACCCAGTCTAGTGATAATTTCGTTTTTATTTATTTGTTTTAAATTTTCATATTTTCCTGTGGTCTTTGATCGAAGCTAAAGTTTGGTCCTTACTCTTTGTTACACCCTATATAAAAGTAATACTACCCAATATTTAAATATTTTGATTGGTTATTTCTATACTTGTTTGGAAGGTAGATTATAATACAAAGTAGGTATGACAATCTTTCTCAGAGTCTTAAACAGAGTTTCATTCTTTTTATAAATATTACGTACCATCCTTGAAACAGCATGAGGGAAAAGATAAGTTCGCTGTTTTATTTTTATTAATAAATTTTCATAGAAATGTTTACTACAAATTTTGGACTATATTTTGGGTCCCCAATCTTTGCAACCCGTTGCTTCTTTCCAACGCAAACGTAGATGTTTATCTGCAGGAAATCTGTAACAAATAAAAACATGACACTTAAATAATAAATGCGAAAGTTTGGATGGATGGATGAATGGATGTTTACCTCTTCACGCTACTTACTACTGAAAGGATCGGCTGAAATTTTGCATACAGGTATCTAATTCTAAAATACTTTTTATTCCATAAATCAGTTCCTATGGGATAGAAATCACACCCTTAAACGTTTCCATAGAAACAATGCGTGCGAAGCCGCGGGCATAAACTAGTTTTAAGATAATGTTTCTCGTTATGTACGTATTCAAATATATTTCAACGCGCCATTTGGGGAATTTTATTGTCTAGTGCAGGCAACCCTAAATTTTCGCAATGTTAGGTTATATTAATTAAAATTTTCATAAAACATAACTTTTGAGCCTTGTACCTCTTAATTGTTCATGTAAATCTATGAATCTGTAAATTTTGAACCTTTTTGTAGTCAAAAGAACTTGTACTTACGAGTGGAATGATAAATTCGGCACTTTTGCTTCACTGTCACTTGTACATTCGAAAACACAGCACCGCACCATTGTTGCCTTTAGTTTTTATTGTTTTTAGGTGCGGGAATGTCCACAGGAACACTTTATTCACATTTATACTTAGAAATCAAAATTTTACAACAATTTCGATGATTCTCGTGTCGAGCTCCGTCGATGTGTAGGAAATTTGTTTAGCAACTAGAGTTGCTTTTCAATGAAAAAACCGGCACGCGAGAAAGTGATAGCAAGCCATTCGCTCTATCTCATTTCTTCTTAGGTTATAGGCATAAGTCGTTCTCTCTTTATGTGTGAATGCGATAGCATTTGCGCGTGTTCTATAGCATACTCTTTCTACGAGACGCAGCTAGTATTATATCTGTGGTTTTCTACCCGTATGACGTCACAGCACAGATAAAAATGGCTGACAGCGTTTTGGCCTGTTTACGAAAAGTAGACTTTAAAAATAAAAGTTTGCGGCTTTCTAGGTCCTAAAAAAATATGGCAATATTTTTTTCCCTCTAACCGGACCTTAAATAATAATTTAATTTAAGATCCACTTGAAACGAAGTCAACTAGCCCATTCAAATGTCGCCAAAACTACTTTGACAATGTTAAAAATGATGCTGTCTTTTTCATTTAGATCGTTATGAAAGGGACGGCAACAGATTTAGAAAGAAAATAAACTTTGACAGCACAACCCTAAAATGTTTCCGTCCCTCCCTTTCTTATTAAAAAAAAAAAAAAAAAAAAAAATATCATGACGACCTCTGTGGTGCAGCGGACGAAGATCCGCCTGCGACGAAGGAGGTTGCGGGTTCAATTCCCGCCTCGGGACAGATGTTTGTACGATCTGCAGTTATTTGTTCAGGGTGTTCTGGACGTTTTCTATGTATAGTAAAAAAATTACATCTATGTAGTGTATTGTATTAAGTATATCAGTTATCTAGTACCCATAACACAAGCTCTGCTTAGCTTGGGGCTAGGTAATGCTGTGTGAATTGTCTAGCATTATTTATTAGTATTATAATAATATCTTATGTAGGTACGTCCATTTCAAATAAGTGCCCATACCCAAGGTTGATGCAAAACATGCTCAAAGCTCAGACGAAAACCAATATTGATCAGGAAAAACAAATTCAAAGTCAGGTACCTACAAATTTTATTTCACTTAATTGTACCTAGATACTGGAACGCTGCTTTAGGTAAGCTTACAATTAAAATATAAACTCAAGCCATTCCAATGGCCTTGAAATCCCTTCTACCCAGTAACGGACAGGAAAAAACAAATTCAAAGTTTCAAATTTTATTTCGCCCGCGGCTTCGCACGCGTATTTTCTGTATAATAAGTAGCCTATTATATAAGTTACCCGTAAGTACCAAGTTCTAGGTGTAGTACCTATGCCAAATTTCATCTTGATCTGTTCAGTAGATTTGGAGATCCTAGGTAACAAAAATTTCACATTTCACAAACTTTCGCATTTATAATATTAGTAGGATAATTGTACTGGCTGGGACATTACAAGCTTACAATTAAAAAAATAAATACTTAATTAACTTTTATATGAATCCCACGAATACATCAAAGGTTCTGTTCTAGTCGCCCTCTCGTGTCTGTGTTTGTGGTTCAGTTGCGCTGCTATCGGTTCAAATCTTGGTATTCATCATCATCACTGTTAGCCAAAGTCTACTGCGTTTTTATTTTTTATGAAGATTACATCCGCCCCCTCAACTTCTTTTTCAGGTGTCCTGAAACAAATGTATGCCAGCATTAAGGTGAGAGACCAAGACCAGTCAGCGCCGGCCTACCAGGAATGCAGATGAATTTAAACATTTCGTTTTTAGAAAAATATAACTAGGGATTGGCAAATTTAGAGTAAGCACTAATACATTATTATATTAACAATGGCCGTTCAGACAATGCAACACGATTACAAAGTCTATTTACCCAGATGATCATCTCGGACAGAGTAACCCTCCCAAGTAACACATCAAAGCAGTATAACGGCCGTCTTACAGCATGCCTGTATCGTTTTCGCATTTTGAGTTAGAACTATAGTAGCATTACAAACTGCTATACGGCTACTGTAATGCTTATTTGGGCACAAATTATACGGCTTTAAATCCTAAATAGGTTCACAATAGTTGTATAATTGCATTACAGGCGCATTATATTACCATTATTGTGGTCAAAGAAAATATCAATCGCATTAGAGAAGCATCAATGAGGTCAATGTAGTTGCCAATCGCAATACAGTAACATTATACTAGCAATATTACTGATAATGAAGATATTAATTGCATTACAAAAGCATTAGACTAGCATTCGAGTGTAGTAAGAGAATGATTGGAGCAATTTAAGTGTTCACAGTTAGAACTTAAATAAACCCTACATCTGCAAAAACTACTCTAATACCACGGTACAAATGATATAATTTGTTGTACGTACAATATAATATGGACGGTGACGGTCAAGCAAGACTGAGTGAGTGGCAATTTAAAATAAAAATAGTGTGGAAATTTATAATACTGGTAAGTTTTTGACTCGTTTGGTATTTATGCCTTCAAATATTACTGCGCAATTTAGTTTATTGTAAATGTCTATATAAGTTTCATTGGCAATTTTCACGCGCCTTCGATATTTTATGGTTTTGATATAAAATGTTAGATACAGATATGTGTGAAATGACCTAAAAAATTGTGTATTCCTAGTAGTGAACGAATTTGGCATAATTAACATAATAGTAATGTTTGGACAGTATAATAACTAAGTTATATGTTTATTATATAGGTTTATGGCTTTTATAAATAGGTCCGAATTATAATATTTTTTGGTTATAAGATATTTACAAAATGGTGTCTGTCTATAGCAACCCGGTGAGCCTATAAACAGGCTAATTAATGCCGCCAGCACCATAAATACTCATACGTGAACAATTATTAAGCCAAAGGCCAGAGAGAAGGCTTTTGATGAAACACTGTAGTGCCATTGTCAATAAAGTAGTTCTATACGGGTTCACCAGTATACCAGCAGACTTGATGTAGACTGAAATAATGCCATTAAATGAACAGAATTTTAGGGATCCTTGAGCAAAACATTATGACCCATTTAAGAATTTTTGTACCACTTGAATCCGTTGGTTAGATAGATCCGTGAAAGTAGATAGTTTCATTCGATTATGTCATCAAGATATTTTTCGCAATTAGTTTATAAAAAGGACCGTTATTTACTTCATTCTCGGTGTAGTGTAGGTAGTTAGGTACAGTAGCCATCAAATGTACACTTTAGGATGGTCAAAAACTTCAGAGTACGCACTAATATCTTTTTAATGGTTGATGCTTTCTAATAATATTGTTTCCTTATTTTCAGGTTTTTTGTACCAACCGTACAATGCCATACAAAATAGTACAGACGATAGAGAGAGGGAAAACAATACTAGTTATTGTACCTTCTTTGTGAGAGGAAAATGATAGCTTGTGGTGGCCGCCTAAATAGAAACAGTGGAAATTAATTAAAGATGAGCAATCTATATAATTAAATAACGTTTATATATATCGATATATAAACTTTATTTACATACTATATCATTAAATAATTTTTTATACTTAAATAACGGTACATTAAAGTCAAAACTTAATATTTAAATAATACTTAAATATAATAAACTTAATACTTAAATTGTTATTCTTAATTTAATTTTTTTGTTATTCTTATTTAATCTACGTTAATAAAAAAACTTAGGTACTAAATAATGTTTTTTATTGGTACGTATGCAATAGCGGTATGAAATACATATTTTCATGATGATGCAAACATACTAAGTTACATTGTAGGTCTCTAGGATCAAGAACAATATCACTGTCATCTTCACTTTCGTCGGAGCTCTCAGGTCTTATCTCATTTTCAGCATCAAGCGGACAGGATTTTGTTGAATATTTTCACTATTCGCTACAAAAGATTTTGTTTCAAAACACGAGGACTCCGTATCGTATTATATTATTATTATATTATTCCGTATGATATTTTTAATATTGACAGGTCCTACTAGATTTTGGCGACCTACGGAACCTTCTTTAATATCACTTCAACTCACTTCGCATGAATCGTTTTGTTGTGCATATTAATTACACGTACAATGAAATCAACTTAATCATTTTATTGGCATAACATTATCGTTATACACACACAGTTAGGCAACACACATAGTTCAATTAAAAATATATTATTATATCATACGTCCACTATAAAAATTGCTGTTGTTTTATGTGCATTATATTCTTTTCTCCAAGACAATTGGTTTTACGAATTCCGGAAAATTAATGTTTAACCAGCTTTACGCATTACAATAACTCACGTGTGTTTGATTGAAGAGCTATTAGCTGTACAACAGAATTCAGTTGGTCTTTAAAAATTCAAGCATTACATTGACTCACGCTTATGCTGTTTATCATTATTAGGCTTTTACTTACCACTTAAAAGTGCTATTACACAACAAAAGGCATTAAAACAGCTCTAACCTGTATAACAGATTTGCGGTGCATTATAATGGAAAAAGTTTATGCTATTAAGCAGCATTAAGCAATATCTTACGACTTAAAAATGCCATTGTAGACCCTAAGGCTCTAAAAACAGCTAAAAATTGTACAGCTGCGTTGTGGTTTGCTATACTAAAACTAAAGGCTTCACAAAGCATTTCGATATGCCATTATCCTACCGTTATACGGTGTACAGCATCGTAATGATTTTCAAATGCCTATATAATGCGTCAAGATACTCGGTGAACTTATATAAGATTTTATACGGACCTTAAGTTCTACATAAGTTTATAATTCGTTTGTTAAAATGCTTTCTGTGTTACTTGGGCTGGGCCAAATTAGGAGAACCAACATCCTCAACTCTATTGCAACGACATAAGCATCTCTCACCTGCAGAGCGAATTCTCCCGGATCAGCGTCTCTGCATCGGCGATGGTCTGCGGCATGGGCTGGCCTTTGGTCTCGGGCAGCAGCAGCGACCCGCCGCCGCAAGCCAGGCCAATGCCTCCCAGGATCACCAGCGGTAAGCCACTCCATACTCTACCCTAAAGAGACGCACATACAGTTTAAAATTTATTGGCGCCATACAATCTGCATCAAAATTATTGGAATGTTCCTCGGCTTATGTATCTAACATACAATAGAAATAAACCGGCCAAGTGCGGGTCGGACTTGCGCACTAAGTGTTTGTTATGTTGCCTGTATTACAGTTGCATAGGTCCGTGATGGGCGGACAGACAGACGGACATATTATTATGACAGACAGGAAACTCTTGAATATACCTACCACGCAAAGACAAATAATATCTAGAAAGATATATAGAACCACGCGAGTACAAAAGGCTGCCTTACCGCTATGCGAAAACTGTTTTACACATTGAAGCCCTGTAGGCTTAGGAATAGGCTCTCGGACGGAATCCTAAAAACACGCAGTTCACTTCTTGTACCTACTAAGCTTACCGAATAAACGATCAAAGGCGACACAGCAGTCGCCAAATAAACAGTGATGTGTATAATCGAACTGCCCGTGGCTCGCTGCCCGGTCGGCAGAATCTCAGCGGCGAGCTGGAACTGAATGCCCACTGACATGTTGATGGCAAAGCGGATCATTATCGCCAGGACTAGTTGGGGGATACCTGAGGAAGATGTCACGTTAATTCTACTTCATAAGAGTCAAAACTCAATAGTCTTGGACAGCTAATAGCTATTTTTATTATTCTCTGCAGCCGTTACTGTCCCACGGTTTGGCATAGATTTCTGTTTTGTCCTTCCACTTTTTACTATTCAACGCTGTTGCCGGCTTTGATGTTGGATTTAAAATGTGACCTGTCTATTTGAGCTTATTTTTTAAGCCTAAAAAAATTAACGTTATTAATTTCTAATTTCCGGTTTGCGTCAAGTTCATCTCACCGTCTATTCCTATTTTATTTTAATAATATTAACAGCTAACTTAATGAGTACCTAGGTATGTGACTAAATACTAAAGACCAATTAAAAATTTCTACAAAAAGCGACTGAAAATAATACTCAACAACAGTTAGCTATGCCCTCCAAATCTGTGGTGGTAATTGTCCATAAGTCAGACAGAGTAGGTCAGTATGCGGCAGACGCGTCTGACCCCAACACTTCAATCTTGGAAGTGCTATAATAAGCAAATTCCCTTACCCTGTGGCATGAAAGCGCAGACGATTGATAGTCCTCCAGCGATTGATACGGTCAGACAAGTCAGGAAGCGACGTCCAGCTCTGAAACATATTGTTTATCAATCATTGCCTCTCCTCTGTCTGCGCTTTTTGCATCCAGGTGGCACCAGCTGCTTTTAATACTGTCGAAACAATGCATTTAGAATTTTATTTAACGTCTACTCTGCACCTAGGCCCCCCTAATTCACCTCTATTTACAATAAACACTTCAGCGCTGTCCGCATCCAACCGTTTCTGGTCGGTCCAACTTGTCGGAAAGAAAAAGAACATTGAGAAACACCTGTTTTAAAAAATTCTAACAAACCTGCCCATAATCAAAGCGAACAGCGGCTAGACCAGCCCTTTGAATAGCAATACAGCGACTCATCGCGAGTATTGCTTATCATATCAAATATCATCATAGCCCTTTAGCCACCCTCTATCCGTGCTTTTCGCATCCAAGTGGCACCAGCGACTTTTTCAATACTATCCAAACAATGCACTTTAACGCTTCAGTCTACTCTGCACATAACCCACGTCTATTCACAAGCGCTCCAACACTGCCAGCATCCAACCGTTTCTGGTTGTCACGTAGATAAAAGCCATCGAAATAAAAACCTGTTACAAAAATATTCCAACAAACCTGTCCAAAATCAAAGCGACCAGCGTCATCGCGGGCATCTCCGCCGCCGAAGACAGCGCAAACGTTACGAAGAAGTTAGTCCCGATGGTCTCCGACAGCCGGATGATGGCGTCGATGATGATACTGCTGCCCATAGTCACGAGGATTACGATGATCAGGCTGTTGCGAAGCGTGGCGCTTTTGATGACTGCGGACATTGACTCGTCAGACTCTGTTGTGGCAGAGCCGCTTGTCTGTAAACAGTTTTAAGTCAAAAAATTGTATGAAATGATACAGCGCCTGGATGAGATTGACGCAGGACCGTGTGGAGTGGCAAAAGTTTGGAGACTTTTACCCAGCAATGCGTGAATTCGGGGAATGATCGTGTGTGGATCTATCAATATTCATTCAAAATAGAACGTTCACCATATAAGACTAAAACTCGCATGAAAGACACTTTGTATTGTAAGCCAACGAAAGTAATGGGTTGGTGCAAAATTTCTGTGATAGATTTTCAGGGATATTAAGATGAAGATGTACAGTCATGAAGCGTCAATCTTTAAAATGGCTCTTAGTCAAATCAGACTCACCATAAACTTGTTTAACAGTTCCTCAGGTATTTTCTTTCCGTTGATCCGTTCAAACCGCTTCAAGATTCTAACGGCCCTTTTCGTTTTTCCCTTTGAATTTAACCATCTGAAAGAACATAGGTATTTATCAGATACCTACTTGTCCCCGTTTCTATGCAAACCTCGTCTGTCTTGTGTGTAGGTACTTTTCCTTAACTATCTTTAGCGCATTTCCTCGCTCTTCTTGGCCATGTCGCAGTTACTTTATAAATAGGAACTTCTTGCGGTCTAGCTTTATCCATCTTCAGTATTCAGTATTTTTTTGCAAAACGAAATATTATTAAGTTTTTTATGTATTCATGTACCCTGTCAGGTAGGGAATGGCAATATAATATCCTAATCTAGGACTTATGATAAGGACTAAATTAAGTAGTATTTTGTATTTTATACAAAATTACAGAGATCTTTTAGGAATAATATTTGTGTAGCTTAAAATAATATAAATTTACTTAGGTACATATAGGTCGCGTCACGTAAAAAGAACGCTGGAAGAAAGTGGAAGGGGTGTGTTCGCGCATGGGTACACTCGCGCACGATAGTACTATGCCAATTTGCTAAGCCTATTTTAACTAATATTTTGCTCGCGGCTTGGTATTGGTTATTAGAAAATAATATTAGATCAAATTAAAAACATGTTCGATTCAGTTTAGAATGTTTAATATAATTACTAAAAATTTATGTAATGTAGCAACTCCATCCATTAAGTCATCTTGGGTGACGTGAAAACGTTTCTATTGTTTTAAATTATCAACAGCATTATTATCTGCGTCTCTCTTCATAAAACATTATACGTCATAAATAACATAATTAATTTTTCTCACTTTTCTATGTAAAACCATTTCGTAAACTTTTGCGCGCGATGGTATTTTGACAAGAAAAGTGACGTGGACACAAGGCGGAACGCAAATTTCAACCGACGAACCAATAGCGCACCGGCACAGATATTATAATACTATACTAGTACACCGGCAAGCATGCGGCGCGTAACCCGCCCTCCCCGCGCCCCACTGCATACCACCAAATAGGCCTATAGATCGCCTACTGCACAGCATGACCGCCAGCGTTCTTTTTACATGACGCGAACTCTACACTTCTTAAACATCAAAATACTTTTCTTTTTGTAAATTTATGTGACTAGGTTATAATTAATCAATATAGGTATTCTAATATAAAGAATGCTCCGAAGCTCTTTCTTTGTTAAAAAAAATGTATTCTATCCCAATAGTTTGTCTTAAAAAAAGTCTTTTGTGTCATAAAATCATTTTTTTTATGCAATTCTTGTAGTTTTGCTGCGAATATAACAATGGTTTTTAGGTTCAGATGTAAGGAATGTTGGTAGTTTCAAGAAGGCATTTAGTGTAAGTCTTGATCTAATCAAAACGACCTCTGTGGCGCAGCGGGCGAAGGCCAGCGATGCAGAAGGTTGTGGGTTTGATTCCCGCCTCGGGACAAATATTTGTATATTATACAATTTTAATGGATTGTATGGGCTCTGTCTGCATAGTTCAAGTCTAGGTATTGGAAGGATGTGGTTTGTTTTTCTTCGTGGATTTTTATCAAATTGGTATTTATATATGGTAAAACCTATACTATACCGTATATATGGTATTACATATATTATATGAAACTGCATTATTTGTTAGGAAAAACCTGAATTAGTAATTTTTGCTCTATAAAATGTAGTCTACAGTTGGTGCGTTCTCTAATATTAACAAAATGAAGGCATTTTTTCTGTAATATAAATAATTGGTTTGTATCAACACTGTTGCCCTAGATTACAATGCCATAACGTAGCCATGAATAAGCTTAAGCATAGTAGGCAGATAAAGCTGTTTTAATGTTTATATTGCTTTTTGAGATAGATAACGCATAAATAAATTGTGATAGTTTGTTTTTAGTTTTTTCTATATTATGTCCTTTCCAATTAAAGCGAGTATCAATTTTTAGGCATTGGACTTCTTCATCTACAGTTTCTTCTTCGTGTACAGATTACGGAGGTACACGTATTAAAAACAGTTATATTCTTACTGAGCGCTTTCGGGTACGGCCCACGGGGCAGCTAGTACGATCAGCATAGGCAGTGACGTCACGAGCAGCAGATGCTGCCAGTTGCGAAGCCAGTACGCCAAGACTGGCATGATCATACCGCCGCCGCCTATGGCTATTGCGAAGGACAGGTTGCCTACCCACGATCTGTATCTTGAGTCCACATATTCCAGAACTGAAAACAGAAAATGATTGCACACATTCCTGAAATAACAGAGATAGTTAGGTTAGAGTGAAATAAAACTTCAAATCTTCGCACCGGACTGGACGGAGGCGGTGCAGGAGAAGCCGGTAGCGATCGATTGTGTCGGAAGCCAACACTCACTTCGGCCCGATGCGCCAGGATAGTTAGTGTGTAAGTGATATATATAGTCCTATTTATGATTTGTGATTGTGACGTTCTACCAATTGCAAATTATATACCTAAACAATGGCCATGAAAAGCACCACACAACCATGGTGAAGTGACCTTAGTAAACGTACAAAATAAAACTAGAGTGTTTAACAAATATCGAAGATTGCGATTGAGATATTATAGAGTGGCTCACAGCATTAAGGAACAGAGAAACCTAGCTTAGGAAGGGAAGAAGGCCTCCGCGGTAGGACAATGCCGGTATAAAAATGATACTTAACATACCAAGAATATACAGCATGACGAAACAGCAGTCATTGGAGAAGCCAACCAGAAACCTGCAGAAGGCAAAGTCCCAAAAACCGGATGTGAAGACGGTCGCCACGCCTCCGAGGCAGCCAATGAGGTTAGATCCTAACAACAAAAGACAACATTGACGCTGACAGAACTATGGCTGATGCTATGACTGCATGTTATGGGAACCTTGTAAACGTATAACCTCAAAGACCAAAACGAAGAAAATACCAAAAGTATAGGGAAGTAATTACCGATCAAAGCCGGAACTCTTCCGTACTTGTCTCCCATCCACCCGAACAAGCCACATCCGATCAGGGAACCGACGAAGAACAACATTTGAGCATATGGACCGAGGCTTGCTCTGTCGCACACCCATTCTCTCTGAAAACAGTAATTAATTTAAGCATCTGCATAGTCCTGCGGAGACCAATTTTTTTTTAATATTTTTTATTAGACGGGTGTATGGCATAACGAAATCTCGCATCATGATGGGCTCTAAAAGTCTTTAGCCCAATTTGCTTGCTCTATTAATGTGAATGAATGGATATTTTCTAACAGTTAAGTAATAAGTATCTGACTTTTTGGTTTTTTATTTGTTGTTTAATTTTTTTTCTTTTCTTTTCTATAATATAGAATATAGAATATAGAAAAGGATAATATAGAAAAGAAAAAATAATATTTTATTTAAACTCAACAAATAAAAAATTTCTTTTTATTTTTTCGTCAGAATAGGATGTTGCTATGCTATTAACAATCAAGATGTTAGACTGCTTAAAAATTAGACAGAATATATGTGCAGTTGCCTAATAAACACTCTAAATTCAGCGAATGTTTCAGCTGACCACCTGATCTATGGTTCTCACCTCACTAACAACGGTAGAGTACTTGATATCGTCGTATAGAAACTCCCATCCGTGCTGGCACGGCTTGACCGGTGTGCCAGGGTCCGGCGGAGTCAGGTTAACTAGAACATTGGTCCAGTTGGCGTCGAATACGCTGCAGCGGTCCCAATCTTCACCTTTAGACGCACCGGGGATTGAGAGGTTCCGTCTGAAAATACAGAGTTATATGATATGATAACACAACAGTTTTGCGATTTTTTTGCAAAAGAGCGAATTATTCGCTCAACGGAGGAGTGGTAGCTTTTGAAATTTGGAAGGACAATCAAATGAAAACGCTCTTAAGGCGACAAAACAGCCCACGATTTACACACCTTCGATTTAAGAAAATAATTTGGTCAAAGGCCCCAACGCGCTGGTAAAACATCCACATCGCAATTCGAGTTATAGCTCTTTTAAAAAGAGCTAAACTAGACTCATGAAGACAAACCTGAGATCAACATCCAAATGCGCCAGCTCCGGCACCAAGCACCAGTGTTGATGCGGCGTCGCGGTAACGAACATCTGAGAGCTGTAGGTGAACGCGAATATGATCCCCATGGGCATCATCATAAGGAAGAGAAGCCGTTGGTACGTGCCCATCCCGCCTAGCGCTCGTAGGATCTCTTCCATGACGTCTGTGTCGTCAGCTGGTGGGTTGAGGGCCTCTGCCTCCTGAGGGTTCAAGAAAGATTTCCTAATTAGTCATCTTGTCCCGCCGCCATACCTCCCCCAAATTCTTCCTTTTGTCACGATCCTGTGCGGTCTCCCATAAATAAGGGCGATTTTTTTTTTCGAGTTCTACTTAGTTATACTTAGTTAATTGCTTTGCTTTGATTTGTTCAACATCATCTATGTACCAAGTATACCAATGTACTATAGCCGCACTCTCGGGGTCTGTGAGGCAGAGTAGCCCTCGCGTCTAAACACAAGTTTTACTTAGTTAGAGCTAGGAGTCGATGCATTTAAAGCACTAAGGTTTTAGGGTAGAGTACTATACTTAAGGGTCCGGCGACGGATGAATTTCCCATACAAACGTAGTACCAAAATGATTTGTTGTTTGAGAATATTTTCACCATGGTTTGCTATTATATGTATTAGAATAGTATTTATTTAGGTTCCTGCCACAATCTTTTTTCAAAATATTTATCTACACAAAAACTAAGAATACATTCATTCTGTAATGTAAAATTGCGATTCGGTTTAATTTCATTTCAGAAAGGTATTTCGAAAAAAAAATGTGTCAGGAACCTAGATAAACACAATTTTAATACAAATAATAGCAGACCATGGCGAAAATATGCTCAAATTACAAATCATTTTGGTATTACGTTTGTATAGGAATATCATCCGTCGCCGGACCCTTAAGGTGATAAAGTCACCAGTCAGACATTTTATATATTATAATTTAATTAGTTTTAAGTACTCTGTTAACCTGTTCAAACTATTTTTGGAAATAATACTTTTATATATTATTCATTTATATTTTATTTTATAGCTTAGATTTGTAGTTTACTGAGTAAAACTTTTTTCGATATACCTACTTTTAGCTAGCTTTTAGCATCAATTCATCTTGCAGCCTGGTGGTCAGTTAAAAGGTCAGTCGAAGTTACCCAAAACCAGCCTAATAAGCCACATCCATAAAGGTCATTTTAAAACCCTCAGCCCATATTGATGGATAGGATTCCTTAGATCCTAATAGTACATCTTCTATTGGGCTGACAGGATAAAAAATAATAGTGGCAATAGTCAACAGAATAATAATATTAATTTCAGGTAAAAACTCACCTTATTCAGATTCTTCACAGACATTTTTTTCACTTATTTTTAAAACTGAATAACCAAATTTACATTCTCTGTTTTACACCAAAAGGGCGAAAAATCACTAAATACACACATTAGTAGGTACGTTAGATTTGTCTCCCAAAACACGTGTACAATGCCTTGAAAGTGGATTTTGAATCCTCAAATAGGTTAGTTAAATACTCGCACGAGATACAGACTGCGATTACACAAAATTTGGCTTTGTAGCACTTCATATCTAATCTCTATCTATCTGTATAATAAATAAGAACCGTCAAGTGCGAATGAGACGCGTGTGCCAGGGGTTTTTTTCCAAAACTGAACCTACAACCTTTTTTTTATTCTGATTAAAGAAAAATAAACACAAAATAATCTGATAGAATGAAAAAAAATATATTTCGCGTGAAACCCCACTTAATTTACTTCCGCCTATTTTCTTTAAAATTCAAAAACGCCTATTTTAAATTATTGTATTTACAAAAAATTACATAGCAAAATAGCAATCGAAAACCCCTAAACTGTTATCTAGAAACTAGATATTTAAAACAGAGCATTTAGGTACCTACATAATAAATAAAGAATTAAATTCTGCTAATGTTTTTACTGTTTAAGTCCGAAACCCCAAAAAACAAGCTTGTGTCTATGTAATTTAGATAAGTATTAGTGATTTTCTGACTATTCTCAGATTGTTATCTTGTTATCCGTCTATAATTGGACAAAAAAAAATATCTGTTTGCCTGTCTGTCACATTAAGTAAACATTTTGTGGCATTAATGCAGGAACTAATAAAAGAGATTCATTTTATCGTATAATTTTATTCATTTGTTGCATCATTCAGACTTAAAGTATTTGTACATTATTGGAACAGAGATAAAGTTCTTACCTAAAGCACCTTGCATACATATCACAAGACAATCTCAGATTTCGTGTGCTGATAAATTGACAAAACGTATTATAGTTATGTATTAGGGATTTTGAAAACTAGACATCTAGGTAGAGCACCTATCTCCAGATCTGTATTCCTCTTCCTTTCTTAAACTGGAGGAATTTTAGTTCGAAATCCAGTTGCGTTTCTATCAGCTTGCATAGGTTTTATTTCCTCTTCCTTTCTTAAACTGGAGGACTTTTAGTTCGAAATCCAGTTGCGTTTCTATCAGCTTGCATAGATTTTATAATGTTTATAACAATTAGTTAAGTAGCTACTACTTATAAATATTTACTTAATGAATAGAAAATAATTGTGTTCGTAACCTAGTAACTGCTCTAATCTCTGATAAGATATGATAGTGAGCAACATTTTCATTTGAAAAGTTTATATTTAAAGTTATCTAAATACACTGCGCTATCGGCGTGAAGGACTTTTTTCACTATCATGGGATATGACGCTGATAAACTTCTAACTTAGTTTACATTAGAACATTTTTATACTGACCATGAGTCAGTGTGATGTGCCTTAGGGCTTGCATGCATATCACAAGACAATCTCAGGTTAGGAAAACAATTGCATGACTCATGGTTAGTATAAAAATGTTCTAATGTATACTAAGTTAGAAGTTAATCAGCGATACATTACATATGATCGATAAATATGGTGAAACTCTAAAGTTTCACTATATTTAGGTATCTTATTTATCTATATTAATATGGTGAAACTCTAAAGTTTCACCACATTTATCGATGCAGAATCAGCTCGAATTTGTCAGGATATTTCTTTACCGTATAAATAATTCTATTTATGGCTTTTTTCTGGAAACCGCTAAATACCGGCCTTTTGTGGTGACCTGGGAGAGTCCTGTGTTCAACAATGCTGATTGTAATCCTGTAGGTTTTTTGTTTACTTGTTCACATTATTATCTAATATTCTTCTTGCTCGTGAAAACCTAGACGCATTTTATTTTAGTTTGCGTCAAAATAGTTGGAATGATAAATATCTCATTCAATACAAACAAGAATGCATGGTAGCTGCAACATATCGAATTTGTTTAAAACAAAAAATAGGCACATCATTGACATATCAATGCTCTTACCCAGGCGCCAGACATAGCTTCAAAGATTTTCACATTTCTTTGACGACTTTGCAAAGCTTTGAACACACATTTGAACACATGTATTGACGTACCTGCCAGACCTGTTTCGCAAACACTTTTCTCCACAGTAAGTATGCTGGTAGACAACAAACAAAATGGACGACGATTTCGTGGACTCAGTGTGCCTATATTATTTGTGTGCATGTAATTATTTTTTACATGTGCAACAAAATCTAAGGAAACGTCCAAGAAGAAGGCGAACGCAACGAAAGAACGCTCGAGCAACTGAACTTTGCAAGTGTGGCAACCTACGCAAACATTTGAACACATTTCAACTTTGATCGCTTTGATGTGTCGAAAAAAACCGATACCGCTTGGCAAAGTGCAAATCTTTGTTCAAACTTTGAACACATATCCAAAGTCCCGTGCCACACATAGCCACCAAACAAGTGTTCAAACATGTGAATTTAAGTCTGGCGCCGGCTTAAGTCAAAATAAATATTCACTTTGTCATATTAAACATTTATTTGCACGAGCTTAGCAAACAACTTTGTTGCATTTAATCTCTGAATAAAATTAAATAACTACACTTTAAAAGGCCAATTCATTACTTGATAGAAGGAGCTATTACGATTGAACTAAGTTCTCATAGTCGCATAAAACAAGATCTTTTCAGGCTCATATGGATTCATGACGCGGATCACATTAGACAAGATCCTAATCAATGTAAACAATGTTTTTTTTTTCAGTTAACCTACTTAAATTAATATTAATCTTAACAACCGTAATCTTCTGTTTCTATAATCCTAATTTTAATTTTCTGTATGTGCTGCTGGTATAAATAAACAAACGGTAGATGTCTTTCAGCTATGATAATGAGGAAAGTCTTTAATCACTTTTTAAATGTCACGTCACATCAGATTATTTAGCATGTTCGATATAGTTATTAAGCATCATTATATTTATCATTATAGTTTTGTATGTATTAGTTTAGTAGGTATTATGTGTATTAGTATTAATAGTTTAGATTTATGTTAAGTAGCACCGCCATTCGTTATTTTTCTGCCATCGTTTTTGTTGCCTGGAAGAAATCGCTTGAAGCGATAAGGCCGCTAGTTTCATTGCTGTTCTCTTCATGTTTATATGTAAAATTCGTTTTCTATAGTGATGAATAAAAGTATTATCTATCTATCTATCTATCCATGATGATGAAACCTGTTTCAATAACTTAGGATTATGTTGAGCTATTTGTGACAGTTTCTAATTAGCTTATGCCGATTCCGCGACGATCATTTAACGCTTTCACTGCCCAGCCTTGGCGGTGCGACCGCCGCCGCTATACGGAGCTGCAGATGAGCGAGTGCGTCGATGGCAATGTAAGTGTTAGTTTAGCTGTGGTAACCCTTGCACAACCTTAAGTGTATCACAATATTTACTACCTAGAGAGACAATTGGAAAAATAACTAATCCTTATCGTAAATTCATAAAAACTAGTATTATGTTGTTTGATCACAGGAGTTTGGATAAACCTGGTATTCTTGATCCGAGAATCTACCCCGTAGCACTACGTGATAAGGGCCTTCTCGTTTTCCGTCTTCCATGTAGGCACTTCGATGTCTTTTTGTTCTGGTTTCCTGAAAAAAGCGACATTTTAGTGATCATTCAACTTAAAGCTCTACCCTGACCCAAATCAGCGGCCCCACCTATTTTATCTTAATATTCTGTTCACCGAAGGAATTTTCAAAAATCGATTGGCCAGTTTGTAATACCTATCATATGCTTATTTTTAATGCCTCTTTAAAAGTTTGTATAGTGTAGGCAGAGATGCGAAGTTGCTCTTTTTTGCCACCATGGTGGCCAAAACGTGCAACATCGCATCTCTGCTTAAAGTATACAAAATTAAACTTTTACAGAGCCATTAAAAAAAGCTCATAATAGGCATCACAAACTGGCCAATCGATATTTGAAAATTCCTTCGTTTAACAGAATAATAAGATAAAATAGGTGGGGCCGCTGATTTGGGTCAGGGTAGCGCCTTAACCCTTAGACTCGCGCGGCGCATCTGTTGCAGTTTTGCGTATGCAAATATACGCAAACGAGTCTAAAGGTTAAGGCGCTCTTTTTGTCCCCGAGATGGTGAACAAAAAGAGTAACTTCGCATCACTGCCTACACTATACAAAATAAAACTTTTACAGAGGCATTAAAAATAAGCTTATGCATATTACGGGTATACGGGATTTGAACCCACATCCTTCCGTCAGTATCGGAATGTGCTAACCAACTACACCACGAGGTCAAGTGACGTCGGAGTCAAAAATCTCTGCGACCTCCTACGGATTTATTTTTGTCCGTTAGCTCCACCTACAGGGGAAACATTGAAGTTTATCCAATCCTGTTCAAAGACTAGTTAAGTTAAGTTATTTAAGTTATTAATTATTAAGTTACATTTAGTTCGTTTGACGAGAGGTGTCGCGTTGCTTAATTCTAAGGTAAAAAAAAATTGCGATATTATTTGATTTCTTAGTAGTCTTAGATTTTGATCTGTCTCAGCCGTTTTATTTTTAAGCTGGTTTGAATTAAAATCTACGATGTCGTCATCCCGTACAAACATATCACATCACAATCTAACAGACGAACCCGCATATAGACTGTTCGCGCACCAGCCGCTCGCCGTCTGCTATGCTCTGCGGCATGGCGCGGCCTTTCGTCTCCGGGAGCAGGACTGCTGAGCCACTCGACAGCAGGGCTAGCGAGCCCAGGATTAGCAGAGGGAGGACCACCCATACACGCTCCTGGAAAAACACAAGCATGGGAATGGAGTTGTCAACACTGCAGATGGATTCAAGAAGGATATCTCTGGAGACAGCACGGCTTAGTTAAAGCAAGAAAACTTGAAGATCTGTAATTGCCCTCGGATATTCTAAATCTAAATATATGCGTACGGGTCGATCGTAACTTTGTAAGTGCATGGTGCTGCTAAAGCGTCGAAAATTACGAGATATTCCTGAGAGATTAATAAACGTGAGAAATTCTCGTAATTACGGCGAATAGTTAGTCTGGGTTATAAATTCTAACGCGTCGAAACACGAGTTCCCTTTTACGCAACTGAGATTGCTCAACTGCGAATAGTTGAGCAACGGGCCTTCCCGTTTGCGCAAAATCATACTCGTTTGTAAATAGCCGGGTTCAGACTAGGTGAAGACCGCGTGAGGCATTTGGACGAGGCAACGCCGACCTATACAGTTTTCGGGCTTCCTCGCGAGACTACTCGCCAAGTCTGGACTCTGGACCCGGCTAATAAGGTCAAGAATGGACCTAAGATAAGATGGAGGAGCTGTCAACAACTTACCGAGTACACAATGAAAGGCGACAGAACGGTCGCTACGTAACCACTCATGTGTATGGTTGAGGAGCCGAGCGCGCGGACGCCCGTGGGCAGCAACTCCGTGGACCACTGGATGGCCGCGTTGTAAGACATGTTGATGAAGAAACGAGCAAATGTTGCCAGGGCTGTTTGGGGGATACCTGCAAAACGGAAATTAGAAAGTATGTTACAAGGAATAGTAAAGAACATCCTTCCATACGCTATCTAATCGTTCAAGAGGTCTAAAGATCATGCAACACTTAGCGCAATTTTAGAAATGCTGAATCCTACAGCAACTTATAATGGCAATTGAGACCTTGAAAACGTACCTTTAGGAACAAACATGGCGATGATTATCAGAGTTCCAGAAGTAGCGAGTGGCCCACAAGTCAATATTCTTCTACCCCATCTGAAATCAGAAGAAATAGCATTGTCACTAAACTTGCAATTAACCATAATCAAATACCGTCTGACATTGAAGATTGTCGTGTCGCGTCTTACATTCATCCTAAAAAACTGCTTGCTATTGAACTAAAGATTCAAATAGTAGATCTACCAGAAGACATACCTAATCACAAGAAGATAGGAAACTATTGAGCTCAAGAACTAGTCAATGCATACAGACAGAACGTATCTATAATAATCTAAAGGCAAGTACGCAAATAAAACTAAGCTACAATAAGCGTGGCTTTACCTGTCAAGTAGAAGAGCCAACAACGTAACCGAAGGAATCTCCGTTGCCGAAGTCAAAGTGAAAGTGATGAAGAAGTCAAGTCCGAGGTTCTCGGACATCCGCACCAGTCCGTCGAAGATGACCGCACAGCACATGTACACGAACACCATTATCAACATGGAGAGCCGCAGAGGACCGCTCTTGAGGAGTGTGAACATTGTGTCGGTGGATTGTTTTGTTTGGCGAGATGTAACCTGCGTGAAATAGAAGTTCATATACTTTTATGTTTTTTTTTATTTAGGGCAGAAGCCTTTATTCACAAAGAAAATTATAATTTTAGTATTTACAATTGAAACAATTGAGCTAACTGCAGACTGTTGCAAACAATCTACAGGTAGCTCAACTGATCCATATCAATACCAGTCGGATATACTTTTATGTTGTGTTCAGGACAACTAGAATGAATTAAGGTGGTTTATTCTGTATCATTCTTCCCCTGGATATCAGTGGTGCAAAATCCCTATCTTTTATCTGTGTAATTTAAAAACTTTATTTTATGGTACGCTGTATCCGAGGTATAAAATATGTAGTGTAGGTAAAATTATAATTGTTTTCATTTCGTTAAGTTTTTCAAACCTTCCACCGTCTACCTAAATTTTACTTTTATGTCCAGTACATCCTAAGGTTGCCTGGAAGAGATAGCTCAAAGCGATTAGGACGCCCTTTGTACTTCTTTGATTCTCAGCATTTCCTTCTGTATATACAATACAATTTAATGAATGATGAATAAGTAATGTGAGCTAAAGGAAACATAAACTCTAGTATATTATGAAATAGTCCTACAAGAGATCCTTTATTAACCATTACTTCGTTATTTTGTGTCCCGATTCACTGTTACCTAGCGTGTATAGGACTGATTTGGCATGTGTAACGCTGCTATTAGTTCGTTTTAGTACTGAACAGAGATATAAATGATGTCTTTTGAATAAAATGTACCTTCTTAGGTGTATTATAACACCAAAACAGTGTTTTACAAAACGTTCTATGGACTTTTAAACGACTAGTTCTTGCTGCTTGGGATAATACGCTTACGTCAGACCTAAAGCGGGAGGCCAGCAGTGGACTAACAAAGGTTGATGATGATGATGATGACGTCGTACCTGATTACAACATTGATATTGGAAATAATCTGGCTCTTTATAATTCGAAGAAATTTAACAATCCGAAAGGAAATCTGGACTACTCCATAAATTTCCCATTGACGTGGATATCAATGAAAAACGCTTCGAAAAGTACCTAAAGTGGCTCTACGAAACCATTTGAGGCGATCTTATACTCTCCAATGCATCTTTTATCGAGAACTGGACTAAGAGTAAATCGGAGACGTCTACATATCTCATAACTAAAGGGTGTTTCACGTCAATAATACAGTCAACTCACAATAAATTCGTCCAAGACATCCTCCGGGATCTTGGTGCCGTTCACTTTTTCGAACTTTTTCAATATTTCGACCGATTGGTTCACTCTTCCTCTTGTTAGAAGCCATCTGAAAGTTACAAAATTATACTCGGGGTAAGTCAAATTCATAACAGGTAGAAAGCACAAAGTACCTACTCGAAACCTAGTTTTCTTTCATATTTTGAAGGTACTAAGTATATTATTATTGTAACGATTATAACTTCTCATAAATTTTAATTCTATTCATAACTTTAGTTCCTTTGTAATTTTCTATTTTTTTATTATTTTTGTGGACCTAGTACCTACCTCATCTAATAAAATAATACTTCTTTTAATTCTTAGCGATATCTACCTACCTACTTTATTGTCTACGTTTGATTGTATTTTGTGCTGTCCATTTCTGTACCAAATAAACCATATAATATATATTTATCATAAGTACATTTCTATAACGAAGACTCTACGTAGTTAACAAATGCTGCCCAGCCAGCAGGACCCTCTTATTGGCCTCTCTACCAAAACTGTTTTTCCCAGCTGCAAAATTGAACTGCAAATTGCCATTTGAGACGACCGGGCCTTTTGCATCAATGATGTCGTTTATCATGATTTTATAGCGGTCTGTGTGATTTAAAAGGTCAATTGATAACAATCAATATCGAACACTCACTGCGCCGCCCTTAGTTCCATAATCGGGAGCATCAAACTAAGTAAAATTCGGGAAATTGGGTACCTATTGAGAGAACGTACCATATCTACAGAATTTTATTAATAATATCTATGTTTGATAGATATATGTATATGGATAGAAAATAATTTTATTGCACACTTAAAACTAAGAAACAATTTACAAATGAAATAGGTAAGTAATAATAACTAAAGTGAAAAATAAATAATTACTAAGTATGTAGGTGTGATTGAAGCAAAGTAATGTTTTCACTAGGTATGTTGTTACCGATAACAATCTACCTATTAGCACAAAAAACGGTAGAGCGGTCAACGTCTTGTTGAATTATGTTTCTATAGAAAAGGCTTCACCTGTCGCGGCTGTCGCTATTGTTATGTTTTGTATATCATTCATGACAATGTAAATACAATGCTACATCGAAACACGACACGACACACCTTCTACAAGTTTTAAGTTGGTACATGTAGGTACTACGGAGTCGAAGTTCTTTACCTACCTATTTAATTATTATAGAATCGTCGCGACCTTCATTCAAGGAAGGGCAAATATAAATAAGTATGTAGGTACCTAGTACTTAATCGAAGTTCAAGTAGGAAATATTCGGTCAAACACGTATTTAATAAAAAATAAAAAATAAAATTCAGACATAATTTTGTCCATAAGTTGTGTAGACACATGTCATATAAAACATTACAAAAAAAATCAGAGATAAAATAAAATACAAATAGAAAGATAAAAGAGTTGTAAGAGTTGCGCAGCCATTCAACAGAATCCCAACTTAAAAAGAGGTCTAAAGAGTAAGGATCCTGTTGAAAGATTGCATGATGGGCGAAGCAAACTTACTACCTACAATCTTCATTTGTCATTTATAAGTTTTTATAACTCGATAATGATATGAAAATTTAACGCTCCAACTTTTTTCGAAATGGACATAGGTAACTAACTGAACCTACCTAAAGTTCAGTTTGTGATACTAGCTTCGGCTTGTACCGGCAAAATGCTGACAGGGACCTTTTTTGCCCGTATATAACACATTTTCTAATATGTATCTGTTTTCTTCTTTCTTTGTTTTTCTTTTCTATATAATACTGTGTTCTTTGTACGTATATATGATTGTAATGATGTATAGTCCAAATAAATGTATTTTCTTTCTTTCTTTACTGATACCTATCAGAAAAGAAAGAGGCCTATAAGAGGCTATCCTCTTCATAATACTAAACCGGTTCATAGAAATCTTGATAATTTCTTAAAATATTCACAAAATACTTACCATGCCAACAAAGCCAAGCCATCACATTTCGCAAGTCCTCACCTAGCACTCTCAGGGACCAGCCACGGCGCGAACACGACCAGCGCCATCGGAAGCGACGTCACCCACAGCAGCGTCCGCCAGTTGGCAACCCACAGCGCCAGCCACGGCAACACCAGGCAGCCACTTCCGAAAAACAAAGCTATTGACATGTTGGCTACGTAGGTGCGGTGCCGGGGCCCTATGTATTCTAGCACTGGGGAAGATACAGAAAGAACGTGAAAGATGGAGTTTACCACTCGAATCGGGGGTGGAAATTAACGAATTTGAGGAGATTAAATAAAACTACACTTGACAGAAACATGGAAAGTTCAAAGTTTGGGATGAATCATATTATGAAGGCATAATTTTCTGCACATACCTAGCAGTTTTCACAAAGCCTTTCGATCAAAGTGGGACGAAATTGAAAAAAATCTTTTGAAATTGTACCTACCTACCATATAAATGATTTTTAATTTATGAGTCATTGGGCCCTTATAATACCTAGGTATAATCCGCCAGTTACAGACTCATAATTTCAGGGTTATTCTTTTAAATCAAGCCATTATGCATGCATGGATGTTGGGGGGTTTTACAGAAAAAGAAAAGGCCTTGCTGTTCCCTTTTCAGTTTTCGCGGTCTGTACAGAGGTTGGTCCTCACATAAACTAATCCAATTTCTCCCTCAACCTGAGAGGCATACTTACCTATTAGATAAAACGTCAAGGTGCGAGTCGGACTCGCGCACTAAGAGTTCCGTAATGCCTTGTGTCTTGCCAAATTATCATGATTCTAGGTCAACGGGAAGTAGGTACCCTGTAGGTTTTGGTCCATGGCGAGAATCAAAAATGATTTATTGTGAATAAACTACAAATTTACCGTTTCTGGATTTTTCCCTTTATTTGTGCTATATGACCTTGCTGCTCACCAAATTTCATGATTTTAGGTCTACGGAAAGTAGGTACCCTATAGGTTTTGTGTGCATGTGATTGTCTTGGAAATTTCAAAGTATTCGGACATATACGGCTGGAACTTTTGAGTCCTTGATTTAGAAGTATTTATAGTGTGGCTTCAAGAGGTTACGGACTTGAGTATTTGACGCTAATTTCAACTCGATACGTCCACGCGTCCCTAAGACGGAACATTATATTACGTCGCTGCATCTGAAAATTTCTTCCGATGCAGCGACTCGTTATCTAATTATGGTCAAACTTCACTAAGATAAGTTTGATCTTCAATTATACCTACGCTTAGCAGGCGGATTTGTGGTCGCAGTGAAGGTGTTATAAAATACACAGAGGGAAGCTCCTTCGGTATATTCCCTTAGTTCTTACGACATCCTCAGGCTGGATTGAAGGAGTCGATTCTTTCTTATGCCGAAGAACGGAAGGGATTTGACAGACGGACAGACAGACGGGCAACAAATAGATCCTACAAGGGTTCCTTTTGTGGTACGGAACACTAAAAATGTACAATGTTCACAACATTGTTGCTGAATTTTTCCTACACCTAAGTAACACACCAGCATCGATAAAAATCTCTCTATAGGACATTATGCCGTTTTCAACAAACCAAACAGCATACTGATTTGTCCAGCATTCGTTCATTGTAATTTGCATACAAAGCCGAAAATCTACAATTCATTGAAATTCATTGTGTGCTCCGATAATGGCTACAAATCACCGGCTGACATGCCGTTGGAAGCTGCCCTGAATTGACGCTAGTTGACGATAAAGGCAAGGTTTGGCCAGGCATTGTAATCATTTATTTATACATAATGTATTGTATTTATCTAGGTGATGGTTGAATTTGCGTCTTTGATACCTACTTGATAGTCGTATTAGAAAGAAAGCAGAATAAGACTAGAATAAATAAATAATGCTGGAGAATTCACACAGCGTTATCTAGTCCCAAATTAGAGAGAGAGAGAGCAGAGTAATAATAATCACATAAACTACTTAGTTTTAGCATGTTTTAGGTATATACTTAGGTACATAAAAAGTATATAGCATAAAAGCCAAGTCCCAAGAGTCCTAAAGGAAATAAAGTACTTTGAGTTTTCGATGGCAGAATTAATGTAGAGTACTTACTCTACCATACATATCTTATCTACAGATCGTAATAAAATTGTTACCTATGGTTTTTTGTTATTATAGTGCGTAACCCCACACTCAGGGTAATTTCTAAGAAATCAAATAATAATGTTTCCCCTATAGGTGGAGATAACGGCGCTAGAGTCCGTAGGAAGTCGCAGAGATTTTCGACTCCAGCGTCACTTGACCTCGTGGTGTAGTTCTAGTTAGTTAGCACATTCCGGTACTGACGGAAGGATGCGGGTTCAAGTCCCATCGAAGTCGAAAATTTTTGCGATATTAAGTATTTGATTTCTTAGTATGTTTACTATTCCATAGTCGTGGTTGAAAGAAAGCGATGAAGACGAGAATACCAACCATACCTTTATCTTACATAAATTGTTACCCAAGGTAAAGTAGCTACCTACATTGTAAAACTGAATAAAGTATCTTAGTTATTAACTAGTAAGTTAACAAACGTGCATTTGTAATTAAATACTTTTTAAATGTGAACCAAGACACGTGGACATTACAAAGGAAAATAAAACACCGTTCAGATAAACATAAATCCATATGTAGAGATAAAGTTGCAATTCAAATGAATTGTATAGATAAAATGTTGCTGAGGGATAGTAAAAATTGGCTAGAAAAAACTGTGGCTAGAATGTCACTGATCGCTTTTTCTATATCGAATAATATATTAGTTACCTTCTCTACTTTGAAACCCTATTCTAAGAGTAGAAAATTCTTGAAATCCGTTTTCAATATAAATCCCGTTTAATCTCGTTTTATGGGTTGTTTTGAAATCCTGAAATTCGTTTTCCGTAATTTTATTTATTTTTCATAATTTTGTGTGTTTATTTTCACTAGCTTCTGCCCGCGGCTTCGCACGCGTATTTTCTGTATAATAAGTAGCCTAATATCTAAGTTAGGCTTTGGTCTACACGTACAGTATATAAAGCTTATGATAAGTATCTTAAACTGTACAATGGACTTTTAAAAACTCCGTTGATTTACGTAATTTATAAGAAATAAAAGGCAGTGTAGAATGACTCAAACTAGCGCCCTAGTTTGAGTCATACATGCCCCTTAAGGGTGGGAATTACAAAAATCCCTTAGGAAGGTAGTGGAATAAAAAGTACCTCCCCTCCAAATTTCAGATTTTTTGCTTCAGCGGTTTAGAAAATCGCTCGTTCTTTTCTATATTTAAGATTAAATCCAAAAGCAGCGTTAGTTCTTATCCATTATACAAACTCCTATCAAAATCAGTCCCTAAAACAGGAAAGCAGACAGAAGTGCGTTAATCTCGTATAATAATTTTAACGTTATTATTTATTATTATTATACACTCATTTATTCTTTAATCTCGTTTATAAAATACATTTTAATTTATTATTATTATTATTATTAGCCGTGTTCATGCCACTGCTGGGAATTTAACTAATTTATATTTATATTTATACTAGCTGTACCCGCGACTTCGTTCGCGATTGCCTTACCTGCCGACTAATTAAGTTCACATTTAAACATAGTCTCTCATATTATGAAACGCCGCCGTCCAAAAAATCGTGTAGGGTCTACGGGGGATAGCATATTGTCATCTTCAATCCCATTCTTTATCCACACGACTTTTAGCTACGACTCGGCCAGCGTCAGTGTTAAGAAGTGTCCTACTCGTTTGACTTACTCACAGCTGGGGCCCTATTCTGCTATACTAATCGCTTCACTATGACAGGGCTATCGTCACAGAATGACACTTTTTGGTATTCCACCTTGGATGAAAGAAATTATGATGAATGCAGATGGAGAGACGCGCGTCAAGTTTGAAACTACATATTAATTTATCTCGCGCGCACTATCTGGAATTTTATTAATCTAAGGATTCTACTTGATGATTCTGCGACGATTCCATTGTCATACTGAAGCAATTGTTTTGCAGAATTGGGCTCCTGATCCATTTGACTGGACCACCGTAATTTTTTTTCGTTAGTAGGTAGGTACAGTTGGCTGTGTACCACAATAAAAAATATTTTTCAGCGGTCCAGTTAGTTTAAGTGGACCACAATAATTAATTAATTTAATTGTACACGAAGTTTGGTTGGAGTAAGACTCCAACCAAACTTCCCTGGACCAGCTAAACCACCATATATCATGTAAGGCAGGAACCTAACTTATTTTTCCAAGACCCACCACCTTAGTAGGTAGGAACCTAACTAATGGGTGCGCCTTGGAAAAATAAATAGATAGGAACTTACCTACCCTTTATCTACAATTTTTTTTCTTCAATCTACAGATTATTTCATCAATCTACTGATTTTCTACTCGACTTTCTACTGATTTAGTCATATTCGATCTTGCATCTCTGTTTCTAACAAAAAGAATGCATGAAATCGGACGACGCGTAGACCCGTCGTGATGCGCGGTTAAAGAATTCTACTTTTTCCTCTCTCCCAGGGGAACCTTACTGAATTCCAGGATATAGACCCGTCGTGATGCGCGGTTAAAGAATTCTACTTTTTCCTCTCTCCCAGGGGAACCTTACTGAATTCCAGGATAAAATGTATTCCATGTCCTTTCTTGTAGTATGAACTCAAAACGTGCCAAGTTACAATTCAACTCATTACCTATGTAGTTTCGGCGTGATGAGCGGTGAAGGAATTTAACTTTCATCCCCTCTGCCAGGGCAACCTTACTGAATTCCGGGATAAAATGTATCTTTCCTCATAGTACGAACTAAAATCACGCCGAGTTGCATTCGAATTCATTAAGTAGTTCCGTCGTGATGCGCGGTTAAAGAATTTTACTTTCATCCTCTCTCCCAGGGGAACCTTACTGAATTCCAGGATAAAATGTATCCCATGTCCTTCCTTGAACTCAAATCGTACCAATTCAGTCCAACTCATTCAGTAGTTTCGGCGTGAACGTGATGCGCGGTGAAGAAATTTTACTTTTATCCCCTCTCCCAGGGGAACCTGACTGAATTCCGGGATAAAAAGTATCCTATGTCCTTCCTCGTGGTATGACCTAAAATCGTACTGAGTTTTATTTCAATACCTTAAGTAGTTCCGTCGTGATGCGCAGTTAAAGAATTTTACTTTCATCCCCTCTCCCAGGGAAACCTGACTGAATTCCGGGATAAAAAGTATCCTATGTCCTTCCTCGTAGTATGACCTAAAATCGTGCCGAATTTCATTTCAATACCTTCAGTAGTTTCGGCGTGATGCGCGTTTAACAAACAGACAGACAGACAGACAGACAGACAGACAGACAGACAGACAGACAGACAGACATGATAGAAAAAAATTGCAGTTTTGGCTTCAGTATCGATAATAGAGTGCCCTCCAAAAAAAATTTTCAAAATATCTTCAATGTACTGAATTGGACCTGTTACAGTTTTATTATAAGTATAGATTTATATATTTATTGCATTCATGTCCATTATAAGGTGTTAAGTAACATTTTTTGGTAGAATCTACATGATAAGGGCGTTGCAACATTCTAAGTTAGAGTTCTTAAGTAAGTACAATTAAATAGTCTACAATTTTACATTATTAATTTAATTTAATAGAAGCCTTTATTCACAAAGAAAATTATAATATAATTAGTATTTACAATTGAAACAATTGAGCTAACTGCAGACTGTTGCAAACAATCTACAGGTAGCTATTTAATTTAATTTTTTTTTTTTTTTTAACGTATCAAAGATTTTATCAGTGACATACCTGTCGTGAGCTGTGGTCGTGAGCATGCCGTGAGACGACTTAAATCATGATGTTATAAATAAAACCAACCATAACCATAACCGTCTAGATGTATGTAAGTAAAGTAACTCACCTAAGATATAGATCATCATGAAGCAGTTGTCATAAGCCATGCCGACCAGGAATCGACAGAAGGCGAAGTCCCAGAGCCCACTCGTGAAGATGGTCGCGATGCCGCCCACGCAGCCGATCACGTTCGACGCTGAGAGAAGAAGCCAGTTTTTAACTTTCACGAATTCTATCGAATCTTAACATCAGAAGGTGTTGAGATAGAAGATTACTAGCTTCAATAATTTCAATAATTATTATAATAATAAGTAGCCTATTATCTAAGTTAGCCTTTGCTCTATACGTACGCCAAATTTCATCTTCATCTGTTCCTGTTGTTTTGGAGATCCTAGGTAACAAAAATTCAAATTTCACAAACTTTCGGCTTTATAATAATAGTAGGAAGTATAGGATATTTGGTGTGGTGTCAATTCAGATGTCAAACTAAAAAAAAAACTGAAGGATTTCACAGCGTTAAATGTTGTCGTCATTTTCATAACGATCGAAATAAAAAGAATGGAATAATTTTTCATCATCATCATCAGCCTATAATAAGTCAACTGCTGGACGTAGGCCTCCCCTAATGAGCGTCATAGCGCCCTGTCTTCAGCTTGCCGCATCCAGCATCTGCCTGCAGTCTTTCGCAGATCGTCAACCCAGGTGGGTTGACGGCCAGGTGGCCGAAGGGCGTCCTACACTGCGTTTGCCGAGTCGCGGTCTCCACTCAAGAACTCGTTTATCCGAGCGGTTGTCGGTTCTTCGCGAGATATGGCCGGGCCACTGCCACTTCAGCTTGGTAATTCTTTGAGCTATTTCGATAACTTTGGTCATTTTTAGTTCTGTGAAATTAGTTTAGTTTAGTATTGCCGCCATCTGAATTGACACCATTATCAAAAAAGATGCGCGATGAACGGGTACCAACCTGATACACTTCTATGCCGTGCCGGTAGCGGCATAAGAAAGAATCGACTCCTTCAATCCAGCCTGAGGATGTCGTAAGAACTAAGGTCATCTACCAAAGGAACTTCCCAATGTGTATTTTATAACACCTTCACTGCGAGATCACAAATCCGCTTGCTAAGCGTAGGTATTATTGAAGATTAAACAAACTTACCTTAAGTGAAGTTTGACCATAATTTTATTAGATACACGTAGGTAATGTAGTATGTCATCAAAGCGCTGCATTTATTCGTAACCTCGTAAGGTTATTAATTGCATCATTGATTTGCACAGGGTCCTATCCAAACCCTCGAGTCATACCCTAGTTTAGTTCGCATTCACTGCCCGCCCAGCCTCTGCGGTGCGACCCGCAGGGGCACGCCGCGCCGCCGCGCCGCCCCGCGCCGCTACACGGGGCTGGGAGTTTGCCTGCAGTTTTGTGAGAGCGTATAAAATGTATTTTTTCTAACAATTTTATTACTTTTGATAATGTTAGCATACGTTTGATGATTTTTACCATTTTTTTATTATTTTTTGTTGTGTTTACTGTACTTGTGTGTGTACTGATATGTATTTATGTGTATTATTTTCTAATATTAAGGTTGTTTATTTATTCTATGTACTAGACATAACGCTTTAGAGAAATTCTGTAATGTTGTAGTCTTGTTTTTTAAATAAATAATTTGTAATTTGTAATCATCTGCGTCTTGGGCTATGAAAGTGTTAACGTTCTAAAAACTATTATACCTTACCTACGCAACACAATAATCAATACCAGTAAAACTAGTTTCCATAAAATTGCACGGAGCAACAAATCGATAAAATTGATTGTTAGTACAAATATTTGATCGATGGCATTTTATGATGACTGTGTTATTTAGTCTTTACGTTAGTAATATGATGGTACCTTATCTAGGTTATCTAGTAGCAATAGTTATTTGAATAGATTTATCACTTATCAGTTATTAACGTTTTTATCTTTGCAATAAGCTTGAATATTATCTAATGGAATTTTCTTTCTATAACTTCACACGCGCTTATATAGTACCTAGGCTATGTCTAATGGTGGAGGAACTTCTTCCGACATCCTTGTACTTGTCCTTGGCGACTTAGGATAATTTCACCTTGCGTCGTTAGGCTTTGTACTTTGCGGAAAGCAAGACTAGTTCTACGATCTTCCCAAAAAAAAGTATTCAGGTTTCCATTCTCCAGTTCTCTATTTTTCTTTCCCTGTCAGCCCATACATCCCCGAGATAGGTACCATTTATCTCCCTGCCAAATTTGATTGAAATCCGTTCAGCCGTGACGGTGAAAGATAACAGACAGACAGAGTTACTTTCCAATTTATAATATTAGTTGTATGAATTATGCATGGGGCCCAGCTGTGTGTAAAATCCGGTTGTTGATGACTATGATTTGTTTCGCATGGGAGTCTACACACCAACCATGCAAAAGTTAACGTACGCGGTTTCTGAACGATTTCACAACATTTTGACTAAAGTTAAGCATTCCTAAGTTTATTGAATTAGGTGTACCTACGTAGGCATCTAAGCCTATTTACGCTTCAACAGAAGCAGGTACCCAAAAATTATATAAATAAGTAAGTTATTTGCAGCAAAAAACCCGATAGCATTCAGCACCTATTGTCCAAATAATTAGATCTAGCTCTTGAAAAAATGCTTAGATACCAATACCTAATACATTTTTTATAGATATCCTTCAGTTGTGTTGTGTTGTGACCCGACTACCGGGTTCGGTAATTCTTATGAATAATAGATCGGTGCCATAACCTAAACGTAGGTACCTAGGTACTTATTTATCAAAAGAACAACTAGTAGGTATTGTCATCAGGAAGGGACTGACGTCTGCGTAGTACATAGAAATAGGAAGGTAGGGCTGGTAGCTGTGTGGCTTAGAATTTGCACCACCCCAACTCTTCCCGCGGGTGTCGTAAGAGGCGACTAAGGGATATCCACCGGAGGCGGGTAGCAGCGGGTCCTGCAGAACAATTCTACTATCGAACTGCGATCCCCAACCAGCATGCCCAGCATAGGGATTGTAGGCATTACCCCACATGAGATAAACTAAGACGCTTATCAGAGGGATACCTGCGTCCAGCAGTGGGCCGCCCATTGCAGTTCGGTGTCTTATGTTATGCAATATGTCTTTGTAATGTTCTTATTCTGGTGTGCATTTCTGTATTGCATTGTAACCATAAAATAAAGTTTAGTTAGACCTAATCTCCTGTTCTCTGGTTTTGTTTAGACAAATGTTTTATCGGGCAGCCTATCAGCTCTACTGTTGCAACATGCCTAACTTGTTGACCCAGTTGCTGGTTATTGTTTTGCTTTTAACTGATTTTAGATTATATTCTACGCTTTACATTTTAAACTCTAGCACATCGTTGTTTCAACTACTAAAATAACAATTTGATAAGATAGCCCTTCGATTTTTGTAGTCCTTAATTTATTATAGGCCTGATTATTGTTATTTATGACTAGCGGCCCGTCCGGCTTCGCACGGGTGGACATTTATTTTTTAACATGTAAATATAGCCTATTTTACTCAAGGATAATGTAGCCTTCTAATGTTGAAAAAGTTTTTTAAATCGGTTCAGTAGTTTTTGAGTTTATTCGATAAAAACATAGAAATCTTTCCTCTTTATAGGTAAATATTAGAAATAAAAGGCTTTTTTGTTGGTCAATTTTATTTTATGTAGCCCTTCGATCAGAAATGTTTCTAAATAATAAACTGGTAGATCGAACAAATAGTCTTCTGTATGGTCTCGTCGTGGCCGGTTTTCGGCCACGGGGCGGCCAGTCTCAACGGAGACAAAGCCATGTACAAGTGTGTGCGCAAACACAGGTGCACTCTCTATTATCTCTATCTCTCTCAAAATGTCGGTATACCTAATCTATGAGCTTAGTAGAGTACTAGTGTTACCAGGCTCCTGCCAAGTAACAATTTCTCAAAATTATTTATAACTACTGGTCATCGTTAATAGAGCCAGCTAGATTAGACTTGCTAGACTAGCAAAAACTCTGGCTTCCAGTGGCAACATAACAGTAGTTCGGGTAAATTCATTAATATATATTTATTCTCTGCGAGGTCCGATGTATTTATATTTACGTATTTTACGTATATAATAAAAAGCTGTAGGTACCTACATGTTAATAAGCAAATACAAATACAGAATAACAGCTTTGCTAATTTTTGATTAGGTATATTCTAGAGTTACTGGCAGCCGAGGCGGTTGCGGTATGAGAATCGACACCCCAATTCCGTCCGTGTATGTCCGTTTAAGAGTCGACATAGGGAACCAGAGTTACCGTTTACGAATAAACTGGTCTGTGGGGACCAGAATTATGTGGGACTCGACGCCCTGAGAAGGAGTTAATACCCACTAAAACCTCTCCGTTGTCCCTCTCTCGCCATTTTCGCCGAACCACGGGAACATTTAAAACCTCCGCGGCCCGACTGGCGTCCCCTCTTCCTCCTATACATGGCCGACGAGCCCACCAATCCACCCCATTCTTCCGTCACGTTTCCTGCCCCCGATTAAAACACAGGACAGGATAGACGCGTGAAGATTATAGCAAAACCCTCCTCGTTTTCGGAGGCAAGTTCAACAGCGGACGATAGTGTGATGAGGAGGTGTTCTACAGACATTTAGTTTTTTTCTGATTAGATAGTAATCTCTTACCGATCAACGCAGGCATCCTCCCGTACCGGTCCGCCATCCACCCCAGCAGTAGACCCCCAACGAACGAGCCCGCGAAGAATACAGCCTGAGCTATAGGTGCGTATCCGGAATACTCGCACACCCATCCTCGCTGGAAACGAAGGTAATATTGTAGGGTTAGTTCCACTCAATGCCAAATTTCTTCCCAGAGAATGCCACTGAATCTTTATAGGAAAGATTTGATGGTTTGTTTGTTTGTATTGAAGAGGCTCCGACGACCGGACCGATTTCACAAAATTCTTTTACCGTTAAAAGCCCACATTATTCCTGATGAACATAGGCAACTTTTTACCGCGGAAAATTGCTTCATTCCTACGGGAAAACGGGTAATAGGACAACGGGTAGTAAGAATGCAGCTAGTATTTAAATATAAATGATGTTCCTAAATTAGTTCCAACACTTCTAACCCATGCCACGACGAGCAAGTACAGTCAACGGTAACACCATAGTAAGATCGAAGAAGAAATGCTAGAGCGAGATAGTAGGTAAATGCTTGGACGAAACAGACTATTGTTTTACAAAAATGTGTCTCGCTCGAGTCGAGACAAAATCTACCAAACGGAGGCATATTGTAGGTAAACATGGGTTCTCTCATACCTAGTCAGAGGTCAAGTAAAAAAAAACGACACCTTCTTTGTCTGCTATCTCACAGCAGTGGGGGACTTTTCGTCTTTGTCTCCTAACTTGTCCACAGAGAGTTCCGAAGTCAAACTTTCTACTTTCGATATTTCCATCCTATAATCCTTCGTTGACTAGACTAATACCTAAGACTTCGCGATGAACACAGCTTCTGCTTATTCGCGAAGATCCTTGCTCAAAACAGAGATATTTTGTAAACATTAGATTCCTATTGATATGATAATAATGTGAGTAACTTTGTTATGTACCCAGGTATACCAGGATGTTTGGTGGATGGTCTCTAAATGCGTATACGCATAACTTGCGCCGGTCAAATTTCGTGGAATGTTTATAAACAAACCGTCTATTAAATTCACGTGTTGCGAGGTCTTCTTGCAATTATAACCTATTTCAACGTCTCCG
The DNA here is from genome assembly GCA_949316285.1 of Eupithecia subumbrata. NCBI lineage: Eukaryota > Metazoa > Arthropoda > Insecta > Lepidoptera > Geometridae > Eupithecia > Eupithecia subumbrata. The sequence goes on along the minus strand of OX438650.1, from coordinate 15,958,083 downwards.
TGAGCAACACTTACAGAAATCCTCGTTTCTACCTCGTACCTACTACAAGTTACAAATAAATTACAAATTTTAAAACTCATTCTAGAGTAAGCCCGGGTCTTCGAAAACTTTTCCTTCCGACACCCGAGTTAACTACATATGTATGTACCGGTTACGGACCGTTCAGGCTCGAACGATGGGGGATGTTCGAGAAAAATCACAGAACTTATATCACGAGGGGAGGGGGCTTGTGAGTTATTGTCGTGTATTTATGTTTTCATTGATCGCCCGCACAAGTTCTAAACCGGACACAGACATTTTAATCACTATGCTTAATTTTCCGTAATTAAATTAAATAATACCTGTATCTGGACACTTCTAAAATTTTTGATACTTTTTTTATCTACCAATTTATTATTGTTACTAATTTATTTATAAAAAATACTGTCAATTTTTGTTTTTACTAGAATATAAATTATAATATTACTTAAAGTACAATCAAATAATAGAAACAAATTAGGTAGAACTAGTATCCATTTAGATTACTAGTATTTACAATTGAAATAATTAATTATTTGTATTTTACATACACGTGGTTTTGGGAAGGGACTCCCCTTCCCAGTCTAGAACCTGACCACGTATAACCATGGGGGAGGGGGGGTTACAGAGAGCTGTTTTCAGAGCTCAGAGAGCCCACGAAGTTGTTCAAACAAGTTCTGTTCAAACAGCTCTGGGTGTTTTCTATGTATAATAAAAAATATCTATCTATGTTTTAATATGGCAGAAGCCTTTATTCACAAAGAAAATTATAATATAATTAGTATTTACAATTGAAACAATTGAGCTAACTGCAGACTGTTGCAAACAATCTACAGGTAGCTCAACTGATCCATATCAATACCAGTCGGAAGCGTCCCCAAGACGCTGGCTGCATTGCCCCGCTGTATGGCAATGCTGATGCGCTGTGCCAGATACTGACCAGCTCTCGGGTCACGCGTCGCTTCGACCAGACGCTCAGATAATTTTTTGAAAACCCGAAGAGCCTCGGTACCCCACGGACCTAGGGTCTCGACTCCAAGAGGAGCAAATGTGTAGGCTCTGTCGAGACCTGCATATTTGCGCCTCTTGAGATCTTCGGCCAAATCTGCCGCCGCGCCTGCCCTCACGGATGTCCTCGGAAGATGGGAAGGCGCAAGTGTGTCGACGCATGTAGCATCCCACACAATGGGCCTCCCCAACTCCCATGGGACTAGTGTCATACCGTCGGGCCTTTTATCATCGTCACGTAACAGACCATTCGGTTCGAGAATAGCTGGTACGTTAGCGGTGACAAAGGCCCGCCGGATGATGTCGTTAAGGCTGGCGTGGCGAGATATCCGACCGGCTGCCCTAGTACACGATAATCCGTGATGACCAAGCTGTTCGACAGCAGTACCGCACTGGCATTGATGAAGCGCGCAACACCTTGCACCCAACCGAAGACATGTTGCGATACGGAAAGTTACGGGATCCAATAAAGTACCAGTGTTATATGAAGGAAATGCTTGCAACCAATGTCCTGACTCCCATTTAGAAACGGCCAGGAGGCGGGCACGATCCGTAGAGCTGGAGCACGTTTGTAACAAACAATTCCGTGTCAACTCACACAGAGGCCCGTCCCATTGCCGTTGGGACAAAAGTGATTTTGGGGGAGCAGCATCGGGGCAAGCATTATGCCAAGCCGTTCGAGCTTCGTCTAAAAATGAAATTTTTAATGACATTCCAGGCGGGACCAAACGAGAAGGCTTTAAAATTTTGTCAACTAAAGAACTAGTGCTGTAGACAGAAGACAAGAACGCTGGCAGGGCTACACTTGAAATTTTGCGTATACCTAAGCCTCCCAATTTGACAGGCAGGGAGGCCTGCGACCATGCCTTGTCATCTAAATCAATATTCAAAACCGATGATAAAGTATTCTTTATTATGTTGTCTAAGCCTTCCAAGAGCTCGCTGTGTTTCCACAGTTGACTACATCTCAAAGAATACGTAAATTTAGGTACAAATAGACAGAACCGAATAATTGTAAAAGCCATATGACTATTAATTTTGAGCAATCTGTCCGAAGTTTTATTGAAATTTTGAATTTTCTCATCTACAAATGACTGAAAAGACTCATCAAGAATTGGTGAACCAAGGAGTCGAAGTGAACATTTATCTACAACAGTAATGTTGGGGGCTAAACTATTGAATTTTCCAATGATATTGTTTTTGTCTACACAAGAGTCCGAAATAAAAAGCTCGCATTTTGAAAAATTTAATTCCAAACCTATTTTTTGAAATTCGTCTGTGATGATTTTTAGATCATCAAAAACTGTGTTCACCTCTCCACCTAATGTTCCATCATCCAAATACCAAACATTGAGCTTGGATTGGAGACGTTGAATGATTGGTTGGATGGCAAGGCTAAATATGGCCGGACCAAGAGGGTCGCCCTGCTGACAGCCAACTGCGGACGAAATTACTTTGTTCCTGTAAATTAATTTTGACGGTGAACCATAACATTGCCAAAGAAAAGGGTAAATTTCTGGAATTTTGTCTTTAATTTCTTTTAGCAAGGCGCCCCTGTCTACGGAATTCAAGGCGTTTTTGACGTCAACCTTCAGTATTACCTCCCCATAATTTTGGTCTATCTATGTAGTGTATTATATTAAGTATATCAGTTATCTAGTACCCATAACACAAGCTCTGCTTAGCTTGGGGATAGATAATGTTGTGTGAATTGTCCAGCATTATTATTATTATTATTATTATTATAGCTCTACGGAACACTTCGTAAGTTCATTTTGTTCTCTGGGTGATAGATATCTGTGTTTGGGCCGAGTTAAGAGAAGAGTAATTGAACTTCGAGTAGGAAATTCACCATGTCCCTCATTATTGAGTATAATAAGCTATAATCATTGAACTGATTAGAACCGCATTCATTGGACGGAAGCCAATCATACAATAATGCATTATCGATCGTATAAACAGACTTATAAAGTTGTACTACGGGTATCTACCTATCTAATGATAGAAAATTATGATGAGCGACATTTGTGTCAAGATCGCGTCAAGGGAAAATCATGTCCTACATGCGAATTGCGAATTACCTCATCTCATTAGCCACCTTTTTTGTGTTTCTGCAACACATTATTGTGAAACTAGGTACATAAACATGCATTGAATCACCACCAAAAATCCAGCAAGGTTTTTAAAGAAAATTCTCCGTTTTGCTTTCGGCGAGACTTGAACCAGCACCATTCCTTCAAATGCTGGCTTTTGAAGGTGTTCTGGTGCTGGTTCAAGTTCCGCCAGTCCAGTGCAGATAAGTAGCTTCAATGGCAAAAACAGACCAAATCCAAGAACAAACCGCTCTCCACCGTAAGGATGTGGCGTCTGTCGGCAGCTAGAGCATATTTGTAATAGCTTACAATGGAACTTTTGATCTACAAAACTGTAAGAATCCGCTTCTACTACCGACCGAAAAAGGCGTTTTATGTCTAACTAACCTACAAGGTGTCTCCTCCCTTACGGCTTTCCTCACCAACAATAGTGTGGTATGGTATATGCATGATCCATCGAAAGATTTCTCTAGCAGTGTCTTCTAAACGTCTGATGATAATGATGATGAAACAGTTCCGGCTCCTTACCAATCTTCACCTCTTACCTCACTAACAACAGTATGATACGGTATATCCGTAAGCTCGAAGTCCCAGCCGTGTTCACAAGGTCCCGTGGGCGTGCCCGGATCCGGCGGAGTGAGGGTCTGCAGCACCAGCGTCCAGTTCACCTTGTACGTGGAGCATTTGTCCCACTCCCCGCCCAGCGCTGCTCCTGGGGCTGAGAGGTTCCGTCTGGAAAAAAGTATCCGATTTTAGGGGAACAACTATAGACAGACGGATAATATGGTCTCACTTAGAAACCTTTCTTTGTTTTCTTCTGTTGGCAAGTCAGAAGAATACAAAACACTGCTTAGCAAATCAAATCAAAATCAATAGAAAACACAAAATACAGACAACATAAAACAAGAAAATAAAATAAAACGAAAATAGCTTATTCTAGGGTATAACAAATTTTACCCAGTGGTGCATAGCATAAGACATTGCAGTCATACTTGTGAGACATGACTTTCAGGATGCTGTTGTTACTACCTTCACTCTACTCATAAATGATGCATAGCAATTGCGCCAGCTTCTATAATAAGATAGATATTTTTTATAGGTTTATCGATCAAGCAAGGTAGGTAGTCGCTTATGATCGAAGCTTGCAGGCTGTAATTAACTTTTTACCGAAGGACTAGGAGAATTGCGTTCCCTGATAAATGCCATGATAAATAACTAACAGCTGTGTGGTGCCGGCTTAGAATTTACACCACCCCAATTATTCCCGCGGGTGTCGTAAGAGGTTAAGGGATATCAACCGGGAGCGGGCAGAAGCGCCCCCTGCAAACAATTCTACCACCGAACTGCGATCCCCAAGCGTGAAGATTATGGGCATTACCCCCATGCGATAAAAGCCAATAAGGCAATTATCAGGGGGAGGCCTGCGTCCAGCTGTGGGCCAATATAGGCCGTTGAGGTTGAGATATGTAATGTATGATAAATAACAAGATTCGTCGTTGTTGCATCATCCATTTAGGATGGTACCTGCGGGTACCTAATCACTCTTAATGATTTCCCAAGTCCCAAATCTAATCAAAGCACATAGTAATGCTACAGAAGCAAAACAATATCGACTGTTACCTAACTAAAGGCTTATCTGAAACGGATTTCATGATTAGACGCTCAAATCACGACATGATAAGAATGTTCAAAGAAGTATTTAAAACTAGTTCTGCCCGCTGCTTCACACGCATATATTCGGTATAATAAAGGAACCTATTTGTATTTGTATTTATTTATTCCATCGTAGGTACACTTGTTGTTACACTTGATGTCGTTACATTCTATATTTAATTCCTATTTCAACAATAAGACACATGTATTTCGCTGTAGGAAACACCAAAGTAAAAAAGACAGAAAAAGGTACAAAGAAAAAAAGACAGACAGACATGACTGAAAAAAAATAGTAAAAATAATTTGTTGGAATCAAATAAATAATTAATTAATTATTTAAAGCGAAAATTATTTAACATTTCAAAGTATGTTGCTGTATAAGGGCATTGTTATTTATGTGTATTTATTATTTTTAGGCTATTTTTAAGTTTTGGAGAATTTAGGTAGGGAACTATATAAAATTCACATTTCACAAACTTTCGGCTTTTAAATAATTAATAGCACTAGTAGAATTGCGACTGGCCAAAAAAAAAATGAATGTGTGCGATGCAAGAGACAAAAAGACAAAAAAAAAGTAAAGTGATCACTGTGTGAGCAATGTGAACATGTCATGACTTGCTTGATCATGATTTAACACTTGAACCGGATCAACTTTATGTCGGTGAAATGCGCTTAAACTGAGTTGAACCTAAGTATTAGCATACAAATGGAACCAACTGGTTTTATTTCGTCTATGGTACTTATTAGTGATTCATAATGTTGATGATGATGTCCTCCTAGCCGAATTTTGACCACGGCGGCCAGTCTCATCGGAGACTAACCAGATGCGCAGGACATTTGTGAACAAGTGTGTGCGCAAACACAGGTGCACTCTCTATTCTCTCACTCTCATAATCCGATGGGACGACAGACCGACACGACCGGGGAGAGCTTAGGCGCAGGACCATCGGCTTAACGTGCTTTCCGCCTGCAACCGCCAATGCACCGCCAACTTCCTGACTCCGGGCTGCTCCTGTGATCTAGAATTGAATGATTCATAAAATTACCTGAGCTCCAAATCCAAATGGTCCAGCTCCGGCACCCTGCACCAGTGCCGCTGCGGGGTCGCCGCTATGAACATCTGCACGAAGTAGACGAACGCGAAGAACAGCCCGAAAGGAAGCATGCTGAGGAACAGCAGCTTCTGGTAGCGGCCCATCTCCCCCACATGCGCCAGGATGACCTCGAGAGCGTCTGTGTCATCCTGCTTGCTGAGCGCTTCTTTGGCCTCCTACATAAGAAAATAATGATATTAATGAGTTTGACCTCTGGCGAAAGTCCGCCTGGGACGCAGGGTATTGCGGGTTCGATTCCCACCTAGGGACAAATGTTTTTATGGTCTGCAGATAAACAGTGTGGTTTTTTGAGAAGGGCGGTGATGGCCAATTCCGAAACCGCGAGTTAGAGAAAAGTCGTGAAAGGAGTCATGCCCTCAATTTATAAACAAAAACTGCATATTTAGTTTTTTTTAACCTTTTACTTTTGACGGAAATCGACACTAATGATTTTTCGAAAAAATGGACTTCCTAAATTATTTAACCAATGAAATTTGTTGCTAATAAGGATCAAATTTTGCAAAGATTAGTTATAATTCTAAAAATAAAAGGAAAACGCCAATTTTTACAAATTACTTTTAATATTTTTCTAATTTCCTTCAAAAGTAAAAGATTTTAAAAAAAGAACTAAATAAGCAGTTATTGTTTTCTTATCAATCGAGGGCATGACTCCTTTCACGACTTTTCTTTAACTCGCGTGGTTTCGGACTTTGCCATCACCGCCCTTCTCAAAAAATCAGCCTGTATATTTCGGGTGTTCTTGGTGTTTTCTATGTATAGTAAAAATATCCATCTATGCATGTGTTAAGTAGGTACTAGTAACTAGTACAAATAACACAAGCTCTGCTTAGCTTGGAGCTAGATGATGCTGTGTGGATTGTCCGGCATTATTTATTTATGATATTAAATTATCAAGCATCAGCAGTGCGACCTGCAAGGGTACCCTGTGTACTATTATTAATTTTCATTATCATTAATTTAGTGTGGCACAAAAGCGCAGGCTCGTTGAAATCTTTTGTATTCTACGCGGTCCGTCGTAGCATCGTACCACGTGCTACGAAGATCTATGATAAAATGTGTATCATTTTGGGGGAGGGTTAGGGGAAAGAAAATCAGAGGAGAGAAGGCCAAAACCCTTAGGTACACAATGGTGTATCCGCGACTCGCTACGTCCACTTCGAGAGATATTAGGAGTATTTTATTGTGTATTTTCGCGCAATTGTGCACTCGCGCAAATGGCCATTTTCACCCAAAATTAAATGTCTTTCGCGCAAGTGTACCAGATCTCTCTTCAGCCTGCACATGTGTAGAGTAGACCCAGACAACCTTCATCTTGAGTCTATTTTTATTTATTCTAGGCTAAATACTAGACGCTGCTCTTTGATAGGCACGGGCGGGCTATTTTGCCCTATTCCACTCTGATCCACTGAGCTAATCCATAATGGATTTTATACCTACGTTTTGTATACTTTTTGATTATTTTTGTTTATAATATCTTTGTAATGTCTTTGTATTAGGTAGGTATTCGTTTTTTTGTACCACATAATCAGCATTACTAAGCCTCTGCAAATCTGCATCCACGTTTGGCGACGCTTATGTACCATAGATAGATAAACAAATGAGTAGAGGTGCTAAGTAATAAATCTAAGTAGGTTCTCATAACAACATATTGTATTGTGCTAGGTCAGCTATTTATTGATGCTCTGTGTGCTGCTATAGGTAGGAATCATAACTGAAAAATAAATTACCTCAAGTGCCAGTACTTGACAATTGATTGCATGGAGAAGTAAATAGTTTGAATCACAACAGAACTACTCAACAGAACAAGTGAGAATTGTATTCCCATTTGTTTTCGTGGACAGAAGTAAAGGGAAAAAATCCCAGTAGTTCTGTCAACAGAACTACTCAACAGAATAGGTGGGAGTAAACGAAGTCAACGACCAAACCTCGGTCGACCTTCCTACAAAATCGTGTAGACTTCGTTTGTAAAATTCGTAAATATTCGTTAGGCTGTAGATGGGAACCCACCCAGGTAGGTATTTGAAAACTACTGAACGGGTACTGGTTAAAATTTTGCAGGACCTAACGTAGTGTGAGATTAAGAACCATTGCACTTTTTATAGAGGAAATACAAGCTACATACGAAACATTACAACAAGAACAAAATTTCAAATTTAAATAACCGAACCCGACAGATTTTCATGAAACATGGCTAGGAACACTCGGGATAAAATTATGTATGACACAAAAAAACTAAACTAAAATCGGTTCATCTGTTTGGGAGCTACGATACTACAGACAGATACACAGACACACACGTTAAACTTATAACACCCTCACTTTTTGCGTAGGGGTTAATAAAACTAATGGATAAGAAATTTGCATTTGGGAATATGCATGTTGATTTATGGCTCAAAATCTTAATTATTATTATTTTATTCCCATAAGATCCAAACATATTAACATTAACACCCCTCTCATTTTGCGTCGGGGGTTAAAAATACAAAGATATAATAAAATACAAGGTTAAAAGAATTATACAGCCATTCAACAGAATCCCAACCTTAGTCATGTTTGATAAGCAAGATTTAATGTAGGTACCATAAACATAAACTCATGATCTACCTACTAATTTCTATGCTCTACTAAATTATAAGTTGTTATCAAAATAGTATTCCCAACCTTGAAATGATCATCACGATCATCAACGACAGAGCTCTTCATATCAGTTGTAATGCGACACTCGTAAAATGAATATGTTCCACCACTTAGTCAGCTAAACGATCAAAATCGAAGGTCAGCAAAAATTTAATTGTTTATGTCAGTTTCGAAAAAGAACTTGTACAATAATATGACAACGGGCCCGCTCTATGTTGTTATGATTTATGAAGTTGAGCAAAAGTAAAATGTATTTTATTTTATTTGCAATCTGGATTTACGAGATGGAAATTTTGACTCGTTATTATCACTTGATCACCACACTACTTGTTTATTATCACTGGGTTAGTCTTAGTTATATTTAATTATTTTAAGTATCTCGATTGGACTTAGTATTAATAGACTGTATGGCTGTCCACACGTGCGCTTAGCCGGCTGCCCGCGAAATACTGAACGCCAAAGCTTACTCGGACTTATATTTTACAAATCCGAAATGTCCGATAAAAAATACTACATATAAAAAATATTACTAAATATAAACTTATGTCAATTCCAGTCTAAGCTTTCGCTTAAAAAATCAAAGTATATATGTTTCAATTATGTACATGTAAAAGATGGTATACCTATACAGTTAATGAGTAGCAATGTAATTTGACCTTTTTGGTACGTGCAATTATCTTATTAATTTTCATGCAATAATTTATATAAAAGATACTATAGTTAATAAACTAAAATTAATGTTAATTAACGAGCTTCTACGACTATTTAACCGTGCGTGATACAGGGCTTGCCTTGTGGCCAGTAGTGGCCGTGCGGGGACCACTTGCAACTTATATATTTTTTTATGTTCAATACCTACTCAATATATTTACTGTTTTCATCACATTGGTAGGTAGATAATTAAGTATTTATATAAGTAACTTTTTCACAATGTGAACTCTGTTGGGCGTAACAACAAGTGAAAGGCAGATCGAAGTTGTTTTTGGTAAAAATATGTGGGCTACTAAGGTTTGTTCCTTTGCAAATCAATAATTTTGTATCAGTTATTCACTAAGTTATTTTTAACCCCCGACGCAAAAAGAGAGGGGCTTTATAAGTTTAACGTGACTGTCTGTGTATCTGTCTGTGGTATCGTAGCTCCCAAGCGGATGAACCGATATATTTATCCCGTGTGTAATGTTTTAGCCTTGTTTCATGAAAATCTGGGGAGAGATTTTTATTTTTTTTATTTTGTTCTTCTTAATTCTACTTCGTAAATATGTCAACAAGCAGGAAAAGCAAAACCATGCGCAAAATTAGAGTAAAGCGACTCTACTTTACTCAACTCTGCATTTATCAGTAGTGACGGCGGCTTTGATTGATGACAGAGAAAAACCTCTGATAACCACATACAGGCTAGATGCAAGTATAACTAGGTACACCAAGAGTAGAGACTCGCACAAGGACCTGTTGTGGCTTCAGTCATTGGTTTTTAATGTGCATAAATATCAAAAATCAAAGTGCTTTCTTTCCTTTAGACCGTACATAACTCTTGGACACGTCAAAAAATTCAAATAAAATTAGAACAAGAACAAAATTAAAAATTTTAAAATAGCCCACCAGATTTTCTAGAAACATGGCTTAGAATACTAGGGATAAAATTATCTATGACACAAAAAAACTAAATGAAAATCGGTTCATTCGTTTGGGAGCTACGATACCACAGACAGATACACAGATACACAGACTGTCACAGGCAGACACGTTAAACTTTTAAGACCCATCTCTTTTTGCGTCGGGCCTTAAAAACTAGAAAATAAAGTGAAACATTGAAAACAAAATACTTTCAGTGCCAGCAAAGAATTTAATGTGTGCGTCAGTTGTTTGTGACATGGAAAATAAAACACTATCAGCTCTACGCTCTACCCAATAAGTTTTTTTAATGGGCATTTATATTTCAAAGATTTTTCCATCTCAAAGCGACATTCAAAGGTCGGATGTAGAAACATAGATAATAGCTATTACGAAATAAGACTGGGAGGAATAGATATTTATATATTTATGGAGATCGGCGAGATCGGCAGAAGAATTTCATAATGAAGACGATGATTGGCAATCTATGGTATATATAATGCAGGATATGCGCATATAACGAGTCCACAGGAAAACTATAATTACCGTCGTCGTATAGCGAACGTAATGGGGATTATTGAATAGGTAATACCTATTTCTTCTTATACCGTCGTAAAAAATATACAAAAGGAGTAGGTTATAAACTATGTTTACCGTTTGCTTACGCTGACCTAATGAACTAACGTAAAAACGAATAAGGTAATTAACCTTCCACTTGTATTTTATTTGAACTAATGTTTTGTTCACAGTTTTGCCTGCGCCTAGTAGATAGGTATAGTAGGCATCGTGGAAATTGAAAAGTTGGTTCTTGGAGCTCTATATTTTTATTTTTAGACAGTTCTTTTAACTTCACATCACACTAATACTATAAATCACACTTTTATAAATGCGAAAGTTTGTGTGAATGTTTACTACCACGTTTCTCCATAACTATTTAACCGATTTAGATGAATTTATGTAGATAGTATAGGTTCTAGAATAAAACACATCCTAATCTTATTTTCAAAAATTAACCTCCGAAGGGGTTTAAAAAAGGTGGTGAAGTTTCTATAGAAAATTATTATTCCTTGTTTTTATAACTATTATTCTCTCAAAAATCGGTTTAATAAATAATCTATTTTTAATAAATAATCTATTTTTAATAAATAGACATAAGTGCAATTTATGCTTTTATTCTTATTTTCTATGTGCTAAATAAATTTACTTATAGGTACCTAAATCTCATAAATAGAGTTAAAAATTAAAGAAGTCCTAGCATACAACCATAAACTAAGTAATGAATAAAGTATTTTTTATTTTGACAAAACTACCATTATGGGGTGTGCAATAAATTTCTGAAATTTATATGATTTCCACGCGAGCGAAGCCGCGGGGCGCAGCTAGTACAACAATATTTAGGCGTTTCATTCAAAGCCTACAAAGCCGAAAAAAGGTCCGCTTCTTTTAATTCAAGAAAATTATTATTTTATTTATATTCATGTACTACCTACTTAAATAATAATATTTTGAGCAGCCTTATGTTGGACTACCTACCTCCACCAAAAATGCATTTAAAACAAAGCTTTTTATGTTATTACTGAAAACGGATATTTAAACATGACTAATTTAAAAAGCGTAGGTATTTTTAAACAAAATGCAGCACCAAACAATTAAAGGAAGTGAACCTAATTTGTTAATTAAGAAGTTGTGACGAATTTTAGGTCACGGTTTAACTTTACAGAGTGGGTCCCACGATGACGGGATATTTTACCAACAGACGAATATAGACTTAATTACAATCACACCATGCATGTTTTTGCATAGCATATTAGTCACAGTAGGTAACCAAGCTAGGAAGCAATTATATTCAGACCTATCAGATATTTTGTTGTTCCAATCAACAGATCTTGATAAAAACGGCTTATTGACGACCACAGAAATATATTGCGAAAAACTGCGGGGGGCTATCGGAAAAGGAAAATCGAAGTTTCTGATTCGTTTTCGTGCAAAATGATGGACATTAAAATAAAGCATTAAAATATGATAGGTAGGTATCATAAACTACAATGGCCTTTTAAAAACTCCTTTGATGATTAACGTAATTATAAGAAACTAGTTCATTCCCGCGGCTTCTCACGCGTTGATTCTATAGAAACGTTTAAAGGTTATCTCTATCCTATGGGAACTGATTTATGGGATAAAAATCTAGCCTATGTTAGATTCCAGGATTAGAATTACCTGTATGCAAAATTTCAGGCCGATCCGTTCAGTAGTTTTGGCGTGAAGAGGTAGCAATCATCCATAAATTCATCCAAACTTTTGCATTTATAATATTAGTATGATAAAAGGCAGCGGCGCTAGTGCGCGCAATGCGCCTTTATGAATTTACGAATTACCTGTGAAGGTAGCTACAGTAGTGCATCTGCTATTTACATGAAATAAATAAATAAAACAAAAATCTCTTTCTCTGGTCTTGCTATCACGGTGTTTTTACTTCACGTGTGTTTTCGCTGTGTGCAAATTCTATGCACCATATGGCACCAGCTGGCATAGAATTTGCACCACCCCAACTCTTCCCGCGGGTGTCGTAAGAGGCGACTAAGGGATATGCACCGGGGGCGGGCAGCAGCGCCCCCATGCAAAACAATTCTACCACCGAACTGCGATCCCCAACCCGCATGCCCAGAGTGGAGATTATGGGTATTACCCCCATGTGATAAAAGCCAATAAGGCGCTTATCAGGGGGAGGCCTGCGTCCAGTAGTGGACCAATACAGGCTGTTGAGGTTGAGGTTGTTTTTACTGACAATACACAAAGACATCATTCAAGCACCTACCTAAATGTATTGATCGTGCCAGATTTTGGTAACCGAGACTACTTTTGCTCTACATTTACACTAAACGACAAAAATCAGTGAACAGCGTACCTTAATGCGTTTTCAAATGCGTTGTTCAGCTATTTTGCTGCTGACATAACCTACTGGATTGTGTACTTAAATAGCATAAACCGCCAAACCTATAGCAATAACTCCTTGCTGTACACCGCCAAAGACCATAGAAGGAAGTGCAACATGGACATCCCGTCAAATACAATCTCTCAATAATTTGCCACAATTACTGTTGCGTGTTTTGTAATCAACTAATCATACACACGTGAATCCGGCTGTTGTGGGGTAATAGAAGAATAAGGAAACAACCTATCAAAGTAAAATAATAAGCCAAATAAACAAAAAAAAACCGTCATACCTGTAAAACCCAGGTACCTATCACTTTCTTAATATTAATATAATATTTTAATATTAATTATTATTCAGCGAGCTATGGAAAGTGCTATGCTTGAAGTCTCTCTGAAGGATAGAATTCGTAACGAATACATCCGACAGAGAACCAAAGTTATCGACATAGCTCAAAGAGCAAGCTGAAGTGGCAGTGGGCGGGCCATATCTCAAAAAGAACCGACAACCGCTGGGGTTAACGTGTTCTTGAGTGGATACCACGACTCGGCAAACGTAGTGTAGGACGCCCTCTGGCCAGGTGAAGATGACTGACTGAAGACAGAGCGCCATGGCGCTCATTAGGAGAAGCCTATGTCCAGCTGTGGACTAATATAGGCTGATGATTCAATTCAAACTCAAATTCAAATTCTTTATTTGTAAACATGGGTCAAAAAGATGGAAGAATGGTAACAGGTAAGCACCATACATGTTTTGCCTAAATCTAGGGCATGCAAATTATTGCAAATATTCATATAAGTCAGTAGGAGACTTTAGTTAGGTACAGACAAGGTTATAAATTTACGAATTGAGCATATTAAATTACAAATACATTAGAAATTAAGCTGGTTAAATAATATTTAAATTCATTCATTAATATAATCTAATCATTTCATTGATACATCAATATTTATGTTCTTATCTAATAAAACGTCATTTATATTATAATAGCATTTTGATGTCAGTAATTTATTAAGTTTATTTTTAAATAATGTCTGTGGTAGCAACTTTAGGTTTGTGGGCAGTTTATTATAAATTTTTGGTGCCATGCCCCAAAAGCTTTTTTGAAGTAAAGCAGTTTTACCACTCGTACGACACAAGCGTTGCTGGTCGCGTCTACTGCGTGTGTTAATTGGCTTTTCAAACTGTGTTTTTCAAAATGATGATGATAAATATTCCAGGAAACTGTTAAAAAGACAAAAGTGGTACTTACCCTTAATTAATAATAACTGATTATCTAAGGGTACCACTTTTGTCTTTTTCACGATGAGCAAAAAATTGCTGAATTCAATTAATTAGATACCAAGATAAGAGCTTATCTGGTACTACCTGCACAATCTGTCTGCATATTAACTTGTACATTAATCACAAGACCGTGTCAAGCCGTGATAAAAACTTAATTAAATCCATTTCGAAATTTGTGGAAGTTCTAAAATTAGACGGGACCGGTAGCTAATGCCCTGCCTGGGGCACCTATTTCTACTGACTAGTCACCCAGCTCAATGGTTAACTTTTTTGTAGACTTGTAAAAAAGGTCAGCATTTACTAATCCAAACGGACCGTATGATAATCGATAGAACTAACAAAATTTTCCGTAAATCCTAAATGTTAAGCAAACTAGGTATACAAAAAATATTTATTTGACCTTCAACTCCTTTATGCCTAAACCTACATGCTTGAAGGCCGTAGATGGGTATTTAGATTGTCTATGTATTTTTAAGACTACATGAACAGCTCAAATAAACACCCACCACCTGTCTACTTTAGCAATTCATACATACCTGAAGTAGAGCTTCAGGAGTAGGTACCTGATATTTTCTTGCAGGTAAAGGCACAATTTATTTAAGACAAGATTATCTTCACCTTGGCCCAGAGCAAGTAAATACCTACGTTATCCATTATTGGCAATGGCAATACGAGTTGCACACAACCAAATCCATAGGCAAGCTGAGAACAGTCATCGACAAAAATCGCTGAGCAGTGTCAACTTTTCAAAAGCGTCGTCTCATTATACGAGGCGTGTTAATCAGTTTTAAAATCTATACTGTTAAGCCCACTGTTAAGCCATTTTTGGCGTTGACCTTACATTTTGTAAGGCGAAGTCCTTTTACATTTATCTACCGTTATAATCCCGCTGTCCGCTAAACCTTTCAGTGACTGGCTACCCGAGATAAATGAATTGAATAACAGCGTTACATGCATATTAAATGATGCATTACAGCAGAACTGAATGTAGGTAGCTACTTAATCCTTTAGCCTTAGTTTTAAATATTTCACTGTTACCCGCAACTTCGTTAGCATGGTAGGTAGGGTACCTATCTTAGTAGGTACTAAAGGACACATCAGTGAACGGAAAAAATATTCACATAGAAAAAGCGAATAGAAGTGACTTCTTATACAGTGTATATGAAGTCACAGATGTGTCGTGTATAATTTAAAGCATTTATACTAACCATAGAATGTACCTTTAGCAATTAATTGAATTATTTCGTTTCTTTGCGCGAAAAAAGTTTCATATTCTACAAAGCAGATATGACAACCATGACAACATCACAAATTCAATACTAACTATTTTGACAAAAATAGACAACATTGCATATACGGACTTTTTATCTATGTTTTGGTTTCTCCGGTAAGTCCGCCACTAATGTTTTCCGAGTCGTAAGAACATAAATATAACATAGTCATAAGAACTACGTTACCTGCATTAAAATTGGAATTACCTAGTCAGAACAAAAAGCGTGTTAGATAATTATAGAAAGAATTAGCATTATTTGAGTTGTTATTATTTTGTGCTAAGTAAATAGGGGGGCGTCCATTAATTACGTTATGTAAGGTGCTTAGGATGGGAGGGGGTCAAGCCAAATCTCACTCAATCTCACGTGAGGGTCTCGTAATTTTTTTTGCATCTGCAAGTACCTACCTATCTAGGTAGGTACTTAGGATTGTTTATTTCGTGTGAACGCGAGATTCGAGATAGAAAATCGTTTGCGATCTGAGATTTTCTGTTAGTTTTATTCCTTGTAGACACAGATTTCAGCTTGTAGAACGCAGAAAAAATGAAAAACCTTTTGGCAACAAATCTCAGGAAATCTCACCAAAGGGGTTTGAATTTGGTGCGATTTGTTGCAAAATTTGTTTGTATTTTTTAATTTTTTCTGCGTTCTACAAGCTGAAAGAAATCTATGTCAAGGAATACGATAATAAAATTATAAATAAAAAACCCCCCGCATGATTTTCATGAAACATGGGTAAGAACACTCGGGATAAAATTATCTATGAAACAAAAAAAAACAAAATGAAAATCGGTTAATCCGTTTGGGATACCACAGACAGATACACAGATAGACACGTTAAACTTATAACACTCCTCTCTTCTTGCGTCGTCGGGGGTTAAAAATAGCAAAAATCGCGTCAATTAGTTTATGAATACCCGTTAGTAGTAGGTAATGTCAAAAAGATCATGGACGACCGATCCTATTAATTTCTTCTTTAATTTTCTGTTCGTCTTTTGCCATAAGAATTGATGTTTTAGCTTTATTTCGCACTAGCGTTTGCCCGCACGGCTTCGCACGCTTTTTTCAAATAAAGTACCTAGCTTAAATATAGTTATGTTGTTCCAGTTTCAGACTGCTTCAGCGTTGTCTTCGTACAAACATCTGCACAAAATCAAACATTAGTCTATATTTTTCTTTACGCAAGTACCTTACCACCTACCTATATTCTTTTTCACGTAGGAAGCGTTCCGTGACAGATGGACTGCATTTCATTTTAATTGACTAGGCTTTTATCACATACCAATTTCGAAAATTCAGATAGGTAAATTATATTTCCATTTCAACTTATTAATTAACCTATAGAATTTCAGAACGCCACGCAGATTATCGAAAACTAAATTATGAGTAGCCTCCACACGTATTAAAACATTTTAAGATTTTTTTTTAAATCTGAGATAGGTACTTAATTAGTTTTGCGTAGAACGGAACGTCATAGAGATGGCCAAAATAAAGAGGAATCAGTCGGTCTACAACAAAGATCTTATGACTACGTTCCGGCTACAACATCATCATCTTACAAGAACTTGTATTATTATTATTCAAGAAAAGGCTTGAACTGCTGGCTTGAACTTAATTAAGGTCAAAACAAATGTACTTATTTTAATGAAACTCATTGACTCTACCGGTAGGTACGGCTATTGAAATTTATTGATCACAAATTTAGTGCAGACTGTCATATAGGTACTAGAGGCGTAACTAAATTACCTACTGCTTTAGTTATTAGAATCGATTTTTATAAGTCAATCGAGTCAATAAGAATCGAATAAAATTATTTCGATTAAGATTACACCTTAGGTCATTTCTATCGTCATACCAAATTATGTGAAAAAGACTTAGTAGATTATGAATCGTCGATGATGTTGTTTGCGAATCAGGTTTTACTAAAATCCTTTCTCTCACTTTTTACATGCTGTTTTATTGTCAACTTTCGATTTCGTGCATGTGTGAAATAATATTCACGGATATTTCCTTGGTTTTGTTACCCCTTTGTTTACTAAAAATACCTATCACGATTCATCACAGCAAATGTTTTACAATGTTCGCAACGCAAAGCTACCTACTAGCTAGATACATTCCTTGCAGAACGCGAAAATAGGATTGTTTGAGTATACAGGGCGTCCTACGGCCATGCCACATGGAGCGAAAGTACCTTAAATATTGGAGATAGAACATTTTACTGAAAGAAGACATTATTTTAATTTAAAAAACAATTTAAACTGCATTCATAGATATTTAAATAATTACATGGTTGAACCGGGAATCGAACCCGTTACACGAGAAAAACAATCACCTGTAGCTTTATAATACCGATCGAAAGGCTTCATCATAAGGATTATTTTTTGCTAAATAACATAGTGTCAGAAATAAAAGGAACACCATGAATTTTAACATTAGATGTAAAATTTTGTTCTTCTATAATGTATTTTGATTATACATTATAGACATTATAGAGAGACATAACCAACCTGTTTTATACGAGCTTGTCATACCCGAGTCAAAGTCCGGTAACGCTGTCATGGCCATCGGGGGTCAACGACATTTTAGTCCTTTCGATAAAAAAAGTTAAAAAAATACAAACCCGCGAGCGCAGCGAGCGGTGACAAAACCGAGTTATCACTATTTGCTTCTCACGGTAGATTTGAAACTAAAGCAACACAATAGCATTTATTTATTTTGTTTAAAGTTTATTTATATTTATTTCTATCTTCTATCACTTCTCTTACAATTAACAGCACCGTATGTACCTACATGAAAATACAATAGGAGGTGCCTACTTCATTAACACTCACATGCATGTCAATTTATTCAACCCTTATCTCGATTATTTCGTATAATATAAATAGACAAGTATTTGGCTAACGCTCTATGGAAAGTGAATCATAATTTACTTCCGAATTTGAAAACCAAATTCAAATGGTCACACAAGCTAACCTTTTCATGGTGTTCAGGGTCAAACAGTCTGAACACTTATTATTACGATTACAAAGTTAGGTATTTAGTACCTACTTGATCTGTACTGTACTTAGGTGCCTAGCCCACCTTAAGGCACAGATAAGTTAGTGTTAGTACTTGGGATGAATGAGTTAGTATAATTTCCCTATTAGGTGGTTTAACGCCCAAGCCTGCTATACACGCAAAGGTTGGGGTCATGGTCAAAAATCATGGCCTGACGGGACTTGATCTTAATATATTTTTCTGTAAACCTAGCGAGTATTTACCTAAAGTACAGTATACACTAGTAACACTCTAGTATAGGTAGTGTTTTTCCTCTCAGAGGCTAGACTAGACTATAGATAATTAGATTTGATTGTTTAGAAAAAAATAGAACCCGACTAAGACCGAATCCCTTAATTTTACACTGTTTTTAAGTTTTGCGGGATAAATTGTAATCCCTCGGGAATGCAATTTCGAAGAGACCACCTCGGAATCAAATACTGTACAACAGCTAAAGAATTTTTAAAATCGGTCCATAATTCACTCAGAAATCGACGAACATATAATATAAAAAACATACATGTGAAAAAACATAAAACATACTGAAAAAAAACAAAACGAAAAACATACTGTAGGTACATAAGACCTCATCCTTTTCTCGAAGTTCGTTAAAAAAAGAAGGTCTGGACCGGCGGCCGGACCTAACTAAAATTAGGTCAGAAGCACATGTGGTTTATACAACTTGTATTTCTGAGAAGGAGATATACGCAGGCCCTTGCCGTAAAATGCAATACAACAAGATAACAACTGGCATAATATGGTTTACTAGTTTATGCCCGTGGCTTCGCACACGTTGTTTGGAAACCATGGGAACTGATTTACGTGATAACAGGTAGCCTATGTTTTATTCGAGGCCTAGAACCACCTATATGCAAAATTTCAGCCCAATCCGTTCAGTAGTTTTCGCGTGAATAGGTAACAAACAAAAGTTAAGTCAAATCATTTGACTCAAATCTCACCCATTCTCAAGTGGCGGAGAGAGTCTCGGCAAATATCACCTAATTTTTTTTTCACTTATGTACCTACATTATCCATTCCTATCCTACAAACAGTACAAACCAATTTGTAGCTTGCGCCAACACGAAACGAACAATCTTAAGCTTTTTATTATTTGATTTTGTCACTGTGATTTTTGACAACGTTCATAAAAGGCAATCAAGCACAGATTAATCGAACCTAAAATACGCGTTTTGAAAAATCTCACGTGAGATTATGGGAGCGGGGGAGGGGGTCAAGCAAAATCTCACGACAACTCACCAAGGGGAGAAAGAGGTCGAAAAATCGCCTAAATCACCCACGTCATTTATGGATGCTAAGGTAAAACATAAAAACGTTTTATGTTAAGTACTTTGTTATAATTTTTACTCTTTTAAAAACACCATTACGTAAGAAAGTATTTATGTGGCATTTTATTTTGTTTCGACGACCGATGTGGCGCGGCGGGCGAAGGTCCGTCTGCGACGCAGGAGGATTCCCGCCTTGGGACAAATGTTTGTACCTTCTACAGATATTTGTATCGGGTGTTCTGGGTATTTTCTATGGATCATAAAAGTATCTATCTACAGTAATATTAAGAATATTCGTCATCTAGTAGGTACCCATAACACAAGCTCTGCTTAGCTTGGGTCTTGGTGATGCTGTGTGGATTGTCCAACATTATTTATTTATAGGTATTCTTATTTGAAGAATCTTTTGGTACACTACGCATACGCTGTGCGTGTAGGCCGTAATTTTTTTTGTATGGTTTGTATTAGTAACTTTAAGTAGGTACCTAATCTGCGTCTACGCTGCAAAGATTTTTAGGCCGTAGCACAGCGAAAGTGTACACCTACATTAATGGGAGCTAGCGTCATCCTGTCGTCATTGCTTCGTAGCAAAAGCGTAGACCGACATGCGCGTTTGAATCTTTTCTAAGGCAGCAAGCGGCCTTGCTTCGTAGCGTAGAGAAAACGATGACCTATACTACACTATGGGACCGACCTCTACGTTGCGTAGCAGCTTCGTAGGCCGTTACGTAGCGGAAGCGTAGATATACAACTATGAGAGCTAGCAACCTCTACACTGCGTAGCTTCGTAGACCGTTACGCAGCAAAAACGGGGACATACCTCACTATGGGAGCTAGCAACCTCTACACTGCATAGCTTCGTAGACCGTTACGTAGCAAAAGCGTAGGCCTTTACTATCATTATAGGAACTAGTGGCGTAGAGGCCTCTACGCTGCGTAGCTTCTTAGGCTAAGGCGCGCGTTTAAGTCTTTTTTATGGCAGCTCGTTACGTAGGTATACTTAATGTAGGCAAGGTAGATTGAGTAGCAATTTATAAGGTGCATCGGGGTAAGAACGGATGGTTTATTAGAAAACCATTAGGTTGTTACAAAATATTTTTTTTCTCGGCTTTAAAAGTGCTAGCCCAACTAAAAATATACCAAAGTTTTAATTAAAATATAGGTCTATAAACCAGAGTTTTTGACAATTCTCTAAACGTTAAGATGACAG
The DNA here is from genome assembly GCA_949316285.1 of Eupithecia subumbrata. Classification (NCBI taxonomy): domain Eukaryota; kingdom Metazoa; phylum Arthropoda; class Insecta; order Lepidoptera; family Geometridae; genus Eupithecia; species Eupithecia subumbrata. Next base: position 15,936,929 of record OX438650.1, on the reverse strand, counting down.
AGTTAGTGATGACTAAAGTTACAATAATATTTTGAAAACCAAGGGAAAGATCGGACGTTGACGGGGTAACATCGGACTACCTTCTAAAATCGCTTCTGTAGCTCTGATCTGAAGCGCTATAACATAAAATTATCCGGTCTTAATCAAGAAAAACAGAGATACCTATTTTTCGATATAATTGTTAACATGTAAAGTATTATAGCCAAAAACTTTTATTTTTTGCTTTTATAATCCTATCTTACCCCAATGCAAAAAATTCCAAGTTTTTAGGTTTCTCAAACTTTACGCCAACCAAGGTTTGACAAGACCTTCCTACCCTATCTAATTATTGTAAACAAAAGCAAACTAAATCTACTAACTTGTTTCGTTTAGGTACTTACCTAACTTTCTAGGTTTGATGGATGCATTAAAAGGCTTTTAATTCTTTGGACAACTTTAATAAAGTAAGTTATTTACTAATAGTGTAACACAGTATTTAGGCAAAATTTACTTACTTTAGTAGACTTAAAAATTAAAAATCAACAACTTAAGATAATAAAGTTTATCAAATTCGAAAACTACACATTAAATGTGTTCTTAAATCAACAAACAGTCACATTTTAGAGTATTCAACTTAAAGTTCTTAAGTAATATTGTAATTTGGTAAAAGAATTCTAAAACTTCCGAAATAGAAAAAAACAAACAATCAAAGAAAAAGGACATAAACTGAACTTAAAAATAATCAGACTTATAATTGTTATTACTTTCCTATAGTAATAATTATACAAAAAGAACAAATATGTCCTAAGAAATTATTCAAGTATTTTACTTTATTATTATACCATCATACATACAAGATCAGGGACAGGTAGTTTCCTACTAATTTTATATGCATTTATGATCTTTAAAACTTTGAGAACCTGTGTATTTTATACAGGTGGGAAAGAACGGATGAAATTCATCCGAACTTCACCCATTAAAATTTGAATGTGGAAAGATCGGATCTCAGTCCACAGACGGTTTTAGGGTGTCTAATACACTGAAATTAGTTAACAAGTTGCCTCATGATGGCTATATGTTATAAAACTTGTAAACAACACAGTAGTTACACCAGAATTTCAAACAAAAAGTCGACGGGATAAGTTCGGATCTTGAATAAATCACACTTTACGTACCTTCTCCATTCTCACAAAAATATCACGCGTCCAAGCGGGCCTAGCGACTGACGTCAACTGATGGGAGGGGCTCGACAAAATGGCGGTTACGACTATATTGCGAACAACTAAAAAACACCCTAGATTAGGGAGTTATTAGATTTATCCGTTCTTAACCCGGATACGATCTTACCCCGATGTACCTTACTTAATGAAAAAGAAGAGACGACTTTGCTCATAGGTACATCCAAAACCGGTTTTCATTTTTGTATTAAGTATTTATAATGAACGGCCTCTTTAGTAATTTTATTTTAATCCAGAAAGAAAAATACATTTACATGTCAAGCATAGGTATCGAAAAGTTCTTTGAGTTTCGAAACTCTACTTACCATTAAATATTTTTATTATTATTTTTAACCACCACACTGAAACTCACAAAATATTGTAGCACCAAGAAACCTAGGGACACTAAACGCCACTTTCACTGAAAATGACCCGCGTTCGAAATTCAAATGAAATATTTTCTTTATAGCTGTCCAAACCACTCTATAAGACCACGTTTATGTTTGTACTGACGAGCGAGAACGACCACCAGTCGAGAAATAGTAACACACACACCACAATTAAAAAGAAGCTCTATATTTAGCTTGTTAAACTCGTCTTTCACGTGTGCGTTAGCTGAACTGCTAGTGTGTGTACCTATCTGTTTTGGCTTCTGAAAGAAAGTTGGCTGGCAAGCGCAGTGCGGCATTTCCTAGCGGCGGCGGCTGGCCAATGAGAGACGACTACCTGAGCTTTATAAGCTACGGCTTACGGCAAAGCTCAGCTGCCCTTGGGACAGGGAACAGAACAACTTCATGAACTTTTTAATCAACATCTTTTATTATTCACAGATATAGATCTCTACATTTACATAATTTACTTAAAGTAATCAGGTATTCGAGGCGGTAAATCCATTGATCGATGTGTACTTAAAGTACTTAAAGTTATGCAATATTTTTCAGTCGTTAATTTGTCAATTGGTTTTAATTCAGATGTCATGTCGCCAAAACTATAAAAATGTTGCCGTCTCTTTCATATCGATCGAAATAAAAAGGATGGCATCATTTTTAGTGCTGTCAAATTGGTATAGTTCAGATAAAGCGACATCTGAATTAATACTTTTGTCAGATACATAACGGAACTAGGCACCTTGGCAATATTGTGTCGACCAGACACAGAGCCATTAACCAAGAATTGAATTGAACTAGGCACCTATGCTAAATTAAACAATTTTATTGCACATGCATGACGCAACTGGAGGTGTACAAGCATGCCTGGGCAATGAATGTGTTGTGCAATGCATGAGATTATAAAGCTACCTCTACAGCTACAGTCAATTGACACCAAGGTAAGGACAACAGAAAGACTAGGGTAAAGTAGAACAGTACCTACAGCTGAAATAAATTATTTCAAATTAATAGAATAAATCGTTGATTAAAAGCTTAAACAGCTAACTAAAAAAATCAGCTCGTTTGCTGATTTTTTGCTTTGCGGAAAATTAGACTAAAACAATTCGTCTAAAACAATTCGACAAAAACACAATTCGACTAACGACTAAAACAATTCGTTTCATCAACACAAAAATTTTGCGTCAACATAAATTGCTCTGGGTGCAATTATACATTAAACACACCCTTTCAGTCACAGAGTCGCCACGAAACAAACCCCCCCCCTTCCTCCCGCTTCGCGGGTGTTGGGCGGACATCGTTAGGAATAAGTTAATGTTGAGCTTTCCCGCTCCGCGGGGGAGGGACGCCTACAGGTCGGGTCAACTCAAGGTCGAATTGCTTTAGTCGAAATGTTATTAGTCGAATTGTGTTTTAGTCGAACTTTGTTGTCGTGTCAGGACGATGTGGTCGCAAAGCGACAAAGTCATTCTGTGTTAAAAGAAACATCGACCTACGTACAGTACAAGCTTGGAGGCTAGGAGAAGAGCTGAAAATCAGATTATACTGACAACCTATGGAGTCATAATCTGATTTTGGAGAACTAGATCTTATCTGATTCACTTCGGCACCTACTTTGTCTAAGCTTGCTGTTTAATATTTATCAGGGGCAACGTAATTTATAAACCTTTACAGTTTACGGCTTTACCTACTTATGTTAGGTACCTCGTAGGCACGAGGAATTGGAGAGAGAGAGGTATCTACTTATGGGAGTTAGAAGTCACGCTGTTGTCAATCCTGGTAAAGCGATGACCGTGGACTGGAACTTAGACAGTGGAGATACGAAAATGATTACCTACCTACCTATCATTCGTTTTTGAATGGATCAAACAAACACGAAGGTAAGACGTGGGACTAAAGATACTACTACCTCTGGGCCACGGATGTATCGAAAACACGAGCTGGGTAGGTAGGTATAGTAAACCCGCACCCTCAGAAAACCGTACGGAACCTTTTCTGACGCTTTTCGGCGTGGTAGAATGTCGACTTGACCACACTAAAATTATGATAGCGTCAAAACAAAGTGACATTGACATTGCAATTGTCAGGTCATTTGTCAAATCACAATTCAAACTGACATTTGTCAAATTTAATGGTGTGCCGATTCGATTATTTATCTAATCGATTAATCGATAATGCAAAGAAAGGTTATCGATTATTAATCGATTATTAATCGATTTAAAAAAACTTACAACAAAATTATAAAAATTAAACAAAAAAAACAGAATTGTATCTCTCATTTATTTAAAAAAACAACACAAAAAATCAAAGAAACGAATTAATTTCCAATCAGTGTCCAGTTAGCATTTAAAAAAATTATGTAATCGAGATGCTTCGCCAGAAGGCTGTTCCTCCTTAAATTTGTTAACTGACCTGCTTTGGAGAAGATTCTCTCTGAGGGAACGGAGGTCGCTGGGATGCAGGAATATTTTAAATGTAATTTGTACAGATGTGGGTTATTTGTTTTCATGCTCTTCCAGTATAGTAGAGGATTGCTTGTCCTTGCAAGTAGAGGCAATTCTAAGTATTGTCGCAATGTTATTATATTCTCAGTTGAAGATGTAGATGTGGTGATAAAGTTGGATTTCTTCTGCTCAAAATGATCCCAGATAGATGGTTTTGCAGTTACTTGCTCAAGTCGCTGTGGCTGTGTAATTACAGGCTCACTTGCCCCTGGAGTGCTGTTGCTGAGATATGTAAGTTCTTCCAGACAACGTTGTTGGGCATTTGCTGCATTACTGTCTGTACCAAACGCAAGTTTTTTAAAACGTGGATCCAGCAGACAAGCTATTGCCACATGTTTGTTGCTTTCTAGTGTGCCAAGTCGTCTTTGTAGGACTTCTAATAGTGTTTCTTTCACTTGGCCTCCAGTTAGTGTTTCGGTGTTAGTTGCATTTAAATTATACTGCAGGCCTCGTATTAATGGAATTACCATTCCCATGGTTGGATATTTTTCTCCAGATAGTTGTTATGTAATTTCTTCAATATTTTTCAGAAGTGTTACACAGTCCACTAATACTTTCCACTCATTATTATCAAGTGAATCCAGCGCAAGATCTATTTCTGCTAAAGCAATCGTAAGTGGGATTTTAACTTCACACAGTCTCGCAAACATAAAACAACACAACTTATACTGTTCCAAACTTATACTGTTCCATCTAGTTTCTATGTCTTGTTTTAATTTTAATATTGGCATATTCATTTGCTTTTGTTTTGCAGATAGAATTTCAGTACTTTTGGCGCTGTGTCGGAAATGGGCAACTATACGTTTGCATTTCTGAATTATATTTTGCAGAGTTGGATTACCATTACCTAAGTGTTTCTTTGACACTCAGATTAAGAGTGTGAGCGATACATGGATGGTGGTGTTTTTGAAGATTCTGATTTATTGCTTTTTTCATATTTTGTGCATTGTCTGAAACTATTGTAACTATTTTCTGTAGAACTCCAAATTCTTCAAATATTTGACGCGAATGTTCTGCTATATGTTCTCCGGTATGAGGACTTGGAAGTTCTCTAGTCGCAAGAACTAATGATTGCAATTCATCCTCGTAAAAACAGTGGCCAGTGATGGTGATATACGACTTATAAGAGTCAGATGTCCATATATCTGTGGTAGCAGCCATGTATTCTACATCGTTCAAAATAACTTTCAAACGCGCACTTGCTTTTTCATAGTGTTTGCATAAAATAGATTGTGTCAACACTTTTCTGCTCGGAGGTATGTAGACAGTTTCAATGCCACAAATCTCTCGTTGCAAGGTTCTAACAAAGTTAAGAAACCCTTTATTTTCAGATACTTGCAATGGTTGGTAATCGAGACAAACCATTTGCAAAAGAGCAGAGTCAATATTTTGGGTTTGCTTCTGGTTTAGTTCTTTTGCAGTTAGTATAGAAGACAGTCGTGTCTGCTTAAATTTTTTTCTACTATGTTCACCTACCTCTGGTATTTCTGATACTCCTGTAGCTGGGCTCCTGCTTGTAGAAGGTTTCTCATCTTCAATCATATAATATGTATTCTCCTTAAGTGTTCTCGCAGATTTGTAGTGTTTCCACAGAGTTTAATTTTTTTTTTACACAGCTTACAAGTTGCTTCCTGGTCAGTTTTATCGAAATGAGTCCACACATAAGAAATACTTTCACGGCGTTTCATTTTAAAATTCAAGAAAATATCCACTCAACACTCAACAACTTGAAGTCGAAAGAAAATTATTTTATTCGTCTAAGATCGTACGAGACGTACAGCTCGTGCACTAATGAACTTATGAACCTATGTAAATCCGTAAGACAATGCTAAATACATAAACCGGGATTTCCCCTATAATAGAGCACTTCACTACCCATCACGAGACTTTTTAGTAGTAACGGGGATTCCCGTTATATGTAGGGTTACCATAACTTGAACGGGTTTCTCCCAATAATCGATGATTGTCATCGATTATATAAATGATAATCGATTGCAAACGATCATCTTGATAATCGATTAATCGATTATTCATAATCGATTCCGCACACCACTAGTCAAATTGACAATTAAAAAACGTCAATCAAGCTGCTTGCTTTGCTTTGATAGTTGTGGTGTTGAATTGAATCAGTCGTAATTTATTTTTCTTTGAAATATTTGCAAAATTGTACATGTTGTAATTGGTAGGAAGTCCGTATTTGTGATTCTACAGCTTAGTATCCAAAGTCTATTCCTCTCTCATGTAAGTTTCGGCAACTGTGACTGTAATCGCTTTTGTTTTTTTCGCCCGTTCTCGCAATATTTTTCACGTTATTTTGTGTAATGTGTGAATCCAAGGAGGTATTATTGTTGTCGATACACACGTGATCCAAGGCCACTCAGTGCCTCAATTAATTAAATTATTTCTAGTCAAGCTTCCACTGGTTTGTAGCAAGTACACATACAATACAGAATATTTTTGTATGTGTAGTTAGATTATGAAATCATGCTCTATCAGGTTGACTACACGCAGTTCCTTTGTGCGTGTACATAGATAGTCGGTTGCAGGCCAGTGCACTAAGCCTGATGCATCATCAATTGAAGTAAATTTCTAGTCCAACCATGGACTTGTTTATTTAATGTAGTTAAGCCTCACACATTGAAGTACGTACCTATCCTATTATTACCTACTGTAAGTCATTGAATGTGTTTGTAAACTATCACTACAGGGTTCAAAATTATGTGAATAATTTGTGGGGCAATCACTGAGGTGACATACTGGATCGAGCACTGGTGTGATGTGAACAGGATTCGTCATGTGGACTGCTAGTGGCTTGGGGCTGCTGGCCGTGCTGGCTGCAGTTGATGCCGACATCTCTGTGTTCACTCAAGCCACCCCACATTCAGTAAGTCAACTTGATTAAAATCCTTTATTTACAAAATGCAGCATGGGAAGATTTTTAATGCAATTATGAGTCATTGGCGGCTGACTGGTTAAAACTGTATCTCATGCATTTTCCGTATCAGGTCCCAAAACTTCTGGTCCTAAGGGTAATGTCCTTCACAAATTTCTCACAGAATTTCTCAAAACATTATCATATCCATTTTGTGTTTGAGAGAGGTCTTTGACCTGAACTCTAAATTACTAAACAGGTTTAGGCTGAGTATTTCAACAAATGAGCTGGAGTGCAAAAATTGGGGATGTGTGATACTTGAATGTTATTGTTTTAAATTGAACTGAATTGCTAATAATGGTATGAGGAAGAAGAGGCTAAACTTTTGTACGGATACGTCCCACTAGTATTATAAAGGCGAAAGTTTGTGCCGTTGTGAAGAGTTTTGGCGGAAGACAACACAAAAACTACTGAATGGAGATAGAGCTGAAATTATGCACACAAAAAGCTGGACCTACTTTTAAGTTCAATAAATGCATGCGACGCTGCCGAAAGCTAGTTGGTACATTGTTTGATAAAAGTGTCTCTATTTTAGAAGATTTATAGGGGATTTATAAATATGTAGTAATCTAACAGTTTCAAAAGTGTTGCATTCTTCCTCTAAGTTAGGAGCATTTGTTCTACTTTATGAAATTACTATTAATGCCCTATATACTAATAATGTCAAAGTTTATCTTTAATGCTTTGTTTACACATGATTACTGATTTATGATATTGGAACTAAATTCTGAACACTGTCACATTTCATTTACTATGCAGAACATTCATTTTTGCTTTGACCCAGGATCAAAATGACTAGATATTTTGTATACAAATGTACTGCACTTTTAAAACAATCTAATCTTGACTCTTATGATACATTGTAATTGTATTGTACTCCCAATTTAATGCATGAATGCCTTACCTCAATGTGACCTAAAACAATGTAATGTAAACCATATACCAAGGCCACACTCAAATGAAAGGATCATAACTTAAGCAAAACAAGATGATACAGTTTTACAACGAAATTTGGTTAGTGAAGTATGTGTCACAGTAAATTTTATTCTTTTTTGCAACCTGCCTTTCTCCCCCGCTTCTGGGCAATTAAAAATATTCAAAATAAAACGTCAAATGCGAGTCGGACTCGCACACCAAGGGTTCCGTCTAATTGTAAGACCTTGCTTCTTGCCAAACATGTAAAGTACTCCACATAAACGGCTGTAACTTTTGATTGCATTGACTTAGAAGTTTGATTTATATCACAGCTCCAAGAGGTTATGAACTTGAGTATTTGATGTACACGCTCCTGAGAAAGTAGGATTGACAGACGGACTACAAAGTTATCCTATAAGGGTTTCTTTTTCGTTTTGAGGTACAGAACCCTGAAAACTAATAGAATAGGATAAAATTAGAATAGGTAGCTATGTTTAGTGCCACTCATATTATTAAAAGGGTTGGTGTTAAAGTCCATCCATTATGGTTTTTGATCAGATAAATAAACTCATTGCCATAATGGCTATAAGATTTGATAAGAAATTACGATAAAACCAATTCTATAAGGTCAGTCTTGGCAAGTCAATACAATCTAAGATCGAGCGTAAGTAAGTACATACATCCTACTAATAATAAAAAGCCGAAAGTTTTTGAAATCTCAATTTTTGTTACCTAGAATCAAAACTACTGACCCAAAACAGATCAAGATGAAATTTGGCGTATGTTTAGAGCAAAGCGTAACTTAGATAACAGGCTTCTTAACGAAAATATACGTGCGAAGCTTCTGCTAATTGCTGTTGTTCCTACCTCCGCTTTCTCAAGCATGCTAGCTAGGTCAAATATATAGGATAGGAATACTGAGAAATTTTGTGATGCATAAATGATATGCCAGGCACATTTCCAAAAACGATATCGTTCTGAAACATCATCGCGTCTATTAAGAGCTGACGCACAGCCAACATCCAAATATTATTTATCCTCAAATCATTAACGTAATTAGGTCCATACAATAAAGGTATTATTTAAGCTGGTCACAATGACAGTTGTGGGGCAAATCTTCTCTTAACAATAACTTACAAGCATTGTCTTCCAAGCAAGTTTATTTATTCATCAAACAGTAGGTAAGTTTAAGAAATTCTTATACTTACATACCTAGGTTTTGTGTGGGTTACCCGAATAAGGGGTAACCTATTCGTAATGCGCAGACGATGAAAGTGTTACCCATTCGAAGGGGTTAACCCAAGCTCGGGGTTGTACGGTCCCTGATAAGAATACACTTTAGTACCTAGTCTTACTAAACAGCTGTTTTTAACGGGCGTAACAGAGTCCTCGAATAAGACATAATGTAAGAGGAACGCAGAAAATATTACTAACAGCAAAAAAATAATAATCATGCGCCAACGTTAATCGAAAAGGTGCTAAAGTCATCTGATCATTCTGCAGCCGATTCTATTTATGTAGAGTATTGTTTATTTTGACAGCGAAAACAATTCGGCTTCAAAAAACCTTATCAGACACTGTGGAGGTAGGTACTGATAACAGTGAAGCGCTGATAATGATTACGAACCTTGTCCAATTAAAAGAGACGAATCTTCAATGACGAATCTCTTAACCTGTGACATCCTAAATTCGGGTAAAGTGCATATTTGAAAAGCATTTGACTAATAAATTGGCTAATGAATAACCCACTGCCCGAAATGATAAAATAAAGGTCAAAAATATAATCTAATCAATACAATGATTGTATTTGCCGCACGTTGGTGACTTTTGTGATATGGTGACTGCTTTTATCAAAATACGATACAGCAAATGTGCGTTTTAAAGCATGAGTATATACTTATTGCTAAGGGGGCGTCCATTAAATACGTGAGGGGGAGAGGGGTCGAGCCAAATCTCACCCAATCTCACGTGGGGAAAAGGGGGAAAATTTCACGTATCTTCGTGTTTTCCTCGAATATTAGCAGTTCCTACTTATGGTTGTTCGTTTTGTATTAGCGCGAGATTAGCTCGTAAACTAACGCCATAACAAGGTAAAGGTATCTTGTTCGCATTTTTACTTTACCTTAAAACGATTGAAGTTAACAAAAAATCAAAGTGATCACTTTTTTCCTGGTTTTACGTAAGCAATTTTAATTTCTGTGACGTGTCGAAGTGTCCTGTAAGGTGTAAAGGAAATAAAGCACTTATTATTTGATTCAAATTTTGTAATAGAAAATCGTTTACGATTTGAGTCAAATTACTTTCCCGATAGTTTTATTTCATTGTAGGACGCAGAAAAAAATCATATGATTCAGAATGAGAAGTCTTAAATGCATGCACAGATTAACTTATTAAAGTTATTAATATTAAAATACGCGTCAGTCAAAATCTCACGACATCTCACCAAAGGGAGAAAAATTGCCAAAATCGTCTCACATTATTTATGGATGCACCCTTAAGTATGCTCAAATGGAATAGATAGTCTTGAATGGCACCTGCAATGAGTTACCAAGCTACCATGGTTTGTGTTGTAGAGATATTCCGTGGTATTTATGACTAGCTGCATTCTTACTACCTGATGTCCTATTACCCGTTTTCTCGTAGGAACGAAGCATTTTCCCGCGGTAAAAAGCCTATGTTCATCAGGAATAACGTGGGCTTCTAATGGTAAAATAATTTTTCAAATCGGTCGAGTAGTTTCGAAGCCTATTCAATACAAACAATCAAATCTTTCCTCTTTATAATATTAGTATAGATTTGTGGTAGCGGTGTATGCACTGCTACCACAAATCATTATAAATATCCACGTAAGTTAAGCCTAGATCGCATTAAGGCTAGTTGATAAGTGGAGTACCTACATGTGCGAACAACAAAATTTGGTCAAGCGATAAGGGCATTTAGGCATCGTATTCTTGACTTTGTAAATTTTATTTTGTTGTGTTTGAGAAGAAACAGTTAAAGGCACTTTATAAATAAACTTCCATTATAAAATAACTCATTCATAAACATTTAAGCTCCCACCACACAGCCGTGATTTTGATGCGCGTCTGTGTAGCCCCCGGGTTGAAATAGTTTTGGCGTAAATAAGTAACAAACAAACAAAGAAAAACAAAAAAAAAACTCTTAATAAGTACATAACACGACACATAACAATAATAGGTAGGTACAAGAAACAGAAGATTATAGATAAAAAAACAGATACAATGTAAGATATTTATGGGGCCAAAAAGGTCCCTGTCTCAGCGTTATGCCGGCGGCCGCTACAAGCCGAAGCCAGAAGCGGCTGATTTACATCCATCCATCCGTCAATCTGATCCATCCAAACATCCGCATTTATAATATTAGTGAGATGATTTGTTAAAGACCAAAGATATACACCAGTATCACACCGCCGGTAGGTGCGTGCGTACTTGATTCGTATGAATCATTAAAGGACACGGCGTAGTAATGAATGACTGTCTGCCATACGTAAATAGCAATGACATGACATTTAAAGACATTAGAAGTTATTAAAACACTTACTTGAAAGGTATTAAAGAAATAAGCTTGCGAGCCATTTAGCCAGCCGCCGGTTATTCCTATGGGTTTTATAGTGACATGTTAGCAGCAGCATTGCTATTTTTAGGAAGTTTAGACATTTATAAATGAGTTAATATTAAGTTAATGCGTTCGGTAGAATAAGAGCATATCTATGCTTGCTATAAGGCTTTGACTGCCCAGCTACCTTGATGCTTAACTTCGGCAGTGCGTCCTGGGCATCCAAAGTGTTTAGGTGAGTTGACAAATCAGAGATAGTGGTGAATAACGTCGCAAAACCTAGATTTTCAAGCTTATTTTAATATTTGACACATTTCCTCTCCCTCCGTATTGAATCCGCTGGCCTACTGCGGCGCACGCTGTGCACGGCGGCGGCAGTGGGCCAACGGAAAGCCGCAGCGTGCGCTGCAGTGGAGCTGTGGCTTGATGGAAACCGGCACACACCGGTTTTATTAGGCGAATCAACGCGAATGCCAAATATGAAATATTTCCTGAACATTAATCAATCGACATTATCGTCGAACAATGTCTCTATCAATGTTGAGTAACAGTAAATACTCGAAGATAACCCTTATCAACGAGCTTCTATGGGGGATATTTCCACTCGATAATTAGTCTTAGCGTATCTTCATTGACGTGTACTAGTCTCTCTGACCTGGAAAATTACCTTTATCAAATATTAAACTAGTATTTTTTTGTTGAAATGTGTTTGAAATTGTGTATTTCATGGTAAATAGTAGAGTTGGCTGCCGTGGTAGGAGTGGTATTGGATGAGATAGGATGTAATTGAAGTTCCCTGTGCCGCGCTGTCGGGTAAAGGGCACCATGTTGCCACACCTCGCTGTAAACGCAGTGAAGGTGATGCACATCGTCGGTCTGCAACATTTTGTTAGTATGAACATAAATAACTTGAAATTAAACATTTTTCTGTTGTTGTACTAAGTTGCTTTTCACATCTGGGCACTCTGTAAAGTAGTCTCTGGGACAGTTGGAGAAATTTGCTGTCAATCAGAAATTGATAACAAATTTTAATTTGTATAATTTACTATGTGTTTTGTTAATATGAAATGAAGTATTAATTCTTTTTCTCTACACTTAAATGTTTTATCCACTAGGGTAGGAGTGGAAAAGAAACCAATAGAATGAAACAATTGACGACCTCAGTGGCGCAGCGGGCGAGAGTCGATGCGACGCAAGAGGTTGCGGGTTCGATTCCCGCCTCGGAACAAATTTGTGTACGATCTGCAGAAATTTGTTCCGTTGGTCTGGGTGTTTTCTATGTATAATAAAAAAATATCTATGTATGTATTCAATGTATTAAATATATCAGTTATCTAGTACCCATAACACAAGCAAGCTTTGAGTAGCTTACTTTGGGGCTAGATGGTGCTGTGTGACAATCCAGCATCATTTATTTATTTATTTATTTAATTGCACCAACACCACTATTCAAAATAGACGAGGGGGAGTAGTTTTTTTGATAGATAGTAGTTCTTAGTTATTTCGAATAACGCTCGCTTAGCAGCAATCGAGCAGGCCTGCAAGAGAGGCCTGTACCCACCCTGAGACGGCGATGATGATAAGCCAGTATAAAAAGGCTATTTGATTATTTGATACGCTTGGCGCTTGATCGCCTCACATAATTACCCTATTGTTCGACTAGATACTTGTAATTGTTAAACTATTACATACGTAGGTTATTTACTTGTTATTCACCTATCGATAATTTTCCACATTCATTATACGCGATTGAACTGACAACTATGTACGTGAAATTTCGAGGGACCTTTGATCCCGATCAAGTCTAACGATTAAAATCTTTGTTAATTCAAACTCAGTTTTTTGGTGAATTTGGCTCGTATTAAGTTATATTTAAAACTAGTTGCTGCCCGCGGTTTCGCGCGCGCTTTTCAAGTACCCCATATCTGTCCGTCTGTCCCAGAGATACCATTTAACTCTCTGCTAAATTTCATTAAGATCCGTTCAGCCGTTCAGGCTTGATGAAAAGGCAACAAACTGACAGAGTTACTTTCGAATTTATAGTAATACTAGTCTCTGCCCGCGGCTTCGCACAAGTTTATTCGGTATAATAAGTAGTCTATTGTTTAAGGGCTAAGTGTTTGCCAAATTTCATCTTGATCTGTTCAGTAGTTTTGGAGATCCTAAGTAACAAAAATTTCACAAACTTTCACATTTATAATATCAGTAGGATAGTATGGTTAACAGTCAAATTGTGTTTTCAGATAATGGAGGAGTTCTTAGACATGCCAGCAGACTTTGGGCTGGACATCCCGGTGGAAGGCATCCGAGGGTTCTTGGTGGAAGGGGCGCCCAAGGATGGCTGCTCCAACATGACCAAACCGCCGGTCGATGACAACTTCACTGGCCGCTGGATCGTGCTTATCGCCAAGTGAGTTTCAACTGTGTTTTTGGAAAAAAATTCTCTTCGTGAATGTTCCATGTTCCATTTATTTATCATAGGCACATTATATTGCACTTAATATGGGTCCCAGAGAATCCCTGCGTGATAAATTCAAATAAATAAACATAATGACATACCATGTCAATATATTTATGAAAACTTGTTGTACACTTATAGAAATATAAATCGGTTCCCTAAAAATAGCGACATACATAATATAAATACTAGAAATAACGATAAACTTGCTGTGCCCACAACTAGACTACACAAGATAAATGTATATTTTAAATACAACAAAACTCCAAGTTAGTTGCAAAAATTATCAATAAATAAATTCAAACAAATTGTCAAACATATCCTTTGTAAAAAGACTTGCTACAAAATATCAAATTATCTAGAGGATAAAAAAGCTTGGGACGAGTTTTGCTCCAGCTCGAAAAATAACAATTAACAGGCTAAAGGTTTCTTCGTCGCTTCTTTACTTTAGTCTACATACCGAAGCGACAGAAATCAAAAATATCACTTTATATCCGTGTCAGTGTTTAGTTTTATGATTTGACCTTTTCCAATCAATATATCATTATCAATATATCACTATCTATATAGTGAGAGTATCAATATATTTTATTGGAAATAAAGAGTTTTTGATTTGATTTGATTTGCACAGAAAAGGATGACTCATGACTACTCAAAAATTGTGATCTGAGAGATAATCCTTTCTGTCATAGTAAGCTCTTTTGAAGAGCTTTTTGTTGGTAGCCCTAAAGGCCTTTTCGCCCAGATTGTTAATATTTGCTGGCAATACATTATAAAATCTAGCACTTTTTACGACAAAAGATCTAACTACTAGTTAAAAGGCTAACTTTCGCTAGTTTCGAATAAAAAGTCTACAACTAAAACCACAGCCACAAGCCGATGAAAACCAGCGCTGGGTGATCAGAACAGCGTTTATCCAGCACTATCTTGACTGGAGGCCATGTTTACCCTAAACCCTACTACGCACGAAACATAATCACTGCAATCTAGCTACCTAGTGTACCTTCATAGGAATAATTAGTGTTAAATAACATCGCAAAAATTTACCACTTCGGCGGGACTTGAACCCGCATCCTTCCGTCAGTACCGGAATGTAACCAACTACACCACGAGGTCAAGTGACGCTGGAGTCGAAAATCTTTGCGACTTTCTAGGGACTGTAGCGCCGTTAATAAGTTAGTTAAATAGAGCCTTTATTCACAAAGAAAATTATAATATAATTGTTATTTACAATTGAAACAATTGAGCTAACTGCAGACCGTTGCAAACAATCTACAGGTAGCTCAACTGATCCATATCAATACCAGTCGGAAGCGTTAGTATATAGCCGTTAGTTTAATTTCTTAGAAATTTGCCATAGTGTGAGGCTTGCGCACTATAAAAACAAAAACTTTAATAATTAGTGTCTTAGGTTATTGTGAAAAAATCCCAAACCGGTAAATTTGTAGACATTCATTTAAAAAATGCTTCCCGTTGACCGGTCTTATAGCACAAGTAAAGGGAAAAATCCGAAAGCGATAAATATGTAGTTTAAACAAAAAAAAAAGATTATTGCAAGGAACTAAAAGCTATTAGGGTACCAATTAGGGTGTCGAATTTGGCAAGAAACAAGTCTTGTAATTATACGGAACCCTCGGTGTGCTAGTCCGACTGGTACTTGACATTTTATTTTTTCATTTCAACTTCCTTGTTGGGAACCTTAGTTCTAGTTCTTACCACATTTCATCATCATCACCACCATGCAATATTCATCAGCCATTCTTTTTCCACCTACCTACGTGCTAGGCATAAAGGCAAATGACCTACCATCGTCTATGCCATTTTGCATTCGCATTTACGCTGAGCCGGTATGTGCCACAAAAAGAAATAATGGTCAATATCCCTATGTAAATTAAGTCACTTTAAGTCGCTAAGTAGATAAATTTGTGACCCATCCTGAACTAGTAATAACCAGTAACCAGGTACTCATCGATTGTAATCGATATTCATCCTGTAAGAATAAACTAATATTTACATAGTATAAAACAAAGTCGCTCCCGCTGTCTCTCTGTCCCTATGTATGCTTAGGATCTTTAAAACTACGTAACGGTATTGATGCGGTTTTTTTAAATAGATGATTCAAGAGAAAGTTTAATATGTATAATACATGCATAATATAGTAGAGAAACACTGATAGTTTTAGGGGTTTCTAATGTGATGTCGTAAATAAACACACTGTTTTGCGCTCACATTGCAAACGCTGGCTGAACCCTACGAGATAGATCAAAATAATGTACCATAGTATAGTACACCTTAAAAAGGTAACCCACAATAACCAGTTTTAATCCTTTACTTTTTACGTCAAATAATGGCTTATTTACGAAGCGATTTTAAGCAGTACAGCATTAAATCCTTACCCAATTAAGTACCTTAAATACATTGTGCATTTAATATAAATCAATATGGCCCTCTGCAGCATGTAATTTAAATGAATATTTTCGAAGATATTACAGATTTAAAATGCAGAGACATAGCGGTTGCAGCGGTACCGGCCGGGGGGCCAGCAGCGCGTGCCTATAAATAGCGCGTCTAATTAAAACGTTACCTAACCTATAAATAAAACATGAGTGTAATACGACCTCCGTGGCGCAGCGGGCGAAGGTCCGCCTGCGACGCAGGAGGTTGCGGGTTCGATTCCCGCCTCGTAACAAATTTGTGTACGATCTGCAGAAATTTGTTCCGTTGGTCTGGGTGTTTTCAATGTATAATAAAAAGAATATCTATATGTGTATTGTATTAAGTATATCAGTTATCTAGTACCCATAACACAAGCTCTGCTTTTGTGTATTGTCCAGCATTATTTATAAATTATAAATCATAAAAAAAAAATCTATTGACAAAAAAACCTGTGAACGTTGTATAGAAAGATATTCTGTAGTATATTTAGTATCAGCATTGCACCCGTGCGAAGCCGGGGCGTGTCGCTAGTTTATCAATAAGATACAAATCAAATAATATTGATTTAAGTCCTACTTGTATTTGTCTAAGAACTATCCATGAACTAGGCAACAAGGCCTTTGAGTGCATAAAATCGAGTCAATATTTTGAATCTTCACACGAAGTAATCTAAGTGCTTTTGGTTTGTATAGGACTTGGACAGTATCTCATTAACGATTGTT
This sequence comes from Eupithecia subumbrata, assembly GCA_949316285.1. Lineage (NCBI taxonomy): Eukaryota > Metazoa > Arthropoda > Insecta > Lepidoptera > Geometridae > Eupithecia > Eupithecia subumbrata. Next base: position 15,919,804 of record OX438650.1, on the reverse strand, counting down.
ATAACGAGCACAGATAACCAAACTCAATATCACAATATCTTATTTGAACTGTGTACCTACTACTACAGAATATTATCATCAGCTACTAAGAAAAGAATACACCGTGAGGGCGGGTGCGGCGGCAGATTTGGTCGAAGATCTCAAGAGGTCCTGCAATATGCAAGTCTCGACAGAGCATATACATTTGCTCCTCTTGAAGTGGAGACCCTAGGTCCGTGGGGTACCGAGGCTCTTCGGGTTTTTAAAAATTATCTGAGCGTCTGGTCGAAGCGACGCGTGACCCGAGAGCTGGTCAGTATCTGGCACAGCGCATCAGCATTGCTCAACAGCCTGTATTGGTCCACTACTGGACGCAGGCTTATAGATAAAAAGTGTTATGCAGGGGGTTACTTAATTCTGACGCTCTTTCCGTCAACGTCTTCTTTCTTTTTATACTCACACACAGGTGAATCCCGAGTCTGCCTTAGTTAGGAAATTATACTCAATACTCAAAAACAAGTTTGCTATAGAAAAACCTAGAAAAAATTGAGTGTGGAGTTTGTGTTTCGTAATCACCAGGAACCATTCACTCAAGAATCCACTATCAAAAAATTATGCTACGCTCCATCATCGTCCTTTGACAAATCTTGGGTTAGGACTTCTGTGCTTCAGTCAGTGACCATGTCTGTGCACCGTAGGTTAGGACAGGCAGGATGCACATGTCATATCGAGGAGATGGCGTTTTAGCAAATAATTAATTTAGTACATGAAGGTGGACCCCCCTTCATGTACTATCAAATTATTTTTTTATCAACTTTTAATACATGATACGACTGTTTCGTATACAAAGGGCGTAACTCCAAATCACCTATTTGTGGCAATGAGCAAAAAACAAAATAATAAATATCTGTTTTTACATAACTTTTCTGTTTTTATACATAAAGTTGGTTTTAGGAAGAAAGTTCTTATATTTGGGCTGTCCTTTGTTTCATTTAATTACAGTTATATACGAGCGTTTGTTTAAAAGTTAGCATGGACTGACACCCCTGAATACCTAAAAAATGTATTTACGACCCAATACTTAATGGCCTGGTAACAAACGTCTGAAGTAACAGCCATGTAAGTACATAAAAGGGTAATTCTTCAGGTTGTTTAAAACATAAGTTTCGCAAAATGTAAAAAAAATATATTAAATTTTAGGTGGTAAGAACCACTTTTTCGTCGTAGCGCAAGTTTAAATACACAGATCGAAAGAGCGTGAAAGATTATGTAAAGTTGCATCAAAAAGTCGTTTTGCCCAAAATGGTCTTTACGCCCTTGTATCGGAAACAGTCTAATGTACAAAGTGTGATAGAGATTTCTTAGGTAGGTAGGTACTGTGTTCTGTGTTCTTTTTTTTTATTTATATTGTTTGCTCAATTTTGACTCTACGACTTCCAAGTTCTGTAAAAATCTAATTTATTTTATTAATTTTGTAACTACTCATTATTTTTATTATTGTAGTAGGTATATTATATTACACATATTATTAAGTTTTTAACATTTTAGTTTCTTAAGTTCTTAATTGTTGCTTTTACTGCTCTATGTTTATTTATATCATGTCGTGCATGCATGTTTAGGGATTCAATCTAGCATAAGAACCTTAGCTATAACTTTTACTTAAATACCATGTTTCGATTGTTTTCTGTTTTGTATGCCAATAAAGAAAATATAAATATAAAAATATGTACCTAAACATTGTTTGTTTTTTTCAGACACAACTGCAGCTTTGAGACGCAGATCCGGAACGCGCAGGCGGCGGGCTTTGACGCGGCCATCGTTCACAATGTCAACTCCAGTCAGCTAGGTAAGTACTTTTAGTACGTAACATATTTTTCTCAATCTATTATTAAATGCGACAATATGGCGTTCAAAATCGACTTCAAAAATCAGCATTAGTTTCAAATACAGCAATCTTTGGTATAGAGAGTAAGCGACAATTGGTTGGTATAATATTTATAAGACGTAGGCATAAGCATTGCCATACAGCGGGGCAATGCAGCCAGCGTCTTGGGGACGCGACGACTGGTATTGATGTGGATCAGTTGAGCTACCTGTAGATTGTTTGCAACAGTCTGCAATTAGTTCAATGGAAAATACTAGTTCTAATTTATATCTATTATTATTTGATTGTAATTTTCTTAGTCAATAAAGAATTTACAGTAAAATAATAAAATATTAAGACGTAGGTAAGTATAAAAATACAGAGATTTGAAGTTATCAATACGTTGCATATCTAGTTAAATGTTATTGTACTTTAGCGTGAAACATTATCTACAGAATGGCTCTCGGATTGATTCACGCAAATATTGTTTACAATTCACATTGGATCGTCATCGGGGGCGTACCTTTCTTCACTCATCTCTTAACTTACATTATTGTTTAAAATACAGGAGTATTGACAGTGATTTCTAAGTGCTTTGACGCTTTATTAATCGAGAGTTCGTCAACGTAGTTTTATATGCGTAAATCTATTTTGTAAAAGGAGGTGGTGAACGTTTTGAAGAAAGGGTAAGTTACCTAACCTCAACATGCTATATTGATTCACTGCTGGACGTAGGCCTCCCTTTGATAAGCGCCTTATTGGCTTTTATCTCATGGGGGTAATGCCCATAATCCCCACGCTGAGCATGCGGGTTTGGGGTTCGCAGTTCGGTGGTAGAGTTGTTCTGCGGGGGGCGCTGTTGCCCGCCCCCCGGTGGAACATTCTTAAGTTACAATTTATAAAATTTACCTAATTATGTAGTTAAATATTTATAAGAAAATCCTTAAATCATGCCACAAAATATTCGTTAAGAGCGTGTCGGGCATGCATATGATTGAGTTAAATGCATGCTGCTTGCTGTTAAAGTTTGTACCGATGTCTTATTAAGCGTCAAAACTTTATTCCGAGTGTAGCATGGTAAAAAGAAGGATTTTTTCATCAAAATGTTTAGGCATTTTATGGTTCATAAAAAATGTTTTTAATTTTTTATGCATATTAGGGCATCTTTCAGCACAAGGGCATCTTTCAGCACAATATACATAATATAGCGATGTGTGAAAAGACAGGGGGCTGTTAACGTTAGTTGCGTTCTAAATCCTTAACGTTAAATTTAACTAGCCGCAAGGGTTCTCTTTACCTAACGATAATGATCATTAGGTTAAATGATTTATTTGGATACGAGCTGGTACCGCAAAATAAAAATTTATCTCGATAGAGCAAAAAAAATGATTTCTTAAAACAAAAATACTTCGGTAACTAACATTATTCTATCTCAGTTTTGGTTTTTAATTCCAAGAATATATTTGTAACTTGTTTCTTTTATAACTGCAAATAGTGTAAAATGCAATGGTGAAGGAAGACGCTGCCTTCTGTAACACAGTTTTTAAACCCTCACAGAAGGCAGAGCCCAGAACAATGTTTCGTCTATTATTTCTAAGAATAAGTATATTTTTAACTCGTTTCTTTTAAAACTACGAATAGTGTAGGTTACAGGGTGCAACAGGGAATACGCTGCTTCTGTGTGACAGAAATAAACATAAACTCGCTGTGCCCACAACTAGACTACACATAATTAATGTATCTTTCAAAGGGCAATGTATACGCTTCTACAACAAAACTCGTAGTTAGTTGCAATAATTATCAGTAAATAAATTCAAATAAATTGTCAAAACCGTTTCGTTTGCTGTGCAAAAAGGCTTACTATAAAATATCAGATTATTTAGAAGATAAAAAAGCTTGGGACTAGTTTTGCTCCAACTCGAAAAATAACAACTTACAGGCTAAAGGTTTCTTTGTCGCTTCTGTACTTTAGTCTAAGCGACAGAAATAAAAAATATCACTTTATTTCCGTGTTTAGTTTTATTATTTGGCTTTTTCTAAGTGTACATTTATTGTATTTAAGGAAATAAAGAGATTTTGATTTTCTGTAACACAGTTTAAAACAACCACAGAGCTGCCTAGAACAATGTTACATAATTGTTGTGAAATAACCAGTTTCATTCAACATGAAAATCTTATCAGTAAATATTAATGTGTCCGGACTGCTAATGCCTAAAACTCATGTCTGCCTTTCGTACTAAATGAATGCCTTGCTGTTGTTATCAACTTTGGTGTGAATTCACAACAGACATGTCCGTTTACATAAAATAAAAACCCAAACTAATATTATTAATTCAAAAACCGGACGGGGACCGACATTGGCTACTTTTTATCCTGAAAAAAGGGTGTGAACCCGCGGGCAGCAGCTACTACACAATATATTTATAGTATTATATATCTGTGGCGTTTGGTATATACATGATAAGTCCGAAATTGGTCATTTTCTGATTATTCATCACCCGAAATCAGTTTTTTTTTCTCTTTCGTTTGATCTATGTAAGGTAAGTCTACCAATGCTAGATGTATACGCAATCGTTTGCTCTATGAATGTTAAGTCATATAAATTAAGATCTATTTATGATAAAAAAACTTATCATGCCTTTGCAACACAAATACGTATTATGCAACATGGTCCACTTCATATAAGTGTACTTATCATAATTATTTCAAACAATGTTTGTTCCGAAATTTGCTTTAAACGTGTTATGTCGACTTATCTTACTTGTATCACTTTATTATTCAAACACTTTTTTGCATATCTGCGGTTCTATTGTGATAAGTGTGAATTATCATATTTGTATCAAAATAATTTGGAATTAAACAATCTTCCACCAACTGTATTATCAGAATTTATCCACATTTTTAAATGCAACGAGTTCATTTCGCGCCACATCGTACCGTTCCGAGACATTGTTGTGATTGGCTAAGCCACTCAGCAGACTTCTCGCTGCTAGTAGGTATTTAATTGGTTGAACCATTTTGTTGTCATATGGAAGCCGTTCGCATCTTGAATCGTGTGCATAACCGATTTCTTCGGGTTTTCAAAACTATTGACAAACCACTTTATCAAGAGAACTATCGCGAAAGATAAGATGACATTTGCATGGAACAGTATTTTATACTACACCTGCTCGGAAAATTGCCTTATTCCTTTTCAATTTATAGAATAGAAAGTATGTCTTTGCAGGCCTATAGGAATCCGGGAGGAAAAACTCTATGGAATTTCATTTCTCACGTGTTTTAGCGGGAGGAAAAAGTGCATGGAAATTCATTTCTAACGTGTTATTTTTTTTATTTCCTAAAAGATCGGCCGGTAGCTATGGTTATTTTCGTTCGGTCAAACGACAAAAAGTTTTTACTCCAAGTCCATTAAGCCTCCTCCGATTTCCGAACAATATTTTGAAAAAAGAACCCAAAGGCTGGCGCGGTCAATGAGGTTTTACCAACATCATTGGGCGCGATAAGTTCTTCTAAATTTTAATTAATAATTAATTCTGCTTTTATTTTCCTCGAAGATGTTGTACAAAGCACTATTTATCACTCGGCAGAAAGTGCGATTCCTACCTCGTGTGTTTTAAGGCAAAACGACACACTCGGTAGGAATTGATCACTTTCTCGCCTTGGTGTAAAATGCACTATTTTGGTTGAGTTATGAAAAGTCTAATGATGTGGGGTTTAAATACACACTAGAAGAAGAAGAACCGTTCAGGTTTTTCTCTATACTGAGAAGAGGGAAATCCTTGGCCGGAATAGAATTGCCTTTGGCGTACGATGAACCAATAAATATCGATATTTTTATACAAAGATAACCAAGATCTGCTGCCATTTATCGATCCAATATACCATGATTTTTACAAAAACTTACCGCATACCGGAGCAACTCCAAACATACATGAGCGACAGCAAAGATAACTATGAAGAAGCGTAAATGAAAATGATTATTACCTAGCTTAATATTTGTTGATTATTAAGTACCTAATAAATAAGTATAACAAACATTTAATTTTTTTATTTTAATAAAATGTAGGATAAACCTCCCGGTATCTCAGTCTTTGCAAACCGCGCAGACTAAGAGGTTAGACTGAGGTGATTCTTTTTCGTGGAAGTAGGTAAGTTGGTAAATTAAATGTTGGGAACCGTAATAATAATTTGTGCTTAGTTATAGTGACTCATAAATTTTAAAAGTACCTACCTAATGAAACATTTAAATACGACTAAAATAAAGTGCATGAGGGCAATCATTTGGTCAAATGATGATAAGTGCGACATTTTATTTAAAAAAAAAATCGTCTTGTTTAGTACAAAGTTGATAAGTACCAATAATTCCTAAACTAGACCATTTTTTATATATTTTCCTTATGTAATAAAAACATGACCATATTATATATATCATTAAAATAAAAAGATAACACTGACTGTCTTTTCCTATTAGTTATGATTTTTATAAACTTCAAATGCTCGTCCTGTAAAAACTGGTTTTTGGACTTATCATGTAAATATCAAACACCACAGATATACTTGTATAATCGATCAAAATTAACTTAAAAAAAATCAAACAATTTAACAACGTAAAAGAAATATTCCAACCTCAAAATTTAATCAAAACAAAAATTAACAGAAACCGTTTCTAAACTCAATTTACACAAATCCAACTCTAAGACACCGAAAAATGTCAGACGTAACAGGCAAGGAGATGTTTCCTCGATGACGGTCCGCAACAGAATGAGAGCCGGTCTTGGTCGAGCGCGCCTTATATATATTTGCGCGCCACGTGGTTTTTATTTTTCCTATACGGCCTCTCCTGACCGAGTCCGCCTCGGGCTCCTTAGCTCTCTTGATCTGTGTCTAGCAGGGGCATGGACAGCGCCTCTCTAGGCTCAGATGAGACGGGGTCCGGGCTTGAAGCTGCTTCTCCTGGGGGGTCCTCTTCCTGGGGCGCGCTGGCACGCGGCTCCCAAATGACGCTTGCATCAGCATCCATCGGCAGAGCGGCATCTCGCGACGTGCAGGGTTGCCGACTACCACACGTGGACGGCTGTGCAGTTGCTAACGGTTGCTCTCCAACTATAGGGGAGCACGCAGCATTATCAGTGGACTCTGTGTAGTCAGGGTCTGCATCTAAACACAACATGAGAAAAAAATAGACCGATGTGTATGTAACATACACAAAGGCCGTATTAAGCAGTGAAAGTAATAGCAATTAAGCATAATGGTGAGACGGAAGCTCATAGCAGAGCTCCAAAGGGATATAACTGCATTATGTGCATAGCATAGGGCCCATAGCTAAACACACAATGAGTCATAGAAAAACAAAAAGGGTCTTATTAAGTCAAAACAATCTCAATGTATTAGCTTTCAAAGTCTGAGTGGCGTATTCAAAACATTGACTGGTACATATTCAAAAAGAGTATGAAAGGAAATGAAATTCTGCTATTGGATAAGTACGTCATGCGTGAGGCACTACCCATTCGCAACAAAGCCCTGACACTGGATAACTAAGAGGCACGACGTGAGGCAGTAGTTCATCCAGGGTAACTTTGGTCGAGAAGCACGACGTGAGGCGGGACCAAGGCTACCAAGCTAAGAAGAAGGGGCCGCCTTCTCCTTAACCCTGTCCTCTAGGTACAGGAACACAAAATGCCCCATGTACCTACAATGGCTGCATTCTTTGTGATCACACGTATTTGAATGCCTGCGTTTATGTATGTGTGTGGTGTGGTGTGTAACCCCAAACATATAAACAACAAATAAACCAGTACAACAAAACAGAGTTTAGAAAATGAAAAAATAAAAGAAAGCCATTGGGGCGAGACATAGGCACGCCGTTAGCATATCTCATTACACGAGGGTAGGAAGCCCGACGTTAGCTATACCCAAGTGCTATCCCAATGGAATGTGTGTGAGACATAGGCCCGACGTTAGCAATATCTCCGAGGAGAGTAACTCGCACACCAGGACAGAAGCCCGTCGTTCGCTATGTCCTGAACGATCGCTCAAATACAGGCACGCGTGCACCGCATTTCAGACAACCGCAATCACCAAAGAAAGCAGCACAGACATCAGGAGTCCACTCCCTGCGCCACGGAACCATGAACTCCGCCGCCGCTTGCGTCGACTTGCGAAAGCAGCACAGACATCAGGAGTCCACTCCCCGCGCCACGGAACCATGAACTCCGCCGCCGCTTGCGTCGACTTGCCATGAGAGCCAGCCAAAAGTTGGAGCTCGTACCGACCGTGGGACAGCACCTTCGTGACACGATATGGCCCACGCATGCCAGAGTCGAGCTTACCGGTTGATTGCGCCTGCTTCCTTAAAAACACAAGAGAATTTAAGTTAAAATGACGCGGTGACTTCCTGCGCCGATTAACGTTAGTGTCTTGACCCAATTGATTCGGTCTGAGTCGTTCAGCCGTCCTCTGCCTGCTTATTTCACATAAGGCCTCTCGGTTAGGGTTCGAAGCCTCCAGGGCCACATCCCGCACTAGGTTCCTAATATTAGGCGTAGTGGCCTCCACACCCACCAGAAGGTTTAGTGGCGACCGTTGGGTGGTTTTGTGCTTGGTAATGTTTAGAATTAATTGCAACTTCCACATTACCCTCGGCCATTCTTCCTGATGATAATTGCACTCTATCCTGATCATATTGAGCACAGTTCGCTTCACAAATTTGAACGTTCGCGCTGCGCGCCGCGTCTAACTTCAGAGCGCGGTGCATATGTTGGCAACAGTGAGCCTACGCGCTTGGAACTTGTCTTTGGCTAGGCGAGAGGTGACTTTGGACTTACTCGCGGACTACGAACCGAACCAATTTCTTTTCGTCTACAGTTTTATTCAACTGGTCCTTATGCTTAATTTAAATAATCTTTTAATAATTCTAAACTGAGTGAACCCCCATATCGGGGTTCCATCCTACTGGGGTTGGAACAGAAGGATCCCCGTCGGCTACTTCGACGACTCGGCCGCACTTACACAGTCTGCCCCCGACGACCGTACTGCCGCCGGTACTCGGAAGGATCGGCCGCATTTACACCGACTACCCCGGACGACCGTACTGCCGCCGGTGCCCGGAAGGAATTCTACGCATTACCAGATGCACCGCTCTTGCTGCCAGCCTACGTACCTGGATCCACTATTCGCCTACCGCGTCGGACCTCTCTCCAGCTAAGGCCAGTGGCAATAATTTTCGTAGTAACGTACCTTCGGAGACAACGAACCTTACTTACCGTAGTTTAAATAAGTTTGTAAACATTTACTCTGTTGTTTTTGTTGGGCCCAGCCACTCTCCATCTTAGGCAGGTCACAAGAAAAACACAAGTGTTTCAGTTAGACTGGTGCATTTCGCAGGGGTAATAAGGTGTACCTCGCAACCTAACTCTCTGACCCAGTTAAGGAATTCAGCACCTTGGAACATACGACCCCTGTCTCCCACAATTAACTTAGGCGTACCAAACAGGGAGATCGCATTTGTAACGTGGCGTTTAAGTTCGCTAGCATCTTGCCGGTACATTGGGTAAAGTAAGCAAAACTTGCTGAAGGCATCAACAATTATCAAAACATGGTAAAAGCCATCCGTTTCTACTAAAGGGCCCAGAGCTATCACTAGTAGTAGACTTCTTACACCACACGACACGATCTACCCTATTTGTGACTTAAAGCAAAACATTGACCCTCTTGTTACCATGTTCACGCTTATGCCAATTCAGCTATGAATTCGTTGCCAAATCCTTCGTGACCACGTTGTTGGACCACCGTCTTAACACGAACTGGTTTTGTATAACTTTTGTAGAAACTTACCAAAAAATTCAACCGGTATCAGATTCGCATTAGGAACTGCTCTTCGGACCTGAGGTCTTATATAACAGTTGCGATCAACTCTTCGCTCGACCACTTACGACACGTTGTCACTAGTCGTATTGATCGCCTGGCATAAAAACTGTTCGATTGAAAATTGTCTGAATGTCTTACGTCAAAAAGTTTGCTTGCAAAGTTTAAACGACAAGGACACATCGCTTGAATCGCGTTTTAAAATTAGACCAGCTACGGTTACTACTAACCCAATCGTTTAGCCATGATTTCGCGTCACCAGTCAGACAATTATCAATACGCACTAAACACACACGGTCTTTTCATCTATTGAGGCACGCACGCGGTCCCATCGATTGAAGGCACGTACGTACGTGGTAGGTACTAGGGAACACTTTGTGCTAAAACCGTGCAAATATGGATCAAAGCTCGCAATAAAAATATGATTCAACCTTACCGGAATGTTTCCAATAGCACTCGCAAGCCTTTTGGCCACTTCAGTCACGAAACCATTACCAGTATGGGTCACCATCACCCAGCAGAGGCTCCAGCATCGGCCAGCGTCGACCAGCATCGGCCAGCATCAGCACCTATATCGGCCAGCATCGGCCAGCACCAGCACCAGTATCGGCCAGCATCGGCCAGCACCAGCACCAGTATCGGCCAGCATCGGCCAGCACTGTCCAGTATCGGCAATGTCCAGCAGCAGCGTCACCAACAGCATGCTGCCCGAAGAACTTGTACCATCTGCAATATTAGGAATTTAGAACACAAGGGTTTGAACTCCTTAAAATTAGCCCACGTACGGTCGTTCGTTACCCACTCACTTATCCATGTACACGCCTCGCCCTTCAAACAATTGCCTACCCGCGAAAGGCATTCGTGGGAATTCCAATTGTTTACAGCACACGCACGGTCCACTTCGGCACACCAATCGTCGATATTGTGTAGGACAGGATCAAAATTTGAAATATAGTAAGCTTGGCTTGACCTTACCGTGTTTCCAATGGAACGAAACGCATCAATAATGCAATCTGTGAGTGTCAGCGGTGCGCGACCAACGATGACGCATCCACTCCACTAGCGTCCTGACCTAGATCAGAATGCACCTTATCACTATGAACTTCACTACGTGGCGGTGATGCGACGATGTTCAACCCGATGACGCCTGTCGGACGAACGGCGCTCATGCGACCTTGATGATCGCACAGCAGACCGTTTCTCCAATGCGGTGAGCCTGACCGCTAACGTCTCCATCATCCGCCGCACCCCTCCTTGCGATGTACGGTCACGATACCTACTGTGCCGCCTGACCGAATCATCTCGTTTACGACGGCTTGCCCGGTCCGACATTTTCCGGTAAAAACAACAATGAGATCAGAATTTTGTCAAGGATATGTGGACAAGTAGGCGGGATAAAGCACGTTAGAAATCGTGCCGTATCCCACTTCTGAACTTGTATAATCGATCAAAATTAACTTAAAAAAAATCAAACAATTTAACAACGTAAAAGAAATATTCCAACCTCAAAATTTAATCAAAACAAAAATTAACAGAAACCGTTTCTAAACTCAATTTACACAAATCCAACTCTAAGACACCGAAAAATGTCAGACGTAACAGGCAGGGAGATGTTTCCTCGATGACGGTCCGCAACAGAATGAGAGCCGGTCTTGGTCGAGCGCGCCTTATATATATTTGCGCGCCACGTGGTTTTTATTTTTCCTATAATATCTTATCATTTTATTCAAAAGGCTGCCACTGTACTTGCTCTTGAAATAGCTTTGTTTGCAAAGTACAAATGTGTGTAAATGTGTCTTTGTTTAATATATTAGTACCTTATACTGCATTCACAAAATGTTTAATAGTGTTTGCTTGTGGTTAAACCCACTAAAATCCAAAAAAAACCCTGTATTTTATGAAACTAATCGAAAGGGTCAAAACATATTACGAAAGATTACGAAATATAACAATGGTGATATTCCAGATGTCGCATAAACTAATTGAAAGCACTAAAAATATTACCGTTCCTTTCTAACGATCCAAATGAAAAGGATGGAATAATTTTCAGTGCTGTCAAATTAGTTTAGTTTTTTTTTTACTGACAAATTAGTAGAAATAGAAGTACTTATCCACAACCTTATTTTCTAATTTTACATAAGTAATTAGAAATTTCTGGCGTGTCAAAGAGTCTTGTAAGGTGTAAAGGAAATAAAGCACTTTTTAGTTTTCATTGAGTTGCTGCAAATGATGATGAGAACGTATATTATTTTCGGTAGTAGCAATTTTTCGCACATTTCCGTTCCCCAAGGCCATTTCCGATTAGCGATTCTACCGATTGTTATACAGGGTTATTGGTCACTGACACTGCGTGAGCTGCAGGTTTCTCCCCATCATCATCACGAACACGTTTGTAAAGACGCCAGGTCTGAATTCTTAAATTCGGTAATGATAGTAGGTACCTTTCCATTAAATTATCGTTCTTTAGAGAGGCATTATTTGAAACAAAAATTAAAAATGGCTCTGCCCTGATATAACATTGGAAATGGAAGATAAGTCTTTAGCAATTCATTGGGTTCCGGACAAACGAGTTTAATGATTTTTTAGCTCAAATAATTCCCTGAAAAAAATAAGAATTAAGACCTGGAGTCTTCACGAACGTGTTCACGATGATAGTTAGAACCTGGAGTTCACACTACTGTCAGTGAATTACCAATAACCCTGTATATCATTTAGGTACTGACGATTCGCTGAATAACGTAACGACGTGTATTGTTGCAGAGGTGATGACCGCAGAGGACAGCGACGGTATAAACATACCATCCGTGTTCGTGAGCGATCTCTCCGGGCTCATACTCTCTGAGGAATACGTTTATACTAATGGGTAAGAACTTATTAATCATTACACCTGTAGATTGTTTGCAACAGTCTGCAGTTAGCTAGATACTAGTTCTAATTTATTTCTATAATTTGATTGTACTTTTCTATGACAATATTTTATATTAATATTAATAATTTTTATATTTGACGACTTCAGTGGCGCAGCGGCGGGCGAGAGTCCGCCTGCGACGCAAGAGGTTGCGGATTCGATTCCCGCCTCGAAACAAATTTGTGTACGATCTGCAGAAATTTGTTCCGTTGGTCTGGGTGTTTTCTATGTATAATAAAAAAATCTCTTTAAGTAGTGTATTGTATTAAGTGTATCAGTTATCTAGTACCCATAACACAAGCTCTGCTTAGCTTGGGGCTGGATAATGCTGTGTAAATTGTCCAGCATTAAAATATGCAAAAAAATATCAAAAAAATATGCAAAAAAAACATCATTCTAATATTATAAAAACTTTGGGAGGTTTAGATGCATGTTTACCTCGTCACGCCATAAGGACTGAACCAATCGCCCTGAAATTTTGCATAGATGTAGCTCTAAGCCTGGAATCAAACATAGGTCACTTTTTATCCCATAAATCAGTTCACATGGGAAATCACCTATAAACGTTTCTATAGAAAAAAGGCGTGCGAAGCCGCGGGCATAAAATAGTAATATTATGAATTCGGAAGTAACTCCGTCTGTCTATGTATCAGTCTGTCGGTCTGTTACCTTTTCTCGCCTAAACGTTGAACGGATCTTAATGAAATTTGGCGGGGAAGTAAACAATATCCCGGCGGGGGCAAAAACCAGTTTATTTATAAAGTAAACTAGCTTCTGCCTGTGGTTTCGCACGCGTTGTTTCTACGCGTTATTTCTATCCTATGGGAACTGATTTATGGGATAAAAAGTATGTTTGATGCCTATATTTGATTCCAGGCTTAGAGCTACACCGATGCAAAATTTCAGCTCAATCTGTTCAGTAGTCTTGGCGTGAAGACGTAAAAAACATCCATCCGTCCAAACTTTCGCATTTATACTACTAGGTTACTAGTTTATTTATAAAACTTTTAAATCCATCATGGCTATTAACACTCAAGTCACTTATAACGGGATATTTACCATTATTTGAGTTTTTCTCAAATCATTATCAGTAAATATCCCGTTATAAGTGACTTTAGTTTATTTATGCCCGCGGCTTTACACGCGCTGTTTGCTATGGAAAGTTGAAAGGTAATTTCTTTCCTATGGGAACTGATTTATGGGATAAAAAGTAGCATATGTTTGATTCCAGGTTTAGAATTACCTGTATGCAAAATTTCAACCCGATCCGTTAAGTAGTTTTGGTGTGAAGAGGTAACAAACATCCATCCATCCATCTATACATCCATCCAAACTTTTGCATTTATAATATTAGTGCGCTGCCCGTGACTTCGCACGCATTTTTTTTCGGAATAAAGCCGGCCCACTGGCACTTCAGCTTGATAATTCTTTGTGTGACAGGGTGATTCACCAATTCCAAGTAGAGATAACCAGTCCGTACTCTTGAAATAATTCTCGTATCAATTTATCTACTTAATTCATTTGATATCTGTAGCCACCGACGACGCGACGTTCAAGCTTTTGGTGATATTGGATTGGAAAATATCAAAATTGGAAATTTTCAAGCCATACTTATTAATCTGGGCCGTTGTTCATCTGTTACTTGTAGTAACGTAACTATAAAGGTTGTCGTACACCTAGGTGTTTAGGTACTCATAAAAACGAAACTGAAGTTTCTGGTTCGATTTCGTGCAAACGCAAAAGCCTCCACCACACAGCCGTGATTTTCAAGCGCGTCTTGTGTCGCGCATTTTCATGTCAGTTTCAAAATCGCAGCTGTGTGGTGGAGGCTTTATGCTATGCCAGCGACATAAGACTTGGTTTTGCACGAAAACTTAAAAGAAACTTCGATTTTCCTTTTTCAAAGCCCACCGCTGCCGCAGAGCATAAAAATGTGCCTACAAATATGGGTTATAATATAACTTAGATGCATTTTATATTATAACGACATCATATAACAGACAGTTCGCAGGCCACTCGTTTAAGGGTGAGTCCAGACCAAACGAACGAGAGCTAGGGAAGGCTATCAACCGAACGCGATCGAACCAGTGTAGTCGTCACGGCGAAAGCAAGCGAGCGCGAACGACGGCCTTCGTTCGCCTTTGGCCGTGCTCGCCGTGCCTTTCTTCGCTGGATTTCACATTGTGTTCGTTTGGTGTGGACACGACAGCGAAAGCGAGTGAACATTCGCTATCGATCGTCGAATCCCACTCGTTAGCCTTCGCTCGCTCTCGTTCGTTTGGTCTGGACCCACCCTAAAGCTTGTGGTTAACCATTTCGTCACTGTAAAATGTAGTGAAGGCTTATTTTTGTGCCGTGCCGTATCGGTGCTAGATGTTTGTGCTACGTCCTTTATGAGAACCTATCTTCTGAAGAGAAAGTTTAATTTGCTTATCAAACTTTCTTTCTATAGGTTAATTATTAATATTTTTAATCACTACTGTCTCACTGCTGGGCAAAGGCCGCCCGCTGATAAGTGCCTTATTGATTTTTATCTCGAATGGGGGGTAATGCCCATAATACCCACGCTGGGAATGCGTGTTGCGGATCGCAGTTCGGTGGTAGAATTGTTCTACAGGAAGCGCTGCTGTCCGCTCCCGGTTGATATCCCTTAGTCGCCTCTTACGACACCCGCGGGAAGAATTGGGGTGGTGTAACTTCTAAGCCGGCACCATAGGTACAGCTAACAATAAGTTAAACTCGATGGTATTTGCTCCAGGTTCTATATAATGGTGAACGATGCCGTCCCCTTCAACATAAACACGCGTCTCTTGCTGCCCTTTGCCGTTGTGGTGTTCCTCAGTCTGCTTGTTATTCTCATATTTGCGGTAAGTATTTACACTTTCAAACTGATGTTTGTAGAGTTACCGTAAGCTGGCGCGTTCGTCTTTTGTTTTTCGTAAACTGGAGGCCTACTTCCTAAAAGTGTAGGCAACTTCGTACGAGAACTGAAATTTCGTACGAAGTTGATCTTTTAATTTTAATTTTAAATGATGAGAGTATATTTTTCATTCTAAGAAATCAAATAGTATCGCAAAAAAATTTTGACTTAGAGAAAGATTTTCGTTTCCTACGTCACTTGATCTCGTTGTGTAGTTGGTTAGCACATTCCGGTACTGACGGAAGGATGCGGGTTCAAGCCCCGTCGAAGTCGAAAAAAAATTTGCGATATTATTTGATTTCTTTGAAATTAGCCAGAGTGTCAGGCTTACGCAATATAAAAAACAAAAACTTTAGATTTTTCATTTTATTTGATACTGATAATTCGGTCTTAAAATTATTGTCTAAGTATGTATGTAAAAAATGTATGTAAAAAAGTACCTATTCAAAAGTCAGTGTAATGAAATTTGTCCGATAACGGCTTTCGTAAATAAGCGGGAGTTAGCGGGAATACACGTTGAGTTTTGCGACCGTGTTTCGCAACTGCGTATGAAAAGAACTAGAGTAGGCTTTCAGTATCTACAGATTTGTGACGTCAGCGTGGTTAATTGTTTGAAAAAACTAAAGACAATCGCGCCAGCATTAAATATCCGAGCTGTATTTTTGTAGAAATTTCAGATTTTTATATCATATATATAGATTTTATATATCGAATGTATAAGAACCGATAGACCCTTAAGCATCCAAACGAACTTACTTATTGTTCGTTAAGTTAAGTTGACTTAAGTTCTTACTTCCTTCCTTCTGTTCTTACTTTTGAGCGCAAAACATCACAGAAATCTAGACTTACAAAATTTTAGATTTTATCTGATTCTCAGTTTTCCAATAGCCAACAACTAACTTTTTTTTCGATCCTCTTTTACTAAAATAATTTCTTCACAGATAGTGAAATGCATAAAAGACAGGCGACGCGCGCGCCGCCACCGCCTCCCCAACAATGCGTTGAAGAAGATACCGACCTACAAGTTCAGTAAGGGCGACCCCTATGAAACTTGCGCTATTTGCCTCGACGATTATCAGGACGGGGATAAGTTACGTGTGCTGCCTTGCGCGCATGGTAAGTGTTCATGTTCATTCAAGATGGCGGACAGACACCATCTTGACTAAAATGTACCTACTTATAAGTTGAGTAAAAGCTACCCTTACAGAAGTAAGGGTAGCTTTTCTGCCTCGACGATTACCAGGGGGTAGATAAGCTATGTGTCCTGTAAGTGCGAAAGAATCGACCCGTTCAATTCAACCCGTAGATGTCGTAAGAGCTAACTAAAGGAAGCTACCAGAGGAAAAGTTAGTTGGGTGGTTCACTCAAGTCAATGGGGTGAAAATTTCCATCCACCTCTTTGACTTGAGTAATTCAGTGGATGAGAATTTTTATTCCCAACCACCCCATTGATGGGGAGGTTAATGGGGTGGTTGGGAATATATCAAGGGCAGCAGCTCTGTATTTTAAACACTCTTAGTATGATGTGATCACGTATCCACCTGCCAAGAGTAGTGATTATACCAATCCAATGGGGATGGAAGACATGCTCACCAGTGAACGTATTTGTGCTATAAGGATGCTCATTGCTTGTCCGGGCTGCCCATATACTCATACTCCTATATTTATTCGCCGTAGGAGCCCTAGGAGCACATGGCACACTTGGTTAAGTCAACATTTCACATCATGATAAAATAACTAATAAGACAAAACAAACAGCGCATCATCATTGCCATACAGCGGGGCAATGCAGCCAGCGTCTTGGGGACGCTTCCGACTGGTATTGATACTGCAGTTAGCTGAATTGTTTCAATTGTAAATACTAGTTCTAATTTATTTCTATTATTTTATTGTAATTTTCTTTGTGAATAAAGGCTTCTGCCTTTTAAAAAAAATAAGACAAAATAAATTAATAAAGTACCTAACACAAAACAAAAAAATTTAATATTCATACTAGGTATCTGCTGTAAGTGGGCATTGTCATAATCAAATTAAACAGAATAATTATAAGATTAATAACTAGAGCTGCTGTAAAAGATGAATGCCACTAAGATACTTGTTTTACTTTCCCCAGCATACCACACCGTTTGCATAGACCCGTGGCTGACTCAGAACAAGCGCGTGTGTCCGGTGTGCAAGCGGCGCGTGTTCGCGGCGGGCGAGCGGCGCGCGCTCTCCGACTCCTCGGACGCGGACGCTGATGCGGACGAGTCGCAGCCTCTCTTGCGCAGTGTGCCCTCCGCGGTAACTATACCACTCCACACCGACTAGGTACCACACGACAGCGCAACCCGTGACTGGTTTAGAAAAAGCGCGTGGGTCTCCTGAATTAACTCGTGGGTGTCTCATACTAAAATACAACTGGCAAGTTCATATTCAAGACATAGAAAGTAAAGGCCATAGGGCTAGATATCGACCCTTGTGGAACCCCAATGTACAAAATTATCAATTGCGGTAACTATACCACTCCACACCGACTGTACCAGTTGTACCACAGCTCAACCCGTGACTGTTTTAGAACAAGCGCGTGGGTCTCCTGAATTAACTCGAGGCTGTCTCGTACTACGATACAACTGGCAAGTTCATATTCAAGACAGAATAAAAAGGCCATAGTACTAAATATCGACCCTTGTGGTACCCCAATGTACAAAATTATCAATTGCGGTAACTAGACCACTCCACACCGACTGTACCAGTCTGTACCACAGCTCAACCCGTGACTGGTTTAGAAAAAGCGCGTGTGTTTCCTGAATTAACTCGTGGGTGTCTCATACTAAAATACAACTGGCAAGTTCATATTCAAGACATAGAAAATAAAGGACATAGAAAATAAAGGCCATAGGGCTAGATATCGACCCTTGTGGCACCGTAATGTACAAAATTATCAATTCTTTGTGAAAGGCCTTGTAAGAGCAACATGCCTTTTTCTGTCGCCAACATTAATCAATCATTCGTTATTTGTTATAATAATCATTTATTTTTCTACACAAAGGTTCTCTTAAAGTAGACAATATTCAAGTCGAATGAGTAAATTAGTAATTGTAGATCATGCGACTAGCCAGATCATTCACAGTCCCACATCTTTAGTAGACAAAATACATACAGCCATTTGGTATATTATATAGATCGAACCAGTATTGTAAAGAATGGTGCCCGATGTAGGTTTAGTAAAACCTGTATTATAGGTCACCAGGGCCTCACTCCACGGATTATAGACTTAACCTACACTCAGGGGGGAATTATAAGTAAATTACGACACAGTCGGGACTTGAACGGCGATTGAGCCGTAGAACTTCCCAAAGATTTTCGATAGGTCAGGTAGTTGACACTGTAATTGGCAAACACATTCCCGTACAGAGTGGAAAGGTTGCGGGTTCGTGTCCCGCCTCTATCGGTAATTTTTGGAATATATAAATTGTTAGAATGAATGATTGTTGTTTCAGGGCGGTACATTTGACGAGCAACGTGAGAATCCGTTCGCGCGAGCCACGCGCTTCATGGCGAGACTGCGCGCTCGAGCCAACGGAGATGCGGAGGTGACTGACTAGATAGAAAAGATAGATAGAAAATACTTTTATTGCACACTCAAAACTAAGAAACAATTTAAAATAAAATAATTACTACCTAAGTGACACTTGGCGATCTTATCGCTCAAGAGTGATCCCTGCCAGACAACCTGGTATGGATGGATTCGTCGGATAGGTGTACATCTGTACACCTATCCGACGAATCAGTGATCAGTGAAGTAACATCTGTTATGGTACTACTTAAAAAAATTATTACTACCTAGTAGTAATTTTTTTTGAGTGTCTAAAATAAATAATAACACTTCAATAAAATTACAAAAATACAAACATACCTACACCTTCCTATAAAATAAATGTTAATAATTATATACATATTATAAATATTACATACTTACATAATATATTATGGAAACAAGGGCGTATTCAGTGGCAGCAGGACAAATAGTGTTCCTTTACCATATCCTTTAGAAAATTGTCTAAAATTGACTAGCCCTAGTTTATCTATGCTTGCTATTTAGAAAGAGACATTGGTGATCAGATGTAACAATAGATTCTTGAATACATGTCGTAGGTACCTTATGATCATATGACGCAATTTTGACTCTATGCTATTGCTTCAACCGGTATCGTCGACCTCAGTGGCGCAGCGGGCGAGAGTCCGCCTGCGACGCAAGAGGTTGCGGGTTCAATTCCCGCCTCGGAACAAATTTGTGTACGATCTGCAGAAATTTGTTTCGTTGGTCTGGGTGATTTCTATTTATAAAAAAATATCTATCTATGTACATATATAATGTATTAAATATATCAGTTATCTAGTACCCATAAGACAAGCTTTGAGTAGCTTACTTTAGATTGTGCTGTGTGGATTGTCCAGAATTATTTATTATTTTATTTATCGTCCTGGCCCAGAAAATTCTTAGTTACAAGGTGTGTTATGTCTATCTTTTACAGATACCTCCATCACCTCCAAATGACAATGACCATATGAATGCAGCTAATATTAACAACGATGACAGGTAAGATTTTTATATCGTATAATTTTATACCGTTTTTCAAAGAAGGCAATGACCAGACGTCAAATCAACCAATCAGAAACGATTGGTCGATTCCTAACCGGCTCTAGTGGAAATAAGCTCTAACCTCAGTTTATTTTCCAGTGAGAATACCTCTGAAGTTGGTGGTGTGGTGCCTCGCGTGCGGGTGACGTCACAGCGCGAGCGGCGGGGGCGGCGCGCGCGGCGAGCGTCGCGCGCGCGCGCCCGCGCCGCCTCCGCGCCCGACCCCGCGCCCCCCGGCTCAGCGCAAGGAGAGATCGGTAACGCAATCTTTTGGAATCTCTAAAAGTCTCTACCTTTCAGATGACATTCTGGAAATCTCTACATAGTATAAAACATAGTCGCTTCCCGTTGTCTGTCTGTCCCTATGTATGCTTAGATCTTTAAAACTACGCAACGGATTTTGATGCGGTTTTTTACATAGTTAGAGTGATTCAAGAGAAACGTTTATATGTATAATACATGCATGCAATATAGTAGAGAAACACATTTTTTTGCGCTTACATTGCAAACGCTGGCTGAACCCTACGAGATAGATCAAAATAATGTACTAAAGTATTTCGCACCATAAAAAGGTCTACAAAGAAATCCCTATCAGGATTGCACCCGTGCGAAGCGAATTACGGGCGTGTTTTTACAATTTAGCGAAAATTCCCGGTTCAGACAGGCGATTATACAAAAACCTTTGAATGCAGTTCAATTTGATTTTAAAATCAAAATGAAGTCTTGTTTCAATAAAATTTTCTATCTACAATATTTAAAAGATACTTAACCTCCATGTGACTTAGCCGTGGGACGCCCTGTAATACCCTGTAGTTTATCAAACACAATGTCTTGTCTGTTACAGGAGTAGCAGCCCTGCCCGCGCCCGGGACGCGTCGCGTCGTGAACTTATGAGGCCCAGTGTGCGGAGTCTCCGCCCCGCACATGCGCTTACGTGAACTCCAGATTCTGATTGGCCTCTCTCGCACAAGAGGAAACCCTTATTGGACATTGCGATCTTAAAGTGACGGCTAAAGTTATAGTGATTGTTATGAAGAGGGTTATCATCGCCCTCGGAGCTGGAAAAAAACCCCTATTGGACAGTGCGATCATAAAGTGACGGCTAAAGATACAGTGATTGTTATATGAAGAGAAGAGGCTATATCCCGGAGCTGAAAAAAAACCCTTTTGGACTGTGCTGTCTTAAACTAATGGGCAAAGTTAGTAGTCATGAAGAGTTTAGCTCGTCAGCTTGATGGCCTTCGTGGGTATGCCTTTGCTTCTCCACACCCACAAAGAATACCCGTATCGGACAGTGCAATTTAGAACTGATGGCTGAAGTTATAGTGAATGTTATGAAGAGAAGTTTCTAGAGTTTGACGATACCTATAGATTCAATGGGCACTCTAACCTATTTGGACTCAAAACTAGGTCCATTACGCGTGCACCTGGCATTATGGAGTGACCACGAATAAATTAAACTGTTCAAATACAGATGACTGGCTTACACGCTGGAAAGTGTTGCAGCATCTTTAATGATTTTATTGTTATTTGTCTTAGATCACGGCGAATTTGCACCTTAGCTTTATGTGCAATAAAGATGTGATTATTTGGGCAGAAGCCTTTATTCACAAAGAAAATTATAATATAATTAGTATTTACAATTGAAACAATTGAGCTAACTGCAGACTGTTGCAAACAATCTACAGGTATTATTTGGTTAATGTGTTGCATAAAGTTTACGGAAACTTGATGTAGTTTTGTTTGGTTGAAGTCAGGCGGTGACGAGCTTACGAGACAATGTCGAATTTGACGAGGATTAGATTTGAAACCTGTTCAGAGTTGTCTCTGACTATTATAGCTCGGACCCTGTGTCTATTTCTAAGATGAAGATTGTAATTAACTATAAAAAAAATGCTAACAGCGGCCTTCTTGCTGCATACTTTTTTAAACGCTGAAGAATTAATCATTATTAATAATGTGTAGTAAACAAGTCGATTGCCATATAATTTTCTATCAACAGCCTGTGTTTTCATTAATTCTTATGCGGATCCGTACTACTAAGGAAGCTCTGTCTATCTGTCTGTCTGTTACCTTTTCACGTCTTAACGGCTGAACGGATCTCAATGAAATTTGGCAGGGAGTTGAATGTTATCCCAGAGATGGATATAGGCTACTTAAAAGGAGCGTGCAAAGCTGCGGGCAGCAGCTAGTCAAATTAACCTTCTAGCCGGAAAGTTAATTTTTGAAAACCCATTTATTTAGCTAGACTTCCTAGACATTTATCTAGCCGTTAAATTGTGTGTTAACTTAGGAATAAAAAAAAATGTGTTTTTATCACTCATAACATTTACGATGAAATAACTAATAAGACACCTAGATAAGTCACATATTACTATTTACTCATGTTTTTGTTCACATAGTACAATTTGTTGTATAATACCATTGATCAATGTTCTTATTATCATTTTATTATACGGTGGTTTTAGACCCAAAAAGCGAATGCTCATTAATTTGAGTTTTGTTGTGTTTTGAAAATGTATTGAATCTATTTGACTTGTCTAAGTGTTCCCTGTGAATAGATGCACAGCATAGATAGAGCATAAATTTAAATTGAACCAATACTCCGTCAATACCTTTTGTATAAACAGAGAGAGCATTCTTCGGTTCTTAGAGATAAAAAGTAGATAGAAGATTAAAAGAACTTTATTCATCTAGCTCTGTTCGTTTGGTCTGAACCCACCAATAGCTTAGAATAAAAATATTTCATTTTTATTTATGCTTTAACGTCAGAGAGATGCAAACGCTTGGTATCACGACGCTTTCGATTAATAGGATATCATAAAATTTATAATATCAAGGTGAATATTGTAAGTAGATAAAATAAATCGCAATGATATTGGTGTTTTTTCTGTGAAGTTTTTGATTCCTTCTCGAGCAAAGATTACACCAGTTGAAAGGTTGTGAGTAAACTGAGCGAACATTCAATCAATGAAGCCTTGAAATGTCTGTATTATAATAATTATTGCTTGGTTAAGTTTATATAGAAATAGTAAATAATGTTAATTCATTCATATTTTATTGTGCATTCTTTGAAGATTATTTCTAGCTACAAATATTCTTGAATTTTTCTATAGGTAGATAGTTAATGTTTAAATTAAAAGCTCCTCGCTGATTTTAAATAATTTGAATAATTATAGGAAAATGGCGTTTCCCAGTGATATGTCAGAAAATGGCCATTAACTCCGTCTTCAACTTTTTTTTTTACCTACATATATTTTTATTTTATATTCAAGCATTAGGCGTTAGGTAGGTACCAGTAACGACACAAGAGCTATATGTTTCGGTACTGATACCTAAGGTAACGCCCATTTGTTTTTTAAAAACATAACATATAGTAATCTATGTTCAAGGCCACTGAACATATTCTGAAATCATTTATAAATAACATTACTAACACGTGATTTAAATGAAAAGGCGAAAAATGTGTATCTTTCTTTGTGATATTTAGTTATATATCAGGGAATTGTGGTTTATTTATAACAAATTGCCTTAGTATTCTGTTGTTCTACAATGGTGATTTTGCTGTTAAACTTGTCTGAAGTCTCCAGATAATATTAGTGCCCCAAATAATTATTCTTTGTCATAGCAACATTGTACATGTTGTCACGGTACTGCCTTGCTAACAGATGATTAAATTAAAATATTGATTGGCAATACATAGCCGTATTTATAAAACGTAAGATTACACAGACTATTGATGTTTTGGACTTAGTACCTACTGATTACACTTGTATATAAAATTAAAAGCCGCTTTGAACAGGGCTTATATCTTTTCAATGTTTAGGAAAAGCCAAAGAAATAAAGATCCTTTGACGCAAATATTTTGTTTTTCTAATTCATATAAATTACTAGCAGCGCCCCTCGGCTTCGCCCGAAAAATAAAATAAAAATCGGTAAAGTCGTTTCGGAGGAGTCTGACCACAAACACCATGACACGAGATTTTTAATAGATGAAAAACGACTTTAATGCTTTCAGTAATGTAATTCAGTATCATATTTACAAAATAGTTACACATACATAAAAAGCTAGAAATTTGAAATAACTAGCAAAATTGTTCATTCATTTACGGATTCAATCTGATACACTGAAAATGTAGTCTTAGTGCAAAGTAAGCTTCACATGATTTTTCACTATTTCTATCCCACTTTATATACAGCATCAACTAAATTCTGCTTGAATACTTTTAGAGATGGTTTAACTATTCCCGAATTGCGGCCAGCCAGCCGGCTGGAAGTTGGGTCATTCTACCACCGCCTTCGCTTCTGCTAACACCGCCCGAGCTTGCTCAATGGCTTTTCTGTAAAGTTATCAATATATTAGAATCATCGAAACCCACTTCAAATAAAAGAAAACATAAACCATAAATAGATACTTCTACATGAACAAAGGACGCCACGCTATGTGGTGCCGGATTAGAATTTGCACCACTCCAACCCTTCCCGCGGGTGTCGTAAGAGGAGACTAAGGGATTTCCACCGGGGTGGGCAGCAGCGCCCCATTCAGACCAATTCTACCACCAAACTGCGATCCCCAACCCGCATGTCCAGCGTTGTCACTGACTAGGCTAGTGAGCGCCAGTGTCGCGAGCCCGGCCAGCCGCTGCAGCGCTCTCTGCCTGAGCTCTCCGGCGTGTAGATTGTATACTCACAGATGCAGCGGGTTGTCACTGTCTAGTCTAGTGAGCGCTAGTGTCGCGAGCCTAGCCAGCCGCTGCAGCGCTCTCTGCCTGAGCTCTCCGGCGTGTAGATTGTATACTCACAGATGCAGCGGGTTGTCACTGTCTAGTCTAGTGAGCGCTAGTGTCGCGAGCCTAGCCAGCCGCTGCAGCGCTCTCTGCCTGAGCTCTCCGGCGTGTAGATTGTATACTCACAGATGCAGCGGGTTGTCACTGTCTAGTCTAGTGAGCGCTAGTGTCGCGAGCCTAGCCAGCCGCTGCAGCGCTCTCTGCCTGAGCTCTCCGGCGTGTAGATTGTATACTCACAGATGCAGCGGGTTGTCACTGTCTAGTCTAGTGAGCGCTAGTGTCGCGAGCCTAGCCAGCCGCTGCAGCGCTCTCTGCCTGAGCTCTCCGGCGTGTAGATTGTATACTCACAGATGCAGCGGGTTGTCACTGTCTAGTCTAGTGAGCGCTAGTGTCGCGAGCCTAGCCAGCCGCTGCAGCGCTCTCTGCCTGAGCTCTCCGGCGTGTAGATTGTATACTCAAAGATGCAGCGGGTTGTCACTGTCTAGTCTAGTGAGCGCCAGTGTCGCGAGCCGGGCCAGCCGCTGCAGCGCTCTCTGCCTCAGCTCTCTGGCGTGTAGATTGTATACTCACAGATGCAGCGGGTTGTCACTGTCTAGTCTAGTGAGCGCCAGTGTCGCGAGCCGGGCCAGCCGCTGCAGCGCTCCGTGACTCAGCTCTCCGGCGTGTAGATTGTATACTCACAGATGCAGCGGGTTGTCACTGTCTAGTCTAGTGAGCGCTAGTGTCGCGAGCCTAGCCAGCCGCTGCAGCGCTCTCTGCCTGAGCTCTCCGGCGTGTAGATTGTATACTCACAGATGCAGCGGGTTGTCACTGTCTAGTCTAGTGAGCGCTAGTGTCGCGAGCCTAGCCAGCCGCTGCAGCGCTCTCTGCCTGAGCTCTCCGGCGTGTAGATTGTATACTCACAGATGCAGCGGGTTGTCACTGTCTAGTCTAGTGAGCGCTAGTGTCGCGAGCCTAGCCAGCCGCTGCAGCGCTCTCTGCCTGAGCTCTCCGGCGTGTAGATTGTATACTCACAGATGCAGCGGGTTGTCACTGTCTAGTCTAGTGAGCGCTAGTGTCGCGAGCCTAGCCAGCCGCTGCAGCGCTCTCTGCCTGAGCTCTCCGGCGTGTAGATTGTATACTCAAAGATGCAGCGGGTTGTCACTGTCTAGTCTAGTGAGCGCCAGTGTCGCGAGCCGGGCCAGCCGCTGCAGCGCTCTCTGCCTCAGCTCTCTGGCGTGTAGATTGTATACTCACAGATGCAGCGGGTTGTCACTGTCTAGTCTAGTGAGCGCCAGTGTCGCGAGCCGGGCCAGCCGCTGCAGCGCTCTCTGCCTCAGCTCTCTGGCGTGTAGATTGTATACTCACAGATGCAGCGGGTTGTCACTGTCTAGTCTAGTGAGCGCCAGTGTCGCGAGCCGGGCCAGCCGCTGCAGCGCTCTCTGCCTCAGCTCTCTGGCGTGTAGATTGTATACTCACAGATGCAGCGGGTTGTCACTGTCTAGTCTAGTGAGCGCCAGTGTCGCGAGCCGGGCCAGCCGCTGCAGCGCTCTATGCCTGAGCTCGCCGACGCGCGGCAGGGTCTCAGCCAGCGCCGCACCCGCCCACGACATGGACGTCCCGGGTGCCGCGCCCAGCGCCATGCTTAGTGTCTCTGGAAATGAACAATATTGATACGATGATTGATTAGGTTGTTGAATCAGGCAACCAACGCAAGCAGAGCTAAATGGAGCCAGATACTTGTGTTATGGGTACTAGATAACTGATATACTAACGCATTCACGGTCCAGCTTTAAGGACTGCTGGAACCACATGTACGTCGTTGTAGGCAGTGAAAGTGTTAGTGCAACGCATTCACTGCCCAACCTATACGGTGGCTTTTTGGCCCCTTTTATGTATTTTATTTTATTTTATTACTTTTAATATGTGTATTGGGTCAAATAAATGGATTTTCTTTCTTTCTTTCTTTTCTTTTATGGTGCGACCAGCAGGGCTATTACGCTAAATTCTCCCATCGTGCAATTGACTCCCATCCATCAAATTGTAACTAGAAACTATTAATTTAGCGTAATAGCACTGAAGGAGCGTTCCGCAGCTTTTAAGACTGGCACACGTGTCCCCTGATTCGCCTCTCACCAATGATCGCCAGCACATTGTCGTCGTTCCTGAGCAGCGGCGGCGGCGCGGTGAGCGCGAGCGCGCCGCGCAGCAGGCGCACGCCGGCGCCCACGCAGCGCCGCCAGAACGCGCCGCCCGGACCCTCCATTATACTGGAAAGGAAACTCACATCATACACCTGAAAGATGAAGTCCTCCTAGCAGAATTTCAGCCAGGGCGGCCAGTCTCCACGGAGACTTCTTCTCTTCTTATATCGAGGCAGCTTCAAGATGTGGAAACACATTTGCATCGCAAAGCAACGACACCTTTTTCCGCGCGCATAGTACGCGCGCGGAAAAAGGTGCCGCAGTGTTGTACAATGAGGTGACCAGTGTGACCCGTCAAATTGCAAGACATGCATTTTTTGGCAGTTTTCAATCAATGAATGGATTGGATTACGGTGAATAGCTGTTGGAGAAGACGGTAGTCTTTTTATGGAAAACGCTAGTTGAATTTTGACATTTCATGTGAGGAAATGTTTCAAGATTGGTCTATAGATTGGTAGACCGATGGGTAAATTTGGACATTGGCCAACTGACGCAGCGCGCGCTCGCAGTCCGGGACGTTGGCTCCTTTGATTAACACTGATACATTGGATGTAGCCTTTCAGTGGTTCTGGAAGCATCCGAAATGGTCCGCAAAGCACAAGAAGCAGTCCGCGGCGCCAATATCTCCCCAAATGTATCGTCCTAAACATCGCTCAACGCTTTTTTCGAGGTTATTTATTTATTTGCCTACTGTTTACTCCTATCACATTGATTATAGCCGCTAACCGTGATAAAAAAAATAGCGGCTCGCTCCGCTCGCCTATACTACTTCTACTTGTTTCCTTCCTGTATAACCTGTTGAGTTCAATTCAACCCGAATGCAATCAATTATTGCATTCCGATTAATTTGGCTACGGTTTGCTATATTTTTCATCTCCAAACAGTTAGTGGTCCGTGACAAACCGGAAAGTAGTCAAGTGGTCCCTCATCATAAAACGGTTAGGTATCACCGCTGCGCTGGTGCACTAGATGGAAGGATCTCTTACTGCGGAGGTAAGGTCGGTAGGAAGACGTCGGCGTGCAACGCGGCCGCCAGCTGCTGCGCCGCGGCCGCCGCCAGCCGGCGCAGCGCGCGCTCGCAGCCCGGCACGCTGCCTGCCTTCACCAGCACTGCGCGGAGCCGCACGCACGCCCGCACGCACATCGGGTCGAATGCGTTCTCGACGATCTCTGTAACAATAAAACGACGCGTGTTACAACTACGAACTACTAAAAAATAATCATAACAGTCATTAAATAGGGTACATTTCTGAGAGAGAGCAATAGTAGGTTAATCAAATCTTTGTTTCTTATTTGATAATAATTTTTGGTATCAAATTTGACTTGTATATGTGCTTATTTTGCAAGCCTGAGAATAAAGTAATTGACTTCTGAATCAATAAGCGTCAAATGTCGGGTTCGCTTACAAAATTTGCTGCGCCATCTCAAAAATCTTCCCTTTTTAAGCGTTTAGGGATGCGGAGGGATGCGGATGTATAGACAGACAGATAAAATTCTGGAGCTGATAATTAGCCAGCTACGGTGGTGGTGGAGACTGCGTCGTTAGCTGCTTCCCTTTGGACTGACCCTTTACCCTTGACTCGTAGTGGTGGTATCTAAGATCGAAGCCCTCCTTCGAGTGTATGATGTATCGAAGCGAACGAAGTGTCTGTCAGTATCTGAAAGGATGCATACCACCGCTGTAGAACCCAGTGGCACTAACCTGTAATCTTGGGCAGTACAACCTTATTGAGCACGGTGGGTACCAGCATGAGGTCCGGGTCGTCCCGCACGCCGCCCTCGCTGAGCGGCCCGGGCTCCGGGGCGGCGCCCTCGGTCTCGGACTCGGAGGAGTCGCCGGTTGGTTCTACGCGCACGCCGTACATCATTAGACATCTGGAAAAGTAAATTAACGAATGTAAGAATGGATGATTAAATCAGTTTGATTATGAGCACGTCCTAGTCCGTTTAACATAACATAATTATAACTTGGTAGCGTCCATTATTCTTATTGTATTTTAAAGCTATTTTTTAATACAAACAGTAGAAGATTTTAAGTACCTACATTATGGACTTTGTAGCACTTACTGCTCTTTAGTTTTAGTTTTATTTTCTGCCTTATTTGTTAGTGTACTACCTTTTCCCGTTTATCCCGGCAAACAAACTATTTATTCGATTCTCCGCGAAACAGGCCTAGCCTAGTTCGGGGATCACAATAAACCATTAAATACACCTAAACTAGTTACAAGTATAAAACTTATTTATTAAATGTTAATTTATAAAGTGTTTTTATAAGGTTTCGGGAATAAACTTTTAGTAAAAGTAGAACTTTAGTGGCATCTGTCCGTGTAGCCTTTTAATTCCCCGGTATACAAACTTTGACTTTAAGGTGAGTCGATTTACTTTGCCTGTGCGATATTTTTTTGTTTTTTTTGCGGTTTTAATATTATCTGTTTTCTACTAGGAAAAAAAACTAGCGGAGTTTTTTCAACCACTAAAATTTTTATTCTCGCGGGCATATTTCATTAACATGCGCTTTGAGAGGCTTGATTAATGACAGCTTTTGGTCACGGCTTCGCCGGATTATACAACTTATAAAATTTAATCTGAAATGGAAAACTACGGACGTACCGTAGTTTTCCATTTCAGATTAAATTTTATTCTTTTCCTTTCTGTCTATGGGTCATTCAACAGATTCGTATGTATGTAAGTTTTGAGAATAGAATAAAGAAACATGTGCTCACTTGTACCAATCCATTTTCTCGTAATCCTCATTGTCTTCGTCAGCGAGAGGGTTCCATAATATGAGCTGAAAATAATAACAAGAACCAAATTAAAAACTGAAAATAATAACAAGAACAAAATTAAAAAAAATTAAAAACCGCTCGACAGATTTTCATGAAACATGGCTAAGACTAAGAACCACAGACAGACACGTTAAACTTATATTACATAGCACCCCTCTCTTTTTGCGTCGGGGGTTAAAAAGGCAACTTTATTTTAGCAGTTAGCTGCCAGTTAGTTTCAAGGAAAAGATGCCCTAACTCAAAGATTATAGATATTATAGAAATGACGACCTCAGTGGCGCAGCGGGCGAGAGTCCGCCTGCGACGCAAGAGGTTGCGGGTTCGATTCCCGCCTCGGAACAAATTTGTGTACGATCTGCAGAAATTTGTTCCGTTGGTCTGGGTGTTTTCTATGTATAATAAAACATAAAAATATCTATCTATGTCTAAAATATATTAAATATATCAGTACCCATAACACAAGCTTTGAGTACCTTACTTTGTGGCTAGATGGTGCTGTGTGGATCCAGCATTATTTATTTTATTTATAGCTGGAGAGTCCAGTCAGAATGTCCTTAGCATCAAGAAGGCATCAGTTTCGACAAGGAAATGACATCGCTCGCTATCATCGAACAACCTCGACCTCAACAGCCTGTATTGGTCCACTACTGGACGCAGGCCTCCCCCTGGTAAGCGCCTTATTGGCTTTTATCTCATGGGGCACATAATCCCCACGCTGGGCATGCGGGTTAGGGATCGCAATTCTGTGGTAGAATTGTTCTGCAGGAAGCGCTGCTGCCCGCACTCTAGTGGTTATCCCTTAGTCGCCTCTTATGACATCCGCGGGAAGAGTTTAGGTGGTGCAAATGAGCACCCGTAACGATTTCAGTTGAGAATGCAGATTTATAGAGCTAAGAAATTCTTAACACACACAGTGCAAAAAATTTTGTTCTATGACAAAAATTATGACCACTAATGATTACTAGCGAAGTTCACTGAGTGACCGCCGCGGTCGTTGTGACGTCACTGCCTCGGTCGCCGCCGTTAGACGTAGCCGTTTGTTTGGTTACCTTGAAACAAATTAAGTGTCCGATTTGTGTCTAATGCATCTTTTTATCCGTCGAATCGTGAAGTAAGAGTGAAAATCCATCTGTGTAAAGCTGAAATAGCTTGGTTGTTCTTCTTCTTCTTTCTTTCTATATTATATGCACAAGTGTGTGCGCAAACACAGGTGCACTCCCTATTCCCTCACTCTCATAATCCGATGGGACGACAGATCGACACGACCGGGGAGAGATCAGGCGCAGGACCTACGGCTTAACGTGCTTTCCGAGGCACAGGAGTATGAGAATAGGGACTGCATGGTACCTGGTGTCTGACATAGGGCGCTAGCAGCCTGGGCAGAGCTGCCGGCATGTGCGCGTCGCAGTAGGAGGCGGCGTGGCGCGCGCGCCAGGCGCCCAGGCGAGCGCACACGCCGCGCGCGCCGCGCCACGCCGCCAGCGCGTCCGAGAACAGGGACTCGCTGCCCAAGCGGATACTTTCTGTAAGTAAACATTGTAAGACATCATTATATTTGACGACCTCCGTGACGCAAAGTCCTACATTATAACGTCTACTTGCAAAACGTGATGTTTGTTGTTAAATGTGTTCCATCTTCCATATTCAACCTACATGTTAACTTAAATCTTAATGTCAGTTGCGATCTACCAGCGTTGGAGTCATCATTCACCGGTACCGCTAACAAGCCGCAACGCACAGAGTTTTTCAAGGCTGTCGAATGTCCAAGCTAACACTAACAGATCTGTCGTACCTCGTTCATTGAGATGCTGATGGTGCATATCTGGCGGCAGCTCGTCGTCGCTGGAGTCTCCGTCTCTATGGGCGCGCGGCGCGCCGGGCAGCGAGGCGCGCTGCAGGCGCCGCGCGCGCCGCCGCCCCTCGCGCTCCGCGGTGCGGCGCACTTTGTCTGCGCCGTCGGGGGGACGCGCGGAGCCTGGACGAGCTACAAAGATAGATACATAGATAACACTTTATTTTACTACACAATGAAAGAAAATAATACGAAGAAATGCTAAGAATAGCGGAAGTACTAAGGGCGGTCTATAGCTAAAACAAGAACTAAATTAAAAACTTTAAAAAACCCCTGACAGATTTTCATGAAACATGGCTAAGGACACTCGGGATAAACTTATCTATGACACAAAAAATCTTAATGAAAATCGGTTGGGGTCTTCAAACACACGAGCTTTATAGGAATCGCAATTTCTCGAGTGATACACACCTGCTAGCGCTAACACATCCTGCGCTTGGTCCCTCACGTCAGCCCGGCGTCGCTCCACCAGGAACTCGTGTCTCCGCTTGTGCATCGCTAGGGCTCGGCCCTCCAGTGCCTCCAGTAACGGCATCTGTCAAACGACACAGGTAATATATATTTATATTATAAACGCGAAGGTTTGTACGTATGGATGGATGGATGGATGTTTGTTACTCTTTCACGTAAAAACTACAGAATTGATTTTAATGAAAATTTACAATTTAAAAAATATAGCTTATACATCTGAACAACACATTGGCTACAATTTATAAAGATATTGTGTGAATTGTCCAAAATATGATGATAAGTGTCAAGTAGGAAAAAATCTACCTGCAACCTATTCTGGCGTGCGCTACCAAAACCGCTCGAGGTACACATATGTAATGTATGATGGAAATGTTTATCTTAAATAGTCCTACAAAAAGCCCGCCACAGTATTTATCTATATCTTATGTGTAGGCCATTAAAGCCAAAATGAGTAAGCATTAGAATTAAAATTAATGAAATAGTGAACCATAAATAAAATAAAAATTTATAATTTATTTTAAATGCACATTTGGTAGTAATAAATTGATTCCTAACTGAAAATACATACTTTTTTCGCTTCTGGTATTTAAAGTAGATAATATAAGCTACTCGAATTACTAATCTTGCGCAGACGAAGTCGCGGGCACCAGCTAGTATGATATAATATAGTATCTTGTGTCTGTTGTGCTATCGCCGCTAGTTGATCGTGTCGAGTGTAACATTACCTTCTCGTCCAGACACTCGATCAGATCCGTCAGATATCCCCTGACGGCCTGCGCGCGCCTGTAGGCCGCGTCTAGCTCCCCGCGCCGCGCCGCTCGGTTTTCGCGCAGTCTTGCGAGATTCAGAATCTGTTGCGATAAAGCCTCTCGCTTGTTGAACGTGTTGATCCGATCTAGCTGAAGTTCTTCTAACCTGTTCATAAAATGTAAGATTATGAAAGTGAAGTTGATTTAACAGACAAAAATACCCAAACGCAACTCAGATTTAAGCACGTCTAAAGTCGCGATTTTTTGACAGTTTTCCATTAAAATCTGCCAAAATAGGGTCGTGTCCTGGGTGAAAAAATATTATTGTTTATTCCGTCAGTTCATGATCTTATCAGAAGATGGACGCGTATTTTTATTTTGTTAATCAAACAGAAAATGTAAAAAATATAGCTAATTAGATTTTTTTGGAAACTATCCAATTCGTCATTTGAGACTATCTTAAATCTGAGTTGCGTTTGAGTAGTTTGGTAACAGAATGTTATAAATCTATTAAAGGCATGGTGCATTCTCACAGACGGAACGGAGCGGAATCGACCAATTCTTTTCTTCCGCTCATGAACAATGAATAGAAGTGAAGATAAAATTTATTAACACTTTATTTCTAATTTGAAAAGATTTTATTGTTTTAAATTTAACTTGTCTAAGAGTCTATTTTGTGAGCTGATTGAAATAAACGTTATTGATTTTGTTATTTGTTATTTATTTATTCGCAAACAAATCCATTTGTGTCGGAATATTTACAGTTTAAAAATAATATAAAATAAAATAATCACATATATCAAAATTTCTGAATCATGAACCAGCAGGGGACGCGTGTGTGTGTGTGTGTGTGTGTGTGTGTGTGTGTGTATTTGACAAACATTGTGATTGGTCGATTTTGCTCCGCGTCAATACGTTAGGAACGCCACCCTACGTCGCCAAAGTTACAAAAAGAAACTTGTCTTTCCAAGAAAAGAGGTCATGAAAATACGCTTCGATTTGTGCCCACCCCCACGAATAGCCGACTCTAAGTCTCAGGGGGTCATGCATAACACCACGCCTAGATCTTGCGATGACGCACTGAGTGTGCAAGTCGTTAATAAATGGCGGTCCCTTACCGTTCCGTTAGTGCCGCCACCAGCTGAGTGGCCGACGTGGCCGCCAGAGGGCGCAGGTGCGGCGCCATCGGCATCCGCGGAGGCGGGGGCGCCACTGCGAACGGATTCAACTCTATTGCGCCTTCACCTGCAAGTACACGTGTCACTTAGGGCTGGCCTCATACACCCGGAATTCAGGGCCTGTACTCTTAAATACAAAATCGTAGTTTCTGATTCGTTTTAATCTAATCTTATGCAAGCGACATCAGAGTTGAGAGGGCGTACTACAAGGTCGAGGATTTTCTCGAAAAAAAATTGTGATGTCATATTTATATTGACATGAATGATTGTTAAATAACTTAGTATTGCTTGTTGTATTGCTTATTATTATACTGTATATACAATTTAATTTATTTTTCTATATTGGGGACATGTCAATTTATAATTATTTTAGTATTTAAAATTGAATTTAATTTTTTATTTATTATGCACCTCATTTTAATTTTATAGACTTGTAAACATTATTTTACCAATAAAATGACTATGTGTTTTGCACGACAACGAAAACGAAACTTCGATTTTCCTTTTCCGAGTAGGCCCCCAGATTCTGAATTCCCTCCTGCGGGGTGCGAGCGGTGTGAAGGGGGTGCGTGTCAAAAAACCCTGACAGCTTACGAAAAACCAAATGCAAGTCTTCAAATCTGCGTTTATTTTTCGTAAGACAGCGGGATCTGGAAGTTAAATGAAGAGTAAGAAATACCTGTGATGTCAATGATGGCCGGCATTGCTTTCTGCATCTGCTGCTCCGCCCACTCCTCTGTCTCGCTGTTCTCTTCTTCCTCCGGGTCCATGGCCGCGGTGCCACCTGACAACACATCATAAATAAATATTGCTGGACATTTATCATACTATCTTCTTACTAAGTCTAGTAAGAAGGTAGAGCTTTTGTTTTAGGAATGAGATATCCGGTCTGATATAATTATTTTTCTGAGAACAACCAATCTAGACACATGTTTGCAAATCATACAAATAACGCGGCGTGAATCGAACCCTTTTTGTGACTCATCGAGATATTAAGGTCCGATTTTTTGGGAGTCGTCTTCTCCTCTGTGGCGCAGCGGGCGAAGGTCTGCCTGCAACGCAGGAGGTTGCGGGTTCAATTCCCGCCTCGGGA
This sequence comes from Eupithecia subumbrata, assembly GCA_949316285.1. NCBI lineage: Eukaryota > Metazoa > Arthropoda > Insecta > Lepidoptera > Geometridae > Eupithecia > Eupithecia subumbrata. The sequence continues at coordinate 15,884,547 of OX438650.1, read as the reverse complement.
CAAATATTTGTACGATCTGCAGATATTTGTCAGGGCGTTCTGGATGTTTTCTATGTATAATAAAAAATATCTATCTATGTAGTGTATTGTATTAAGTATTTCAGTTATCTAGTACCCATAACACAAGCTCTGCTTAGCTTGGGGCTAGATAATGCTGTGTGAATTGTCCAGCATTATTTATTTATTTTATTTATTTATTACTCACCCTATGCCGTCTGTCTGATCGTGATCAGTAACAGTAGTTACCTACCTACGGTAGGTATCTTTTGCAACCGTCATTATAAACTAAATCTGTTTTATACCTAAGTTTTATAAATTTGTAATAGATCGATTGGCGAAGAAAAAAAAATGCTTAGCCGGGTCTATAGCTAGTCTAGGAATGTATACTAGATACTCACGCTGAGGCTTATCGCTAGGCATCTCCAGCCCCCGGACTGCTATGCGGTCGTCCTCGTCGTCTGCAGAGTCGTCTCCCTCCCTCACAAGCCGCGAGCCGGCCGCGGGTTCTGACCGAATCGGCACGAAGTCCCCAAGTTCGCGGGCCTATGAATTTAAAGTTTGTTATAATATTTGTTGGTGAGGCGTGCAGCGCTGCGTTAATGTGATAAAATGAGCAATCTTTGGTACAGTAAATTGCATATCAATTTGAAAAGACTGACATGTGAAACAGCAAAAACAGTTTTACGACTGTGAAAATATCAGTCACAGAAGATAAATAGAATCTTTAGGAATGGATTGCTATGAGGGAATTTGAATATGAAATGGTTTTAGTATTATTAATAAAATAAAACAATTTATAAAACGAATAATATAACGTAGCTATCATTGTCATGATTTGGTTCAGCTTAGAAAATTAGTTGAAGACTTTGAAAAGCAGCGCTGCACTAGACACTTGTACTATTTGAAAACATTGGAGATTACACTCTTGTCACTCTTGCTCCTTTTCTGTAATATACTATAAGAAAATCTAGGTGATTAGCATAACTTGTAACAGCAACAAGCAGTTGAATCAATGTGTGCTAAAACATGACATGGTTTCAACAATGGGACATGAAAAGAAGACAGCATTCAATCCAATGCACATGGAGCCGGTTACATAATCGGCTGAAAGTGATTTTTTCACTTTAATGAATTTTAGAGATAAACCAGAGGTGGCTGGATAAAGTAAATATAGTTTCAGGGAAGAAAACAAGAAGCCAAACAAATTCATCGCATGGAATCAGAAGTGACCATCTATTGGCAAAGACTACAAACAACACATCAATGAATTATCATCTTTTGATAAGCCAAAAGAAATAAATATCAAAAGTTTTTCTTTTCTATAAGATAATGTAGGCAAACATGGGTGTCTGTTTGTGATTTAACTATGATCTTTACTATCTTTAAAAATCACAGCTTTGAGATCTGATCTCCTCTTTCCTTCTCTTAAAATCCCAGCTTACAAGAGAAAAATCTTCCAAAAATCTTGATAAAGTCAGCTAGACAAGAACAACTATCGCAAAATTAGGACAGACAAATAAACTTGGCTAGAGAACAATTTTTTTTTTTTGACCATTAGTTACCTCGAAAGATTTTGAAGAAAGTAATATAAACTTGGATATAAGAGAACCTTTCTTCGAGAAACCTTGTAGTGATATGTTTGTAGCGAGATCAGCAGCCACCGCTAGTCCCTCACCTCTCATACCTGCTGTCTAGTCTTGCGCGCGGCGTGGATAAGTGCAGCGTCGGGGATGGGTCCCCCCGCGCCCGCCAGCGCAGCCCTGACCGACTCGGCGCGGTACGTGTGGAACCCCCTGTCATCCTCAGTCTCCTCTTCCGACACATCCCCAGCTCCGTCCGCGGCCAGCGCCTCACGACCGGAGAGAATCAGCCCCTCTAGAGTCACTTTCTTCTTCGGCTTTGCATTTTTCTCCATGTGGTTTGTGTTTTCCTTGGGATAGAATTGAATGTTTAGTAGGGGGCTAGGTTTGAGTTGACCACAGTTTTGGATAGTTATAGGTATAGTTCGCAAATCTTTATGAATTCTGTGAACATACCAGCAATGCGAAACTGCGCATGGTACAGTTGAATGCATAATCACAATTACTGTAAGAGATAAAATTGGTTTAAGGACCTACATACCTATCCAGGTAGTGGTTTTATATAGCTATACTAATAATTATTATATTGTTATATGTGTGTATATTTTTATATTATATTGTTATATGTGTGTAATACATATTATTAATATTCTAAAGGCAAAAGTTTGTGAAGATTTTTAGATGTTTGTTACCTCTGCACACCAATACTATTGAACCAAATGTGCTGTAATTTTACATTGATGTAGTTGTAGCTACTTTTATCCCAGAAATATGTGTGTGAAGCCACATGCACAAGCTGATATACTATTATGAGCAGACACTTGCGTGTACTTCCGAGAATTCATAAAAATTTGTGCGTACTTTAACACATGCAAGTGTGACTTGCTTAAAAACTGTAGTCAAGTGATTTACTCACATAATTACAAACAAAACTGTTTAGTTTCAGAATTAAACCTTCACATTTTAAGCTTTCTCAAGACTTACCATAACCAGTATCAATGATAAATTTTGAACAGTCCAGGTTCCAGTAAATGTTGTGTGAATCTGTAAAGCAGTGTGAGAGTGTGCAACATCATGGTACGCCTTACCTCGTGGCCGTTACTGTCATTTTTGTTACTATCACCATCTGGCAATTTCTTTTTTTCCTTATCTCTACGTTTGGACAGGCGCTTGCTCTGGGATGATTTCTTCACTTTGAACTCCTCACATTCATCATCTGAGAAATAATCAAGAAGTTATTAACTTAGTGGTGTGTGACATGCATATTATCTTAACCATTAAACGAATCTGAATCTGTGTAGGGAATGGAATTGAAAAAAAAAAAAATAAAGTTATTGGTAAGTATTGTTTCATGCCCCCACTACACTTTATAATAATTCCAATTTGTTCTAGGTTATCTCTTAAAAAATGTTGGATAATTCTGTGCTATTTAGAGCACAGAATCAACATTTCAGTAAGAATCTATTTACACGAATATTGTAGGGATAGGGTTATTGAAATGCATTATTAAATAGGAACCACTGTGCAAATTGAAGGTTACGGCTAGGATTTTACCCTCATCAGCGAAACTGAGAAGCGCCACACTCTTCACAGGCTTATTCTCTTTCTTTTCTCTTCTTTCCTTCTTCTCCAGTGATTCCTGGCTGATGATCGGGGGCGGCGGAGGCTCCGGATCATCGTCGTCGTCATCATCAGCACAGAAAACACGTCTCTGTATTTTTTTTGGTTTGCGAAACATTGCTGATCGATGGGATACGCAACAAAAAACAGTAGAATTATATGAAGGTAACAAGAAACGAGTTACAAATTCACAAAACACAGAAATACGAGCCTAACGAGAACTTTGCGTTGCATTTGCATTTGAATGAAATGATGAATGAATGAATGTCATGAATGAGATTTTTTTTTTTTAATTCCGTGTTGTTGTATACAACTATTTGGAAACATTATACCGCCACACACAGAAACCGTGGTCGAGCCGGAGGCGAAGGCGTGCGAGTTGTATCATATGAATTTTTATGAAAGACTACGCGACTATGCGACTATGCGGTGGCTAAGCGGTGCACGGCCCAGCCGTGGCGTAGTCTTGTATAGTTCCTGAACGAACTAGGTCTTAAAGCCGTCACACAGAACGGTTTCTGTGTGACGGCTTTAAAACCTAGGGCCGGATGCGATATTATTATAGGGGTCTGTCAGGGTCTGTCAGTCAGTGAGTGGAACAACATACAAATACTCTACTCTTATCTGAGATTCTTATACGCTTTTTTCTTATAATCTTCTTGCGACGTGGCAAGCAACTTTATTAAAACGAAAAGTTTTGACGCGGCAAAAGTAAGTGTTTATTTGAACTGTGGTCATCAGGGAATGACGGAGAGCCATCAGACAAGAAGTTGAAGTCTATAGAAATTAAATGTTCGTTAGGGATGTGCTTGTATACACTCGAGAAATTAACTACAAAAAACATAGAACGTTAGAAAATCGGAGGGGCATTTTTTAATAGAATGGAAAATATATTTGCTTAATAAATATCAATATGAAAAGGCAATTCAACTTCAAACGAAATTTCCTTTTTTCAATTAAATTATCTATCATATTTCGGTTATAATTTATTCATAACGTTTCAGATTTATACAGGTAGGTATAGATCTTAATATTATTCATATAGTAAGTACTACCAAAACCTACCTTTACTTTGTATGAATATATCTAATAGGTATTAGAATTTAAATTATTTAGATTGCATGTAAAATACAAATTAAATGAAATGATTACAAAAAAACATGTCGACGCAAAATCGAATACAAAATCAATAAGTTCAAGTTCAAGTTCTTTATTCGTAACAACAATTAGGTTACATGTCAATTTTTTTTCAATAATTCATTGCATTTTACGAGTAAAGTTTTTTTTTTATTTATATTAGATAAAATAATATAAGTAAGAAAAATATACAACATAAAATTCAATTAACCAAATAAAATAAATTGTCAATTTAAAATTGAAAATTAAAATGTCTCAATGAAGTAGGTATGTCAAATAAATTATATAATTTTACGCACGTTTACGTGCAAAGAATGCATCCAACGTATAAGAGCATTGTTTTATCAACCATTTCTTAAGTCTAAACTTAAAGGATGGCGTCGATACCGCGTCAGTGACATCGGACGGTAGTCGGTTGTACACTTTTGGCCCCATGACGTGTACAAGCTTAGAAATTCGCTCGAGCCGCCTGGGAAGCGCCTTCAGCCTCTTCGACTGTCTCAGTGCAGTGCATAGTTATGACCATCCCCTCGCTCCTCGTACGGTGACATCTTGCGTAACAAGCGGCCTGGAAAAGAACCATGGCAGGGACAGTCATGATTCCGAGAGCTTCAAACAGCGGTCGATAAATGTTCATAGTTACAGTTTATATTCAAAAAATCATTTATAGAATAAAACCATGAAACAGGCAGCCATTTTGTCAAGTTAAATTAGTAATAAACCCTAAAAATAGCGATTAATAATCCTTGCGATCCAATTACTGTGCTGACAAACCTTTACTCTGTTGGTTTTTTAGATTCACTTGTAGAAAAAGTTACGAAAGCGAAAGAGCCATCAGGAAAATTGGTTGCAAATTTTTCACTTGTTTTTTTTTAAGTAAAGCCTTGTTTGACAGCCTCTACAGCTTCTTCACACACATAATTATTATACTGTAGTCACATGGGTGACCTCCAAGAGTCCTCGGTTGTTTTCGTGGCATGGCAACCACAGGCTCAAGTTACCCCTTTTGACGGTAATCTTTCACGAATGTGAACTAAAGGTAATGTTGTTTCCAAGAACATAAACAATCTATGTAAAAACCTATTTTCAAATGTACGGCCCGTATGAGACAGTTTACTTTAGTTGTCTTCCCTTATTTGTTTGAAATTGTATGTGGTTTGTTTTTTATATGTTTACTTTTAAGATGTTATGATCAAGCTATTAATAGCGGCTTTTCATGCATCACTTACTTTATTTAGTTTAAGGCTTAATTTATCAACTCCTTCTACTACAATTGTAGTGTCGTCCGCAAACTAAATACAGGGATGACTGACTGCTCTTGGCAGATCATTAATATACAAGACGAACAGCAATGAGCCTAGAATGCTACCTTGGAGTACACCATATTTGTTGGTTGAAAAATTTGATCTGTATGGTAAAATTGATTTAGTTTTCGTGTCATTTCGAGGTCTCATCACACTGTTTTCGGTCCCCTAGATAAGACTTCAGCCGATCATATTCCGGTTCTCGGATACCGTACTTGTAAAGCTTATCTATAAGTCTTTTATGACAAACAAAGGCAAAGGCTTTACTCATGTCCATGAATATATCAGATGCTGGGTTTTATCTATCTAGACTAGAGCATCGTTGATTTTCTTACAAAATTAAAAGTGACTAGAGAAGTAGATACCTATTTTTAATTTTGTGAAATTTATTTTGTTCAGCACGTATGATTTCGTTTGTTTCGATGAAGCTATATAGTCGTCTATACACTACTTTTTGAATGTGTTCGAGTTTTTAGAGAGCCTACAATAGTTTTTAGGTCATTGTAACTTAACGGAGTAACATACATGCTGCAACATACATGACATTTACATTGGATGCATGCATTATTAAAAATTTAAAATTCAAATTGATTGAGTCATCGTCAACAGTTATATGATTAGGTATGCTTATAAAAAGATATTAAAACAATCGGCACTAGAGGCAGGATCAGTCACTTCGTTATCATCAACAACAATTTGATGACGACCTCCGTGGCGCAGCGGGCGAAGGTCCGCCTGCGACGCAGGAGGTTGCGGGTTCGATTCCCGTCTTGGAACAAATTTGTGTGCAATCTGCAGAAATTTGTTCCGTTGGTCTGGGTGATTTCTATGTATAATAATAAATATCTATCTACGTAGTGTATTGTATTAAGTTTATCAGTTATCTAGTACCCATAACACAAGCTCTGCTTAGCTTGAGGCTAGATAATGCTGTGTGAATTGTCCAGCAATATTATTATAATTTTATTAATTTCCCCATTTTAGATCTGTCAGACGAGTATTTTTGAATTATATTCCGAAATGAATGCGTTTATGTCGTGATAATAGTGTGATTTTGGCCAACGGAAAAACGTAGTTTTCGGTTAGGATTATATTGCTGGCTAGTGTTTTTATAAGTGTTTTGTGCTTACTTATGCCTATTTCTCATGTGAAGGAATACTATTTCCAATAAAGTTTACATCTATTGAGTCACGTATGTAAGTACATAGGTACCAACCTTTTTGAAAACATAACCTAGACATTGTTCATTCTGCCTTTCGGTACAAGTATTTACAACTTGCTACACTAATTCATAATGATGACTCGTAAAGCCAACACATTGAATCAGTTAAATCAGGCTTTACAAGAATTAAAGTCAGCTAAGAGGCAGATAGGACAATTAGAGGCGGAATTAGTTGATAGTGAAAATATCCTCATAGAAGCCCTTGATAATAATAAAAAGTTAAAAAGCGAGATGTCTGCGTTACATTCCCAGAATGCTTCTATTACTGAGGAATGTGATAGGCTTCAGTTGATAATACATAGGTTCGATCATAGATTTATATCGTTAGATAGGCCCCGACACCAAAAACTGTGGCATTGTTTTTGAATGTGTGGGTTAACAAAATGCCGACGCACGCACACTAACGGTTAACGCACACATTCAAAAAAGTAGTAAAAAAATCGTGTTTCTGCCATTGTAATTATCTGTTGTTTTCCTGAAACACACTTTCCTGAAAAAAGTATACCCTTAGATGCCCTGAAATCGAAAATGTTTGAATGTGTGCGTCAACATAGTGTCAAAAACCTGTGCAATTTGTGTAGAACAAATAATAGTTAGAAATAGTGTTTTTTCCAATAAACCTAATCATTATTATTATTATTTCGTGTGCAATCGTATTGCACATACTTCTATGAAAAAAAACATCCTAATAAGCCCGGAAATCGAAAATGTGACTATCTAAACAAACCTGTGCAATTTGTAAAACGGTGCAGTCTACGCTGAAGCGTAGGTACCGAGAAAATAGTGTCATCTCTTTTTCTCCCAGATTAGTTGCCAACACGACTTTCTCTTTCGTGCACTCGCCATTTAAATTTGTTATTTTCGGACAGTGCGGAAGAAAAATAAGTTTTTAAATGAAATCGCAATACTTACGAGTGAAATGTTACACCTCTGGCTTTATTTGTGTTTCTAGAATTGTTGTTGCACTTTAGAAAGGCACACGATGGCATTTTGTGACAGTAAACTGCTCGCAAAGTTCGCAAACGTCCTTTACAACACGTCCGGCTCACACTGTGTTAGGATGTGCACTAACTCCAGGTTAGTGAGCCTCACTCACTTCGACTGTGGAACAACACGGCGGCGCGGTCTCACTGCGGTAAGGGCCTATCTAACGATTTATGTCTATGGGTTCGATTCGATGAAAAATGAGGCATTGAGTTTGAGTCCGTCCTGCATAGAACTTCAGTCCTGGAGAAACAACTATGTGACGCCCACCACCACATCACCCAGCTGGAGGAAGCAACCAATAACTTTGGCCATATTGGATGGATTTTGTAGTTTTGTAGTTCATATTATTATTGTTCTGTGATACCGTAATTTTTTTTTGTAACCTTAAAATACTTTGGATATGCAGCACTGTTCTTCTCAATACATGTGTTATTCTTATGAATAAAGTAGGTACATCATTTTTTGAGCTGATTCTAAGACCTTTGGTTGACCACTTAGAGTTCCTTCCTATTCAAATTATTGCTTATTTTAATTACCACTACAGGAAAACACAAATTGAAAAAAATTGTTAAAAATTCTGAAAAATTATCGAAGGCTGGGTTCGCAATACTTCTTGAAAGGAGAGACTGGATATTATGTAGTTGACATATTTTCTACCTACAGTTATCAATCATCGTCGTAGTCCCTCTGTATTTATTTATTTGAATCAATTACAGTTGATACACATAAAAGTTACATATAGGAATATAAACATTGGCTTAGAGCGCTTGTGCTCAACTAATTTAATTACTGTCATGGAACAAACAATAATAAAATCCAGGAGTTGAAAAGGCAGTTAATACAACTAAAAATAGGTAGTTAATAGAAAAAAATATTTTCCAATAAAAGAGAACATAAACAGGTACAGGTACATTTAAGTTCATACCAATACCTACCGTATTTTCTCCTTTGAATTTGGGGCTTTTGTTTTATAGTCCATTGAAACAATTGAACCATGTGATCAGAGAGACCTGAATTGATGCCTTACCGTCTTCAATATCAGTGGCAATGTGGTCAATAGAAGGGCTTGAAGAATCTGCGATTCTTCAAGCAAAAACATTTTAACTCGATCAGAAAATTCTAGCTAGAATTTTGTGATCGAGTTTAAATTTTTCTAATATAGTTATTCATGTCGTAAAATAAGTCTCTAGATTGTTTTAAAGTGTTAATGTTCGTGTCTCCGAACATAATAATCCATTTTTGTGTATTCCTCCCGAAATTCGATCGAAACGAACCGAAATTTCGTAATGAACAAAAGACGATCGTTATTATGCATCTATCAATTTAACTTTATCATTACCATCATTAACTACGCAACTCAGAAAATATATTGCAAATATAGCGCAAATAATTATCCATCATTACCAGATTTTAGGAAAAATATGCAATAACCGATGAAAATGGGCTAAAATATATGCAAGTCCATATGCAATTGCGTATAATCCGGTCTCTGCTAATTTATGATGGTGGGTAAAGAAAAACAGCGACCAAATCAAAATTTAATCGGGTTGTTTGTAATTTGTAACCTTATCCGCAATTTAACTCGATGAATTTTAAAATCGGCAGAAAAATCGATTCTGAAAAATAATGGTTTGGCACTGCACATCTCTATCGCTCAATCGGCCATTTTTGTCCCGCACGAAAGTTTGTGCGTTAAGTTTTGGTGAGTTTATAATTTTTATTTCGAAGAATATCGTAGAAATCATGTGTTATTTTGTGATTTCATATTGTAACTGTGCTGGAGAATATACGAAAAATTCAATTACGTAAATATTTTCGTGTTAGTGCACCAAACACGCAGGCAGTCATAATTTGAATTCCTCTTTGCAGTCCTTAAATTTCTACGAAGTCCCTACACCGCTCCACAAGATGGGTAGGGAGGACAAAGCTACCTGGAAGACCAACTACTTCACTAAAATCATCGTAAGTATTATCTGAAAACGTAAACATCTGCTAGCCTGTCACTAACATAACCTATAAAATCATGGAAGCCTAACTTTTATCCCCGTGTAGAATATCGTGTAAGGCTGCTGACTGGCTTGTATGCATATGTTCAAAATTCGAATGTTTACGGACCTAAAACGAAGTACCTTCTAGGAGCCTTAGACCATTTAGATTATTTTGACTGCTTATATCTTTACTGTGTTCCACAGCAACTGCTCGACGAGTACCCAAAATGTTTCATCGTGGGTGCAGACAATGTGGGCTCCACCCAGATGCAGCAGATCCGTATCTCTCTGCGAGGTAGCAGCATTGTTCTCATGGGCAAGAACACCATGATGAGGAAGGCTATCAAGGACCACCTGGAAGCCAACCCAGCCCTCGAGAAGCTGCTGCCCCACATCAAGGGAAATGTCGGTTTTGTCTTCACCCGTGGAGACCTTGTCGAAGTGAGTATTATGTGACAGACTATATAGTATTATATCCTTAACTATAACTAGCATTTTGTAGAAACCTTGTAGTCTTAACTGTAACATAAATTATTGAAAACTTCCTACAATAAGTGAATTGGTAGGTTTTTATGTTTCAACGTGTGTAATTACAGGTCCGTGACAAACTGCTGGAGAACAAAGTCCGTGCACCAGCTCGTCCCGGTGCCATTGCCCCGCTGTCTGTCATAATCCCCGCCCACAACACTGGTCTTGGACCTGAGAAGACTTCCTTCTTTCAGGCTCTGTCCATTCCCACTAAGATTTCCAAGGGTAAATAAATATCTTATTAAAATCTTTGCATCAAAATGTCTGTCCTAATACCATGGCGTTTTCTGGCGTTATGGCTTCGCTTTCAGACTAAAATAACCCTTCAAATTTATCCTAGTGTACATTTTAATTTTGATGAATGTTGCACTGGCATTTTGAAGATACAAATTAATTCTACTCATAGGAAAAACAATCTTGCCTTTGATAAATTCTAATTGTTCACGCTGATTGTTACAGGAACAATTGAAATCATCAATGATGTCCACATCCTGAAACCTGGAGATAAAGTGGGAGCTTCAGAAGCTACCCTGCTCAACATGTTGAACATCTCTCCATTCTCATATGGTCTTGTTGTAAAGCAGGTAAGAATGGGTTACATGATAAAGTGTAAAACTTCTTGTGCTTTTGGATCATAGTAAAACCAAAGTGTTGAGTACAGATTGCTTTTATGAAAAGTATTCTGAGAATTTATCTTTGGGAAATCAATATACCATGGTAAAGTTTTCGGTTTTGATATTGCTAACACCACTATTGGTAGACAAAACCAATGCAATTTGTATGCTACTCTTGCATGATGGATGAATGAGGATTAATCTCTATTTGTTTTATCTCAGGTTTACGACTCTGGCACCATCTTCACCCCTGCCATCCTGGACATCAAGCCTGAGGATCTCCGTGAGAAGTTCATGGCCGGAGTGGCCAATGTGGCTGCTGTCTCACTCGCTATCGGCTACCCCACTGTGGCTTCCGCGCCTCACTCCATCGCCAATGGATTCAAGAACCTGTTGGCCATTGCCGCCGCTACCGAGGTCGAGTTCAAGGAAGCTACCACCATCAAGGAGTTCATCAAGGTATATCACTACTTTGACCTGAAATGAGAGGTGTCTGTCCTAATACCACTGAGCGTAAAATTAGCTCTGTGGCTTCGCTTTCAGACTAAAGTATTCTGTCTTCAATCCTATCCTAGTGTGAGTTTTATAATATAAGCATTGCACTGGCATCTTGGAGAGACAAATAAACAAAGTTTTATATCAACAATCCAAGATATTTTATGTACCTAATGGTTTACATAAAGACAATTATGTATTGAATACTTGATAAACAAGATCCGTCAAGTGCGAGTGTAACTCGCGCGCCGAGGGTTTTGAACGTTTGTCAACAAATATGTACCAAAAGTACCGTTTTTTTTTTTTTTTTTTATTGTTTGTTCCGCCTTTTTTTCCCTCCGATATGGATCGGAGACATTTTTAGGCTAACATGTTGCTTAAACCAGCTGTTTAATTTAATCAAAAAAAATAAAAAAAGTACCGGTTAGAGACTTCTGGGTAATGGTAAATTTTTCAACTTTTTTCGAAATATTTCAAAACGTATGAATGCTACAGAAATTTAAAAAACTGTTTTGAAATGTCCAAACCAATACCTTTTATTTGATACCCCACTCGGTGAGGTAGCTCCCCCTTTTGAAAATTATTCCCCCCCTTTTTGACCATTTTTCAAAAAGTGTTCTTTTTTCAAACTTCTCTATATTTTTCCTGTAAAATATAGATCCATGTCTATAAACGCTCCATACATTTTACATAGATCGCTCTGCAATCTTCGGAGATAGGGGGGGGGAATGGGTATTTTTTCGACTTTTTTCGAAATATTTTAAAAAATATGAAACCTACAAAATTTCAAAAAATATTTTGAAATGTGTAAAATGATACCTTTCATTTGATACCCCATATGACTCTGTAGGTATCTTTTAAAATTTCGGCATCACAATTTGTATGGAAAATATTCATTTTCATTTTTCATTTATTTTTCTCTAAATCTGTACAGGCGCACGAAATGTATTATTATTTTAAATTTCAAGTTGATAGCTGCAGTAGTTTTTGAGTTATTAAGGAGGGAAAAAAGGACAGACAAAGCGAGACCATAAGGGTTTTGAAACCGATCTTCGATCTTCAAAACCCTAAAAAGGAAGGACAAAACAGCAAGGCTAAAAACAATAGAATCTTCAACAACGATTTATTGCACACGCGCACGCAGCGAAAAAGGTGCAAATTTCAGTTTTAGAACTGACAAAAGAAATTCAATGTCTATTAATTGTCAAAATATGAATAAAAGCTGAAAACCAAAGATGGTTTCGAACTTTCGTAATTTCCTCTGTCCATAGAAATGGTGTCGTACTAAACAAAGTATTTCTTAGGTTATGTACCCTTTTTGTTTACAAAAAATATCTATGATTATAGAACCAAGTATCTAGGTGAACAGTAAAGAAAGAAATGTAAGCTACCTAAATATGTAATTCCAGGACCCATCCAAGTTCGTGGCTGCCGCCGTCGCGTCGGCCCCCGCCGCCGCCGCGCCGGCCGCTGAGAAGAAGGAAGAGAAGAAAGTGGAGGAGGAGGAAGAAGGCTCTGACGACGACATGGGCTTCGGTCTCTTCGACTAAGCTAAATCGAAACCGCCTTCCCGGATCCTAAACATCTATGGGATCCACCCTTCACTCGAAGGGATATAGCATCTGGGAAATTGACATCGTGGCAAGTTCCTCACCCGCGTGCCAGGACGATCAACCCCGCCGGGCTGGACAACCCAATGGCAGACGATTCGTTCCGAAACATGTTGAAATAAACGCCACTTTGTAAAACATCTGCATTTTATTTACGTGGTAAGGGCTTGTACACAAAACTGCGATGCGACGTCTCATCGCAGTTTTGTGTACATTGGATTAGATTAGAGGGAGCTCGCAGATTTTTGCGATGCGACGTCGCATCGCAGTTTTGTGTACAAGCCCTAAGGTTGTAGCCTTCGCTCCCCCGGACTGAAAAATCCTGATGTCTCCCCGAAGGGGAAAATCAGGGGAGACACGAGGCTCGCCACCCGCACCGCCTCGCCTCGTGCGGTTAGTACCGAACGGGGGGGGTGTCCGTCAAGTTAGCAGCCCCGCCATGGAATTTGGCGGTTTTAACTACCTATAACAGTGAGAGTTATAGTAGTTCAATGACCTTTAAAAACAAATAACTTCTTGAACAAGTTCTGTTTTTCGAAACAAAGTTTTGGGGGGGTAGGTAAAAGGCGAGTTCGAAGCCGCGGACAGCAGCAAGTATCGTTTCAGAATGTTCAGCCAGCGTGCTGGCTGATACTCATCAAAGTCATCAAGTCTATAAACAGATTGGCGCCTGTCGGATACATACTTTGTATTTAATTATTCCTAAGACTGAAAATTTCGAAACAGACTTGCTTGCAATACCTACCTACATTTTGGGATAAATTGGGTGTAATGTAACATGACATTATCCTCCCTCAATCATAAACGGCAGCAGTCCTTTTGTAATTTTAACGGTTTAAGACTTAGTCAGGAGTCCTGACTAAAGTCTTAAACCGTCAATTCATTATTGATTAAACCAGGGATTCCCAAAGTGGTCGATATCGACCCCAAGGGGTCGATATCGGTTTCCTAGGGGTCGACATAAACGAAAACTGGTTTTGGGGGTCGACGAGGTCTAGAAATCGACCCCTGTTAAATTAACACAAGTTCTTATTTAAAACTTTCAAGATTAGGTAGGTACTGTATTGTTTATGTTGTTGTTACCTACGTGTACTAAGAATAATTAATATTTTTGTAGGAAATAGCATTGTTGTAAAGTCTCAAGTTCGTACAAGATGAAAAACTCGGCAAGACAGTGAGGACAAGTTTGCGAAAGATAATGAGTTCGAGCGTACGTCTTTCAGGCGCGTTTTGAATTGCTCTCTATTTGACGCTTACGCGATTTAACAATAACGAATTCATGATCAAGTTGAAGTCCAAACATGTTCCTGATATTTTACTATTTAACAAGCTTGCACTTAGGTTGAAAGTTAATTTGCGAACTTGATATTTACTGAATTGTATGTCTTTTTAGTTTGGTAAATTTTGATGAGAAAATGAAGTCAACTTTACTCACTTAAACAAGTGCAAAGTTTTATAATTGGTACCTTAGTAGCTAGGTATTTTGTATCAATAGGAAAAACCTAAAGATAAGCCCCCTTATTCATAATAGTCTGCTTACTTAAAGCATTGCTAATTCTCACTCTGTCTTTTTCTATTGACCTGAGTCAGAATGAAAAATAACACTCTGTAGCAGCTGTTTTAAGTTAGCGGACCATTATGAATAAGCGGTTTGATCTTAAAAGTAGGTAATTTGGTCATGGGGGTCTGAGGTAACAGTTCATTTTGGAAAAGGGGTCAGTTGTCCAAAATAGTTTGGGGATCCCTGGATTAAACCTAGTTTGTGTATATCTGTACCTAGAAGTTTTCATAAAAACATATCCGCCTTTTTAAAGGAATTTACAAAAATCGATTGGCCAGTTTGTGATGCCTATCGTAAGCTTTTTTTAAATGCCTGTCTATGTTTTAGTTTGTACAAGAGTGTAGGCAGAGATGCGAAGTTGCTCTTTTTTGCCACCATGGTGGTTAAAAGTGGTTCGCATCTCTCTCTGCTTAGAAAAAAATAGAAAATAAAACTTATAAAAGAGGCAATACAAAAAAGCATTTGATAGGTATCACAAACTGGCCAATCGATTTTTGAAAATTCCTTCGTTTAACTTCAACAGAATCTCTACATATTTTAAAACAAAGTCGCTTCCCGCTGTCTGTCCAGTATACAGGGTGTTTGGTGGAGGGTTAGACAAACTCGGTGGTGGGTGTGTAGGTGGACCTATTTGTGAAATACAAATTGAAGGAAAAGACCCTCACTGTTTTCAATTTTATTTTAATCCTGTTTTTTGTATTTTTTTAAGATTTTCCGAAATTTTACCTCTCTACCCCTAGAACTTTTTTTTGGAACGTGTTTTCTAGTAAATTTTTTAATTGCTTTTGGTCTCAGATGTATCCTTCGTCTTTTGAAGGTATTATTTATTTGAAAGAACGTGTAAATAATTAGTTATAAGCACTCAAAGTTAAAAAAAGTAAAAAAAATAATCAAGAAGGACAACTTTGCATCGTTTTAAAAAAAAAAAATAGCGATCGAGAAGTTCAAATACCTACTTTTAAAAACTTTTCTAAACATTGTTTATTACAACGGTATACCACATGTAGCCGTAGAGTCTATAAACTTGTCAAAAATTAGCACTTATAGGTGAAATGGGAGTAAAAACGCTAAGAATAAAACATTGTATTAAAACAATTTTGGTTCAAATATCACTTCCCTATTTCTGATACAAAGGTAGGATCGCTAAATTAATTAAAAAAAAACCTTTTTTTATCATACCTAGGTATCCGATTAATTCGAAGATTCGGAATTCGAAATCAGAATTTCGAATTCGAATCAATATTTGTAATCGTTAAATTTCGTTCTTATTTTGATAAACTGTTTGTTGTTCTGTTTTGTTATCATTGTTTTTGTCACAATGGCGGAATTCAGCATTGAAGAATACGCTGAAATTATTTATGCGTACGGTCGATGCGATGGAAATACACGTGCAGCACAGAGACTGTACAGAGCTTGGAGCTTGGAACGCTTGGAGTATGGCTTCGTCCACACCAACATGCTGCTGCGTTGCACTAACTCGTGGTTCTCGAAGAGTTAAGTTTCCCGTTTCTCGCAGTCGCCGAAAGGTATTAGAAAATGTGCTATGGTGTGGCACGTCTTTTGGGATGCAACTCTCTTCTTGATATCACTTGAAAAGTAACAAAATTACCTTTCAAATGATATACCACAATCTATAGTTCATTGTAGGTACATAAATTGTAAAAAAATTGTTTTGATCAACTCGCGATGAAGCGATTCCATCTTCAATCCAAGCTCGCAAGTGTTTAAGTATGCTTAGATCTCTAAACTAGGTACGCAACCGTTACGCAACGGATTTTGATGCGGTTTTTTTTAATAGATAAAGTGATTTAAAAGAAAGATTTTTGTGTACAGGTTTATAATACAACCATAGTTAAAGTAGAGAAACCACATACTACTACTCCTGAGAGAAACAATGAATGATCATTTGATCATTTTAGAGGTTTCTATTGTGATGTCGTAAAAATAAACAATTTTTTTTGCGCTTACATTGCAAACGCTGGCTGAACCCTAGAACCCTACGAGATAGATCAAAATAATGTACCTACCTACTTGAGTATTTTACACCATAGAAAGGTCTAGAAAAAAGTCCGTATCAGCATTGCACCCGTGCGAAGCCGGGCCGGGTCGCTAGTAATAAGATAAAATAGGTGGTGGCGGCGCTGAATTGGGTCGGGGTTGCGCCATGAAAAATCTAGCTCTGTCCCTAATTTTTCAAAGATATTGCCTGAATAAAGGCGTTTAATAGGTATTTTAGTGTATAAATCAAAACTTCTAGGAGGTAAAGTGTTACACAAACTAGGTTCAATCAAAATAGAATGAAATATAGGTGGTGGCGCCGATTTGGGTCGGGTTAGCGCCATAACTGGAGACTTTTTGGTGCCAGCTAAGCGACTTTTTTTACTTAGCAGCAATATTGGGATGGAAGCTACATACCAAAAAACTTAACAAAAAGACATTTTATCTGGTGTCACAAATTTTACTCAGATCGAAGGTGTCACTTAAATTTATTTTCAAAAAGTAGAGTCTTCCAGACTTGTTCCTAATGAATGAGAAATGTAAAAAGATTGTACAGTACCTACTAATTTAGTCTACTATTTGTTAGACTCTTTAGACATACTTACCTTAATATAGATTTTTATAAGTTGATGCTGACTGATATTTTGTAGGGTTTTTAAAATTTTTGGCTCATTTCCCGATTCTCACTACGCGTCTCTTTCTACCCTACACGGAAGAAAGAGACCTCATAGCACTACCTCTTTTTCACACAACAATGAAACAGATCTAATGTAGCCCTTTGATTATATGCTTGATGTTACTCCTCCTGGAAACCCTTGGCTTTGTTGACATCCAGCTGTCCTGTCCATCAGTACCTCGTCGGTATTTTCCTATTAAGACCACATAGACCTCATCTAGTATCAAGACTAGCAGCCAGGGCATGGTGGTGCTCATATTTTTCTACTGGGATGATTCACAACATTTCAGCACAATTTTCATTCTTCATACTTTATAAAGTGTCAGTTTAAAAGATCCCTCTATATCTCTTTGGAATCTAATTTGAACTGAAGCACCTATGCCCAGTGATTCCTTTGATTCTGTCATGAACACCATACCATCAATAAAGCTGTTAGCCCTGCTTGTGGAAATCCATTTCAAATCTCTCATAAGCTCTATATTGTAGGAACACAGAATAGCATTTGTTGTTCCATCTTTGGTTATAGGGAGAGGGGGTGAGATATTTATAGCTCTGTTAGTAGTGTATGACCATATGTTCGCAGACTCTGTTAAAGGCACATATTGCAATGTACTATAATCAATAAAATAGTTCATGCTCACGCTGTACTTGTTCACAAATTCTGCCATTTTAAATTTGCTGACATTAGCATCAAAAAGGGTGTTGTTTACCTCCATCCAATTGCTACTCACTACTTGCCCAACAATCCACATATTGGCTGGGATAAATAACCCATCTGTATGAAGATGTTTATTTCTCATTAAGCCACAAATTTGAATAAGGCGAGTGTCAATATCCCCTCCTAGTTCTAAGAAATGGGCGAAAATGGCATGATACTTCTCATCATTTAAATGATCAACAGTCCATTTTCTTCCAACTAAAATTGTTACTTTTGTGAGTGGTATACTGTTTTTCTTAAAAACATCAATAAAGAACTTTTTATCATGTTCATTCTTGGCGCAGCAGAGGAGTGATGATGCGCCGCGTTTCATTAAGAGCATTCCAAATACTGGAAAAGGGCATAAATCAGCAACACTTGTTTGAGACATGTCTACTATTTGCCCTAAAAATACTGTTGCCATGGGAATGCCACTTATAATAGCTTTTATATAATCTTCATCATTCAAGAATCTCACTACATCTGGAGATACTCTCGTTATTTTGGCATTGCTTTTTGGTTTCAGTTTAAAGCTTCCTCCGTTCATGAGAAATTCAAGCTTGATTGAATCCCCACTCTTAACCGGAGTAGGTGGCTCATCAAAAAACACTGCTTGCTGCCATGCATTTGCTCTAGACTTAGCTCTAGGATCGGTGGTGATAATAATTGAGTCTGTCAGGTATAAATTGAACCAGCCAATGACAACATTACAAATACCATCTTCAATAACTTTAAGTTCAACCTCATATGGTTCAGTCTGGTTGAGATGCTTCTCAATATTTTCTAAATCATTGAAATTGACTTTGAGAACAGATTCAGGCTTTGTTAAATATTTTATGTCCTTCTGAAGGTAAACATCTTCACAATCATATGTCTCATCTGGTGTTAAAACATGGATCATCTTTTTCTTAACATTCAAGAACTTTTTTGCTTCTGTTCCCAACTGATACCTTGCATTTAAATGGTGACACTGAGCCCCAGCAACAAAAAATTCAGCTCTACCTGGTATGACTCTAGCTTTTTGAGATAGTAAGTTGGGCCAAGCATGCTGTAACATTTGGAGTACATGCTCTCCAAACAGCCCGGCATCAAACATCTCTGTGAGCAGAAGTGATGCTTTATCTTTCAAATCATTAATGTTCATAGACGTAGACATCTTATTTACTATCTTGATAGCTTTTATTAGTTTGTTATGGTATAAAATAGTGTTTGCTAGTTCTGTCATTGTTTCTGATCCATCACAAGCGACAATATGGGCGGCACCAGCTTCATGAGCATATATTGATAAAAGACCAGTTCCTGTACCAACATCTATAACTGTGTCTTCTTGAGGTAGTACTACTTTACGGATGGCTTGCCTGTAGGCTTCGTTGCGGAGATTATCGTTCAACATCCTGAAATGCCACCTCTCCACAAGCATATTTTTAGCAGAGTTTAGGTGTTTCTCTACGGAAATGCGACAGGGACGTTCCCTCAGTACTTTTAAAAAATGCGCCGAAGCATCTTTGAAGTAACCGAGAATCAAAAGATATTTTCCGATGTCATAGCACAGGTCAAGGCACTCGGGATATATTCTTGTAGCTTTTTCAAAGTTGTAGAGGATGTCTTCTGCGCCGCCTCTCTCTAATATCTCGTTGTTGAGTTTGTCGAGAACGTACCGGAATTCATAACTATGTCGCGCTGCTAGCTCTGGGTTTTTGGTAAAAGTCACTAGGTAGGCTACAAAGGCTTTGCTATACATCCCAGCATCCTGCAATGCCCGGGCCAGTCCGATGAAGTTAGTCGAAATTGTAGAATCCATTTTGTGCCTACCTGACAAACAATAGGTAGTTATTAGATGTTTTGTAACAAAATTACTCAAAATTAAACATTATTTTCCAACTACGGCACCACATGAACAGCAAAAGGATTCGTCTATTTCAAAGAGAATACCCATGGTAGAATAAGTCTACCTATTTGTCTGACTGTTTAGGGATAGGCTCTCGGAAGAAAGAAGTAGAAGGAAGTGCTACCTACGCAATTTGTGCTCTAAAAGCACAGATTAAATATAACCAGATGTTTGGCAAACGTGCCGATGAGCAAGACCAAAGATTGCAAGGTGGTGGGGGGAAAGTGTTGTGCAATATTATTACCCCGATTTTAGGTTTCTTATTTCATGTCTCTGTTGGTGGATTGGATTTGCGATTTTCCAGTTCATAAATTTGGGTGTTCAAATTCAGAACAGGAAATTCCACCAAACCTTGGTTGACCTTTGTAGTGAATGTTTTAAGTACTGGTGTGTTTAGGTCCTTACTTTTTGTTACAGCCTGCAGGTATTCCTCGGTCCGGTAGGTCTTATTTTATTACTTGCGCACTTACAACCTATTGATCCTGTTCTGTTAGGATTTAAAGCAAACTTTTAACTTTTTTGTGTATTTGGTTAAGTTTAATCGTTCCAGTTCCAGTAAAGTTATTAGTTTTCTAGTAAATAAATATATAAGTAGGTACTTAAATTAGGTACGAATGTGGGAATAGGTAAACATTTAATTTAACTAAGCCTAGAAAGGAAACAACGTTTAGTTAGGTACCTATCAATTTTGTTTTGTTATGTAGGTATAGGCACTTATTACGATACGAGTAGAAATAATTTTAAACACTAGAATATAGAAAAATAATATCAATAGTTTTATGTTAATAGTTATTAAATAACATTTTTATTAGGGAATTAAATTCTTACACGTTAACCAGGCTTAGCCAACAGACTTCGAAATCACATTTCTCCTAATAAATTAAATCTTACGGTTTAGATATTGCTAAGGTAACCTATAATACGAAATTTAATGGCACTTTTAAAATTATTATGCAGCTAAAAAGAAAAAAGTGCAAATACAACAAAATTAAATGACACTTTTACACCACAATATTACCAACATTCCTGCCTACTAATCCAAATATTTATATTCTGTTATTTTATTTTATTTTATTTTATATTCGATGGAAAACAAACAGCTTGTAAAACTTAAATGAGTAGACATTGGTGGTATAAATAAAGCTTAACAGTTTTCACTAATAAAACGTAAATATGTTTAAACAAAAATTTTACCAACTTAATAAGGTTGGTACAAGAAATTAATTAAATGAGCACACTAAGTTTAAAGTGGTTTGCCTGCTCATTAACAAAACTTGTTAAAGGCACTTTGTGAGTGTCACATAAATCTAGAATAACATTAATATTATAGATATTATAATACATAAGATATAAATATATAGTTATAATTAATAAGTATGTATGATCAGTCTTTAAGACGATTATTTCAATATGTTCTTAATCAAATCACATAGTCTTAAGTTAAATAAAATTTATTATTTTTTATACTGGATTGCATTTCTTTTACATTCTCAGATTTAATTTTCTCAAATTAAATCTATATTATCGTATGTAAGAATATTGAATCATAATTATTAATTATGAATAATATACAGGTTGTAACAAAAAGTAAGCACTAAACTTTCATGGGTGGGTTCCGACTTGATTATAGAACCGAAGAAAAATTCCCGAATAGTTTCGAAAAAAAAGTAAACTAAATGTTGTGCTTGTTTTCAGGTAAAATAAACTAAAAAGGCCTACGTACCTCTTTACAACTCCTTTAAAACACAAAACACCTTCGTCGTGGGTCGTTGACCGTGGAGTTCAACGACCCGCGACGTCATCGCAGCGGACAACGCCTCTTAGATGTGATAGGTAGGTCTTACAAATGCATTTTTCCTCGGTTCTATGATAATAAGCAAATGACAACAGTCATTCATTCATTACCCAGTCTAGTGATAATTTCGTTTTTATTTATTTGTTTTAAATTTTCATATTTTCCTGTGTTCTTTGATCGAAGCTAAAGTTTGGTCCTTACTCTTTGTTAAACCCTATATAAAAGTAATACTACCCAATATTTAATAAAATAAATATATAATAAAGTAAATATTTTGATTGGTTATTTCTATATTTGTTTGGAAGGTAGATTATAATACAAAGTAGGTATGACAAACTTTCTCAGAGTCTTAAACAGACTTTCATTCTTTTTATATATATTACGTACCAGCCTTGAAACAGCATGAGGGAAAAGATAAGTTCGCTGTTTCATTTTTAATAATAAATTTTCATAGAAATGTTTACTACAAATTTTGGACTATATTTTGGGTCTCCAATCTTTGCAACCCGTTGCTTCTTTCCAACGCAAACGTAGATGTTTATCTGCAGGAAATCTGTAACAAATAAAAACATGTCACTTAAATAATAAATGCGAAAGTTTGAATGGATGGATGAATGGATGTTTACCTCTTCACGCTACTTACTACTGAAAGGATCGGCTGAAATTTTGCATACAGGTATCTAATTCTAAAATACTTTTTATTCCATAAATCAGTTCCTTTGGGATAGAAATCACACCCTTAAACGTTTCCATAGAAACAATGCGTGCGAAGCCGCGGGCATCAACTAGTTTTAAGATAATGTTTCTCGTTATGTACGTATTCAAAAATATTTCAACGCGCCATTTGGGGAATTTTATTGTCGAGTGCAGGCAACCCTAAATTTTCGCAATGTTAGGTTATATTAATTAAAATTTTCATAAAACATAACTTTTGAGCCTTGTACCTCTTAATTGTTCATGTAAATCTATGAATCTGTAAATTTTGAACCTTTTTGTAGTCAAAAGAACTTGTACTTACGAGTGGAATGATAAATTCGGCACTTTTGCTTCACTGTCACTTGTACATTCGAAAACACAGCACCGCACCATTGTTGCCTTTAGTTTTTATTGTTTTTAGGTGCGGGAATGTCCACAGGAACACTTTATTCACATTTATGCTTAGAAATCAAAATTTTACAACAATTTCGATGATTCTCGTGTCGAGCTCCGTCGATGTGTAGGAAATTTGTTTAGCAACTAGAGTTGCTAAACAATGAAAAAACCGGCACGCGAGAAAGTGATAGCAAGCCATTCGCTCTATCTCATTTCTTCTTAGGTTTTAGGCATAAGTCGTTCTCTCTTTATGTGTGAATGCGATAGCATTTGCGCGTGTTCTATAGCATACTCTTTCTACGTCTAAAAGCCACCACACACTGAAGTCGGAGGTGGCGGCGGCGGGCGGCGCGGCGGCGCGCGCCGCCGCCGCGCCGCTATCGAACGGCGAGCCAGGCGTGGCGTTCGCGGTGCGGATGGCTTCACGTAGTCTTCACATTACAGGCGTGCGAGAGCCGGCGCCGTTGCGTCACGGAGGCGTTTTGGAGCCTTGTGTGTGTGTAGGTCACGGCGTCGCATTATTATAAAGATGTCATTTTTATAATATTTTATACGGCAATCGTATAGACAACGATGTGGTTGGAGTAGTACCATAATTTTTTCGGTATAGTCCATTTTATTTAGCGCCTTATTCGGTTCATAAGCCAAAAATTTTGTAAATAAATACAACTCATAGTGATCATACCCCAACTTAACGTAGGTTCATCATCATCATCATCTACACTCTACAGCCTATATTAGTCCACTGCTGCACATAGGCCACCCCTAATGAGCGCCATAGCGCCTGTCTTCAGCTTGCCGCATCCAGCATCTACTTGCAGTCTTTCGCAGATCGTCATCCCACCTGGCTGGAGAGCGTCCTACACGTCCTATGTTTGCCGAGTCGCGGTCTCCACTTAAGAACACGTTTACCCTAGCGGTTGGCGGTTCTTCGCGAGATATGGTACCTAGTTATCTTTGGTTCTCTGTCAGATGTATTCGTTACGAATCCTATCCTTCAGAAAGACTCCGAGCATAGATCTTTCCATAGCTCGCTGGGCGACATTGAACTGGTGGACCAGCGCTATCATGAGTGTCCACGTCTCAGCTCCGTAGGTCATGCATGTCATGTGATTAAATACATCATCCATCAAGCAGCCTATGATTTATTTTTCGAATTTCGTTTTTCTGATTTCGCTATTCGATAAATCTATCAAAACTAAGAAACTTACGTTTTATTATACTTTTGGCTAGGCCTTATAGTCCAGGAGTTAAAGGCAAAAAGCAGTTTTATTTTGTATGGGAGGCAACCTTAAAAGTTGAATATGAACCCGTGTTTCACCTTGTTTCGACCTGAATTTTTTAAGGTTTGTTTGTGGCGTTATTTAGCATCAACTAGTTTTAAACAGATGGGTGCAAAATTGTGGACGTTTTAGTTATGGCGCTACTACTGAAAAAAATTTTTGGGTCTGTAAGCGTATTTTGATAAATTTTATTCTTATAAGCGATAGATCTATCTTAAGAACGTATATTATGTTGTCAAACTTTTTTAGCCCAGACTTATAGTTTAGGAGTAAATAGCAAATAACTGATCTTACTCAACGACAGCCAATTATAAAACGGCTATAGAAGGCGCATTTCACGTTTATACCATCTCAGACTTATATGAGACTAGCTGTACCCGCGACTTCGTTCGCGATTGCCATACCTGCCGACTAATTAAGTTCACATTTAACCATAGTCATGTTATGAAACGCCGTGCAAAAAAACTTCGATGGCCAGAATTGGACCTGTTACACTTCTAACATAAGTATCTTTATTTAGGTACCTAGTTAAATTGTGTATAAATCGTGTAGAGTCTACGGGGGATACTATGTTGTCATCTTCAATCCCATTCTTTATCCACACGACTTTTAACTACGACTCAGCCAGCGTCAGTGTTAAGCAGTGTCATACATACTCGTTTCACTTCTTAGTCTTACTCATGGTTCCGTTCAGCTAGGGCCCTATTCTGCTAAACTAATCGCTTCACTATGACAGGGGTATTGTCAAAGAATGACACGTTTTGGTATTCTTTCTACCTTAGATGAAAGAAATTATGATGAATGCAGATGGAGAGATGCGCGTCAAAGTGTCAAGTTTGAAACTATTAATTTATCTCGCACGCACTATCTGGAGTTGTATTAATCTAAGGATTCTATGTGATGATTCTGCGACGATTCCATTGTCATAGTGAAGCCATTTTACTACAGAATTGGGCTCCTGATCCATTTGATTGGACCACCGTAATTTATTTTTTCGTTAGTAGGTAGGCTCAGTTGGTTGTTTACCCCAGAAAAAAATATTTTTCTGTGGTCTAGTTAGTTTAATTGGACCACTTACTCCAACCAAACTTTGGTGGTACAGTTAACTGTACCAGCTAAACCACCAAATATCATGTCCATGAATATCGCATGGACCATTTGCACATTTTACCTACTTTGCCTGAAATAGGCATTGACGCACTCATTAGTTAGGTTCCTACCTACTTAGGTACCTAGTAGGTAGGAACTTTACTAATGGGTGCGGCTTGGAAAAATATATAGATAGGAACGTACCTACCCTTTATCTACCGATATTTTTCTTCAATCTACAGATTATTTCTTCAATCTATTAATTTTCTACTTGACTGTCTACTGATTTAGTCAAATTCGATCTTGCAACACTGTTTCTAACAAAAAGAATGCATGAAATCGGACGACGTGTTAATGAATTCTAAATAAGAACACATTTTGACTTTTATCCCCTCTCCCAAGAGAACCGTGCCTACTGATATCCCAGATAAAATGCATCCTATGTTCCCTCGTAGTATGAGCTCAAATCATGCCAAGTTTCATTTGAATTCATTCAGTAGCATATTTTTACTTTCATCCACCCTCCCAAGGGAACAGCACTGATTCCGGGAAAAATAGTATTGCTCATTTGAATACATTCTGTACTTTCGGCGTGATGCGCGACCCAGGAATTTAACTTTTATCCCCCTCCACGGGGAACCTTACTGAATTCTGGTATAAAATGTATCTTTCCCCGTAGTATGAACTCAAACCGTGCCAACTTCCATTCGAATTCATTCAGTAGTTCCGTCGTGATGCGCGGTTAAAGGATTTTACTTTTTCCTCTCTCCCAGGGGAACCTTACTGAATTCCAAGATAACATGTATTCCATGTCCTTCCTTGTAGTATGAACTCAAATCGTGCCAGGTTTCATTCCAACTCATTCCGCAGTTTCGAAGTGATGCGCGGTGAAGGAATCTAACTTTCATCCACTCTTCCAGGGGAACGTTACTGAATTCCAGGATAAAGTTTATCTTTCCTCATAGTATTAACTAAACTCATGCCGACTTGCATTCGAATTCATCAAGAAGTTCCGTCGTGATGCGCGGTTAAAGAATTTTACTTTCATCCTCTCTCCCAGGGGAACCTTACTGAATTCCAGGATAAAATGTATCCCATGTCCTTTCTTGTATTATGAACTCAAATCGTACTAATTCAGTCCCAACTCATTCAGCAGTTTCGGCGTGATGCACGGTGAAAGAATTTTACTTTCATCCCTTCTCCCAGGGGAACCTTACTAAATTTCGGGATAAAATGTATCTTTCCTCGTAGTATGAACTCAAATTATGCCGAGTTCTATTCGAATTCATTCAGTAGTTCTGTCGTGATGCGCAGTTAAACAATTTTACTTTCATCCCCTCTCCCAGGGGAACCTGACTGAATTCCGGGATCAAATGTATCCCATGTCCTTCCTTGTAGTATGAAATCAAATCATGCTTGGTTTCATTCCAATTCATTCAGCAGTTTCGGCGTCATGCGCGGTGACGAAATTTTACTTTCATCCCCTCTCCCAGGGGAACCTGACTGAATTCCGGGATAAAAAGTATCCTATGTCCTTCCTCGTAGTATGACCAAAAAACATTCCGAGTTTCATTTCAATAACTTCAGTAGTTACGGCGTGATGCGCGTTTAACAAACAGACAGACAGACAGACAGACAGACAGAGAGACAGACAGACATGAATGAAAAAAATTACAGTTTTGGCTTCAGTATCGTTAATAGAGTGCCCTTCAAAAAAAATTTCAAAATATCTTCAATGTACAGAATTGGACCTGTTACAGTTTTATTATAAGTATAGATGAGTGTAACACTGTATCGCATCATATTCTTAAAGAAGCATGCATGTTATATTGTGTATTTTTAAGATATAAGCGTTATAAGTGAAAAAAAAACAATTTTCAGTACAAACGTAATTTTCTGTATTTGTTCGGGAGCAACCTTTCTTTCTTTGCGTTTCATCTCAAGTACTTCAAATAAGATTATGGTACGTGTTTTGCATTGTTTGCAAGGCTTTTTGGACATGTTTGTACCCTAAAACATTTTTTACTCATATAGCTTCAAGTCAAATTGGACACAAATTGCATGCACATGTCTCTGTATATAGAATCTTATAAAGGGTGGGCCTTGGAGTTTTGCGAATTTAAAAACGCTATAGCGTTGGAACGGGTTAGGGGAGCAAGGCGCGGGAGGTGGGGATGTGTAGCTCGGTTCTCGGAAATTCAGTAGAGAACTACACGGGTGAACAGCGTGCGTTCTGTGTAAAAAATTATTACAAAAATGCCGATTCGTGCGTTATTGTTCGACGTTTATTTCGCTCTCACTATGGATTGCATGACTTTAATCAGTGTCCTAGTGAAAGTTTGATTAGGGCGTGGGTCAGAAAGTTCGAGGCTACCGGTTCGACCCTCAATCAGAAACCTAAGGGACCCCAAAAGACAAAAAGGTCAGAGGAAACCATAAATGAAGTTGGAGGATCAGCGAGGGAATTCTGTGACAGTCAATTCTGAGCGATACATAGCCATGTTACGCAATTTTTTTTACCGCTGCTGTCAGAATTTCAAGGGTATAATAGTGCGACATGGTTTCAACAAGATGGCGCCACATGCCAAGCCTCAAACGAGAGTTTGGCAGTCGTAAAGGGGATGTTTCCTGAAAAACTGATTTCGCGCCGAGGTGACATTCCATGGCCACCTAGGAGTCCAGATTTAACCCCGCCTTGACTTTTTCTTGTGGGGATACATGAAAAGTAGAGTCTACAGTAATAATCCAACCTCAATTGCCCAGTTGAAGGCCAATAATATGCGGAGAAATGGCCGCTATTCCGCGCGCCATGTGCGAAAGAGTTTTCAGCAATTTGAGGTCGAGATTCGAAGTGTTTGCAGCGCGATGGTGCCCATTTGGAAGATGTGATTTTTAAAAAGTAAACTTCCCAAATGTTAACTTTAATTAAAATATAAATATATTTAAGTATTATTTTTGTTTTTTTTTTTTATGAATTTTCCAAATTCGCAAAACTCCGAGGCCCACCCTGTACTATGCCACAACACTTAACTTACAGAGCAAAAAAAAATTTTTTTCAGTTATGGCGCCATAGCTAAAAATTGCACTATTTTGCACCCATCTGTTTATAACTAGTTGATGCTAAATAACGCCACAAACAAACAAACATTAAAAATTCCGGTCGAAACAAGGTGAAACACGGGTTCATATTTAACCTTTCCCATACAAGAAAAAACAGTTTTTTATCTTTAACTCCTGGACTATATGGCCTAGCTAAAAGTATAATAGAACGTAAGTTTCTTAGTTTTGATAGATTTATCGATTAGCGAAATCAGAAAAACGAAATTCGAAATGAAATATAAATATCGAATCAATAAAGAAAAATTACTTTACTAGGTAGTCTTAATTGTTATTAATTTCTACACAATTCATTTTCACCCGCTCAAACCACCCAGTGGGTGGAATGAATTGGGTGATAACTGTTCTATGTTTTTACCCACTCATGGGTTTTAACCTGGGTGGTAACCCAAGTACAAATAAACCTGGAACCACGTTATGGGAAATATATACCTACTTATAAATAATAAAATAATATTTAATGCATTTTTTAGTAAAAAAATTCTTAGATGCGTTTGGAATTTATGAAAGCAGGCATGGGACATGCAAAAACTAGGTATCATCTTCTGTTAAATTATTTATAACTCTAAAGAGAGAAATAAGAACTTTTACTGCACTTTTACTCAGTAATCGTTATAGAAACCAGAATAAAACTCAAAATCCTTATGAAAGTGTAATTTTCCTAAAAATTGTTCTTTTAAGTCAGGGGACAGCCTAAAAACATCATGTTCAACATAAATAAAAACGGCCCATACTTAGCTAAAAAAACACTAATTATATAGGTACAAGCATGTTATTCTGTTATCAGAACTGATGACCACAACCCACATTTGAGCTTAGTCTCCTTTTTACAATGAAAAGATTTTTTGAAACTTTGAACAACAGGATGCTTATCCATTGTTAGGCCCAACTGTCCATATTTATTGTTACCAGTTGTCCAAACTGTGTTGTCATCAAGTAAAATAGCTGAATGTCTTGAGCCACAAGCTACATCTTTTACATTTTTCATTATTTCCACACCATCCTCAAAAATGTTAACTAAAGATGGAACAGCACAACTTTTCAGTTCTTTCTGTTTATCCAAGATCCCTAGCTGGCCAGTGTCATTCCATCCCCATGTGTACAAGTCCCCAAATTCACTGAGTGCAAAAGAATGCCAGCCTCCAGCTGCTATTTTAGCAATTTTGATGCCACCAAGAGCCTCAACGATTGTAGGTGAATCAAGAATATTTACATCACCATGACCAAGCTGTAATCTCCTGGAAAATGAAAAAGTTCATTTATTTGTACATTTCATATTTTTGTTGAAAAATGTATAAATGTGGCAGAGTAGGTATCACTCACCGTCCATTACCCCACGTGTAGACATTTCCAGTGTCTGTAAGCAATATACAGTGTTCATATCCACATTGCACATCCACTATCTTTCCTGTGCAGAGGCTTGTATCAACGTAACTGGGCAACAAGCCTTGGTAAACCACTCCTTCAGTAGTGAGGAATACAAATGTGTCATTACAAGCAGCCACTTTTAGAATGTTGTCTTCCTTTTTTTGCTTTTTGGGTTCCTTTTCAAAGGGAACTTCTGTGTCCAACTTAATTCTCTTAACATCATCCTGTTGTTCCAAACTGATTGACCAGATCGTATTTGTAGTTTTATTCACTACAACTAGTCGGTAGTCATTGCCCACTATAGCTAAACAAGATTGCTTGCATTCGTCAGGAAATATTAGTTCCTGACACTGATTTTCTAAGCCATTCCAAGCTCCAATAGCATAGAATTCATTGTTGCTTTGTACTATGTTGTATGACCAACAAATGTGAACTATTCTTGAGTTATTGTCATAGATCTTTCCCGAGACATGACGAAATCCGTCGATTACGTTTTCCTTTGCCATCCATTGCCCAAACAAATTGCTGCCGGTTACTTGGTACATGATTGTGCTGAGGATACCACAAAGTAGGTACTTTGTATGAGTATACCTAATGATAAGGAAGAACGCGGCGCGGAGCACTTGCAGACCGATAAGTCGAACACAAATAAAGCAACAATTACGGTAAATCCCGTCGTTTGTATAAAACAATCATTTCTTTGCAAACATCCACAAAACAAGCAGCTGCCAGCTGGCAGGCAGCTATTTCACCCACCGGCGGCGGCTGGCTTGTCGTCGACCTCTAGTTTTTTTTCAATACAATAACGTTGCCGGCAAGCCGCGATATATTTTTTTAGATTTTTGGGTAGTAATTTTTTTTATCAAATCTGGCAAACGAGCTTCGACCTCTGGACCATAGTCAGAAGGAACAAATGTCATCGGCGAGCGGATAAAAGCACGAAAATTTTTGTTGTTTACTTCGATTTTCGCTGGTTGACAAAGTGACCTAGCAAATTATTTGTTACATTTTTGTGCTATTTACTGTGGTGGTTGGATTGATACAATCTGACTTTACCAGCTAGAGCACTCAAGATCCCAGTTCAGTTCTAGTCATAGGTAAAGTTGTTTGTCTCTGCAAAACATAAAGCACCAAACCCCAGTAATTACGGCGAGCGGAGCGAGACGCGATTTTTTTTTGATAATCTTAATCAAAGTGACAGAAATAAATAGGAATAATAATAATCAAGCTGTGGATTCCAATTTTTTAAAAAACATCTAAACATCTCAGAACAAATTTGTGTACGATCTGCAGAAATTTGTTTCGTTGGTCGGGGTGTTTTCTATGTATAATAAAAAATATCTATCTATGTTATATATATTATATTAAGTATATCAGTTATCTAGTACCCATAACACAAGCTCTGCTTAGCTTGGGGCTAGATAATGCTGTGTGAATTGTCCAGCATTATTTATTTTATTTATTTATTTATTTTATTTATCCAAACTTTGCATTTATAATATTAGTGTGAAAATAACGTATGTAGCTATATACTTACTAGATATGATTGGACCGTTCTGCAATTCTTCTATTATAAAAGTCCGAACACATGTTTTCAATGATCTCTTCATAATCATTAACATTGATTGTCTATCAAACAGTCATTTATGGTTCAGGACAAAAAAAAACGATATGACAAACTAATCCAACATTACCTAACGTATATAATATCGCAGTTTTCATATTTTTGACATGACTAGCCCGGAGTTACTTGACCTTACCCTCACACATCAGTGGGATATGTTGTAATAAAACAGCCCTGTTTACAGAGTGTAGGGTTTATTCCACATGACGTGACATATCGAGACATCACGATGACATTCTCTGTGCATGGTCTATAGTTTATATTATAACTAAGAAGGTATATCTATATAGTATCTAACATAAAACCTACATCATTCTCCCCTACTTAGATTTGTTTCATTTCATAGTCTTGCAGATGAGGTGGCGGACGTCGGCTTCTTTCGGAACGTCGAAGGTCAGGTGGAGGAAGTGAAGGAGATTCTTCTGTGTCATGAAATTCCGCATCTTCAGAGTCTGAAGTTTCGCTAACATCTGCGCCTTCGCCTCTTGGCACCAAGTGTCTGTTAGATACCATTATTTCTCGTCCACTAGCAAATCGCACTCTGCTGCTCATTGGTGCCGGTTCGATCATCTCAACCTCTTCCACCAGTGGGTTGTACTTGCCGCGTACATGTTTCTTCAGAAGCACTGTCGTCTTTGAACCATGATGGCAGTGATTGTCCCGAGGATGATCGTCTTTGATGGACAAACATCCGTTCGTGTGGAGTCTTATTGGTTGCGGTGCAAAGAAGTGATCGAATGCTGTGTAAAGACTGCGTTAAAACATTCTCTCACATTTCTACAGCCATGTTCTTGGTTTTCAGTGCAAGACGTATTGTTTGCCATAGCGTTCCATTTAAGCGTTCTACTTGTCCATTACATTGAGGATTGTACGGTGCTGACCGGCTAGTGGCAATTCCTTTTTCGTTTAAGAAGTCTTTTAATTCTCTGGACATAAACGCAGCTCCTTGATCTGTATGTATCATACTTGGCATTCCAAACATTGAGAATAATTCCGTTAAACTTTTGATAATACTGTCTGAGCTTGTGTCTTTGCAGGGGTATGCAAACGGGAATCTTGAATATTCATCAATTATTGTAAGTACCTATATGTATATTTGTTTGCGGTGGAAGATGGTATTGGTCCTTTAAAATCTAGAGATAAACGTTCGAAAGGTGTTGTTGCTTTTATCAAATTGCCGATTAAATTTCTATTGAATCTTGGTTTTTCTTCGGCACATACTTTGCAAGACAGAACAATGCGTTTTACCTCTTCCGCTGAATATGGAAGATTTTTGCATCTTACCCAATGTATCATTCTTGTTACTCCTGGATGGCACAAAGATTCGTGTAATCTCATAACATCATTACTATTTGTATTAGCACATACTGCTTTAGTACGTGACAGAGCATCGGCTACAATGTTTTCTTTTCCGCATCGATATTTAATGTCTATCTTTGTACGATTCTCTAATGACCTATTTAATACTTGCAATGTTAATACGCACTTTAGTACAAAATAAACAAGCATCCCGATCACACGTTTCGTTTTCTTTAAAAGCGACTCCAAACCACTATAACCCGTACTGCGCTGATCATATGGTCGCTATTCGGCCGGATGGGATTTGCACTAGCGGTCGACGTCGCCCGGCAACAGAACAAAAGAACTGCATTCCTGAGTTATCGAAGTGAAAAAACAAGTGATTTGTCGTATTCTAAATGCGTTTATGGAATATTGTGATTTAGATTGACTTTGTTATTGACATTTAAAACATTTCATAGTGATTTTATTATGGTGAAGAGACTTTGTATCAAACTTTGAAGAAGTTTATCTACGTACCAAACTATGGAAGAAAGTTTACGCACTATGGAAGAATTACGGATTATAGAAAACATAGCAAGTCAGTTAAAAAAGACGCAAACCAATCTCAAAAAGTGTCCAAAAACAAGGCTAACAAAGGGATACATAGAAAGTAAGTTAGAATGTATAAATGGATACTGGAATAGTTTTGTGGAGGCCCATTCTTCATTAGTAAAAGTACTTACGAAAGAACAATGTGTTAAAGTACCATATTTGGCAAACAATGATTACGATACTATTGAAGAAGAATATCTGTGTCTCAAGGCGGATTTAAAGGATTTATTGGAGGGATTAACACAACCAAGTACAACACAGTCAGTGAGCGGATGGCAACCAAAAGCCTCAAATTTGAGTTGTGCCAAATTACCGAAAATAGAACTCCCCACTTTTTCTGGCCAGTATGAACATTGGGCTAACTATGAAGACTTATTTACATCCCTTGTGCATAACGACAAATCATTAAGTAAGGTGCAGAAACTACACTATTTGAAGGCGAGTGTCACTGGTGAGGCTGAGGCGTTATTGAGGCATATTCAGGTGACTGAAACAAATTATGACCAAGCTCGTGAAGTTCTTAAAAATCGTTATGGCAATAAACGATTGGTTGTGAACTCTTTGCTGAAAAGATTATTTGGACAAAAAAGGTGTACTACACAGACAGCCAGTCAAATTAAAACGATTTTAGATACTACTGAAGAGTGTTTGAATGGACTTGTAAATGAAGGACTTTTTATTACTTCCTGGGATCCAATCATAATATATCACGTAGTACAGAAATTTGACTTGGAGACTCACAAAGCTTGGGAAGAATATTCTTATAACCTCAAACAAGATGAGCTACCTACCTGGAGGGATCTTAAACAATTTTTGGAGGGTAAATTTCGAACATTGGAGCTGGTTACTACTACGAACACACCGTCAACACCAAGGGATAGGAACCAAACACACAAAAGCAAGTCATTTCACGTTGCAACACCGTCGTCGGATCAGACCTGCACCAACTGTGGTGAAAACCATACTTTAAGCCACTGTAAAGTGTTTGGTAAACTGCAGCCTCAGGAGAGAAATGAATTTGTAAAAAACAAAAACTTGTGTTTCAACTGCCTGGTTGGGGGTCATTCAGCGTGGAAATGTCGTGTGCCAGTTTCATGTCGTATATGTAAAAGAAGACATCACACTTTACTTCATGAAAAGAGAGATTCCAAAGATACAAATAATGTACAAGCTCACCACAGCCAACTAGATGATACTGAAGACGAACACAAAGAAGACGAAGAAACAAACGACGCAATAGCTACTCATTTCGCAGCGAAGAAATCCACAGCCTTGCTTGCTACGGCATTGGTACCTGTAAGAGATGAGAAAGGACACGTAACAATATTGCGCGCGTTAGTAGATCAGGGATCACAGGCGAATTTTATCAGTGAAAGAGCAGCACAGACGTTAAGAACCAAGAGAATGCCAGCTAAGGGAAACATCACAGGTGTGGGTTCAACAAAGACAACCGTTAAGCACGTAGTCCAACTCGAGATCTTATCAAGATACGACGACGCATTTAAACTAGATATTAAAGCATATGTTATGGCTACACAATTGACGACACACCTTCCAACGAAAACAATAAAGATGCCTAATAACAACTGGAAACACTTACGAGGACTTACCTTAGCTGACCCCAACTTTTACGAAGTAGGAAGAATCGACCTTCTTCTCGGTGTTGAAGTTTGCTCCCAAATTTTGAAGAGTGATTTAATCAAGGGTCCACCAGGTTCACCATGCGCACAACATACAAGCCTTGGTTGGATCTTATTTGGGGCAATACAAGACGCAGCTTCCTCTGAAGAAATAATTGTCATGCATCATCATCTTGACTTGGATAACATGCTCAAGAATTTTTGGGAAATAGAGCCTGACACGAAGAAAAAGTATACAAAGGAGGAAAAGGCATGTGAACGACTATTTGAAGAAAACCATACCAGAAATGAAGAAGGAAGATATGTGGTAAAACTTCCATTTAAATCAGAAATACCTAAATCACAAGAAGGAAACACTAGAGAAATTGCTATGAGAAGATTGAGACAGTTAGAAGGACGTTTTAGAAAAGATGTGGCTTTGAAAGAAGAATACAGTAAAGTGTTAGAGGAATATAAAACATTAAATCATTTAAAAGAAGTGCCAGGCAATGAAATGGAAAATCCAGCAGTTTATCTTCCTCACCACGCGGTTCTAAGATATGACAAGGACACGTCTAAAGTCCGTATCGTTTTTGATGCATCTTCAAAGGGATCAAACCATATATCCCTTAATGACGAATTGATGGTAGGACCACAAATACAAGAGGATATGAGATCAATCATAATGAGATGGAGAATGAAACGATATTGCTATACCGCAGACGTTCAAATGATGTATAGGCAAATTCTAGTAACAAAAGAAGACACAGATTACCAACGCATACTCTGGCCAGACAGCACTGGAACAATAAGGGATTATCGCCTTCTAAGAGTTACTTTCGGAACAGCATGCGCTCCATACTTAGCTGTGAAGACACTCCAACAGATGGCAAAGGATGAAGGTCAACATCATCCAGTGGCTGCTAAAACAATCCACGAAGACTTTTTTATGGATGACCTGATGTCTGGTCATGATACTGTACCTGAAGCAGTAGACACTGCAAAAAATATCATTGCTATTCTAGAGAGAGGAGGAATGATCTTACAGAAGTGGACGTCTAACAATCCAGAGTTCCTGAAACAAATCGAACCATCGAAGAGAAGTTCAAAGGTGAGCGTAGACCTCAAGGTGGATGGGACAACGAAGGCTCTTGGTGTTTCCTGGAACATAGGTGAAGACAAATTTCAATATCATCTTCAGCAATTCCCATCAAATAATGTAATGACTAAAAGATCAATATTAGCAGAGATCCAACGCCTCTTCGATCCACTCGGCTGGCTCGCTCCTTCTCTGCTACCTGCAAAAATAGTGATACAAAATTTATGGCTGAAGGGGGTCGGCTGGGACGATGAGCTTGATTCTGAAACAAAAGAAGAATGGATTAATATAAGAAACAATTATGATCATCTGAAAGAGATACAATTAAAAAGATGGATGTACACTACACAAAATAATTTGGAAGAAGTCACAGTACATGGGTTCTGCGACGCGTCTAATAAGGCATTTGGGGCGGTTGCTTACCTTAGGGCTCGGGATGACGATGGAGAGATCAAGATCAGTCTGATTGCAGCACGAACACGAGTCGCACCAGTTAGGCCAATCTCCGTGCCAAGATTGGAGTTATGTGGCGCAGTCCTTTTGTCACAGCTGTTGAAACAAATAAGTGAAGCTACTCGAATACCTCAAAGCCAATTTTTCGCTTGGACTGATTCCACAATAGTTTTATCATGGTTAGAAGGAGATCCAGCCCGATGGCAAACTTTCGTGAGAAACAGAGTGATAACAATTCAGGATAATATTGGAAACAAGTGGTTTCACGTCCGGTCCGATGAGAATCCCGCAGATCTTGCATCTAGAGGCACGTTGTTATCAGATTTGAGACATAACATGTTATGGTGGCAAGGTCCAGATTGGCTAAAAAATGAAGAAATACCTGTAAATAAATTAAAGAATTTAACAACTGAGTTAGAAATGAGAAGAAATGTCTGTGCTAATACTAAAATACAAGAAAATGATATAGAAGAAAAATGTTTACTTACCAAATTTGAAAATTTTGAGACGTTAACTGAACTGTTGAAAACAATCACTTATTGCAAAAGATTTCTGAAATACAAAAATTATATCAATAGAAGTTTAGACGGTCCAATGACAACTGAAGAATTAAATAGCGCACTACACATTTGCATCAAAATTGTACAGAGAGAAACATTTGAAGAAGAAATTGAAGATTTACAGAAGAACGGCAGAGTCAAAAGAAAAAGCAATCTGAAATCATTGCATCCGTTTATAGATTCAAGCAATATCCTTAGGGTGGGCGGTAGAATCCGTCATGCCAACTTAGACGAATATAAGAAGCACCCTATTATATTGAATACCAAGAACGCTTTGACGTCACTAATTGTAGCAGATGCTCATGCTAAAACCCTTCACGGTGGAATTCCGCTCATGTTGACTTACCTGCGAGAGAAATATTGGGTAATCAATGCAAAACGAGCGGTCAAAGCCTGTATTCATAAATGTTTGATATGTGCCAAACAAAGTGCCGCCACAAGGACGCAATTGATGGGAGACTTACCGAGAGAGAGAGTAAATCCAGCTAGAGTCTTCTGTAACAGCGGCGTGGATTTTGCGGGCCCCTATCAGGTGCTAATGTCTAGAGGAAGAGGTGCAAAGACCAGTAAGAGCTATATTGCAATTTTTGTGTGCCTGGCCACAAAGGCCATACACCTAGAACTTGTGGGTGACTTAACCTCCGAAGCTTTTATAGGAGCCTTTAAGAGATTTGTGGCTAGGAGAGGTAAATGTACAAACTTGTGGAGTGACCAGGGACGTAATTTTGTTGGTGCTAACAAGGAATTGTCACTTGAATGGAAGGAAGCCAAGTTAGAATTTGAAGGAGAAATTGCAGAAAAACTGGCTTTAGATGGCACCCAGTGGCACTTTATTCCAGCCTATAGTCCAAATTTCGGTGGCCTCTGGGAAGCGGGTGTTAAGTCCCTTAAGTATCACTTAAAAAGAATTCTAAACACCCACCTGACATACGAAGAAATGTGTACAATATTATGCCAGGTCGAGGCCTGTCTGAATTCCCGACCTCTGTGTCCAGTGGATGATACAAATCCAGATAGTTTAGAGATTCTTACACCGGGACACTTCTTGATAGGAGAGGCTCCCACCACAGTACCTTCTCCAATGCAACAATTTACCTCGATGAGTCATTTGACCCGATGGCGTTATACACAGAAACTTCTGAACCAATTTTGGATAAGGTGGCAAGACGAATACTTGTGTCGGCTCCAACGAAGACCGAAATGGCTGAAGAAAGTTGAAGAGTTTAATATCGGTCAAATTGTTCTTATCAAGACAGATGGGTTGCCTCCTGGAAAATGGTTTCTTGGACGAATCATGGAGAAACACCCTGGGACGGACGGGATAACCAGAGTTTACAGTGTCAAAAGCGGGGATAAGATTGTAAAAAGACCCATTACCAAACTTTGCCTTTTGCCAATCGACACTGAAACTTAAATCGATGTTTAATTTAATAATTTGATCAAATTGAGGACTTATCTTTATTAATTTATAACTTAGTTGATTTTGAATGGCCAATTTTGCATGCAGATTTTCATCTTGTTAAAATGTATTTTGTTGTTAACATTAATACATTATTAGCATAGCATAAAGCAATTAGTATTTGTTTCTATGTTCTTATAGTGTTTACAATTTGTTATAGTTAATTCTATATTCAATTTTGTATTCATTTTAAAATTTGCATGCGTAGTATAATTTTTATATGTTATTTAAAGGCCTTTTGCAGCCCTTTGGTGGGCGGTATGTACGATTCTCTAATGACCTATTTAATACTTGCAATGTTAATACGCACTTTAGTACAAAATAAACAAGCATCCCGATCACACGTTTCGTTTTCTTTAAAAGCGACTCCAAACCACTATAACCCATACTGCGCTGATCAATCTTATAGTTGGCAAGTTCCATACGGCATCTCTGAATTTTCTCATTCTTTATCTTACTTGCATGTCCATTCATCATAAACGCCACTGATTTTTGTTCAGTTATAAGATAGCATTGCCGTCCGAGTACGTAGTGTTTCCATTTCTTTAGGCTTTCGATGAATGCACATGCTTCTTTCTCAATAGAAGGAAATTTTTGTTCACTTTCACTTAATGTTCGTGAGAAAAATGCTACAGGTCTTTCGTTTTGAGTTAATGATGCAGCTATTGAGTGTGCTGATGCATCAGTTTCGATTGTGAATGGCTCCTTTGGATCAATTGCAGAAAGAGAAGCTTTTGATATGATTTGCTTCATGTTCTGAAAAGCTGCAATTTGTTTATCGTTTAGTGGATATACTTCTACATCAATTAATGCTCGTAGTTTGTTCGAAAAATCTGGTAGGTACCCATTTTGAATAATGTGAGAAAAGAGCAATGGTACGTCTTAAAGCAGCTGAATCATGTGGCACCGGCATTTCTAATAAGGGAGCTAAACGGTCTTTGTCCGGTTTAACCACTCCATCGTTAATGTTATATCCTAGTATGTTGAGGTTCCTCACTGAAAATTCGCTCTTGTTTTTGTTGATGGTAAGGTTATATTTTTCAGCAATCTCCATGAATTTGGTCAGTTTTTGATCATGGTCTTCCTGATTTACTCCACAAATTGTAATATCATCTAAGTACGAGTAAACACTATCCAGATTTGACAGTTGCAGAATCGAATCAATCGTTCTTTGGAAGCAAGCTACGCCGTTTGTAACTCCAAAAGGTATACGACACCATTGATACAAATTTCCTGCTGCTTCAAAAGCCGTCATTGGCTTATTCGTTGCAATTATCGGTATTTGATGATAAGCTGATTTTAAATCAACATTGCTGAAAACCTTGAACTTGGATACCTTGGAAACCAAATCTTCAATACCGAAGAGGGTAGGCGTCTAAATAGGTGAATTTATTGACAGTTTGTGAGTAGTCAATGCACATTCGTTTCTTGTGGTGAGAGCCAGACGTTACAACAAGTACCTGCGAACGCCATGAAGTACTCTTTTCTATTATTCCGTCTAACAACAGTTTCTTTATTTCAGTTTCTATAAATGCTTGGTCACCAGGTGTATATCTGCGAGATTTGATAGCGATTGGCTTACAGTCAGTTGTTAAGTTCTCAAATAAATTGACAGGTTCTATGTTTGCTGGTCCTAATACACACAGTCTGAGCTTAGGCTGGGTTCCACCAAACACTATGGTCAGCTCGGCATGATGTTTTAGAATGTCATGACCCAATATCACTTGAGTGCATAGATCCCTCATCACTCGCAACGGAGTATTTGGCATTTCATGGTCGTTTATCTGAACAGATGCATAACATATTTCTTTAATATCTTCTTGTAAGGTCGAGGAGGCCATCAAAACTTTTTATTCCATGGTTTTGTTTCCAGTCCATACTGCCGTATCACGTCCTTATCAATAAAACTGGCAGTACTTCCAGTGTCTATTAAGGCTTTTACTGGTACTCCATTGACGTGAATTGAAATGATACATTTCTGAAAACCAGCTGTTGATGCCAATTGGATACATGAAGCGGTGTCATCACCCTTTTGAGTCGTTGTTGAGGTAATTGGGCTTTTGCAAACTTTTGCAAAATGGCCGGTTTTGCCACATTTTAAGCAGCTAGCATTTGCGGCAGGACAAAAACGGCGAGGATTTCTTGATTTGCCACAAAAATAGCATGCGCTCTGATTTAAGCTTCGGTTCAAGTTACTTGCAGCGGCAAAGGGTGTTTCTACAGATTGAGATGCTTAACCCGCTGTTTGAATTTTAGCTGACTCTAAGGCTCTCGCTTGATTACCTGCTTCCTCCAAACTCAGCATCTAATTGTCCAGTAATCGTTGTCGTATGTCCGGGGATGTTAATCCGGCAATGAATGCATCCCTAATAAACGCCTTCTCGTTCTCAATGGTTTTAGTGTCCTTGAATTGACAGTCTTTGCTTAATAAATGTAGAGCCTGTATATACTGGTCGATAGTTTCGCTTGCCTGCTGTTTCCTTGTTGCTAAGTTATATCTCGCAAAAATTACACTTTTTGGCTTTACAAATAATGCTTCTAATGTTTTTATGGCCTCTGTGTATTCCTCGCAGTGTTCTATGTACTTATACAAATCCGATGAGATAAAATTAACTAACAGTTGTAGTTTCGATGATTCTGAAGGCTTTTGCTCGTTTGCTCCGAGAAAATTTTCAAATGTTTTCTTCCAATGTAACCACTGTGACGAAATATCGTTAGTTTGCCCCGTCAACGCGGGGTCTCCGTCGAACCGCTCTGGCCGGAGATACTTTTCCATGTTTCTAGAGTCTGATTAAATACGATTACATGTGGAATAATTGTTGTAATAAAACAGCCCTGTTTACAGAGTGTAGGGTTTATTCCACATGACGTGACATATCGAGACATCACGATGACAGGATAAACATGTCAATATTGAACACAAAGCAACTCCTTACCAGTGAGTTGTAAGTAGTAATTAGAGATGCGCATAATATA
This sequence comes from Eupithecia subumbrata, assembly GCA_949316285.1. Lineage (NCBI taxonomy): Eukaryota > Metazoa > Arthropoda > Insecta > Lepidoptera > Geometridae > Eupithecia > Eupithecia subumbrata. The sequence continues at coordinate 15,843,215 of OX438650.1, read as the reverse complement.
TAACTTTAATGAAAAGAGTGATATATATCTATTTGATCTAAAGATATATATCACTCATTTCGCTATTTCGCTCATTTAGCTAAGTGGATCAATGATCACATTGATGTAGTCTCGGCTAGGTAGCTATCTCTCTCTCTCACGTTGTATTTGACATCGTGCATTTCGCTCTATCAAGTCATTCTTATTGAATCGCTCATTCGCTCAGCAATTTTCAAAGTTCGAAAATGAATGTTATTTTAAATGAACTAAGATTTATTTTAATTTTGAAACCAAGGTGAGCGAGAGATACGTTAGCTCAGTTGAAAGGATATATATCTTCTTTATCTTGCACTCATGAGCTACCCAACTCTGGCACTCCTTTTCCAAGCCGACATTGTATTTTGATATTATTTACACAGATCTCTCTATTCCTAATTATATCACAACACTAAAAAAATAAGGTTAAAATGTACCTATCTACACTACTAACTTACTACATACTTGTCTTTACACAACAAAAATAATTGTTTTATATGTTAATTTACACTAAGACATTAAAACTTCCAAAATTACTTCCGAAAACCGATCGATCAAACAGTAAACGTTCAAACTGATTACTTCCAAATCAATTGCAGTCAAACCATTTTTGCATAAATTATAGGCCTGAACCGAGGTAACACGTTGTATTTGACATCGTGCATCTCGCTTTATCATATCAATCAGAATGAATCGCTCGGTCGTCTTCGCTCGCTCATTCGCTCAGAAATGAGCGAAAGATATAGTTGAAACCAAGGTGAGCGAGAGATACAGTCGCTCAGTTGAAAGGATATATATCTTTTTTATCTTTCACTCATGAGCTACCCAAGCCTAGTAGTAATAGTAGTTCAATGCTCCTTACTCTTGGTGGTAGGTACAAGAAATAATTCGAATTTAACTCCAAAGTAGTATTTAGCTCTTAGTTAACCGTGTTAACCTAGCCTGGTGCAAGTGGGCCTTAGACAATGAATCATGGTTTTTTATTAAAAAATCTACCGCCCGCATGAAAATTATGATTTCCACGCGGACGAAGCCGCGCAAAGATCCTATCTATGACTACGTTCCGAAGCCGCGGGTTTTATATTCTTTTTGGCCGCGCGGGGCCACTTTCTGTGATTTCCGAGCATTCTCCTAGACCATGGGTCGGCAGACTTACCAACCAAATGAGCCAAATATCAAGTTCGTAAATTTTCCCATGCCTTCAAAGAGCCGCAACATGAATTTTATTAGTCTAATAATTAGAGTCTAATTTGCTTCATGCTACAAATCTTTATAAAAATATACTGACACTATTACAGTTATAAAACATGTAAGAAATGAAAAATATATTTATTAACATATAGATGAAAAATATATTTATATCCATCAAATTGTGATGTCGAAATTTGAAAAGATACCTACAGGGTCATGTGGGGTATCAAATGAAAGGTATCAATTTGTACATTTCAAAGCAGTTCTCGAAATTTCTGTAGGTTTCATATTTTTTGAAATATTTCGAAAATAGTCGTAATATTACCCATTCCCACCAAAGATTGCAGAGCGATCTTTCTGAAATGGACGTTTGTAGAAATAGATCTAAATTTTACAGGAAAAATAATAGAGAAGTTCGTTGAACGAACATTTTTTGAAAAATGGTAAAAAAGGAGGGGGGGGGGTGTTTTTAAAACAGGGGGATACCTACCTCACTACCGGTACTCACCGGTTGGGTTATCAAATGAAAGGTTTACACGTTTCAAAACATTTTTTGAAATTTCTGTAGAGTACACTTTTTGAATTATTTTGAATAAAGTCAATAAATTGGCTTAATCTCGCAGAGCGATCCATCTAAAATGTAGTTTGGTAAGTACATACTATTTTAAGGTAGGTATTCATCAAATAGCGATCGGCAAACGTTCGAAACTCTCCGCGCGCGAGTTACACTCGCACTTGACGTTCTTGTTTTTTAGGTGTTTTATTTGTGCTAAGGCGGCGCAGTTACGCAGTGAGTGAGTTGTAAGAGCCATATAATCCTATGGCAAGAGCCGCATGCGGCTCGCGAGCCGCGGTCTGCCGACCCATGTCCTAGACCAAGGAACATTATACTCTATGGGAGAAGAAGACCAACGTCATACTTTAAAAGTGGTTCGCTTTTGAGACACTAGCGCCGCCATCGTAACCCTCCTGTAAACTTTTTGACAGAGCAAAATGGCGGGATATTTAAATCATTGTAAATGGCGGGATATTTGAATTCCATTTACACCTACTGTACTACAGGTGATATGGAATGAACTACAAATGTTCTTGTGTATTTCTGACCCTAGAATGGGCCAGAAACACAAGAAGGTTTGTAGCCCACGCCGCCGCCTTAATAAAAAGTAAGGAATAATTCAAAATAAAATTGAACACACTATGTTATATGTTGTAAGTTTGTATTTACTTCTATAAGCTTACACATTTTAAACAATGTAAATTTTATAAAATACATTGTTAGGAAATTTAAACAAAATGATTATTAAATAATAAATTACCTACACTACAACACGCCGTTTGAAAAGGATGATGATTTGATGATTTTGTAGCTAGATTGTGATCATCAACATCATGAAGAATGGCATATCTATGCAATTTTCTTGAAACCAAATCAATAAATGCACTCTTTTCAAATGATCTTCACACAACATTTTGTGACTTCTGTATAGCTTTTGGTGAAGATCATTACTTGACCAGTTTTCATCAGGGTGAATAAATTTGGCCCATGCTTCGACTCTGAAATAAAGAAAATTTTTGTTAGTTTCCTTCTTGCACCAGTACCTAATGGTAAAACTTACTATTTCCTAGAGAAAGCCAAATTTAATACGCAATTAGGACCAATATAATTCTAATCAAAATAGCGCGGAAGTTTTAGCGACACTTCAAGAAAAATATGAAAGAAACCAAGACATACTGGCGAACGTTCCAGCCTCCAGGTTTTGGAAAATGACTCATATAAAGATTCGGATGTTTTGATGTTGATTTCCCGCATTTTGCACATCGTCTTGGCGTGTCTTTCATAATTACAAATGGCACAATATCCACAAACAACACGTATTATTAAGCAATCCCAATAACAATACAAACAAAGTAAAACTTACTTTTGGACTTTTGAATAATTTTTGCAGGTAGACTTGACATTTTCTAGTTGTTGTACGTGGTGTTACCATTTCATAAAATTTATACTGACGATTTTTCCTGTGAATAGCAACATTACTTGTGACCCAGTTTTGCCGCCATCCAATCATAGCGCGTTGATGGGGCCTGTCCTAGACACAGATAGACTAGACCACAGCAAACCATAGATAAGTAGAAACCGAAACCTTTTTGAAATGAATGATGAAGCGAAGCCATGAATTTTGAAGTTTTCTTTCTCGTTCGGTCGTCGTTCTCGCTCACTCTAGTTTGTCTCTTTTTCGTTCACTCGTAAAGAAAGCAGCGATCGGCTTTGGAAGGAAAATGCCGGTGGAAATCATTTTTTTAATTTTTCGATACTCTTCGTAACACAAACTGAAAAGCTCTACAATCTCTAAGAATTTCCATTACCTTCGTTATGAGCTATACGTTAAAAGCTATTCTTTTCGTAGTTGTAAATGTGATGCTAAATTGAAATGCAGGCTTGTGTCAAATCAATATGGCCCTCAAACTTGGAAAATGTAGGCTTTGCCTCAAACTCGGGGACTTCTTCTCCATCTTCGCCTCGGATAACGATGTCCAGCTATCTGAGATGGTCATGGCATGTTCCAGGATAAAGGTAAGTTTGCGTTAGGACCTCTGAAGAGAATGGTTGATCGTCGTCTTGATTGAAATTCGATTCTTCGTCGGTACCAAGATCTCTCTTGTGCCTCAAGTATTTGGAATGGAAACGTAGAACAACCGTTCCATAAGTCCATTAGGTACGTCTATTGAGCTAAAGCAAACAGATTTTTTGATGATGAAGATAACGTTAATACCTAGGTACCTACCAAGTTATAAAACATGAATTGATATGACTTAGGTAATAGAAAGATATTTCTTATCTGCACACTAATCTCCTCTCATTCAATATTTCAAATGTGTACAACCCCTGGTGCAGTGGGCGAAGTTCCGCCTGAAACGCGGAAGGTTGTGGGTTCGATTTCCGCCGCGGGACAATTTTTTGTAATTATCATAAAATCTGCAGGTAATAATATTGTTATTCCGTTTATTATACTTATTCCGAGTATAAACCAGCTTCTACCTGAGCATACGCACGCATTTCTCCAGTGTAAAAAGTAGCCCACACGTTAATCAAGGTTAAGAACAAGATGTATGCAAAATTTTAGCTTGATCCGTTTGACAGCTTTGTCATGAGAAGGTAACAAATATCCAAGCAAACATAGAAACTTTCGTATTTATAATTAAGTGTGACCTTATCACAAGCTCTGGGTTGGAGTGGTGTTTACAGGATGCAGCCACACACAAGGCAAAAAAGACTTTATGCATATTTAATATATATATTTTGTTATGGTAGCGTGGAGGGGGTCACTAAGTGAAAACGAAAAAGTGTTGTCTTACCTAATTGTGTACAAAATTCTATTCATCCATTTAAAACTTTTGTATTATAAATTAGAACCGTTATTTATATGTATGTGTGCAATAAGTGTAGTCTACATAAGGCTGGAATACACATGCTACTAGTAGAACAAAAGCATGCTTATTTTAAGCAGAAGCTGCTTAGTAGCATACAATAAAGGTCAGACCGCACTTGAGCGGCGGCACGGCACAAAAATGTCAGTCGTGGCAAGATTTCATGAAAGATGGATGTCATTAAAGATGAAGAGTTATAAAATTTGGTTGGAAATAAATACAATAATGTACTAAAAAATCTACCAAATATTATTTCTTCTGGTTGGTTCATAAAATATTCAGTTTCTAAATCATCAGCTTCGTAAAACTGACTATAAATCGTATAACTGACTAGAAAATTGCCGCGCTGCGCCGCGAGCTGCAACCGCACTTGAGCGGCGCGGCAAAATATTGTGGGACCCAAATCTGCAGCGCCGCGCCGCGCCGCTCAAGTGCGGTTGGCTTCATTGAAATCAATAGAAAGAATATTTTGCCGCGTGGTGCCGCGCCGCGCCGCTCAAGTGCGGTTGGCTTCATTGAAATTAATAGAAAGAATATTTGGCCGCGTGGTGCCGCGCCGCGGCCGCTCAAGTGCGGTTTGACCTTTCGCATGATAATATGTGTCTATGAAAAAAGCATGTTTATAAAAAAGTATGCTACAATCGCAAGCTGTTCTATTTCTTTGTTTATCCTAATAAGCATGCAGTGTGAGGCGGGGGGGCTAGAAAGCATGTCGAATGCATTCTCTGTAAGCACGCTTCTTGAGTGCATGCTCAATGAGATAAATGGTTCAGTTTTGTTCATAACTTCATAAAAAGTTTCTGGTTGCATTTGCAAATGTTTCCTGGAACCGCCAATATCTTCTTGTCTCAATTCATTTACTAAGCAATCACTTGCTCGCAGATGTCTGCTAATCCCGCTAAATGAGCACATGTATCACAGGTGTGCTTGAAAGAAGAAACATCATAAGTATGCATCTGAGGACTACATTATCATAAGCAAATGTACACATACACACCCCCAGAGCTTTAAAAGAGCATACTACCTAGTAGCAAACAAGTATGCTTTTCTAATAGCATGTGTATTCCAGGGTTTATAGTAGGTAAATCTAGTTAGCAAAGTACATTCTTAGACAGTTCATATTCCTATAGATGTAGTTATAGGTTTTATTACAGTTTTAGTGATTTGTTATGTATTCTTGTATTTTGTAGTTCTCCATCTTTAATTTCTGTAAGAAATATGTGCATAAAAAAGTAAGAAGTGGTCTGAAATAAAAGAATATTCATATAAGTAAATATCTAATTTTTCTTTCATTCATAGGTATATGATGGAGACGGACTTCCAGATAAAGTGTGTTCTGATTGCGTACAAAAGCTTAGCAGTGCCTACATATTTAAGCAGCAATGTGAGAGGTCTGATCAAGAACTACGGCGAAACTATGTTCCACCCCCAGGTAAGATTTTTGATTCATTGGAGTAACAGCTGAGTAGTAAGTAATCTGTGAACAAAATTTAAAATAATTGTTGTAGGTTTTAGTATCACTCCACCCCCACCAACAAATCGAGAAAGCAGCGACTCTGCCTTTTCAACGCTCACAGACAGCTCGAACCTAAAGTCATCTTTCTCTGAAAATAAAGTAACACCTGCTAGTAGAGGCAGAAAACGAAGCGTTGAGAGTGATGTGTCAATTGGTAGCCGGTCCCAAGAACGGCCAGGTAGCTCCAAACGTGTAGAAGAACTCAAAAAGGCACAAAAACCGAAGCGACCGCGCTACTCCGTCGACTCTGATTACGAAGATAACGGAGCTTCTAGTATTGTCAATGAAACGGACTCAGACGAACCACTCCTCAAAAACGAGCACACATGCCCCCTCTGCCCTAAGACCTTCAAATGGTTGAAAAGTATGAAGATTCACATGGCTCATATACACACAGGAAAGAAAGCCAACTCAAGAGCCCCAGAACAGAATGTCAATATTCCTATAAAGAAAGCAAACAAAAAAGATCTACCAGAAAGTGAAGATGAACAGATAAGCTGTGACAAATGTGATAAGAAATTCAAACTGAAAATCATGCTGAAGCGTCACCAAGAAACTTGTCAAAAGTCACCTGCAAAGGTCGCCTCCACGTCTCCTATGAAGGAGCTGATGATCACGCTTGAGCCGATAGACGCCGTGCCGCAGCGCCCCAAGAAACCCACGTGCGAATATTGCACGGCGCAATTCAAAACTGTCGACAACTTGGAGAAGCACCTGAGAGTGGTCCATGCAGCGACGCGGAAAAAAACAAACAGCGAAACTAAGCAAGGGGGAACGCTGATATGCCTCTATTGCAGTAAAGAGTATGAAGATTACTACGTGTACAGTTCCCATTTCAATGGCTGTCCGATGAAAGAGAACTTTTCCGTTTACCAATGTCCCATGTGTCCGAAAAGCTGCAGTCGCCTCACTGCTTACGTGAGCCACGTGAGGAACTCTCACGGCCACTATCATGGGCATGGCATGGGCAGCGCTGCCAGCACCAGCCCGAAGGTAGAGCCGGAGCTCCGATTGTCCGCGGCGAGCCCGGCCGCGGCGGCCTTCGAGTGCCGCATGTGCAGCAAGAAGCTGGCAACACAGGCGCTGCTGATCGAGCACTTGGCCGCGCACATGTCCACGAGTGTCACGAATGTCGACGAGGACGACACGATCGCAGACGACTTTGATTCAAGGTAAATTTTCACCGTCTCTGTGTTACGTAGCTTAGTTCATATTTATATCAAATTGCCTTAAAATTAATAAAATGGTAGAATGATTGCTTGAATGTTGAGGGCTGTGAATGTTTACTCGGAAAAGTTGTCTGTTAAGAATGTTATTTCAGAGATGCCACTGTAGCCGACGATTCGATGTCGGTCCATTCAGCGCAGAGCTCGCAAGCATCTCAATCGGGCCCCATTAAATGCCGCTATTGCGATAAAGAGTTCACCTACAAAAAGTCTCTTGCGTCGCACGAGCTGAAGCACGCCGAGGAGAATGTGACCGTGAAGCACGAGCCTCCTGACAAAGCGCCGCACGCCGACCTGCTTGCGGAGAAACACGATGTCGCGGACACTGCCAACAACCAGGAATATGATTCCGAATCTAGTCAAGACGAGGGAGAGGAAGATAACACGTGTGATATATGCGAGAAACAGTTCTCCTACAAACGGCTGCTAATACAACACAAGCGAACGAAACACACAATGGTGGCGGGGATGAAGCGAGCCAAAATAAGCCTGAAAGATTGCTCAGTAAGGTGTCTGATTTGTGAAGAGGAAATGAAAGTCAGTGTCATCAATGAGCACAATCAGAAGCACATCTCTGTGAATATACGGCCGAGGAACATCTACACTTGCGCGGAGTGTGCTCAGAAGTTCAAGAGTTGCAGCAATCTGGCCAATCACATTAAACTAGTGCACAGGTAACTCATTCTTCTCTTATCAGTTCCAAATGGATAAAGAACTAATTTATGCTATTGCAGCAAATGGATTTTGGATAGACGACCTCCGTGGCGCAGCGGGCGAGGGTCCGCCTGCGACGCAGGAGGTTGCGGGTTCGATTCCCGCCTCGGAACAAATTTGTGTACGATCTGCAGAAATTTGTTCCGTTGGTCTGGGTTTTCTATGCATAATAAAAAATATTTATTGTATTAAGTATATCAGTTATCTAGTTCCCATAACACAAGCTCTGCTTAGTTTGGGGCTAGATAATGCTGTGTGAATTGACATTATTATTATTATTTATTACTTACGCAAAGTAAATATTTTCTGTGTATTTCAGGTTGAAACAACAAGAGGTGCCAAAGCAGTTTGCCGGCGTAGACATGGCGGATTTTTGTGAGGTCGTTGTGACGAAAGCGGAACCTCTGGATGAATCCCAGAGTCACAACGGCTTTGGAGAGGTTAGCTTTGTATTTGGCCTATTTGAAGTGAAAACTTTAGAAAAAAGTGGTCCTAAAGACACTGTTTTTTATAACAGCTGGAGTTAAACGAGTCGAATTTTTTGAGTCGTGAGCTGAAAATGAGTCTCTTCATACAGAAGTCCTGTTTGCGCCACACGGCGGCGCAATATGAATTGTCATTCCAGTGGAATGCATTTGACGCAACTCAACTCAAAACATTACGTTTGTTTGGCCCCAGCATAAACGAAAGTCATTTGTCACACTGGGGTCGCTTATGCCCGCCGAATTATGTAGTTTAAAGATTCATTTCTATAGTGTGGTCGTCATAACCACCCTACTACATAGAACATTTACTATGTACTTCTAACAAATGTGACCATTTCTAGGTTCCGCAGAACGCAGCGCCAGTGGTTAACCTGACCGGGTTCACTTGCCCTATTTGTGGCAAGAAAATGCCGACGCTAGTGTCCCTCAAACGGCACGTCAATTGGCACTCCTTTGTGGGGAACAATCTGGAGTCGAAGCACGAATGTTTCGTGTGTAAAGAGGTAAGACTTTGTGCTAAGAAGAGAAAGAACCTCAAATATGCCTGCACAAGTAAAATCTTGTCTCATAAAGAACCTTTGACTATGAATTTCACTATGTTTTAGTTTAGTAAACCCAAACCAAAAAAAAATTACCACATATTTACGATTCCTTATAAACGATTCCTTTGGGTTAACTTTTAAGATAATGACTTTTTGCAAGTGTACATGCTTTTTTTTGAATTTTTTGACTTTGATTTTAAAAATCACTTCTATGCAACATAGCACTTAAATATAATTTCTAGGATGTAGAACACTAAAAATAAGTTACTGCACACGTTTATTGTCGATTTCTCAGTAAAACTTTTAATTTCAGACATTCAAGTTCAAAGGTCACTTCAAGATCCACATGCGCAAGCACTACAGGGACCCCAACATCGACGCATCCTTCCTCACGTGCAACATCTGCCAGCGCCGCAGCAAGCATCTCCGCGCGGCCCAGGCGCACATGAACTGGCACAAGCAGACCCGCTTCCAGACTAAAGACTACCAGTGCTCAATATGCAAGCGAGTCTTCCAGTACAGGAAGGTATATCTCTCACACATGGCCGTCCATTACAAGAAGGGCGAGAGCGGACAGAACACGGTGGTCGGCGATATGGTCCCGAACAACCTTGATAAAGCTAAGTATGACGGCACCTTCACCTGCCAGCTCTGCGGGAAGGTCTGCGACTCTGAAAACTCTTTAAAATGTCACTCCAGCTGGCACAGGTCCAAGACGCTGCTGTACGGAGCGCGCCACGAGTGCCAAATGTGCAATCTCCAATTCACGAACAAGCGTCATTTAGAGCTCCACACGCGCTCCCATTATGAGGATCCCAACGGTGAGTTCAAGTGCAATATTTGCGGCAAGGGCTTCATAGATGAGGAGTATCACAGGAGACACGTCAAGGGACACAACTTCGATCACCAATCTCACAAGAAGCGAATAGAGAAGCTGAGGAAAGGGAAGGTGAAGTGTCCGATCTGCGACCGGTACTATCCGGATCTGGTGCACCTGATCCGCCATCTCCGCCGCACGCACCCCGAGAGCAAGATGATCAAGGAGGACCCCGACGCACCGCCGCCTAAGTACTACAGCTGCAAGCTCTGCGCTAAGTCCTTCTACGACGAGAAACGGTTCAAGAGCCACCAGGAGTCGCATCTCCGCAAGCCCTGCTTCATAAAGTGCAAATTCTGCGGATACAAAAGTATATCGATGAAGAATCATCACCTACACATCAAGCAGAAGCACATGACGAAGAAGTACGTCGAGAATCCGCTGAAGTGTCCGCGGTGTGACGAAGTTTTTGTGTGGGGCTACGCGTTACACCACCATTTGCGCGACGAGCACGGCGTGCAGGAGGACTGGGTGGCGGAGCGCGACGACGCGGCGCTAGAAGGACCACTCAAAGACTTGCAGTGCTCCATCTGCCTCAAGGTCCTCGCCAGCAAGGGCAACTTTGAGCGGCATCTCGACTACCACAACACTTTACGCTGCAACTACTGCTTCGAGTACTTCAGCACGCTGCGTTTCCTCGACGGACACCTCGCTTTCACCTGTGACAAGAAAAACCTCGTCGGTGACACTGATCCCTATCCTAAACGCGTCAAGTGCGAGATCTGCTACAAGGCTTTCGCGTTACAAGTGAAGCTGGACTGCCACCTGCGGACCCAGCACGACATCAAGGTGCAGCGCGACCCGCACGCCGGCAGGCAGGAGCTCGTCTGCGACTACTGCTTCAAAGTATTCGAGAACGAGCACGCGCTCAGCGGGCACAAGGTCTACCACCGCACCATCGGCTACTTCGGCTGCATCTACTGCGAGCGCAAGTTCAACACACAGACCGCCTTCCGTAAACACAAGAACCACCACTTCACCGTTCACAACGTCGAGGAACCCTTTAAGTGCGAGCACTGCGACGAGACGTTTGTCCAGTTCCGGGAGATGATCTACCACATGCGCGACGACCACGGCGACGACAAGGAATGGATCGTGATGCCCAAGGAGTCTATAGAGGAGACCTGCTCTATCTGCCATAAGACCTTCTTCAACATCCACCGGCACATGGACTACCACGAGGAGAACAAGTGCAAGAAGTGTAACGAGTACTTCTATTCCACCGTGGATTATGACAACCATCTGTGCGCTATAGAGAGCGATGCGGAGGAGGCGCCGGGAGTTCCGCGCTCCGACGTCCCCTACCAGGAGTGCACCTTCTGCTTCAAGCCGATCACCAAGAAGGACTCCAAGAAGAAGCACGACATGCTCCACCGCACCTCGGGAGCGATCTCCTGCAGGTTCTGTCATCTCAAGTTCAAAACGCTCGACGCTTTCAACATCCACGCTTTCTCGCACCGCAGCCGCAAGTATACCAAGAAGCCGCTAAAATGCCGCGTCTGCAAGGAACGTTTCATCAAGTACGGGCCGTTTATGAAACACATGAAGGTGGTCCACAAATGCGTTAAGAAGAGCCACTACCGCGCGCTGGTCAAACCCGAACGTTGCGTCATCTGCGGGGAGTTTCTACCCAATCTGCACAACCACTACCGCGCTCACCTTGCCAACCAGTGCCAGTTCTGCAACAAATACTTCATCTCCTCACGTCTCTTCGCGCGGCACCAGTGCGATGTCATCGATGAGGACTCTACCAAAGTCTTCACATCCGACGAAAACATCCAAGCGCTCATCTACTCTTACATGCCTAAAGACTTGAAGGACGATGAGAAGTTCTACGGCTACACAGACGACGAAGAGGAGGTTGAACCTGAAATTTCTCCAGCGATCACCGCAGAGCAGGATAAAAAGCTTAAGAAGGCGATGAACGGGCCGACTAAACGCAAACCGAAGCCGAAACGGCTGACCCAGGAGGCGGAGTACGAGAGGGATCTCCACATGATGGTGCAGTCCCCGATCATATCGGATGTTCTGTCGCTGTACCAGAACGACGACGCTACTGGCGCAAGCTCTCAAACGTTTTTGGGAGAGATTGTTTCTCTCACTGACGAAGATTCGATGGACGTGAATGATGTTGCACCTCCCATTGTCATTATAGACGACGATTAGGCAAATTCTCTAAGTTTTCTTCTCAATGATGAGGTACAAATTCATATAGAATCAAAATGTTTTGTACTACGCAATTCAAACTTAGGTGTCTATCGTAGTAAAAATTGCCATATAGTGATTGATTTTTGTATAAAGGCGCGATTATCACTGCCTATTTTATGAATCTTCATTTGTTTTCTAATTATCATAAGCTATACCTTATAGAATAAGCGTAGTATTGATTGTAAATAACTCGCGCTTATGTGAATTTGTCTAAAAATTTGATTACTGCATGACTTATATAAATTTTATATTATAGTTCCTCTAGGTATAAGCTTACACATCTTTGGATATTTGGGCACTGTAAATGCTAATGTAAATATTTAGCCACCTTTACTGTAAAAGCTCGCATTTACTGGTTAGTAGATACTCTATTCTAGACAAAGGATTACTTAGGGCTTGTACGATATGTACTGGCGAGGCAAAGAGCAAGAAGAGAAGTTTAATATGCCTGGCTATGCCCAACAGTGGATATAAACGGCTGATGATGACGTACGATTTCTGTATGTATGGGTTTAATAGTGGCGATATAGGTATAAGAATTTATAATCTTTAGGTGGTATAAGTAGGGTAGGGTTTTGCACAGGAGATAATCCTGTTTTGTGAAAGTGTTTTCATATTAAAACAATTTTGACAGCTGTGGCGTAAATCACATTCAGTGTTGGCTCGTAGTTATTAGAAAATTATGTCTTAAATTATAGTATTTTTAAATAGATATGCAATAAGATTGTTTTACCAAAATTAGGTAAATGTGATGTTTTGTTCTTGTTCATTAAAATACTGATTATGAAGATTCCCGTGTCGGGCACAATAAAGTATAGAATAAAAAAATAATTTAAGGTAACGATAACTAACGATTCTGCTAATATTTAGAATTTTAGATTAAGTACTTATCTAAATAGGTATATCCAAGGTGTTTGAAGTGTCCACACCGAAGTTACTTTTTGTTGACAGAAGTTTTGCAACACAGCTTTGCTTAGCTTGGGCTACAATTTTCCAGCATTATTCATTGCATTATCATCATCAAGAAACTGATCGGCCGATCATTTTTCAGAGAACTTATCTCAAATCGGCAGTTTCTTCTGAAGTACCACTCAAAGTGAACTTATTTTAGATTAGGTACTTCACTTCCGTGAAGTATACTGTATGAAAACTTCTGACAAAAACGTCAATTGAAATGTGAATGTGCTACAATCTTTTAGAAGAAGACCACGGTACTGTTTTCCACGGTGTGTTGTGTTGGCAAAATGTTGGTTGCTCAACAAAAACTAACTTCAAAGCGGATGCTCCATAATTCCGCGTTAGGAAACCCTTGACTTGTCTATGTACATACATTTCTCCTCGTTGTAGTAAGTAGGTACATAGGTGAAATTTCTATTTTAATTCACACTTCGTTACTTAACACCAGAATTTTATATTTTCATGAGTTCAAAGGTGATTTTAATAATTATTATAGCATAGTTCGATTGTAGCAACAACCCATTAGAAAGCAAGATTGTAGTGGAATTGAAGAATGATAGATAGCTAGTTATGTGGACTCTGTAATTTTATTTTAATAATTTTTCGGTACTTCTGTAAGAGCGACGTGATAATTGTTTCTACTTTTATAAAATTTATCGTAATATTTTTTTTTTGCAACAGTGAACAGATTTTTGGATTTAATTTGTGTGATATGCCTAGTGTGTCAAATATTCGTGAATTGTTATGGAAATAAAAGATAAAACTTTTTTTATTAATTTTATTTAGTCAACATACACCCTTAGAATCCAGTGATTATTTCTGGTAGTTAAAACTAAAGTACAACGGTTGAGATATCAAGACCACTTTTTTTTGATGGTCATATAGGTTTAGTCAGTTTACATTACATAATTCCTTTATGATAAAGCTCGGAAGTAAAATTTCGACTAGTATAAAGAAATACAAATGTCATTGTAGACAGGTAGAGGTATATACAGGGGTCTTTTTGGATGGGGTAGTAAGGAGAGTTGCCTACTTTAACAAAATAAAATTACTCTTGGACTCCTTAAAATGTATAGGAAACGTTTTTTTGCGTTGTTATTTCCTACCTCATTGAGAGTAAAAAAGGTCAAAAGTTTTTGATCAGTTTAAGAAACGGGATTGATTGCCATTAAAAAAAGTTTGTGTAAAATGCCCATTTTCTTGCTAACTGGCATTTTTTTTTGGACATCTGTGACTCCTAAGACCATGTTCCGGTAGCTTAAGTTAAGGTACCTCCCCTTACTGCCACGTCTAAAAAATCCAGTATACATAACGTGACCATTTTTTTGTATATGCGGGACGTCGGACGTCGACGGAACAAAATGTGTTTTTTACATTATTACAAAACGTTGTACCTAATTATGTAAAAAACACATTTTGTTGTTTTACAAGTTTTTTTATTGAAATAAAGTAGGTACGTTACATTACTTCTACCAAAGCAGTATTTTACATTTGTCGGCTGAACAAATCTTTTTTTAACCTCTGGTTTGTTTTTACACCAGACTACCAGTACACGATTTATGTACCTATGTTAATCTTTGTAATCAAAATGGCTTTCAATACTCAGACGCTCAATTGTGTTTTTTCACTTGTCCATATTTTGTTCATTTGAGAAGACTTTCGACAGATGCGTTACTTCCAGGCAGACACAAGACGTACTCAATAATTACATAATATAGAAAAGTTCGTTATGAGGATATTGTTTGCACGGAAGTGCTAATTCCACCCAACGGTTTTCAGCAGTCAAATTCTCAGCATTCCAGTTAGTGATTTTTTGGTCTGTCACATAAAGCTAGAAAAAACGAAAACTTGTCGAAAACTTTAATTTCCTGATCCTTACAAATAAATTCTCGCGTGATCATAAATCCATGACACCTTGTACCTCTTCTTATGTAGGTAGGTTTTTTCGTTAAATTTACCCATTAAATACTTATTGCGTTACTGCGCCTCACTTGTCGCGCGCTACGGCGCTACGCCACGCGTTGTTACGCAAGTACATAATAATTGTAAATGAAATTATCATTTGGTCAGTTTGTGAAAGTGGGAATTTTATGCCTTCGCTGGGGATAGCGGGACTGTCCCGCCCAAAGCGGGACTGTCCCGCCCAAAGCGGGACGTATGGTCACGTTAAGTATACGTTAAATACGTTAAGTATAGCGGGACGTTTCGCTGTAAAGAGTAGTAATATATAGAGAAAGCTGTTCCGCTCATACAAGCATTAAAAGAAAAAACTTTCCAATAATTGCCTTCTTTCAAATAACAGAAATAGTCACCTAATTAAAAAACCGTTAAAGGCATGTTAAGTCGGAACTTCACTTGAGCAGCAGAGAAAGTAAAGTGGCCACATACATTCCAAGACTCAAGACTGTTTTTACAGACTGGTGGTGGATTGGCTGTCTCCAGTGCAGTACCGACCGATTCCCGTTATTCAATAACAATTTACCATCTTGACGGTGTACCCTTTCAATACATAAACACGATATTAACGATATAAATCATTCATTCATCTATTAATTATTACAAAAATAGCTCACCGCTTTATACACAGTTACCGCTAATTTAATTTACAATTTGTTAAAATAATTAATGTTAAAAATAGGTACCGTTAACTAAATTCTTAGTATTATCGTATAATAATTAAGTAGGAAATAAATACAATATAAGAAACAGTTACTAAACTTCGGTAATGTAATAATGCCTATCAAAATACCTTGGTGTCATAGATTAATACGTTTAGAATATTCCTAGCTAGATTTTATTTTACAAGAACATATGCTAAGGTGGACATTACCCCTAACAAGGCAGTTTTGTATGTGCCTCTAATATTGACTTTATGTCAAAGGCACAAAGTATTAATCTACAAACAGTGCATGTTATTATGAGCAAGATGAAAGTTTCTGGCACTATGGGTACAATGAGCCACAATTTAGAGCTATTTTAAATAATAAGGAGTTAACATGATATTTCAGTTTGCTACAATTGGTCCAGGCCAATTACATTAGATTAAGAGGTCATCTTTTGAGCCTATGGTCGATATTGACTAAATTTGTGAAATTATTCATTTCTACTAACTACAACATAAGCAAGAAGCTTCATTCATCAGTCATTTTATAATATTTGAAATGAAATAATCACCTAACTACGGTTAAAGTTATAATGTACCGAAGTTACACTTGATCAACATTAAAATTAAGATAATCCGTATAGTTCCATAATGATGGAAACATTAGGATGCACTCTTATTGGAAGTGGTAAGGAGTGTTAAATCAACTGTTGTCATCTCTAATACATAGTGGTAGGCATGTGACTGTTGTTTCCTACAACACTTCAATACGAACACGCCCTTTAGTCCAGTTTCCCAAGTTAGGTACTATAATTATAACATTTACCTGCACATCAGCTAAACTAAACATTTTAATATAACTAACTAAATATTAGGTGTAAGCCGTTAATAAAATAATTGAAACTATAATAACTTAACAATTATTGCTATACATCAAACTGCTAAATAAAAAATATAAAATATCGACTCTCACTTAGCCAAACACGTATTCTATAACAACCATTTCGTGTAAAGAGCATTACTTTTGTAACAATTCAATCTGACTAGTAAAATGCTCGTAGATGTTTATAATTTGATATGACATGACACATTTTAGGCACTGATTCTATCCCACCTATCTATTGGCACTGCAATCACTTTTCTAAGCCTTGGGCTAACTCCAGTACATACACTGAATTATAAGACAAATTTGAATGGGAAACAAAATAACATAAGATGCTACAAAAAAAATACTGTGTTTATCATATTGCAGTAGATATAAAAATAAAGTGCCTCATTTATTTGAGCCGTAAACTAGGTATTTATTAAATAAAACAATCTAAATTATCAAGTAGATTGTTAACAAATAAGTAAGCACAAAGTATTTACAGTAATCTATAGTGACTAAATTTTTAGTAGACAATTATTTCCTTTTGCTTCAGCATCCATGTAACTAATTCAAAACTTAACTGTTTTTTAATCGAGTGGGTAATGTTACGAGGATTTCGTGCCTATGTTAGTAAGTTAAATGACAGTTAAAACTTAAAAAGTCCGTTTTTGCACTCTTTCACTCTGGTTAATATTGTTCCATAGAAATAAGTTGTCAACAATACACATGCATATCGGAGAGGGATGTTCGGTTTTTTTAAGCGGTTCCCTCCTTTATTTTCGAAGCATTGTGGCATTGTTGGGGGGAGGGCATATACTTAATATACTTATGTCCAGCATAGATAACACTGGTCAACACAATTTTTGTTTCCTTTAATTTTTTTTCTGTTACTGGGTATTTATATGGCCCTGACTATGAAAAAAATACTAGGAGATTGCTAACAGCTTTATTTTTTAAAATATACAGTTTTGTTATTTTGACATAAAAATACAAAAAAATTGTACTTATTGTTAACGAAATTTTTATAAAACACTATCAAATGATCTTTTATAAGATTTCCTTGAATGAACGAGTTTAGGTAGATCTCGTTGCAAACTTCTTCTTTTAAAGTCGTCGAATGTGCAATGGGTATGGATCCGTACTTGTTACCGTTATGAAGCAAAACACACTTTAAACTTCTTTTGCAACTATCTATGAAAAGACGCCAATCACTAGGTTGGTACTTCGTTAAGCCCATCTGTTTCAAAATACCACCAACATCGTTACAAAAAACTAAATCCTCCTCTTGAGAAAAAAACGATAACAGGTTTTTTTCTCGGGTACGATAAAATATGATGTTGGTTTCCGGAGTAAGCAATTTTTTTTCTTTTAAACGAGATGCTAATATTTCCGAAGCTTCTTTCGGTAAGTTTAGATCTCTTACTAAGTCATTTAGTTCTTTCTGATTAAATGGTTGAGGTTCTGAAAGGCTTAATTTGTAGTCTGGATCAGAGTTTTCACTTGATGTATTTCGTTCGGGTTCACAGAGATTTGGATCATCAGAAGATTTAGAAGTGCTAGGTTGTATCTCTCGTGATTTTAATTGAGGTCGTTGAGCAGAAGATAAGTTTGGATATGACCATTTACTTCGATTTCCAGGGTTAATGCCGTTTATTTTCACAACACAGAAGTAGCAGTCGTCATGATGGTTTCGAGGTTTTCGCCAAATCATGGGTGTTACGAACATTATTGCATCTCTTTTTCCATTGGACCATAACCGTAGACATACCACACATTTCTGGCATACAACATGAGGAACCCATGGCTTGTCCTGATTACACAATTTTATTTTAAAGTATTGATGATACGCAGTTTTCACAAAGTCCGATATAGGTTTTCGATATTTTTCAAATATATATTCACCACAAATATAGCAAAAACAATCTGGATTAAGCACACAACGTCTTCTTAACGAAGCCATATCGAAAACAACAACAAAATATATTTTAGTGTGCAATAAAAAACGAAAATCTAAGAAAAAATAGTAAATGAGGGTAGTTAGCTATAACTCAAAAACAAAAGCTGTTAGAGAAATTCTGTTGCCATATTTTAAAAATACGCGCGAATTTGAGATAGAAACAAAAAAAAAATCACAGGAAACAAACAATTTTATTTTTTTTGTTGACCAGTGTAATGATAATGATGAACATACGCGTAGATGTAGAATGTGTTGAGGATTATTCACGGTGGTACTCAGTCCCAGTCATCATCATCACTTATCATTATCAACAATGTCTGTGTTGGAAGCCGGTGTGCATCTTTTTGTTATAACATTGCTCCACAAAAAGTAACTTCGGTGTGCATCATACCTCATTAGTGTTTAACATTAGTGTTTACGAGGTGGTACTCAGTCCCAATGATCATCAAAATCACTTTATCTATTATCAGTTATCACTGATAACCGAACAGACAAGTTATCTTTTCTCTTTGGTTGAAACCAACCAAGCTGAGTATCAATGGTTTCAACCCTTTGCAACTTTGCTTTACTCGAAGTGACTATGGTGTGGATTCTTCGAGAATATAAGTTCAGAAATGTGGTTGTACTCAGTCCCAATCATCATTTATATCACTGTTATGGCTGAGGTCTGAGTAGAAGGGAGGAGTGCTCCACAAAAAGTAAGTTCGGTGCGGTTTTCTTAGATAAGTGTAGGTAGGACGACAGGTGGCATTAGTCGTCCCAATCATCATCAATATCACTGTTATCGCTGAGTTCCGAGTCGGAGGAGTGTATTGCGCGGCTGCGCTCCTCCAACGCCCGCGCCAGCGCGCCGGCGAGCCCGCAGCCGCCCGCGCCGCCGCGCACGCTGCTGTTTGAACTGCTGGTGGACCGGGATACCTCCTGCACACAACAAAATACATTTAGTATTAAATTCTTTATTGCACATACAAGTTAATTCATACACAAAGGCGAGCTTAACCCTAAAAGAGTTTTCTGACAGCAAACCTATGGATATAGGGAACATTTATGAGAAGAGTGTGGATAGATAATGTGTACATACAAGACAGAAAACATTATACAGATAATAATATCGTAAAACCTACATATAAAAATAACATAAACTAAAAGAAAATAAAATACGTAAACTAAACTAAATTATATACTATAATATATACATCTATATATATATTATACATATAAATATCTGCTATGACTGTAGAGAGGGAAAATGCTCTTTTACTTTAGACTTAAATACGCTAAGTGAAGGAATGGCTTGTATAGTCAATATAGAAGTACAGATTACCTCTGCACAATTACCGGTCGCTCAGTGCGCTCGCACATATGGTTGTACATCCGTACCAAAATTTGGAATAAGTGAGTCATATTATTGTGAACAGTTATTGTATTATGCAAAGTCGAGTGTCGTGGAGGGATTTGTATAGACCCAATTCTAGGCAGGTTAAAGCGTGTTCTAAAATCACCAATGAACGAATTACGAACCATTGAAAAAAAAGTCAGTGTAGCACAGATATTATAATACTATACGTGTCAGTTCAGTATACATACCGTTTTCTTGAGCGATATTCCTTTCCTGATATCGCTGAGCAGGTTGCTTCTGCCGTCGTCGACTGGCGGCGGCGGGTCGGTGTTTATTTCTACCCTCTGCAAGAACGAAAATTAACTTTTAATAAGAGTTTGTGGTAAAGCTAGTGCACAAAATACACGATCATTAAAAAATTTCAACACATTGTTCATCTGAATGGACATGCAAAAGCTCTCTGCTGACCCCTTCCGGGAAGCTCTTGATTCTCCTAACTTTATTTATTTTATTTATTTATTTTTATATTTTAGGAAAACTAACAGCTTATTAAATCTTAATATTATGTTAAACTTATTGAGTAACTTAAGCCTACAGTTATCTCTCAAGATCGTCGTAGCCAACCGGCTAACGAATAGATCTTGTGACGCCCCCGGAGCACCTGGAGCAATATCACGTGACTCTAGAGTAACTTCTCTCACATACATACCTTTAGAGTCTTGGATCCAGTCCGTATGCTCTCCATGAGCATGGCTCTCGCGTCGGGGGGCCCGGCCACGGCCGCGTCGGGCGGCAGCGGCGGCGCGGCGGGTGCGGGGGGCGGCGGCGGCGCCAGCGGGGGCGGGGGCGGAGGAGGCGGTGCGACGCCAGGGGGCGGGGGAGGGGGGACTGACGGCGGCGCTGATGTCGGAGCTGGAAGACAATTAACAATTTTTATACAATTTTAAAACTACTACAACGTTACTGACTACCGCAAATGGCTCAGAAGCTCGATTTTAGCATCGCTCTAACTCTTCGAGCGCTCGATGCGGCTTGACCGCTACTGATTTTAACCGAGCCTAGAAATTCCTCTCTAATCCTTTCACCTCTTTGAAGTCGATTACAATCAACTGTCATAAATATCAAATCAGTAACGCATTAGGTCATGACTAATTTATTGTCACTCGAACCGTCAAATAGGAAATAAACGCGTGGTTGAAGTGGGTATAGTAGGTTCGAACTACCAGCTTAGATTTTTTTTAAATGATCTAAGCACAAGGTAGTAATTAAGTAGTAAGTAAACTCACGTTGCGGCGGGCGCGGCGGCGGCGGCGCGCGCGGCACGGACGGCGGCGGCGGCACGGCGCGCGCGGGCGGCGGCGGCGGCGCGCGGGACGCTACAACATGCATTACACTTATTTACATATCAAACTACACAATATTTTGAACATCAGGGGGCGTGTTCATCATCTTATCCTTATCCCACACTAGGTGGGGTCGGCACACATGCTATTTCCTCCACTTTCTTCCTTAAAACCCTTCACACACAGAAACCGTGGCCGGGCCGGAGGCGAATGCGTGCAAGTTTTAATGCGTGAATTTATATGGCGTGTCATCATCATCATCATCATCAACCTAAATTAGTCCACTGCTGGACATAGGCCTCCCCTAATGAGCGCCATAGCGCCCTGTCTTCAGCTTGCCGCATCCAGCATCTGCCTGCAGTCTTTCGCAGATCGTCATCCCACCTGGCCGGAGGGCGTCCTACACTACGTTTGCCGAGTCGTGGTCTCCACTCAAGAACACGTTTGCCCCAGCGGTTGTCGGTTCTTCGCGAGATATGGCCGGCCCACTGCCACTTCAGCTTGCTAATTCTTTGAGCTATGTCGATAACTTTGGTTCTCTGTCGGATGTAATCGTTACGAATTCTGTCCTTCAGAGAGACTCCGAGCATAGCTCTTTCCATAGCTCGCTGAGCGACTTTGAACTGGTGCACCAGCCCTACCGTGAGTGTCCACGTCTCAGCTCCGTAGGTCATGACGGGTAGGACGCACTGATTGAAAACTTTAGTTTTCAAGCATTGCGGTATGGATGACGAGAAGACTCGACGTAGTTTCCCAAACGCTGCCCAGCCTAGCTGGATCCTCCTCTTGGCCTCCTTCTCAAAATTATTTTTACCCAACTGCAGAATTTGCCCAAGGTAAGTATACTCGGAAACAATTTCGAGAAGGTGGCCATGTACGACGACCGGTCCCGGATCAATGAGGCCATTGATCATGACTTTGGTTTTATCCAAATTCATGCCAAGACCGATGCGTCGCGAGGCTGAAGCTAGGCCGTCCAGCATCTGGTTCAGCTCCTCTAGCGACTCCGCCATTAAGACTATGTCATCAGCGAATCGCAGGTGTGAGATGTAGTCGCCGTTTATGTTAATGCCCTTACCATTCCAGTCCAGCGTCTTAAACATATCTTCCAACGTGCTCGTGAACAGTTTCGGGGATATAACATCCCCCTGTCTCACTCCTCTGCGCAGTTGGATGGGTTTAGACTGCTGGCCCTGTACTTGGACACTCATGGTGGCGGCCTCGTAGAGACATCTCAGCACCTCGATATAACGATAGTCTACTTGGCATCGCTGTAAGGATTCCAGAACAGCCCAGGTTTCGACAGAGTCAAAGGCTTTTTCATAGTCCACAAAGGCCAGACACAGAGGCTGATTATACTCTTCGGACTTCTGTATAATCTGCCTCACCGTGTGAATGTGGTCTATGGTGCCAAATCCTCCGCGGAACCCGGCCTGTTCCGGTGGCTGGAACTCGTCGAGTCTCCTGGCGAGACGATTCGTGACCACTCGTGAGAACAGCTTATAGACGTGGCTCAGGAGCGTGATGGGTCTGTAGTTTTTAAGGAGGGTTTTATCTCCTTTCTTAAAAAAGAGCACCACCAAACTCCCGCTCCACGCCTTTGGAGTTCTCCCACTGTGAAGGACGGCGTTGAAGAGGTTCTGTAGCTCCTGTATAACAGGGGCACCTCCAGCTTTCAAAAGCTCTGAAGTTATTCCGTCCTCACCGGGGGCTTTTCCATTTTTAAGCTGCCTCAGAGCTAACACGATCTCGTCTTGACTGATGTCTGGCAGTTCGTCGGTATAGTGGCGTGTCAGGGTGGCTCTAGAATCATGGTCGTCTCGCCGGGAATGGGGGGCATGTGCAGCGTATAAACGGCCATAGAAATCCTCTACCTCGGCGGAGATCTCCGGTTTCGACAATACGGTCCTCCCGTCGTGCGTTTTAAGCTTCGTCAGGTGGCTCCTGCCAAGCTGCTGAGTGAATACTTTGGACCCTCGGTTTCGCTCTATCGCCTCTTCGATGAGGCGTGTGTTGGAGCTCCGAAGGTCGCGCCGTACCATCTTCGCAATTCGCTTGTTCAGGTCTGACCTCTCTAACGAAGACGCTTGAGTGGTTTCCCGTCTTTTTGTCATCAGACCGAGAGTCTCATCCGAGAGTTTGGATTTCTTGCCAGTGCGCTGCTTTTTGCAAAATATATGGCGTGTGTGGTCTCTCATATAAATTCGTATGATACTACCCGCACGCCTTCGCCTGCGGCCCGGCCACTGTTTCTGTGTGTGACGGCTTTAAATACGTTTATACGACACCTGCTCGGAAAGTTGCCTATTCCTTTTCCATTAATAGAATAGAAAGTATGTCTTTGCAGGCCTATAGGAAACCAGGAGGAAAACCTCTATGGAATTTCATTTCTCACGTGTTTTAGCGGGAGGAAAAAGTGTATGGAAATCCATTTCTAACGTGTTATTTTTTTTAATTTCCTAAAAGATCGGCCGGTAGCTATGGTTATTTTCGTTCGGTCAAACGACAAAAAGTTTTTACTCCAAGTCCATTAGGCCTGCTCCGATTTCCGAACAATATTTTGAAAAAAGAACCCAAAGGCTGGCCCGGTCAATGAGGTTTTACCAACATCATTGGGCGCGGTTTCTTCTAAATTTCAATTAATAATTAATTCTGCTTTTTATTTTCCTCGAAGGTGTAGTATAAAGCACTATTTATAACTCGGCAGAAAGTGCGATTCCTACCTCGTGTGTTTTAAGGTCCTCGGCTGCGCCTCGGGCCCAAAACGACACACTCGGTAGGAATCGAGCACTTTCTGGCCTAGGTGTAAAATGTACTATTTCATACGTCCCAGTTTCTGGGTAACCGCAAACAGGTACCTTTCTTATCTTGTTATGATTAACTTAATTAGGCGTTATAAATAAATAAAATAAATAATGCTGGACAATCCACACAGCACCATCTAGCCCCAAAGTAAGCTACTCAAAGCTTGTGTTATGGGTACTAGATAACTGATATATTTAATACTATATACATAGATAGATATTTTTTTTATTATACATAGAAAACACCCAGAATAACGGAACAAATTTCTGCAGATCGTACACAAATTTGTTCCGAGGCGGGAATCGAACCCGCAACTTCTTGCGTCGCAGGCGGACTCTCGCCCGCTGCGTAACTGAGGGTGTCCGTTATGTAGACTTCATTTGAAGAAGTGGTGCAGCCCTTTCATTCACGATTTAACGCTAAGTCAGAAGTCAAGTTTTTGACTTTTAACATCGGAAACTTAACGTCTAAAAAACAGTCAGGTAATCTTTGAAAAACATTGGAGTATGTGAAGTCATATAAATATCATGTAGAGACGTACGCGGTGCAGGCGGATGCACGACAGGGCTTCGCTCCGGGACCGGCGGCGCCGCCGGCAGCACAGGCGGCCGGGATACACCTGGAAAAACAAAACTTGTTTTAGCTACGCAAGTTTTCAGTTTAGGATGTATTTAGGAGGAAGCTCATCCGTGATGGATGTGCTTCCTCTAAATAGAACCTCGGTTTGAATAAGTGCAAACTCCGGCCTATAATAGCAAAATCCATACTATTATTCAAGTGGAAAAATCCCGCTTTCCTGAGGAAAGGTTGCATAACTAACCTTTGGCAGGTTTAGCCTGGTCTAGGTCTTCTTTTCCGCGTCCAGCCCTCCATTCGTCTCGATGAAGCCGTAGATGAACTCTCTGGTCTCTTCGTCCTGCAGATGGGTCTCCGAGACCCCCGCTTTGCTGAGGAAAGGTTGCATAACTAACCTTTGGCAGGTTTAGCCTGGTCTAGGTCCTCTTTGACCGCGTCCAGCCCTCCATGCGTCTCGATGAAGCCGTAGATGAACTCTCTGGTCTCTTCGTCCTGCAGATGGGTCTCCGAGACCCCCGCTTTGCTGAGGAAAGGTTGCATAACTAACCTTTGGCAGGTTTAGCCTGGTCTAGGTCCTCTTTGACCGCGTCCAGCCCTCCATGCGTCTCGATAAAGCCGTAGATGAACTCTCTGGTCTCTTCGTCTTGCAGCTGGGTCTCCGAGACCCCCGCTTTGCTGAGGAAAGGTTGCAGAACTAACCTTTGGCAGGTTTAGCCTGGTCTAGGTCCTCTTTGACCGCGTCCAGCCCTCCATGCGTCTCGATGAAGCCGTAGATGAACTCCCTGGTCTCTTCGTCCTGCAGCTGGGTCTCCGAGACCCCCGCTTTGCTGAGGAAAGGTTGAATAACTAACCTTTGGCAGGTTTAGCCTGGTCTAGGTCCTCTTTGACCGCGTCCAGCCCTCCATGCGTCTCGATGAAGCCGTAGATGAACTCCCTGGTCTCTTCGTCCTGCAGCTGGGTCTCCGAGACCCCCGCTTTGCTGAGGAAAGGTTGAATAACTAACCTTTGACAGGTTTAGCCTGGTCTAGGTCCTCTTTGACTGCATCCAGCCCTCCATGCGTCTCGATGAAGCCGTAGATGAACTCCCTGGTCTCTTCGTCCTGCAGCTGGGTCTCCGAGACCCCCGCTTTGCTGTGGAAAGGTTGCATAACTAACCTTTGGCAGGTTTAGCCTGGTCTAGGTCCTCTTTGACTGCATCCAGCCCTCCATGCGTCTCGATGAACCCGTAGATGAACTCCCTGGTCTCTTCGTCCTGCAGCTGGGTCTCCGAGACCCCCGCTTTGCTGAGGAACGAGCGGAGGTCATCGTTTGGTACTTTGTCTACGTCGAAACCTGAGGGAAAATATTTACTGTGTTGTAATTTTGAATACTTTGTATTTTAAAGGGAGTCATGTCATGTATAAGCTGTGTGGTGCCAGCTTAGAATTTGCACCACCCCAACTCTTGCCGCGGGTGTCGTAAGAGGCGACTAAGAGATATCCACCGGGGGCGGGCGGCAGCACCCCCTACAGAACAATTCTACCACCGAACAGCGATCCCCAACACGCATGCCCAGCGTGGGGATTATGGGCATTACCCCCATGAGATAAAAGCCGACAAGGCGCTAATCAGGGGGAGGCCTGCGTCCAGCAGTGGACCAACACAGGCTGTTGAGGTTGAAGATGTCACGTATGTTAATAGTAATAATAATTCAATTGATTTATTAAAACAATTTTACAGTCCAATGTGTTAGTCGGCTTATAACTGTGAATATTATTTTCTGTATTGTATTTCAATCAAGTTTTAGATCTAAATTATTCTAAGATGTTATTTTTCGTGGTTGTAATATGTTTTTTTTTTTTGCTTTATAAACAAACTAGCGATCCGCCCCGGCTTCGCACGGGTGTAATTCTGTTACTAAATATACTACAGAATCAGCCCCCCGGCCGGTACCGCCGCGCGCGGCCGCGCCGTAACCGGTATGTCCCTGCATTTTACTTAAATCTGTAATATCTTCGAAAATATTAATTTAAATTGCATGCTGTAAAGGGTCATATTGATTTATATTAAATGCACAATGTATTTTAGGATTAATGCTGTATACCTTAAAATCGTTTAGTAAATATGCCATTATTTCTCGTAAAAAGTAAAGGCTAAAAAATGGTTATTGTGGGTTATCCCTAAGAGATAGATGTATCATCGCGGACTTTTTTGTAGACCTTTTTAAGGTGTACAATACTGTAGTATATTATTTGATCTATCTCGTAGGGTTCAGCAAGAGTTTGCAATGTAAGCGCAAAAAAATGTGTTTATTTATGACATCACATTAGAAACCTCTAAAATTATCAGTGTTTCTGGACTATATTATGAATGTATTATACATATATATTAGGGGAGGCCTATGTCCAGCAGTGGACTAATTTAGGTTGATGATAATGATGATGATGATACATATAAACCTTCCCGTTGAATCACTCTATCTATTAAAAAAACTCATTACAAATCCGTTGCGTAGTTTTAAAGATCTAAGCATACATAGGTACAGACAGACAGCGGGGGCGACTATGTTTTATACTATGTAAAGATAAAATAAATTACTGGGGGTTAGTACTTAGTACACATACAGTAGATAGACAAATAGATGGCGCCATGTTAGAGATCAGTAAAACAGGCATAAAACATTTAATTCCATTGGATAACTGGGTCCCTGCGCCAAGGGAGTAAGAAAGTAAAGTCTATTCTGTCCAGCATTATTTATTTATATATTTTATTTATGCAAAAATGAATAAAAATTATTTGAAGGAAATAGATTTTTTTTGTTTTTACTTGCTAAACTAGATGGCGCCAGTAGTAAAATTACACCGCAATCACTTTAAAGTGACAGATTATAAAATGTAATTTACTAGTACAGGAATAAGGTACCTTTTTGCGCGTCCCACCCCACGTGCGATATATGCTTGAAGTCTTGCGGCATCCCGATGTCCGCCTTCGTGATCTTCCGGCCGCCTTTCGCCTTGCTCCCTTTCTTGTTTGAGAGCGTGTTGTAGTTACTGTTGCTTGCTGCGAAATTATTACAATTATACAAAATCGTTTATTTTTAAAAATATTTGAAACAAATTAAGTTAGAGCTCTGTCTCCTGTGGTAGCTACAATGTATCTGTGTTTCTTTAGCTACAATGTATCTGTCTTCATCTGTGTTGTGTCTCAGGAGAACAGCTTCTTCCCATATTTTAACTAAAAATATATAAACGTATTAATCACACTGCAATAGTTAGTAATAACCTCCAAGAATACAGCAAGAATATTTTTTTTAAGGTGCCTGTTAGTAAGTGCGTATAGCGCTGTTGATTATTAATATAAATACTTATCTATATAAATAATTTTTCGAGACCTCTGACTTATTCAAATTAATAAACTTTAGATCATTTTATTTAGGAATAGAACTACACCATCGTAGTCATGGCCACTCGATAACACATATTAGCATTCGTCACTTACGGATACCATGGGCAGACGTGATTTATGTTTTTGAACATTTTTTAAAGTCAAAAAACTTACAACGGGATTGTGGCAACATTCGTAGCAAATGACAAAAAATTAGGGTAGATGGTAATCCGCGATCATGACGCATGAAACTGTGCCGAAATAGGGTCATGCAGTTGTCATTCAACGCTGTACCAAGGTTTCCGAGTTTTAATCATGCTATATCAGAACCCGTGATAAAACCGGGTGCCAGCTTAGAATTTGCACCACCCCAACTCTTCCCGCGGGTGTCGTAAGAGGCGACTAAGGGATATCCACCGGGGGCGGGCAGCAGCGCCCCCTGCAGAAAAATTCTACCACCGAACTGACCCGTATGCCCAGTGTGATTATGGGCATTACCCCCCATGAGATAAAAGCCGACAAGGTGCTTATCAGGAGGAGGCCTGCGTCCAGCAGTGGACCAATACAGGCTGTTGAGGTTGAGGTATACGACATCAACCTAGTGTTATTGCCGCCATTCTGTCTGATAGCCGGGTTGGATCGGCTCGCTAGGTGCGCGCGTGGTGTTTTACCTGGCAAGCCGGGCAGCGGGGTCGCCTTAGGGGGCAGGGCAGGCGCGGGCGCGGGCGCGGGCTCGGGCTCCGGCTCCGGCGCGGCGCTCGGGACCGGCGGCGGCGCGCCATTCTGTCTGAAATGCGGGTTGGACCGGCTCGCTAGGAGCGCGCGTTGTCGCTTCTCTGTAACAAGAATTAATACAAATTGAATATTTAGATAGCAAAAACTTCATGACGCATATTCGCAGTGGGTAAAATCCGGCTATGGATGACTTATGATGATATTTTTCTTGAAAATAACCATTAGAGTAGCCCCATGCTCAAGAGAAGACCAGCTCATAACAATGTTGATGACAATACTTTTCTATCATAAGTTAGGTGTTGTGATTTGACCGCGATTGACTTGTATAATAGTGTAAGCTTGCCAAAATATAGGTTTAGAGTTGGAAATAATTTTGTTGTTAGATTGTAAAATATTTGGGACCCGAACAAAATATAAAAAATAGACCTATAGGTATACCATAACGAATTTTTGGTCCATATTCAGCAACTGTGAGGGGAGCATACACAGATAAACTCTCAGCCTTTATAAAATGACGAAGATCTGGCGGTCGCAGGCTCTAAGCATAAAAGGCATTATAAAAAAAGTTAGTAGGCGATGTAGGAAACATCATCATCATCATGTCTATATTAGTCCACTGTTGAACTTAAGGCCTCCCCTAAAGAGCGCCATAGCGCCCTGTCGTCAGCTTGCCGCATCCAGCATCTGCCTGCATTCTGTCGCAGATCGTCATCCGACCTGGCCGGAGGGCATCCTTCACTACGTTTGCCGAGTCGTGGTCTCCACTTAAGAACACGTTTATCCCAGCGGTTCTCGGTACTTGGCCAGATATGGCCGGCCCACTGCCACTTCAGCTTGCTAATGTAGGAAATTTATAAATAAATGAAGGCCTCGATGCTTTCTGCGTTCCCTTATAAAACAGATGAGATGACAGCATTGTTGATCTCATTATTTAACGCGTAGAATTTGTTTTGATTTAGTTCCTATTCATAAAGCTATTGTTAGTAAATAATGACTACGCGCTAATGGAAATGGCACTGTTTTGTGTGCACGCGCCTATGTTGTAGAAAACATGAACGTAATTTATTAAAAACTATAAAAATCACGAGTCTGACCCCGTTTTTAGGGTTTCGAAGATCGAAGATCGGTTTCAAAACCCTTATGGCCTCGCTTTGTCTGTCTTTTTTCCCTCCTTAATAACTCAGCAACTACCTACTGCAGCTATAAACTTGAAATTTAAAATAATAATACATTTTGTGCGCCTATACAAATTTAAAGAAAAATAAATGAAAAATTAAAATGAATATTTTCCATACAAATTGTGATGCCGAAATTTTTAAAGATACCTACAGGGTCATGTGGGGTATTAAATGAAAGGTATCAGTTTGTACATTTCAAAATAATTTTCGAAATTTTTGTAGGTATCATAATTAAAATATTTCGAAATAAGTCGAAAAAATACCCATTCCAGGTAGGTAAATAATAAGCTAGGCCTAAACTAATTAAACCTTAGTAATATGGAGTTGACAACTGAAAATTTCACAATCTATATATATAAAAGAAAGTCGTGTTAGTTACACCATTTATAACTCAAGAACGGCTGAACCGATTTGGCTGAAAATTGGTGGGGAGGCAGCTTAGAACCAGGAGACGGACATAGGCTATGTTTTATCCCGGAATTACCACGGGAACGGGAACTACGCAGGCGAAGCCGCGGGCAGCAGCTAGTAATATTATAAATGCGAAGTTTGCATGTAAGTGTGTTTGTTACTTCTTTACGCCAAAACTAGTAAACGAATCGTCTTGAAATTTTGCATAGATGTTGGTCTACAACTGGAATAACACAGGTGTTGATCCTAAAAATCAGTTCCCAGGGCATAGAAATAAAAGTTATCTTTAAACGTTTCCATAGATAAAAAGCGTGTAAAGCCGCAGGCAGACATTAGTAAACTAAAAGCTTACAAACCTTCTCTTTTGATTTTCCTCAGTTCAATTTTCTCAATAAGTATTGTTCGTAGTAGCCTCGCCTCATTTTCGTTCGCGAAATTAAATGCTGTCATGTAGTCCTGAAAATAAATAAAATAAAAACTATTAGGTACTCATCATATTAGGTTTCATCTAATTTGACAGAATAATAATTAGGTATACTTTATTCACAAAGAAAATTGCAATAAAATAATATACCTAAATAAATTACAACTAGTATTTACAATTGAAACAATTGAGCTAACTGCAAACAATCTACAGGTAGCTCAACTGATCCATATCAGTAACAGTCAGAAGCGTCCCCAAGACGCTGGCTCCATCGCCCCGCTGTATGTCATTTTACCTAATTCATAACAATTAGGTGACATAGGTGGTTGCGCTGATTTGGGACGGGTATGTGGTTTTATGTGTAATTTATTCTCAAAGAAAATTACAATCAAATAATAGAAATAAATTAGAACTTGTATTTACATTTAATAAAAAAATATTCCTTAACAAATTACAACTAGTATTTAGAATTGAAACAATTGAGTTAACTGCAGACAGTTGCAAACAATCTACAGGTAGCTCAACTGATCCATATCAATACCAGTCGGAAGCGTCCCCAAGACGCTGGCTGCATTGCCCCGCTGTATGGCAATGCTGATGCGCTGTGCCAGATACTGGCCAGCTCTCGGGTCACGCGTCGCTTCGACCAGACGCTCAGTTTTTTTTTATTTCCGAAGAGCCTACCCCGCGGACCTAGGGTCTCGACTCCAACGGGAGCAAATGTGTAGGCTCTGTCGATACTTGCAATCTGTAGGAAGCGTTCCCAAGACGCTGGCTGCATTACCCCGTGTGTAATTAATTCTGTGTATAAAATTTAAAATTATTTAATACCAGTTTGACAACGAAAGTGCTCGCCGCGTTTTGCTGCCATCCCGGTGTGAATTAAGCCTAACTTAACTCGGCTATGCACTTATGATTACGACCAATTGTGGGTTGCCGTAAATTACGAAACAATTGAACGAACGGATATAAATAATAAGGAAATCAATACATACTGTAACTAATTAATTACCTACTACGACCTCTGTGGCGCGGCGGGCGTAGGTCCGCCTGCGACGCAGGAGGTTGCTGGTTCGATTCCCGCCTTGGGAAAAATGTTTGTACGATCTGCAGATATTTGTTCGGATGTATTCTATGTTATCTATGTAGTGTATTGTATCAAGTTATCAGATAAACATTATAGTACCCATAACACAAGCTTAGCTTGGGTCTAGATAATGCTGTGTGAATTGTCCAGCATTATTGATTTATTAATTTACTCAGGGTGAAATAAAATTAGTTCAGCATAGTAATATAATATATGTGGTTCAGCTTATGGGAAAATAGAAATAAGTAGTGTAAAAATAAATCAAAGGGTATTGTAATTAGTAAAGGATAAGTTCGAGTTCCATTTTTTATGTAACTTTTCCTTGTGTAGCCACAAACAACCGGCGATTTATCGAACGCTAATGGGTAATCTACTAATCACCGGTAATACTTGTCCGAATTCGTTAATTACTTTAAGTTAGATACGTGAATTAATTCTGAGTATAGGCTACATTAACGCATTCACCGTCCAGACTCAGGGACCTACAGATTGACTATGTGCGTCTTGGGCTATGAAAGTGTTAGTTTAGTTTATCGAACTCAAATCAAAACTTCTTTACCATTAATACAATAAATGTACCTACATTTAGAAAAGGTGAAATTATACACTAACACGGAAATAAAGTGATATTTTTGATTTCTGTCGCTTCGTTATGTAGACTAAAGTAAAGAAACGACGAAGAAACCTTTAGCTTGTTAGTTATTTTCGAGTTGGAGCAAAAACCACTTTTTTATTCTTTAGATCATCTGATATTTTATACTAAGCCTTTTTGCACAAGAAGGTTTTGACAATTTGTTTGAATTTATTTACTGATATTTTTTGCAACTCACTAGGAGTTTTATCGTCGAAGCGTAAACATTGCCCTTTAAAAATACATTTATTTGTGTTATTCTTATTAAGGTAGCTGCCCCGGCCCTGAGGCGGGGCAAAGAGACAGTAGTGTCTTGGTCTCGCGGTGCCACCCGGAGGGACGCCCCGCTGCGCCCCGCATCAAGATGAACCGCAGATGAACCATAAGCCATGAAAGTGATAACCAGGTATTACATAGACGAATCCGCGGGCTGAAGCTACTCACGGTGAAGTTAGAGTTCAAAATGTGGGCTCCAAAATATATTAACTACACTTGCGAGCTTTAAACTGGAATCGCTTCAAGGGTTGTTCAAGACTAATTTTTACAATTTCTTTGCAGTGAACTATGAGTTAAGTTATGTTTTCCCTTACGCAGGATTTATTGGCGACGATAAATTTTGATTTAATGGACGATAATGTCCGCTGCCACACCGCAGCAGTGACTAGACAGTACCGACAGACGTCTTCCATGTCGGCATTCCCACACTAGACTGGCCAGCCCTTATTCCTGACTTGAACCCAATCTGGCATATGTGGGACAGCTAAAACAGCGGATACGAGGGAGAAATCCAGCTCATCCAGCTCCGGCGCCGATAGAAGCCGATAGATGCAACTTCGACCTATTGCAATAATTCCCAAAATTTAGGTAGCCAATTTAATTAATTTTAAATCTTCTTGATATCACTTGAAAGGTAACAAAATTACCTTTCAAATGATATACCACAATCTATAGTTCATTGTACATAAATTGTAAAAAAATGGTTTTGATCAACTCGCGATGAAAGCGATTCCATTTTAAAGCTCGCAAGTGTATATTAGCTGTCCCGCGATAGACAATAAAGGACATCACACTAGTATTATAAATGCAAAAATTTGGATGTATGGGTGTACCTAATTTGATGTTTGGATGGATACCTATTTGTTACCTCTTCACGCCATAATGACTGAACCGATCGGGCTGACATTTTGCATAGATATAGCCTATGATGAGTTAAAAATAACCTTAAAACGTTTCCATAGTAACAATGCGTGTGAACCCGCGGGCAGAAACTATTTATCTCATATAGGATATTATGATGAATCGATGACGCATTATCGACGCATTAGTACATATATATTAATATACATATGTATTTTATTTGTTTCAAATCCAATTGCGTGACTCACGATCACGAATGAGAACGTAAATCTGTGTTGACACCGTTGACATTTGACCTCTAAATCCTCTGATAGGATACAATGTATGGCGAGTCAGTGACCTGAAGTTTTATCAAGTGCTTCATTTAACTGGCGGAGGCCTTTGAACAAAGTGATACAAAGTATTAGCTTCTGCCCGCGGCTTCGCACACGTATTTTCGATATAATAAGTAGAATATTATCTATGTTAGGCTTTGCTCTAAACGTACGCCAAATTTCATCTTAATGTGTTTAGTAATTTTGGAGATCTTAGGTAACAAAAATTCAGATTTCAAAAAAATTCGGCTTTATAATATTAGTAGGTTTTACCTAATAATGTCCTCCTAGCCGAATTTCGACCACGGCGGCCAGTCTCATCCGATAATAGCCAGATGCGCAGGACATATTATAATGCACAAGTGTGTGCATAATCACAGGTGCACTCTCTATTCCCTCACAATCATAATCCGATGGGACGACAGATTGACACGACCAGGGAGAGGTCAAGCGCAGGACCAACATGTAAGGGCACGTATCTACCTATACGGTACCAAATAAACAGCTTTGAGACAGTTGAGTTGAGACAGACGGTGAGATGGAGACCGAGTACTAGGGTCTTTGTTGTGTATAAAGATGAAAAGATTATTACTATTACTTAAAAATAGGTTTTCGCTATCAACATAAACCGGGGCCGCGGCGTCGTCGTGAGCGAACTCCCGAGTATCACATCACACTGATATTATATATGCGTAAGTTTGGATGTTTGGATGGATGTTTGTTACCTCTTGACGCCATAACGACTGAACCGATCGGGCTGATATTTGCATAGATGTAGCTCTAAGCCTGGAATCAGACATAGGCTACTTTTTATCCCATAAATCAGTACATGAAGGTCAGCGTGAATCATCGCGACAGTAAATTGACCCAGTGACGCGAAAAACTTGCCCATGGTGATGTAGTCAAAAATTGTACCTTTAAAGTACACCAGTTTATTCTGATCTTTCTTATCCATTGTAATCAGTAATCACTCTATCATAGATATGTCCTTATTTGAAAGAAAATTACAATCAACTATTAGAAATAAATTAGAACTAGTATTTACAATTGAAACAATTGAGCTAAATGCAGACAGGTCTAAATCAACAGGTAGCTCACTCAACTGATCCATATCATATTAATATTGTTGTGTGAATTGTCCAGCATTATTTATTTATACTATAGTAAATGTGAACATTTGGATGGATGTATACAAACAAACCCGTTTGTTACTTCTATACCTTCGGTTTGAAATTTCGCATAAATCTAGTTCTTGACCAGTGGAATACCACAATATTTATCCCATGAATCAGGTCTCATGGATAGAAATAACCTTTGAAATTTACTATAAAAACAAAGCCTGGGGCTGAAACTATACACTTAGCCAAACTCAAAAACCACCCATACCATACCTAAACTTCACTCTGTTGAGGCATCTTTTTATGCACAATTTACATTACCTGTTGATTTGAGATCCTTCCTTCAATAATATATATATATCTGAAACTCAACCCCATACAAGTGTGTTTTAGTTACTTATTTGTGCCTTGGTTTGTTTACAAACATTCTACATCGAGTTTGGCTAGTGTTTCGTTTTAAATAAATCACAACAACCCATTACACACTTCTCAAGCTTTATCACTAGTTAAGCAGTGATTTTTAAATCCAATCCGACTCAACCAGAACAAGGATGTTCTTTTACAATTCAAATATGAATAATGGAGTTGTCTGCAACATAGTTGCACTGAATCAAGAATCATAACATAACATAAACATTGTTTTGTTTCTCCACTAGATTTGACCTTGACACTAAACACATGGCCCATAGAAGCTCGTTTTGTCTGTCTTAAAATAGAAATGGACTTCTTATAAACAATGTGCGCTGTGTACACAAATATAATCTTACCAACATAAATCTTAGGTCTAATAGCTGAATTTACTCACCTCAGCTTCAAACGTATGCAGAAATGGTCGTGGGCTTTTGTATTCGATCTGGGTATAGACTTCATGTTCCCATATAAGAGCTTTCCGGTACAGGCAGTAGACTCTGAAGAAGTAGGAGCGTTTGGCATTGTCCTTTATGAGACAGAGGACTCCTGTGTCCCTCTTCTTCCATTCTGAGTGTGCTGGTCCTTCCGTTGTGAAAATTTGGACTACAGCTGTTGCTAAACTCTGCAAAGATGACGAAACAAGGTGTAGGTATTGTTGTATATGTGCTAGTTCTGAGGTTTAGATAACTGAATGCATGCATAATAATTTAATTTGATAGTATTATTTATAACAATCTGTACAATAGTTTTGTTACTATTTATTTACAGACAAAAAATAAAGATAAATAGGAAAATATGGATTAAAAATTTTTGTTACTATAGTACGTAACCCCACACTTATTTTAATGTTATTATATAATACTTGTTATCATTTATTATTATACTATATTTTTGCGATATAATTTACTTATTAAAGTTGTAAAAAAAATATTCACATAAATACCCGATAAATTATCATTAATTAAAATAATACTGTTGTTTTATCCTAATATTATACTAATTATTATTTCAAAATTTCAACAATATTATGTAATAGGTATTTTTCGCTAGTTATTTGTTACATGATACTGCCTTAGAATAAATATCAAAGGCAGTTGTGTTATTGTTGATGTTCCAATCAATTAATCTAACATAAAATAACTGCAACTTTCATTTTCAGATTGCAACTTTGTAAGGTTCATTTTAGAACTTTCTCCCCATAAAGGCTTTAGGAGAGAAATTGCATAGCCAGCTGCTTTCTTCATTAAATGACTGTGCTGCTACAAGTGATGTCATGTTATTGTCTTCTGCTTGTAAAACTGAATAGTACAATGACTTCTGTTTTAATATTCAGGGCTGATTTTAAATGCTGAATATTTCAAGGTTGTACAAGAAATTAATTATGACACAATTGTCACAATAACTACATTATACTTCCTGTATTGGATTTGGACAGGATGAGTGAAACATCACTTCAGAGAAGTCCACATAGGAATTTATTTTATCTGACTGATAGGACTATGTACGGAATGATCTGTGGGCGTTATCTCACTGCTATCGACTGATAGTTCACTGATATGCAAGTAGGTATTTAATTTAGGCCCTGAATCACGAGGAATACCTGAGCCCTAATCTCACCTGGCATTTTGGTCCAATCAAACTGAAAACTTGCTCGTTCTCCTCCCTCGATAGCAACACACTAGGACGATGTTCTCCTCTAGGCATTTTGTAAGGATAAAATCACAGAAACACAAATTACACACTACTTGTAGCGAACGATGTGTCAGCCACCACAACTTTCCAACATGTTTTTGTAGGGTTTACCGTAATTATGCACTCGCGCAAGATATGACATGAAAATAAAAGCATTTCTTATGTTGTAGAAATTCTAATTGGTCAATGGTTACAGCATTAAACGCGAAAATTCAGACATATTTTGCAATTGACTTTCTCCAATACCACATCCGTTTGTGAAAATGTCATTTTCTCAAGACTGAACCACAGATAATGACAAAAGCATCTGTCAAAAGAACTGTCATGTCAGTCATTGCTATTGCCACTACAAAAAAATATTTTTAGATTCTTATTAAGAGGATATAGGAGGAGAGGAGGGATTCATATTAGGAGACCTATGGGCAAAGTCTATAATGCTATAAGGCTATACCACCGAGCTTTAATTTAAGTGCGATGGGTTTTTTTCGGCGGGAACCTGCGATTTGAAAAGGCGCGCTCTAAGAATTTTTTTTCATTTTTATTCGATTAATCGAATTGTTTTGGCTTATTACAAGCCAAAATGAAGAAAAAACGGAGGCGTAGGGAGCCTCCACCGCCGGATGGGGAGCCGCGGCCGTCCTCGTCGGGCAGCTCTGATTCCGAAGCGTCTTGCTCGACTGTAACCGAGGTGCTACCCAAGGGCTTGAGCAAAAGCTCGCCCAAGGGATCTGAGAGGAACAGTATTTTCAGGTTACCTGGGTATTCGCGTCGATACCCCGAGGACTCAAAAAAGGGTGAGTACGTTGTTTTTCTCTCGAACAACGAGGACCGCCCTTTTAATGATCGAGATCGCATGGCTCTCTCAAAGGCTTTGAGGGAGCACGGTGTGTCGGGTGTTCTACACCTCAAAACATTTAATAAATATAGAGTCGGCATTACTTTTGACATGGCAAATAATGCAAATAAATTTCTGCAAAGTCAAAAATTATTAGATCAGCTGTGCTTACGTGCCAGCATTCCCGCTAAAGAGGCTGAAATTACTGGTGTTTTGTCCTCGGTCCCTGCCGAGCTATCTAATAAAGAAATATTCTCCCTTATTGGTAGCTCGTGCAAAGTTATTCAGGTCAGGCGCTTTATGCGCAGAGTTCGTACTGGTCCTACAAGTCCACCGCAGTTCCTACCTACTCAGGCAGTCGCGGTAACGTTCGCGTCCACCACATTGCCGGAACATGTCTTTCTAGACTCCTGGAGACACGAAATAAAGGTGTACGTACCTCCCGTAAAGCAATGTTTAAAGTGCATGAGGTACGGACACATTGCCAAATTTTGTAAAAATGCAGAGGTGTGCTCCATCTGTGCCGAGGGACATAATTTTCGGCAGTGTCAGGTGGACCCTAAAGACGCTAAGTGTAGGAACTGTGGTGGCAATCACATTGCCATCTCTTCCGCTTGCCCGATTAAAAAACAAAAAATAGAAGAAAAT
Source organism: Eupithecia subumbrata (assembly GCA_949316285.1). NCBI lineage: Eukaryota > Metazoa > Arthropoda > Insecta > Lepidoptera > Geometridae > Eupithecia > Eupithecia subumbrata. The sequence continues at coordinate 15,804,584 of OX438650.1, read as the reverse complement.
AAGGTCAAGTCACGCTCAGCAACTTACGCAGAATTATTTAATACCAAAGCTTTTCCCTCACTTACAGCAAGATCCCTGGATACCCAAGTACAAAACTTAATGAAATCTGATTTTTTCATAACCCTTCTCGTCGAAACAATCACCAAATGTATCAATAACAAAGATGTACCTATAAACTTTGCGTCAATAAAAGACGCACTACAAAAAACCTTAAGTAATAAGTTACCTCCATCTGCATAATGGTTGTTATCAACATTATGCAATGGAATGCACAAAGTTTATTTAGTAACAAAGATGTATTCGTATATTTTCTGAATTCATTTAATATACATATAGCAATAATATCAGAAACATGGTTAAAACCTCATAAATTATTTAAAATTACAAATTTTAATATAGAACGAAACGATTGCGGCAACGATCACAACGGTGTCGCAATTCTCATTCACAATAGTATTTCATACTCTAAAATAGATACATATTACGATAATTCACTACAAAACATAAGTGTTACTTTAACTATTAATAACAAAAAAATATCTATTGTTAGTTTTTACAGTCCCACAAACAGTAGTCCAGTTTTTCAAAAAGGTAAATTTGATTTGTTAATAAAGTCCATCCCAAGTCCTTTTATATTTGCAGGAGACTTTAACGCCCACAATACCCATTGGGGTTGTGGCTCTGACTCGACTCGTGGCAAAGAGGTTTTAGAGGTTATCGATGACAATAATTTGGTTTTACTTAATGACGGCAGATCAACGACTATTGGTTCGTTGACCTGGCGTCCAAACGCATTAGACTTGTCTTTCGCTTCACCGTCTCTTGCAATGAATTGTGATTGGTCAGTTCACGACAGTCCTCTTGGTTTTAGTTACCATCTTCCTGTTTTAATTAATGTACTTATCGACAGTAATAACATTGGTCCTGATTCTCATCAAACTTGCCACGCTAACCATTTGCCCATCTACCCAAATTATAAGCTGGTGGATTGGAAAGTGTTTAGTAGGGTTATTGATAATTTTTTAGTCGATTTTCAAATTAACTCCAGTCAACCTCTGGAATCGTATAGTAGTTTTTGTGAAATTTTACAGTCATCGATTCAGGAATCTTTGCCAAATTCTACTCGTTCTAATCAATCTAACGTCAATAATAATACTCATTGTTCTTCTAAAAATTACAATAGTCGAAGGCCTCCCCTTCCATGGTGGAATGAGAAATGCTCTGAAGTTGTCATGAATTCCAAAGAGGCTTATTTAAATTTTAAAAACAACCCGTCGGAAGAAACCTATTTGGAATTTAAGCGGCTTCGAGCTGTTAAGAAACGGACTATTAAAATAGAAAGACAAAAGAGCTGGGTTTCTTTGTGTGAAACTTTCAATCGTTGTACACCCATATCTCATATTTGGAAATTCGTTCGCAAATTCAATAAATCTTATACTAACAGTGGCGATGCGGATGATTCTTGGATTTTAAATTTTTTGTCAAAATATACTCCTGATTTTGTTGTTAACAGACTTGGTTTAACTAGCAATTTAAATACAAATCCTAATAACGAATACCTTTCTGTTCCTTTTTCCTTGCAAGAACTACAGTCAGCAATTTTTTCTAGAAGGGAAACGGCCTTTGGTCTTGACGGCTTACCTTATATAATTTTTAAGAAACTTAGTAATTCTGGTCTAAAGATACTTTTGAAAGTTTTAAATACACTTTGGGAATCTATTTCTATACCAACGGATTGGAAAATAGATTGCTTAGTACCAATTTTAAAACCTTTAAAACCAAAGCTATGCCCAGAATCTTACCGTCCTATTGCATTAACATCGTGTGCTGGGAAAATATTTGAACAGCTGCTTAAGCAGCGCTTAGAATTTTTTATAGAACAAAACAAAATTTTACCTTCCAATCAATTTGGCTTCCGTCGAAATTATTCAGCTCGTGAAAGTATCTGTCAACTACAACTTGATGTTCTTAATTCAGTGTCGGTAAATAATAATTTGGTTGCTGTATTTTTTGATATTACCGGTGCTTTTAATAGCGTCAACGTTGAAATTCTCTGCAAAGAGTTGTTAATCATAGGTATTCCTGAAAAAATTGTTATTTGGATTAACACATTTTTAACAAACAGAGAAGTATTTGTGAAATATAACAGACACCTTTATGGCCCAAGAAATTGTTCTGTAGGAGTATGTCAAGGTGGTATTTTGTCACCTTTAATTTTTATTTTGTATATACGTCGTTTAAATTTAATACTAGGATCACATGTTAAAAATCTGCAGTTTGCAGATGATTTAGTTGTTTATGCATCTGGAGCAAATTTGACTCAAACCGCTGAAATTGTAAACGATGCATTAATAAAGCTCAACAAATATTTTTCATACTTAGATCTTAATGTTAATCCATCGAAAACAAAAGTTGTGGTTTTTGGGAAGAAACACGTCAATATGCCTACTTTTCATTATAATAATACTCCGTTGCCCGTGTCATCCGAGGTTAAATTTTTGGGAGTATTATTCTCCCACAATTTATCTTGGAATAATTATTCTAAACAAATCATAAACAAAGCTCAAAAAGCGTTTAACATATTAAAGTCTTTGTCTGGCTCTTATTGGGGAGCTGACCCTAAAATCTTACTAACTTTGTACAAATCTCTAGTTCGAAGTCATTTTGAATATGCTTTCTTTTGTTACGCTGCAGATGTAAAAATTGTAAATAGGATTAATGTATTTCAAAATAAATGTTTGCGTCTAATCACGGGAGCATTTAGAAGTACTCCTATTAACGCTATGCAAATTGAGTGCAGGCTTCCTCCAATCAGTATTCGTTTGAATTATTTAAAAGAAAGATTTATCCTGAAACTTTTCAGCTTTTCTAGCAATAGTCTGTTGGTTAATTTGTCCAGCGCTGGTTCTGTTTCAAAGCCATTTTTTATGTTACAAGATTTTCAAAACATTTTACAATTTCTTAAAAATTTAAACATTTATCAATCAGACCTTATTTTACCTTGCTATGAAGGATCTTTCATAAGTAAATTCCCAGGAATGAATATAGTTATTAACAATGACTTGTCCACTAAAGAAGAAGTTTATTTGATGTTGTCTGAGTGGACAAGCCATAAATTTGTTTACACAGATGGATCAAAAGATGACAACGCTGTGTCGTTTGCCATATTTGATCCTTCTTTGAATATTGGTGTTGGTCATAAAATCGATAAAAATGCTAGCGTCTTTACAGCTGAAGCTGTTGCTATTTTGAGTGCTCTGAAACATATTCAATGTCGTAACCTAGGACACACTGATTGGGTCGTGGTTAGTGATAGCATGAGTGTCTTAAAAAATTTGGAAAACCACAAACTGAATGCTAACACTAACTACTTAATTTATTTAATAAAACAGTTATGGGTGGAATTAGCGGAATCTAATATAACAGTAGATTTTGCATGGGTGCCATCACATATAGGTGTAGTTGGCAATGAAAAAGTAGACTATTTAGCTAATACTATTGTAAAACAGGCTAATTACATTCCTGACCCTGAGAATACTGATACCAATGTCCATTTACCTTACACAGACGTTGTAAGTCTTCTAAAACAACGAATGCGTCACTCTTGGGGTGAGCATTCTTATCATTATACTCAGGTTCAGAATAAAGGCACTTGGTATGCTTATTTAGATGCCCAAATTGATTCTCAACCATGGTTCTCCCGAAGTAAGTTTTTTGTCCACAGAAAATTTTATACAACTATTTGTCGTCTTCGTTTTGGCCATTGTCGTCTAAATTTCCATTTGTTCCGTTTGAAAATTGTTGATTCGCCTTCTTGTAACTATTGTAACACTGGAGATCAAACTCTAGATCACATATTTCTTAACTGTCCATCATTCAACATTCAGCGCCTTGTGTTGATAGATGGACTCATAGAGATTTTTGGTAACTATGATTCGGTCCCGCATTCCACCCAAGAATTATTACAAAATATTTCAACATACCGTCATTTGTTTAATTTTATAAAATCTACCATAGGTGAAATTTGATTTGTAACTTTGTTTTGTAAATATGTACATATCAATTCAATTTGTGTATATAAAATGTTAAACATATTAAGTAGTTATTTATGTTTAGAAACTATTATAATAAACACAGACAAATTGTAATATGTAATAAAATAACGAAAGACGAGGCAGTATGGTCATATTGGCTATAGCCTAATTTGTCCAAAGGGATAAATTAAAAAAAAAAAAAAAAAAAAAAAATTAAGTGCGATGGAGTGAGTGGAGTTACAGTATCATGACATTCATGACAGATTGAGGGCATTCGATTTGAAATTTCCCTAAAAATAGCGTCATACTTTTCTCATACATATTTTTCCCTAAAAATAGCGACATACCTAATATAAATACTAGAAATAAGGATAAACTCGCTGTGCCCACAACTAGGCTACACAAGATAAATGTATCTTTTAAAGGGCAATGTATACGCTTCTACAACAAAACTCCAAGTGAGTTGCAAAAATTATCAATAAATAAATTCAAACAAATTGTCAAAAGCCTTTGTAAAAAGGCTTACTACAAAATATCAGATTATCTAGAGGATAAAAAAGCTTGGGACGAGTTTTGCTCCAACTCGAAAAATAACAACTAACAGGCTAAAGGTTTCTTCGTCGCTTCTTTACTTTAGTCTACATACCGAAGCGACAGAAATCAAAAATATCACTTTATTTCCGTGTCAGTGTTTAGTTTTATGATTTGACCTTTTCTAAGTGTACATTTATTGTATTTATGGAAATAAAGAGTTTTTGATTTGATTTGATTTGACGCCTTTTTAGCGTTTGAAAAAATAATTTAAGTAAAACTTTTACTGTGTGCAGCATCCTACTGATGATCCCACGGTAATCCTACTACGTTTTGAAATGTGAAATTTTTGTTACCTAGGATCTCCAGAACTACTAAACAGATCAAGATGAAATTTGGCGTACACTTGGAACGTAGCCTAACTTAAACAATAGGTTACTTAATATACCGGAAATACGCGTGTGAAGCCGCGGGCAGAAACTAGTGTAAAATAAAAGGGCGTTTAGCTTTATCTAGCCATTTCTAAGCGCTTCTACACACTAGCGTTTATGCGCGGGGGCGGCTAACCGCACGCCTAGCCGCTTTTCCAGTATAAGAGCTGAATATAATGCCGATGACCTTGCTGATTACGGAGAAAAAAACGTTTCAATGAAACCCAAATGACGCCTAACTAAATGTCACGGGCTTTATTTTAGTTTTCTTGCTCCGTATAAAATTTATTTTCGCTCAAACTTAATCTAAATAAAATCAGTGTTAAATACGAAAATTTAGAAGCTTGTTTATTTCAAAAGTACCTATACTTTTTTTACAGTTTTGGGACAAACATAGAAAATGACGAGATAAATTGATATCTTTAGTTTTGGTTGGTCAAACTCAAACAGCGTAGTCCTATAAAAATAAAACGGTCCGTTAGCATGCAACCGCTTGTGATTGTACGCACTCTTCACAGCCATAAAATTTCAACCGCTGCTAGTGCATAACGGACCTAAGTAGGTAGGTGCATGAAGCCTTCAGTACTCAGAGATGAAGCCCTATCCTACCCATGGACTATATCTGACCTGTACTGTGCAGTGTATTGTAAAAACGAGCCGAGTGAGAGGCAAAGTAGTAGTTCATCTCTTTCTAGTAGGATGTCCATAGCTTTGTACTGTACTATTTTATAAATTCTAATGAAACTGTCATGTATTGGTAATAAAAACTTGTTCAAAATGATACCGTAAAATAACATATTAACTTGATTATCAAGTTTCTACTAGGTTGTAGTAGTAGTCACTGCCTGCTAGCCATTATTACGTACTACTTTAATAATGTGCAAAAGATTTGAAAACATGTGTTTAATATTCTTACGGTAATGTTGCTGCGTAAATTGGACATTAAAAAGTACAAATTCCAGAAGTAAGTTTATCAGAATCTTTGTTCAAAAGCCCTGTGACATCATTTATTGTTTCATGAACACCCTACACTATGTTACAACGTGCTAGACAAGGACAAACTACTACTTTCAAGCCCTCTCACTCGGTTCGTTTTTGTACTCTGAGATGTAACAAAGAAAAATGAGCCTTAGGATCAAGAAATTACAAGGTACTTTTGAATGAATGAAATATCTTCGTGCGCGATCCAGTTCACTCTAAAGATTCATGGTCCTACGTCCTACCTTTAAAAATAAACGTTACTACCTACTCACTGAATAAATTATAATGGATAGGTACTGGATAGGAAACGACTACGATAGGAGTAGGACATGGCTACAGGAGTTGCAATAAAAATACTCAAAAAAACTAATATTTTTTGCATGTTTATTGAAAAAAGTTACACCACTAAGATTACAAATACTTACGTAGTTATTTATAATAAACATGTATGTACACAGCCAAAATAAATGATGATATCTAGAACCAGCCTATTCAGTAAAACATCACAAATTAATATTATGTACGTACGGGTAGATGTACGTAGGTATTCTAATAGGTTACTGTTCCCTCCTACTTACTTAGGTAATTAAATAAATTGATCGTTAACAGGGTGAATAAATCGATTTTAATTGATACCTACTTAAAAGAAAACCAGGTTCAAATGCCATATTCTAAAACATAATATAAAACCTATTTTACACTTGCCTAAAAACGGGTCCGATTTGAAGACACTAGTTCTAGGTTATCGATACGTATTGTGATTTGTAGGTATGTACAATTTTATCTCTTCTCTGTTTGTGGCAGGAACCTATAACTAAACTGGACTGTGCAGTGTTTCATAAAAACGAGCTGAGTGAGAAGCCCCAAAGTAGTGGTTCATGTCTTTCTAGTAGGATGTCCATACATCTGTACTTTTTATAAATTGTAATGTAATTGTGATGTGTTTAAATAAATAAATCAGTCATACCATAAGTACGCAAAAGATTTGAAAACATGTGTATAACATTCTTACGGTATTGTTGCTGCGTAAATTGGACAGCTTTTTAAAAAGTACATAATCCGGAAGTAAGTTATTTCCTGTTTTACTTTTGTTGTTTTAAATTCTGTTATTTTAAATTTCTGACGTGTCCAAGAGTAATGTTATGTCTAAGGGAAATAAAGCACTTTGAGTTCGAGTTAAACCTCTACCATTAACATGGACAATACATATGGGCCTAAGACGTTGGATAGATATAATTCGATGTTTCGATGACAATTGATGTCGATTCTATTGTTGCATTATACAGGGTGTCCAGTGGCAGATTTCAATGTTTAAAAAAATGTATAAAAAAAACTACACTTCTGATATAAAGCAAGTTTATTTTAATTTTATAACAACAAATGCGGATTTCATTTTTTAAAAACCACTTTCTCCAAATGGCGGCCATCGAGTCTGACACACTCTTCCAGTCTAGCACGCATGTTTTCATAAACGCGTTTACAGAGCGACTGGGGAATCCTGCTGACTTCGGCTCGAATATTTTCTTTAAGTTGTGTCACAGTGCTCGGATTGGTTTTATAAACAACAGATTTTAGGTATCCCCATAAGAAAAAGTCACATGGGTTTAAATCGGGTGATCTAGGTGGCCACGGAATGGTACCGTTTCGGGATATGTTTTTTTCAGGAAATAACTGCCGCACTGCATTCATGGACACATTAGCAGTATGAGCTGTGGCTCCGTCCTGCTGGAACCATGTGTTTCGGTTGAAAGATGGACTATTCTGTAGTTCTAGTCTAAAAAAGTCACTTAACATCTGGGTATATCTCTCCGAATTCACAGTTACAGTTTGGCCACGTTGATTTTCAAAGAAATAGGGCCCTATGATTGCAGATGCAGACATTTTCATCCGTGGCTACCGATGGTGTAGGTCCAGGCCTGGGTCTATTCAATGTTGATCCTGTAGCTCTGAACCTTGCTACCCATGATTGAATGAGGTTGATCGATGGTCCATCATGTAATCGACGAATACCGTAACGATTATTAAATCGACGGCGTGCTACAGACAGCGAAAATCCACTCGAATTGTACGCCTCGATGGCAAAAGCGCGATGCGCTCCACTCCACTGTTCCATGGCAACTAAAAAATCCGCACCACTTGCGCTTCTAACGACGCCCCCTGCGCCCCTCTATCGTGTTGCGTTCAGAAACTATGTTCGCTCAAACTTTGAAATCTGCCACTGGACACCCTGTATTAAGTTATGTCATATCATATGACAAAGTCTCATGGATCTTAATAAAACCGGCCAATAAAACCATGCAAGACGCCTCGCACACAGAGAGTTCCGTATCTTCAACAAAACTTTCGCAAAAGAAACCCTAAAAAACAGATTTTTTGATGGATCGAAAAAAAGTAAAAAGCCAACATGTTAATTTAATGAATGACCCATCCAAGTAGGTACCGACTGCGCCCGACATTGCTTGTCTTCGGTGATCGATACTCAAGGTGGTATGGACGTTGGCTCCCATAATTATGAGTTTATTTTATTTTTATTATTTGTTGTTACAGCGACAATAATGGGTGTGCCCCTGTCAAAACTTCCAACTGTCTACCGATTACGGTTCATGAGATACAGCCCTTGCAAACGAAGAGCCAAAAAAATTTTTGTATGGGAGCCTACTTTAATTTTAATATTACGGACAGAGAGTGGAGGCTTAGTAATAGGGCCCCGTTTTCACCCTTTGGGTACGGAACCCTAATAAAAAGGGCTGCGGGGATTTCAAGTAACATGCGTCAAATTATCTATAGGCAGTTTATAATGCAAAAATTGAATCGAAACGATGATTTTCTTTCCGTTTCCGCTCGAGAGAAAAGGACAGACCTATCGACTAAGATAAATCTACACAATTAAGTACCTACTTAGGTATTATAGCTTAGGTAGATACTTATCTCAGGATACTTATTAAAAAGTACAAATAGCTAGACATCATTTTAGTAGAATAACAGTCATTTAGGGTTCTTGTACACGCACGTTTTTTTCGCCGTGGAAATCTACGGTTAATTCGCAGTGCGTAGGCACGGTCCACAGATGAAGAAATATCTCCTACATCTGTGGCACGGACGCCAGCGTTGTAGGGATCACCGGATTGTTGATACATCGGTTTTTTTACCGTAAAATTTACGGTTAATTTTCCGTGTTTTAAGACGGCGCCGGCAATAAGTTTCAAAGTGATCGATAGAACACTGACGACCGTGCCTTCACACGGCGATTTGACCGTAGATGTGTAATAATAATAGGAACAACGAAGTAGATATAGATTTCCTTAATACCAAGCGTCTTAAACGCTTGTTGAGCATTTTATATTATGACGAGGTATAAATTATAACTTAGTTTTTTTTTTAATATGAATCAAACGCGCTGTCTATTCATTAATTTCTTCGACTGATGACATCTAATTTAGTTATTTTGTGTGGAAACTTTTAATTAGCCGTTAGTTACCCACCATTTCTGTTATTATAGTTACCTAGCTGTTAGTTTCCCTAAAATTGTAAAATTAATAATATTCACGGCGAAAAAACGTGTGTGAACAAAGGCCCTTAGGGAGCGATGCTGTATTTCGTCTTAGGTTCCTTGTTCAGGGTAGTGTAGAAAAGGGTTTATTTTCGTACCTAGTCATACAGTCTCAAGCTTGATGTGCAATTACAGGTATTGTATAAAATGGATTACAACATTTATAAATAATCCATATAAAGCAGCCTCAAGTTCGCGTTATTCGTTATTATTTGAATAATTGACTCAACTAAGTCTAAGACTATTATTTTTAATATTAGTAAATTATATTTCAAAAGAATATTTCGAATATATTTCAGGTTTGATAATTGTGATACACAGGGCGACTACGATTATATAAGCGTGGTAAAAACGAAACTAGGTATTTCAAACTAATCTAAGCACCAGTGTTTTATCTACCTCACACGAATGATTGCGAGAAATAAATATAATTAAAGCTACGAGACAACGTGAAAAACCACTAAACAGGAGGGCGATTACGGTGAAGTAAGGCACGGCATTACGGCTCAAACGTTAGCAGCTGAAACGTTCGGGTGCGCGTTCACAGGCCGGCATCGGACAATCCGCACTAGCCCCAGCAATGGATTGACATAAAAAATCCGTCCCGCACGGAGCAGACTTCGGCAATGCCGACGAGGATTCTTGAAGGCAACTTTTCCGTTTAATGCGAATGACGTCATTCGGATTGCCGATCAGTGGACGCACTTGTCAGCGGATTGTCCGATGCCGGCCTGTGACCGCGCACCCTAACGTTTCAACTGCTAACGTTTGAGCCGTAATGCCGTGCCACCACTCCGTGATCGCGGCCCTGGGCCCGTACTCTTAAAAACAAATCGAAGTTTCTGATTCGTTTGCGTACAACCGCTAATCTGACACAAGCCACATAACAGTTGGTTTTGCACAACGAAAACGAATCTTCCATCTTTCCTTTTCCGAGTAGGTTCCCATAGTCAACATACGTAACGTACCGAAAGTGCTTTTTGGTGTTATACGAGACAATTATGAGTAAATAATTGACAATATTCGGCAATTTATTGGCGTTGACTGTCAAAATTGTACTTTACATAAATCTATGAATAAATAAGTAAGCGTATATTTACGTATGTATTAAAATTAATAGAATAGAATAACTGAAGTGCGATTAAACGTAGATAATTCTCAAACTTGCCTAATGCCTGTCTTAATACATGGAAAAATAAATTTTTTGTCACTGAAAATGCATAAAAATACTTTACTATTGCTAATCTTATATGTATAACTCATAAGAACATGGTGTTCACAATCTTAATTTATCTACCAATCCTTTGTTCAAATTCGCGTTTTAGATCTGTTAATAATAAAACTAATATTAACAAATAATTACTAGCTGCACAGCTTCATATTGTCTACTTTCTAGGACTTGCATTAAAATATCAACACTGCTTAAAAATGCTGCCTTAACTATAAATATTACAATACAGAATGTCTCAAAACGGTGTTGTATTTGCTTCAGATAAATTTATATCACTGGAAATCGGATATGTCATTTTGCCTCATAACAACTGGTAGCCAAATCTTAACGGACTAATTTATTCTGTTTTAATTCTCGTTGCGATTAGCCTAGTTGAGACTTTACTAAAAATGTAAATTTATGAGACGCGAAGTTCTTCTTGGCATCACCATTTGGGACACCCCCGTATAACACGCAGATGAATTTGATATCATTGGCTCAATACAAAATGGTATGACTGGCTGAATAAAAAATCTAACCCGCGCGTTTAAATTCGACAAAGTACAAAAACCTAATCTACCTTTTGCTGCTATACATAAGAGCTATAATACACCTCACTACACAAAGGTGGGGCGGGGCTACTCAGTGCTTAGTAATACTATAGATTGAGATTACTTTAGCTTTGGGCGAGTCCAATGCGGGTCCTTAGGACCGGAGTGAGGGAGACAGCTCAACTGCAGCTGGAGCTCGTTTCCACCGATGGATCCTTTTTCGTTTCTTCTGGGAGATCTTGCTTTGAGCTTGATGTGGATGGCTGGACGTCCGTGTCTGAAAATAAAGAAAACAACCTTTACTAGAAGGAAATTGTGTTATAGGTATGTTCGTATTGTGTTATTAAACTTATTATAGTTGACTTGTGTTTATTTTTTAGGTACGTGTTACTAAGAAGTCTTTTATTTTAACATTAGTGTAGTGTTTAATATACAATTTTCTTTCTTTCTTTTCTTTCTTTACCTATTCGCAACAAGAACCAGATAAGGGCGCGTTTCCACTGTGCCGTGACGTGAAAATAAGCAGATGCCACAAACGCAAGACTTCGGAGATATGGATTTTTCAAATTTCAATTTAGGGCTGTCACTCAATATCATCATCATTATCATCTCAACCACTACTGAAATAATCTATAGGTACTTATAATAAAACTGTAACAGGTCCAATTCTGTACATTGAAGATATTTTGAAAATTTTTTTTGGAGGGCACTCTATTATCGATACTGAAGCCAAAACTGTAATTTTTTTCATACATGTCTGTCTGTCTGTCCGTCTGTCTGTCTGTCTGTCTGTCTGTCTGTCTGTTTCTTAAACGCGCATCACGTCGAAACTACTGAAGGTATTGAAATGAAACTCGGCACGATTTTAGGTCATACTACGAGGAAGGACATAGGATACTTTTTATCCCGGAATTCAGTCAGGTTTCCCTGGGAGAGGGGATGAAAGTAAAATTTCTTCACCGCGCATGACGCCGAAAGTGCTGAATGAGTTGGAATGAAACCTTGCATGATTTGATTTCATACTACAAGGAAGGACATGGGATACATTTCATCCCGGAATTCAGTCATGTTCCCCTGGGAGAGAGGATGAAAGTAAAATTCTTTAACTGCGCATCACGATGGAACAACTGAATGAATTCGAATGGAACTCGGCATAATTTGATTTCATACTACGAGGAAGGACATGGGATACATTTCATCCCAGAATTTAGTAAGGTTCCCCTGGGAGAATGGATGAAAGTAAAATTCCTTCACCGCGCATCACGCCGAAACTACTGAATGAGTTGGACTGAATTGGTACTATTTGAGTTCAAGGAAGGACATGGGATACATTTTATCCTGGAATTCAGTAAGGTTCCCCTGGCAGAGGGGATGAAAGTCAAATTCCTTCACCGCGCATCACGCCGAAACTACATAGGTAATGAGTTGGAATTAAACTTGGCACGTTTTGAGTTCATACTACAAGGAAGGACATGGAATACATTTTATCCTAGAATTCAGTAAGGTTCCCCTGGGAGAGAGGAAAAAGTAGAATTCTTTAACCGCGCATCACGACGGGTCTACGCGTCGTCCGATTTCATGCATTCTTTTTGTTAGAAACAGTGTTGCAAGATCGAATTTGACTAAATCAGTAGAAAGTCGAGTAGAAAATCAGTAGATTGATGAAATAATCTGTAGTAAGAAGAAAAAAAATTGTTGATAGAGGGTAGGTAAGTTCCTATCTATGTATTTTTCCAAGACGCACCCATTAGTTAGGTTCCTACCTATTAAGGCGTCTTGGAAAAATAAGTTTGGTTCCTACCTTACATGATATTATGGTGGTTTAGCTGGTCCAGTTAACTGTACTACCGAAGTTTGGTTGCAGTAAGTGGTCCAATTAAACTAACTAGACCACTGAAAAATATTTTTTACTGTGATACACAGCCAACTGTACCTACCTACTAACGAAAAAAAAATTACGGTGTCAGCAATTGTATTGCAGAATTGGGCTCCTGATCCATTTATCAGGAGCCCAATTCTGCAATACAATTGCAACAGTATGACAATGGAATCGTCGCAGAATCATCACGTAGAATCCTTAGATTTATAAAACTCCAGATAGTGCGTGCGAGATAAATGAATAGTTTCAAACTTGACGCACGTCTCTCCATCTGCATTCATCATAATTTCTTTCATCTGAGGTGGAATACCCAAACGTGTCATTCTGTGTCAATACCCCTGTCATAGTGAAGCGATTAGTATAGCAGAATAGGGCCCCAGCTGAACGGAACCATCAGTAAGAAGTGAAACGAGTATGACACTTCTTAACACTGACGCTGGCCGAGTCGTAGCTAAAAGTCGTGTGGATAAAGAATGGGATTGAAGATGATAACATGCTATCCCCCGTAGACACTACACGATTTTTTGCACGGCAGCGTTTCAAATTATGAGAGACCATGGTTAAATGTGAACTTAATTAATCGGCAGGTGAGGCAATCGCGAACGAAGTCGCGGGTACAGCTAGTACTAACTACTTCTACTACTGAACACAGGTCTCCAAACAGCGCGAAAAGGAGCGCGTTGGAGCCGCCTCCATCCACAGCCACTCCCCGCAATCGCTACAAGTTGTCGGTCTATTATCTAGTACCCATAACACAAGCTCTGCTTAGCTTGGGGCTAGATAATGCTGTGTGTATTGTCCAGCATTATTTATTTATTTATTGGAGGATTTTCCTAGACTCCGTTTCATGTGTATTCGTGCGGTCACATCGAGTTTTTTAGCAGTTATCGGTTCTTCGAGCACACTGCGACTTTTACTTCTTAATTCTGATAGTTAGGTCATAGGTTAATCGGATTCTTACCGCGGTACTACATAAACTAACGTAAACACTGGTCTAACAAGCGTTTTGCTAAACAGTGTCTAAACAGTTAGACATGGGTTAAACAAGAGTTTAACTGCCGTTTAAATTATGTCTAAGCCATGTTTAACTTTAAACCGTCGTAAAACGCAGTTTTGGGTAAGGCTTTTGTTAAACACGCGCTCAATCAACAGGATGTCTAACTTTTTTGTAGTAAAACTGTTAGTGTCTAGTCTTAGTATAGTACTAAAAAGGTAACGGTAAAAATTTTACATTTTGTATAGTACTTCAATACATTTGTACTCATTTGATCTTCGATGAAGGATATTTTGTGGAATTGGAAAGGGGTCCGCCCTCGTAAGGCAATTATTAATAATATACTTACTCAGATGTTAATATAAATGATTAACCTAATAATTGTAGTAGACAAATATTTTTATAGAGCATTACTCTCATTTGACACCAATTTGCCCGAAAGGGGAATTTCCCTCGGGTTATTGACAGATCGAATATCGTCCCAAAAACCTCACAATGGGGGATTTTCCGCTGATTAGCGGCGAAAGCCTATAATTTGAATATCATGTCGATGATTTGGGTCATCGAGAGTGGCAACGATAGTACGATAGATAAGCGAAGCGTGCTTTTATTAAAATATAGTACAGGCAGCGTTTTGTACTATTGCATATTTCTTCTTCATTCTTCTTTGTAATTTATAATCACTTCACACTAATAATACAAATGCGAAAGTTTGGATGTTTAGATGTATGGATGGATGTTTGCTACCTCTTCACGACTGAAGTTATCGGGCTGAAATTTTGCATGATGTAGCTTTAAGCTTATTCTAATCTCATGTTTTATGTACAATGTTCGTGGAATTCTTCCTCAATGAGTGGTTTTCGATTTGCATTTTTATGAAGAAAAAACTTAGTAAGTACTAAATATCTCGATAGGTGGCAGGGCCGTCGATTGGCAATTTGAGTATATCAATGTCAAATGAAAGGAAAACAAAAATAACAAAAAATGATGCTAAATTGGAAACAAAAACTAGAAACTTGAAAAATTTGGTTTTCCTTTCATTTGACATTGATATAGGTACTCTAATTGCCAATTGAGACACTGCCATCTATCAAGGAATATGGAACTAACTTTTTTATTAATGCAAATCGAAAACCCCCTATGTATATATTATAATATAACCCAATAAGGGAAGGTTTGGATGATTCTTTCGCAATTGTATAGAGGATAATCCCGAGTTGGTCCCATAAAACGATAAAACTTTTAATCCCGAGGGATTAGTATGGATCCCGCAAAACTCAAAAAACAGTTATAGAGTAAGTTTTAAGTTTTTTTCAAAACTACCAGATTATTTGTAACATTAAAATATCTAGGTTTTTGATTCGGTTCTAGAACCAAGTATAAGTAGGTACCTCTCTCTTATTTCAAATATTCAGACTACTTCAAATCATGGCCTTCTCGTATTCATTAACCGTGTAGGTAAAAACGGCACCTATTACGTTCATTTAGTGTTTGCAAAATGAAATTGGCTTGATTGCTACTGATTGTCAGAAATGCAAGAATTATGAGAACGGCATTAATTTATACATGGCGTCAGTTTATAATTTTACTGCGACATCACGTCATCACTAACATGAATTGAGTGGATCAAATTATCAAGAAAACAAGAAGAACGCACGCAAGGTGAAATTTAAACTTGAAAATCTATATCCTACTAATATTATAAAGCCGAAAGTTTGTGAAATCTGAATTTTTGTTACCTAGGATCTCCAAAACTACTGAACAGATCAAGATGAAATTTGGCGTACGCGAGCAAAGCCTAACTTAGATAATAGGCTAATTATTATACGAAAAATACGCGTGCGAAGCCGCGGGCAGAAGCTAGTATTCCATATATATAAAAAATTGTCGTTTGTTAGTCCCACAAAAACTCGAGAACGGCTGGACCGATTTGGTTAATTTTGGTTTTGAAAGGAAAGTTTAAAAGGTGAGTTATAAAGAAATAATTTTGTTTTTGAAATATTTGTAGATGTCCAAATAAGGTTGAAAAGGTGAGAAAATGCAACCTTTATTGGCAGTACGAAGTTCCCCGGGTTACCACTAGGTAGTAGGTAATAGATACCTCATAGATTCGTTTTCAGTTGGTTCATTAATATTTATATTTTAGGTTTTGGTAAATAATATAGAGGTCGAGGAAAATCTCATAGAAGTTTATTTAAGTTACTGTTAAGTTTATTTTGTTTTGTTTCATAGAATGTATTTTTATTGTAGTTGGATTAAGCACTTTTGTAATTTAATTATGGAGGTGACATGCCATGTTCGGCAAAACCTTCATGCACCAAATAAATGATTTAAAAAAAAGAGGCACGTTATTATGTAAAACCATATTTATCATAAAATTCATAAAACATTGAATTAAGATTAGAGTCGTTCTAAATTATATCAGGGGTCATAAAACAGGTAGCTAGTCGTAGAAAAATTCGTTCGATACACGTGTTCTGACCATTCTTTGTGTTTCATGCACGATCAATGTGTCTGCGAGGAGGAAGGATACCTGATCGAAGTTTCATGTCAATATTAACAATACGTCTTACTTAGTACTTATTAAATAAACTAAAAAATGCTGGACAATCCCCACAGCACGGAATTCATGGGATATATATATCCCATGATAGGGAGCCACGCGCCCACTTACTCCCTAATTCCGTGCCCCACAGCCACAGCATCACTAGACCCATCAATAGTAAGCTAAGTGTAAGATCTTGTGTTATTATGGGTACACTAGATAACTGATACCTATACATTGCATACATGGATAGATAGTGTTTTGTATATAATATATCATTTTACACAAAACCCTCATAACACCCGGAACAAATATCTGCAGATTGTGCAAACAATCGTCCCGAGGCGGGAATCGAACCCGCAGCCGCCTAAGACGCAGGAGACCTTCGCCGACCGCGCCATATCGATTGTCATTATTGAACCCCTGCCTTCTTCAACTAGTGGATAAAAAATTTAAGTGGAGATAAAAACAACAACCACTTATTTCTTTTTTGATAATAATTTATACTATTTTGTAAGCCTAAGGAAATAAAAAAAATATTAATATTTGAAATCTGAGCTCAATATGACCACAACAACACCCGAGAGCTGTAGCCAGCTTCGCACTTGGCAGTATTGCGGTTAACAGTAAACACGAAAGGTCGAGCCAACTGGTAATCGAAGACTGATGACGTCAGAGGTAGATAACCCCACATCATCAGCGCATCATATTGGTTCGTGCGTCATCCATATCGTAGCTTCATATAACACTACTGTTGGCTTTAGATAAGCTGGCAATACGCTGAATGAATTTATCTGGCTTAGCTATTTATTTGCAGCTTTGTACTGGTAGATCGTGCTGTCTTAAAAACGGATAAAACTTAATATCGTGAGTTTCTCTATCTACAAGCATTCACACTGGGACTTTAGAAAAGGAGGAAATGAAAGTTATAGAATTTGGATAGAACACTTGAACACTTTTAAAAATAACAAGGACAAAATTTAAAAAAATTTAAAACCACCCCGACGGATTTTCATGAAACATGGCTAAGAACACTCGGGATAAAAAAACTAAACGAAAATCAGTTCATCTGTTTGGAAGCTACGATACCACAGATACACAGACAGACACGTTAAACTTATAACACCCCTCTCTTTTTGCGTCGGGGGTTAAAAATGTGCTATATCATAATGTCCCAATTCGTCGGGTTTCTGAATTATTCACATATGAAAATACCTATTGCTCTATTTTTTTCATATTATTATGTAAATATCTCCATAAACCTGACGCTTTAGGATATTGTGTAATGGAACATTTTTTTTTTAATAAATGTCGCCGAATTTATAACTTTAATCGTGGGCGCCGATTTTGAAAATAAACATTGTGGTAGCCGATGTTAGAGCCAAACTCTTTAAACCCCTTCCCGACTACCGAATCACGATTCAAGATAGATAGAGTAGGTGTTGTTGATATGTTGTTGATGTTGTAGTTATTATAATAACTTCCATATTTCATCTATTACAATATCATAAGGTTACGGAAAAAAATTATTCAGAGCATGTTTTGACGACTTATTTTTTTTACACAAAAAATAGACACTATTGAGTGCGTGTTTAACAAAAGCGTTACCACAAAACTGAGTTTTACGACGCGGCGACAGTTTACAGTTAGACGACACGGCTTAGACATAATTTTAAACAGTCGAAACCGCTTGTTTATCGAGTGTCTAGAGAGCTAGTCGCGTGACAGAATCCAGAATTATTGGTATTCGTTGGAAGTGTTTGGTGTTAAAATGGTTATTATTATTGAATTTGTGGAAATAATCAATGATCAGCGAGCTATGGAAAGAGCTATGCTCGGAGTCTCTCTGAAGGATAAAATTCGTAACGAATACATCCGACAGAGAACCAAAGTTATCGACATAGCTCAAAGAATAAGCAAGCTGAAGTGGCAGTGGGCCGGCCATATCTCGCGAAGAACCGACAACCGCTGGGGTAAACGTGTTCTTGAGTGGAGACCACGACTCGGTAAACGTAGTGTAGGACGCCCTCCGGCCAGATGGGATGACGATCTGCGAAAGACTGCAGGCAGATGCTGGATGCGGCAAGCTGAAGACAGGGCGCTATGGCGCTCATTAGGGGAGGCCTATGTCCAACAGTGGACTAATATGGGCTGATGATGATGATGATGAATCAATGAAGAGGACATTAACTACGTCGATACATTTCGGAACAATAATACAACCCGTGTGACTCGTGTGAGAGTTACCCGTTCGAACAATATGAGGATGCCGAATTTAAGAAGAAATATAGATTTGGCAAAGCATTTGCTTTAAACCCCAGCGGTACCACAAAAAAGTCAAGCATCTGTTGAGCTGAGCGCGACGGTTTACAGTTAGACACGGCTTAGACAAAGTTTAAACGAGAGTTAAATTTTTGTGAAACTCATGTCTAAATGTTTTAGACACTTTAGCTAAACGCTTGTTAGACCAGTGTTTACGTTTGTTTTTGTAGTACTGCTGCTAGTTAGTAGAAAAGAACATTCGGTGCTAAGACACCTTAGTGTAGGTGCTTTTTAACCGACTTCGAAAAAATGAGAAGGTTCTATGTTCGGCTGTATGTATGTTTTTTTTATGTATGTACCTATCTTCGTCAATATATACCGTCAATTATGAACCGTCCAAAATTTTGTTCGCTATTGTGTAGAGAATGATTTCGAGGTAGTCCCATAAAAATATTTATTCTCGAGGGATAAGCATTTTTTTTTTAATCCATCGTGGTTATGAACACTAAGGCGGTTAAAACACTGCCACGCATCACGCTGCGTCATTTACTGTGTCGACTGCGCGTTTTCTATACAAACGGAACTCCGTTTCTTGTGTTAACCGCCTAAAGTCATTTACAGCGGGATATTTACCATGATTTGAGTTTTGAGCTTGTTATTCCGCATGATCATGGCGCATGAAACTGTGCCGAAATATTGGAATGCTCAATACTCTAATCATGGTAAATATTCCGTTGTAAATGACTTTAGGATTAGTACCTAATTGTCTCGCAAAACTTAAACATAGTGTAAATTTAGAGATTCGGAAGTCACAAATAATCAAATTATTAACCCTTAATTAACTTCCTGAGTCCCTGGGACTCACATCAAAATTTCAAACTTCCATAATTGTAACATTTGAGCGGCTAGATTCCCCCCCATCTCAGTACCTTCCTGCAGTGTCGCGGGCTACGCGGAGGCGAGAAGACGAATGCCGGCACTGCGTATTTGGTGAGTTATTGCGTCGAGTGAGTCCCAAGGACTCATACAAGTGAATTGTGCTATATATTTTTTTATTTGTTTCAATTTTCGAATGTTGCTTATTTGTCGTTATTATTTATATAAATTATATTTTTTATATGCTTATAACATATATGCTTATAATATATGTACCACTACAAAAAAAGAACAAAGACTGCATATCTATGCACCAAATGTCAGAAACCAATATGTTTGACCTGCTCGAAAAAGGTATGCCGACGTTGCCTATTAAGCAGTGCCAAAACCCATTGCACCTTTTATTTTTTTGTATTGGAGCATACATTACTGTTTTATTATTATTAATTTGTATATCTTTGAGAGTCCAAAAACATAAATAAGTTACGAATATTTCATAGTTTTGTAGAGGTTTTAAAATACCTTTGTTTTTTGAGACTGATAAAATTAGTTTCTTTAATTTTAAAGAGGATCTCTGAAGTCTGTCCAGTTTTGATACTTTTTCCTAGTGCCTTAATAAATATTTAATATGAATAATAAGAAAAAAATGAAAAAAAATTGTTTTATTTGAGAATATCACGCTTAGAAAATATATGAGTCCCACTGACTCATCAAGTTAATTACGTTAGTAAATTTCACGAAGTTAATCAAGGGTTAAGTATAGAATAGTAGGTATCACGCAGAATGGCGCAGGGCTTAACTCTACCGATGAATTCGCTACTATTATTTAAGAAGCCTCTGAAAAGCACATGGCTGTCATCTCTCCGCCATCCATAAAATATTTAAATGCCATCATGTCCAATTCATTTTCAATGAAAAATTAGATATTGTTATCAGACAGCAAAAACGACATGGCCACTCCCACAATTTCTATTCAAAGAATCAAACAATCGACGTATTGTTGAAACTTTCGGTATTTATCTGAAACGGCCATAAAACAAAACGAAAATGTATAAATTAGTAGGTACATGATGTAGAGATAGGACTTTGAAAAGGACTGGAGGTAGCATAATTAATCGTTAAAAATATGTAACCTACCTACCCCTAAGGGACTCTACGTGACAAATCAAAATCTACGATCAATGAAAATCTACGAGTACTAATATTATAAATGCTAAATTTGTGTGAATATTTGTTACCACGTAAGTATCACCGTAACTACTTGACAGATTTCGATGAATTTGGTGTGTAGATACGTAGATAGTTTAGGTTCTAGAATAACACACAGTCAAATCTTATTTTCAAAAATTAATCTCTGAGGAGGTTAAAAAGGGTGGTAAAGTTTCTATGGAAAATTATTTTTCATTTGTTCCTTTCTGATTCACTCAAAACTCAGTAAGTATAATTTTATTTTAATTTTTTATTAAGTAAGTATAAATAAACTATAAAGTAACTAACGAATCACTTTTTTCCTGAGGGGTGTGCTGTGCTATACATATATCTGAAATTACCACGCGGCGCGCAGCTAATCTGCAATACTTGATTTTCCATATAAGGAATGTAACGTTGTGGTAAAAATAAATGAAACTGAAACTGTAATTTCTACAGAGAAGGTATATTGTGAACATCAGGGATCTATATCCAAGCCAACACCTGTACGTAAGTACACACACACTCGATACTTTAATTCATTGTGTGATTAGTCGATTAGATAGCAAGATAAGTTAAGTACGTCTATAGTATAGGATTAGTATTAGCAACAAACGTACGTTACGATATCAGATATTGACCTTTGAATCAGTTACTAATTTTAACTTTCTTTGGAAAGAAAAACATAACATTTGAAGGAGCAAAACTACATAATATCTTCAAAAAAAATATTAAAGAATCCGCTACCTTAACTGTCTTCAAGAAAATACTCAAGAAATACGTATAAGAATATTCCTGTAGAATAACCGAAGATAATAACAACTGCACTGTAAACGCCAACCATAAATAAGTTATAAAAGTACATTAGATACTAAGAAAAACACATTTCTCTGTAAGTGAATGTAGTGGTGAAGTGGGTAGAGTCCCAGTAGAGACTTCACCCACAGCTGGGTATAGGCCTCCCAAACTTTTGTGCCACTCCACGCGGTCCTGCGCCAATCTCATCCAGGTTCGCCCTGCGGTGTTAGAAATATCGTCTGCCCATCTTGCCGCTGGACGTCCAACGCTCTTTGAGAAATAAATATCGTTCTTTGAAAAATAAATATCTTAAACCACAACTTTCTTTGAACCGCGGACAGAAGCTAGTAGGAACATAATTTAGAGCAACTGTTATTGTAGGTATTTAATCGTTCCACAAACGTAAACGGAAGCCGCAAACTCGGATTGCGTAAACCGCAATCTTCATCTACAGAGTAAAGTAAATTCAAGCTATTTGTAGACGCACGATGTTTTTCCTTTGTCTGAATTGCATTTGCATTGTATAATGCTACCAAAGAAAACACTTTTGTTTATTAAATCTATAGAATAGAACAGTCCATAACAGTCAAGGCTGAACAGATTAAATATGGTTTCAGTGGGGAGAGGGTTATACTTGTTTTTATAACGCCGCCCTTGACCTCTAGATGGGCTGATTGAATGGCCCACCAAGGCCGTAGTGGTATTTCTACTTTTACAATACAAAAATGCTTTGTATGTACATAAGAAAAAGAACATTCCAAAGAGACATTACATAAAACATGTACAATGAAGAGATCTAAGTATTCCAGGAAAACTTTAGATGGAAAGGATTATATAAATTTAAGAAAGGCAAGGGGTGTACCGTAGATATTTTTCTACTTTGTATTGACATCTCCCTCAATACAAATTCAGAGGAAAAAAGTTTTAATCCACTTATTTCAAGTTTCTATTGGCTGATAGCCAAGAACACTTAGCCGAAGTTGGAAAATTTCAGAACAAATTATACAGGGATAGCGATTTCGAAGCAAAAACTTTTGGAATTAATGGCTACGAGATGAAAAAAAGTTGTCGTCATGTGCCAAACTTTGGTTACAATACAAGATCGTTATCTAGCGATGAGTAAGAGAGGTGAGCGAGCACTGAGCTATAAAGAGCATATGAAAAAGAAAAAGAAAACTGCCTGTGCCGAAACGTAATGTGCCACTGCGAGAGGCGAAATTCTGCTGACCAATCGTTTAGCTATGACAATGGTATTGTCGCAGAATCGACCATACGTGAAATAAACTCTACCTACATAGTGCGTTCGGTGCTATTTGCACGGAGAGATTGATAAATTGGTTTCAACCTTGACATTTAGACCCGCGTCCCTCCAGTAAGTTTCTTTCATCAAAGGTAACATTCCAAAATGTGTCATTATTGCCTTTATAATATGCCAATATATGTATTATGCTTTGTATATTTTGTAAGTTATATGTACCTATTTGATTACTTAATTTATTTGTTGTTAGCTCTCTTTTTGCCTGAAAAACAGGTTTTTACCTAGTTCAGCCATGCGCATTATTTAATACCATTAGAATTTAAGACGAAAATCTTTGTTATATTTCTAGTCTCAAGTTATTTTTGAATAAATTTTTTTATGAGTCTACATTACACATGACCATGAGTTACCATTGTTGTGGTGAAGCGATTAATTTAGTGGAATCCTTCCCGATAAGTAGAGCTAAGGGGTCATAATAACGTTATGGATATTACTCTAGCTAGTTATGGTTCTTAAAAACGGCGATGGGCTCTCAACGTATGCTAATGTGCCACTTTCCGCAATGATATTACGGGCACGTAGCTATCTACGTATCGGTAATGTGAAGAAGGTCGGTCAGAAAGGACAGTGTCTGACCCCTGGAGAATTTTACATGGTGATTATGACAGGTAACAGGTTTTCTGCACAATAATGCTCCGGCGTGGGCTGATGCCTTCTAAATTCTATCTAAACGGTATCGGGGCCTGAAGAGGGTTTACTACCTCTCGGCTTCTTTATTTTTTCATTCTTAGTCTGCGTCTAGTCATGACTATGACTGAGTAAGCTTTTATGAGACGGGCTTAAGATCATCAATTCGTTAGAATCTACGATTTACTTGTAGGTAGTATATAACGAGTCCGCTGTGGATGGCCAAATGCAGTACATACAATGATATTATATATAAACTGAGGTAGATGCGTTTTACCGAGGTCTGCGCGACAAGACAAAACCAGGTGAATTCACTTGACTGAACTCAGTCCGCTCTACGTCGCGCCGCGATACGAACGTACGTTGCGGGATTTAGAGAAAAGTAAAACAAACGAAAATGCCACATTTTGTGTTTCGAAAGTGCAAAAATTATACTGGGACAGCTGTAAAAAACAGGCAGGATGTATCTTTCCATTTGTAAGTACTGTTTAGTCTATTTAAAATGGAAAATCATTAATTTTATATTAAAAAATCACTGCCGCGGTGTTGCCGCTTTGCCATTTACACGAACGAGACAAGACGTAGTGCGTTGCATTCATGAGTGACAGAGAGAACGAGATAAAGGCGTGCGGTGTTGTCGGTTCGACCGATGCTAAGGGAGGTTAGGGTAATATGGGCAATATGATCACGCAATGCAACAATATTATTTTTCACCACTACTTTCCAATTATTTTTCGTAGTAGGATAATAAAGAGATGTATTTGACTTTCAACATTTGCTTCTATTTTGTTTTAGATTTCCTAAAGACGAATTAATTAAGGAGAAATGGGTACGAGTCGTTAGAACCCAAAGACGAGACGATGAATGGATGCCAACGGCATACTCCACAATATGCTCCAACACTTTGTGGATACTGACAAGTACGACACAAAAAAAACACAAACTGATAAAAAATGCAGTGCCGGTAATTAGGGTAAAATAGAAAAAAAAACTACTTTTAATAATTGATTGTGTGTTCCTATGTTTGATTAGACAGGTAAAATTTCAGCCCGATCCGTTCAGTAATTTTGACGTGAAGAAGTCACAAACATCCATCCATCCATCCATCCATCTATCAAACCAAACTTTATTAAATTATTATCAAAGTAACTAGCGACCCGCCCCGGCTTCGCACGGGTGCAAAGCTGATACTAAATATACTACAGAATCGGCCTCTCGGCCGGTACCGCTGCAACCGCCATGTCCCTGCATTTTAATTCTATGATATCTTCGAAAATATTCATTTACTTAAATTATATGCTGTAAAGGGCCAAATTAATCTATATTAAATGCAGAATGTATTTATTGGATAAGGATTTATGCTGTATTGCTTAAAATAGCTTCGTAAATAAGCAATTATTTCTCGTAAAAAGTAAAGGATATAAACTGGTTATTGTGGGTTATCCCTAAGAGATAGATATATACCACCCCGGATTTTTTTATAGACCTTTTTAAGGTGTACAATACTGTAGTACATTATTTTGATCTATCTCGTAGGGTTCAGCCAGCGTTTGCAATGTAAGCGCAAAAAAGTATTTATTTACGACATCACATAACAAACCAAATTATCAGTGTTTCTCTACTATATATTATGCATGTATTATACATATAAACCGTCTTCTTGAATCTATAAAATCTATCTCATATCTATAAAATAATCTGTAAAAAAATATCTATAAAAAATAAAAATAAAAACACATCAAAATCCGTTGCATACTTTTAAAGATCTAAGCATACATAGACACAGACAGACAGATAGACACTGACAGGAAGCGACTTTGTTTTATACTATGTAGCGATTAGTAGGTACTTACGTTAAGTAAAAGTATTTTTTCTAGTGTGCTCACATAAATGTATACCTATACCTACTAGGAATGTAATACTATAATTTGTAATTAAACATTTTTATTTAAAATTTACTGTTTATTTTCTTAGTGGTGCCTCGTTACCCCCGTTTCCCCTAGTTCGTTCCTTAGCTGCTAGCCGATGACGTCATAGGCTGTCATTGGCCGTCAGCCCGCTGGCCGCTCGTGTAAAGTGTGAACAGTATGTTCATCTCTTTCTGACAACGGGGTCCTATATATCTCTGTGATCTTTTAACGTACTCAGTGATACAAATAAAGTTCCATAGTCCTATGCAGGTAGCTATAGTAAAATATCGCCATGTTTTTATTTCTTTCTAATGAGTATGACGTCTCTATTGGTAAAATCTCATTGAGTACATACATTAGGCATCGCGTTTCGCCGCCTAGTGCTCCCTGTCTCCAGGAACTCCTTAGGCACTTCCTCGCTATTCTACAACTTACCTGTAGTAACAAGTTGCTGCAGCCGCAACGGCAGGTCCGCTGTGCTGACCTCCGCGCCCTGGGGATTCAGTACATTAGGCATCGCGTTCCGCCGCCCAGTGCTCCCTGTCTCCAGGAACTCCTTAGGCACTTCCTCGCTATTCTACAACTTACCTGTAGTAACAAGTTGCTGCAGCCGCAACGGCAGGTCCGCTGTGCTGACCTCCGCGCCCTGGGGATTCAGTACATTAGGCATCGCGTTCCGCCGCCCAGTGCGCCCTGTCTCCAGGAACTCCTTAGGCACTTCCTCGCTATTCTACAACTTACCTGTAGTAACAAGTTGCTGCAGCCGCAACGGCAGGTCCGCTGTGCTGACCTCCGCGCCCTGGGGATTCAGTACATTAGGCATCGCGTTTCGCCGCCCAGTGCTCCCTGTCTCCAGGAACTCCTTAGGCACTTCCTCGCTATTCTACAACTTACCTGTAGTAACAAGTTGCTGCAGCCGCAACGGCAGGTCCGCTGTGCTGACCTCCGCGCCCTGGGGATTCAGTACATTAGGCATCGCGTTCCGCCGCCCAGTGCGCCCTGTCTCCAGGAACTCCTTAGGCACTTCCTCGCTATTCCCGTCCTGCATTATTGCCATCATCCTCAGCACTGGAAATGGGTGAATATTTGCTTTGAATTCGATAAGTGTTATGCGGTGGTTGTAGGTTTTATGCCACCAATTTTAATCTAGATTGATTATTTATGGTATTTTTGTTTTAGCTAGAGTGTGAGCCGGATAATGAAGTCGCGTGGTTGATGCGATATCTATATACCGAGCGTACAAAATAGCTTTTTATTTAAATTATTTTCATTGAAGACGATTAGGTAAATTCTGATTATGGTTGCTTTGCTGCGGTTTGCACACATCAGCAGGGGTATTTTGATTCGTCGGAAAGGCCGTCGGATTCGATATCGGAAACTTTTTTCTTCGTAAAAAGCTTCCGATATCGAATCCGACGCCCTTTCCGACGAATCAAAATACCCCTGCTGGCACTTATCTGGCACACATTCTAGAAACATTGAACGTCAGGCTAGGCTAGTTTGCTATAAAATGCAAATAAGTCATCGAGTACATATCCAGTACTCGATGGGTATAGGGAATTGAAAAGTTTCAGACCTATTCTTGAAAAATATGCTCTATCGATTACCAGAAGCAAAAGCCAGTATCAAAAACTAAGCATTCTTACGTGTATCGCGCAATCTATACAGCATATTAAAGCATTAGAGCCAGTGTGACCATGAAAACTAAGTTCACTGCGGTGTAGGAAGGCTATGACAACTGTTTCGTTTAAACGTAGGTTTAAACCCAGACTTAAGTTTATACCGTCAGTTGTTACGTCCCGTATTAAGTTCTTGCGTCGTTCTTCAAAGGCTCGAAATCAATTAACAAACAATACAACGTGTAATTAGTTTTCCGTCAAAGGCAATTAGCACGCCTTAATCCGACAGGAATAATTTATGAGACAAAAACTTCTACTAAGTATGTAGTGTACAAAGCAAATACTTTTTATAAAGACGCTGTTTGGTACTTCGAATAGAATAGGCAGTCTCAACTGTTTTGCTTCTCAGGTTGATCGTTTCATGTTGGCACGAGGTTCAAATTATTTTGTGCTTTTGAATTTTTTCTGCGTTCTACAAGTTTTTTTTTTTTTTTTGAATAAAACTAGTGGAAACGAAAAATTTGCCGCAAATCGTTATCATTTTTCTATTCACTTATGAAATAACTAATTTCGCTCACAGGTATTTGGATAAATAAGAGATTTTGGGATAAAAACATATTCCTAAATGCTCCCAAAATACAAGTGAATCGAAGTTGGTTTCATCATGGGTTCATATAACATGGTTTACGATTTTGCGAAAAATTACTATTCCATTAGTTTTATTCCTTATGAACGCAGAACAAAATAGAAACCACAGAAAAAAAATTAAGCTCGCGCCATCACTGAACGATCTACCGTTTTGTGCAGTTTAGTTTTAAAACTATCTCGCATCGCATTCGCCAACTGTGGAGTACGAGTTTTAAAAGCTTGCCGCCTTGCCCCTTAGGCAGGAGTTGGCCTATTTTTAGGGCAGTATGTGTGCTCTACGTAAGCAAAGCACCCTTTAGTGGCGGGAGACGCGATGACAACCGCAAGCCCCGCTAGGCCGCAACTGTAGCGATTCGTTGCAGGTTTTTCTACTCACATTTTTTAAGGTCCGAATCTGAAGGCAATCTTAACCTTCATACCCATACATCAAAACCCTCATAGAGAAAATGTTAGTACCTATAGAAGTAGTATTTGACTTGTATTAGAAACTACACTCACAGGCACAATTAACCGCCCACGTTGTATTTCGTTCAGTTTACAGTAATCGTCAAATTAGGAGCACATTTGATGGAAGTTATGTTAAAAGCAACCATTGAGAATAAATAAAATTAAAAAAGTCTTAAAAAAAACCGTTTATTTAAAAACATATGCCAAAAAATCGAAATAGTGAAAAATTTGCATGAAAATGTAATTTGTTTAATTTTGAAACAAATCTTTTATTATTATTTTTTTTATTTTAATTTTAATAATGTGTGTTACCACCTCGGGCTCTAAGGACTTCTTGGAGCCGGTTTGACAATCCATCAATGATGTGTTGAATATCCGACTGAGGGATATTGTGCCACTCCTCTACCGCAGCCGTCTTGAGCTCTCCTAGGGTCGTAAGGGCCGGTACTCTTGCTCGGATACGTCGTTTTAGGTTGTCCCAAATGTGCTCAATCAGGTTCAAATCGGGACTACGTGCCGGCCATGGCAAAACTTGAATCCCGACCTCATCGAGGTATTGAGTTACAGATCTTGCGGTATGGCAACGAGCATTGTCGTGCATTAATCTGAAGTTTTCACCAATAAATGGTGCAAAAGGTATGACGTGGTCTTGTAAGACTTCCTCCACGTATCTTTGTGCGTTCACACTGCCTCTATCAAACACCACAAAATCGGTACGAGCCTCGGTAGAGATGCCACCCCAAACCATTATTGACCCTCCCTGATATCCCACGGTTTCAGTTATTGCGCATGGAGCAAACCGTTCATTTTGGTGCCTGTATACACGTTGACGTCCATCTGGACCACTTAAGGCTATTCTGCTCTCATCTGAGAACAGTATGTTCTTCCAATCCTCTACAGTAAAGTCAGCATATTCTCGCGCAAAGGCAAATCTAGCTCTACGGTGTTGTGGGAGCAGTTGTGGAGCGCGAGCTGGACGAAAAGCCCTCAGATTCCTTTCAGCCAGTCTTCTTCTAATGGTACGTTCACTCACACTGACATTTCTCACCTCAAAAAGACGTGTACGCGCTTGAATAGCGGTGCAAAAGCGATTTCTAAGCACGTTACTGACAACAAAGCGGTCATCCCTAGCTGAAGTGCACCGATCTCGACCTTGACCTGGCTTCCTCGTGTATAAACCAGTCTCCCGAAAGCGTCTGATGGCATCCCGTACCGTAGTTCGTGGTACTCCGAGTGTATGAGCGACGCGACGTTGGCTATAACCAGCGTCAGCTAAAGCTACTGCCCTAGCAGCACCAGTTGCATCAGGAGGCATTTTTTTTTGTCACAATGAATCAAGAAGAATCAAGAATACACTAAAAACTCAAATTAGACAATATTCGCACACGATGGCAGAAAAGAAAGATAAATGTAAACACGGTAACGCAATTGCAACAATTTCAAACAAGGAATAAATTCACTAAATTCCAAAAAAGGTTTCATTGACACAGGTTTATTCGTCAGAATAGGTGTTAGTTTATTGCTTAACTACTCACTCAACTTAAAACAAAACATTCGATAAGCCACAGTTAACATAAACAATCAGGGTGACGAAAAATATAGGCGGGCGGTTAATTGTGCCTGTAAGTGTAGTTTATGCCCTCGGCTTCGCAGGCGTTGTTTCTGTGGAAATGTTTAAAGGTGATTTCTATCCCATGGGAACTGATTTATGGGATAAAAAGTAGCCTATATTTGATTCCAGGATTAGAATTACCTGAATGCAAAATTTCAACCCGATCCGTTCATTAGTTTAGGCGTGAAGATGTAACAAACATCCATCCATCCATCCATCTATCCATCCAAACATTCACATTTATAATATTAGTGTAAAATAAATAAATAAATAATGCTGGACAATTCACACAGCATTATCTAGCCCCAAGCTAAGCAGAGCTTGTGTTATGGGTGCTAGATAACTGATATACATAATACAATACGCTACATAGATAGATATTTTTTATTGTAGGTACATAGAAAACACCCAGACCAACGGAACAAATTTCTGCAGATCGTAAACAAATTTGTTCAGAGGCGGGAATCGAACCCGCAACCTCCTGCGTCGCAGGCGGACCTTCGCCCGCTGCGCCACGGAGGTCGCCAAATTAGTGTAAAGAACTGAACATTCGAAGTTTTGAATTCAAGTTGGTAAGAAAGTTAATAATGATTTAGGAGTCTCAAAGATAAAGATCTGAAATGTAATTTGGAACCTTTAGTTGATATTAGGAATGAATTCCGTATATACCTACACTTGCCTTTCAAGGACAGACTAAATTGGCAAATCTAGCAAGTAGATCGACTCGATACTAATTTAATCGTACGCTGCTTCTGACAGGGTTATCAATAAATCAATTTGGGTAAATTACCAGAATATAGGCCATAGGAATTTAACCGTAAAGCACGATGAGTTACGGTTTTGATAGACTCCAGCAGACAAGTCAGTTGTGCGATGTATTGCAAAGATATAAGGTTCATTTTGGTTGAACTAAGCCTTTGATTAATTAATTAATTATCTTCAGGAGTCTAGTGGTCATTCGGTGAACTCAATGTCACTACTGTCGCTGTGAAAATAAAACTGTTGGTTGGCGTCCTTGACGTGCATAGTAAAGTAGAAAACAACAAGTTTCAAGCCCGAGTCACCTAACCCCAGGGCCATAAAGGTGATGGCATGGTCATAGAAAATTATGTTAGATTCATATCATTTAAGCTGCATTAGAAAGAGTTTGAACTGAAGAATTCAAGATGATTTTATGATTAGTCCTGAATTCTCAAACGCAACTCAGATTAATTATGCTGAAAAGCTGCATTTTCGAGACAAAATACCCTGCCAAAACGAATTTTTGACAGGTTTTCATTGAAAACTGTCAAAAAGTCGCAACTTGAGACTTAAATCTAAGTTGCGTTTGAGTATTCGGAGTAAATGCATAGGCACATTAGCTTATTATGAGATATTATTATTAGCAATAATAAAATATAACCCGTTTTCTTGCTGAGTCGGGTAAAAAAAATAAATAATCTTCTCTTGACGTTTGTGAGAGTTTGCTTCTGAAGGAAGCTATTATTTGTCAATGTCATAATAGACGCGCCAGGCGGACAGGTATGGAACTAGACTGCGGCATTGGAAAAATAACATGGCGAGAATTATAATATTTTATTTTCTAAACAAAAAGTTTGATTAAGGATAATAATAGTGGAAATAAAGGTACAGACATGTTCTTATTACAATTAAAGCTATTAAAATACTCATTCCTGGTGTTTCTTCTGATTTGGCTATCAATCAGAAGTGCGAAACACGCCCAATGCAGCGTTGGTATTAGGGATTGGTCCCGGGAATTCCCGTTCCCGAAATTCCCGGGAATTCCCGAAATTTTTGGCTGATTTAAGAACCGGGAAATCCAAAATCATTTCCCGGGAAATTTCGGGAATTTCGGGAAAAATATTTTAACTTTTATAGCATTACCGAAATAACGCAACTCAACATATTTCACTTCCTCTTATAGCATTTCACATTATCAGGTACCTAACCTACGCGGTATTAGGCAGGGTTGACATGATTTGTATCACTTGATATAAATTAATTGTTATTTTCCCTGCAATGAAAACAGAGAGCAGTCAAAAATGTATGAGAGTGCCCAAAATTGAGCTTCTGTGTACACATGCACAATGTACCTGCTTTATTGGTTGATGATTCAGGAAATTCTCCGAAATTAATAATTCCATAAAGTTCAAATAATGCGAGTCGTCGAAAAAAAAATGCTTAGCCAACGTATTTGCGGCAAGTCATATCTGTTTTTGTTTGGAAACGTGGAAAATTTCAGCCCTATCTGTTGAGTCGTTTTGGCGTGAAGAAGGAACGGTACAAACTTTCATATTTATAATAATATTTTAATATTATTAGCTGCGCCCCGCGGCTTCGCCTTCAGTTATTTAAATATACTTTATAGTTTATTTATACCGAGTGTAATTCATTATATACTTTATAGTTTATTTATACCGAGTTTTGAGTGAATCTAACCAAGCAACCTATAAAAACCTTAAAACTGTATAGACCAAAGCGATTATGATAGAAAAAAAATATTAAATTAAATAATTCCGATTTAAATCAAATTAATCGTATTTTCTTTTTTAACCATGATTTTTATCAAACCTGGTATAAGAAATGTTAGTTATGGCTATATTAATTTTGATCTGTAATAAATATAATTTTTAGGTCCATGTCTATTGTCCCCTCGTTCGACAACAAGCCTTAAGGCTTTTCTTGCTATAGAGCCGTGACTGAAGCCAGCTCTACATAGTCGATTGCTGCCATCTTGCTCAGCAAAGTACCTTGCTGAGCAACATGACAGCAATACTCCATGAAGCTGGACTTGAGCTTGGCAAAGAGAAAGTACCAGAGTCAAGTGCATTGCTGCAATTTATTATCCTTTTTGTGCATGTTATTCTGATCGGCTCTGACTTCTGAACCTGTAAAGCGCGATGATCTCGCCTGCGTGGGTATTATTAGGTAAAAATACCAGATACCAGCATCTGGTATCAGGTAGAGAATGCAAATGTATTCGTACACTTCTTCGAACACAACGAATCGACCGTTTACGGCTGGCAGAAATAAATGCATAGTAGAAAGAGACCTCTGAAGTACCCCGACGACGTTGATCGCCAATTGATTAGACGAACAGTCATCAATATTGACGACCGACACGAATGGAAGTCACAATCCAATTTAATTTATTTTTTTAATACCGTGGGCTAACAAAGAACACTTAGTCCAATTTTATATTTGTCTCCGTTGAGCCTGGCCACCGTGGCGTAGTATTTGGATAGAAGAACATTATATTGTTTATTATCTGGGTACGTAATAAGGTATTTTTAGATTGATGTTTTCGCTTAGAGGACTCGAAAAACAACGGGAGCTCCTCGGTGTCACTCTTACAACAACTCTGAACTTCTGTACAGTCTGTGTAAGTATGTTTTATTGGATTAAAATGAAGAAACGAATCAAAGCTAAAACGGTGGCCACGAAGCTAAGCGTCTCATACTATACGAGATCAGGCGATATTTCACACAAGGATAGCTCAAGTCCGGCCTCATGGAGTATCAGCAAAGCACTTTGCTGCGCAACATGACAGCAAATTAATGTGTTATGCTGGGTTCAGTCACGACTCTATAGAACGAAAAGTCTTCAGGCTTATTGTCGAACGAGGGGACAAAAGACATGGACCTTAGATTTTTTTATTCATTTTATTAACATCTCAAAAGAAATACAGCTTTAAGTAACATACCTAATACCGCATAGGTACCTGATATCAGCGAAATGCCTAAAAAGGACGTGAAGTATATTAAATCATCTTATTTCGGTAGTGGTATAACAGTTAAAATATTTTTTCGAAATTTCCCGGGAATTCCCGGGAATTCCCGGTTCCGACTTTGAAATTTCCCGGGATTCCCGGTTCCTCGAAAACGACCCGATTTTGGAATCCCTAGTTGGTATGTAGACTTGTTTTACTGTGCATAAAATCTGATAACCAATGGTCTCGCACACCGGGTACTACGACTATTTACATCCTGGTAACTATAGTCAGTAAGTAATCAAAATAAAAGACCGACCTATTTACTCACAGCTCTGATATCTGATAAGTAAACGCCGCCCTGCGTCAAGGTCAATGATCGAATCTAATGGTTGACAATAAATTCACGCAACCACTTGTAGATTTTAATAAAATATCACTATAATAGTTACCAGTCTTACTTAAACTGCTTTGTGATGTGAGTAAATGTAGGTACACTCGTTGGCGTATCCTAAGTCCAGCTTGATTGGAGATGGCAAGATGCAATGTAAAGAAATACTTACTAGAGTATGTATGTATCTATGCTTTGCCTACTCCTATTTTACACAATTTCCTTTATAAAAATAGCTAGGCTACCTACCATATCAATTCTACTGGTAATCAGATCTGGTAATCATGAAAAATAATTATTTTAAACTTTAAAGTTTCAAAAGCTCGGACAACAAATAATTGTTGTATTTTTCTATATGAATTTATTGTTTGGTATTTTAATCAGTCAATTCAAATAAACAGTCTCTCTAGCTATTCAGCCAATTTAAGCGGACATTTCAGGATTAACTCACTAAGAAAAATATTTTTATGTTGAGATTGTTATCAATCAGTCATGCATGATCAATGATCATACATATATGTGATTGCTGGACCTTTTAATAAACTGAGCAAGCACAATGATATGGACTGATTCTGTCCAATTGTGTTGAGTCAATAATAACTTTGGTTCGACTCAACGGTCAATGACTGAGCTTAAATTAACTTTACAGTTGTTATAAAGAAAATATAACTAAGTAATTATTAACCATAAGAAACTTGTGTTATCTTTCAAATAAATGTTCATCATCATCATCATCTGCAACCTGACTTCACCCACTACTGGGTATAGGCCGCCAAACTTTTGTGCCACTTCACACGGTCCTGTGCCAATCTAAATAAATGTTTACAACATACTTACTTTCAGCGCTTAATACCATTTTTAGTTTTGTGTGCATGAACTTCAGTGGTTTTCAAACTGATACCCCTATCTTGTTCATGGACCAGAGAGGCTGTTGGTGCTCTAATGAACTTAATTCTGAACAACTAAAGAAAAAAATAAAATTGTAAAAAAAAAAGAGTTCATTAATGCATTACTGCCAAGCCTTGGTGGTACAATCACAGCAGCCGGTCATGATTGTGTTAAGGAGCGTATGAATATCAACGTATATTTTGAAAACTATAAGCACCTAACTATACACCTGTAATAACTAAGAAAAGAAAATTACAACCAAAGAATATAAACAAATAAGAACTGTGAACACTAGGTTCACAATTGAAACAATTGATCCAATTGCAGACTGTTACAAACAATCTAGAGGTCCCTCAACTAATCCATATCAATACCAGTCAGAAGCGTCCCTAAAATGCCGGCAGCAATGCCTCGCAATATGGCAATGCTGATGAGCTACATTAGATACTCACCACTTCATGCATTATAAGCTTATAAGTATGTAGGAATATATACCTACTTCTTCAAATAACTTTATCCATGACATTACCAATGTACTAACAATGTTTTGTGTAACCCCTCCTCTTCCTTACCTATCACTATGCACAAATTATATGTAAATAATTTATTTATTTTCACTCTAAAAACTATTATATCAACCCTTAACTATGAACATTATTTCAACCTATAATACTATACCTACATTATTTTAATCATATAATTATGCACATTATCTGAACACTAAACGGCGCACTATATTTTAACCCTTCATGTTGCACATAATGTTAACCCTAATGATGTATATTTTTAAATATACTTTAATTTTCAACTAACCACACAATCTGAAATCTCAATTGTGGACATTATTTTCACCCTTAATCATTGACATCAATTGCGCACAAATATAAAACAATAACCTTAAATATATAAAATAATAATAAAACATTTATATAATTTGAACTTTCGAAATTGTTTGTGCATAAATTGTGCTATAATTATGCATAACTACAATTAAATTACAAAATACTTTTAACCCTTAATCATGCACATCTACTGCGCACAAACAAAAACAACAATCTTTAATGTAAAAAAAATATATGTTTGAACTAAACTTTTGAAATTGTTGGTGCAATAATTATGCACAATTGAATTACACATCTTTAACCATTAATCATGCACATTTACCGCGCACAAATATAAAACTACAATCCTTAATAAAAAAAAAAAAAAAATATTAAACACTTTAATATGATCCGAACTTTTGAAATTGTTTTTGCACAAATTGTGCATCAATTATGCACAATTACGACATGGACAAAAATTATTAATTCCATTTAATAATAAAATAAAATAAATATTTTTTTAAATTGAATGTTTTTTTTAATTATATATTCATACAAAAAAAAAATATTTCACATAATTATGAAATGTTTAAATGTTTGAAACGAATTCTATTACATACAATAGAACAATAAAATAAAATTGAGTATGTCTGAGCGCGAAGCTGTAACACCCCCGATTAACACTGAAAGGCAAAAATACATAGCTAACTATAAGGATATGGAGAGAAAACGACATAAGTCATCATCGCTACGGGAGACCCGTAGTCGAATTAGATCACCTAGTGCTAAAAGGGCAAGACGACATCGACAGCGTCAATCACTATCTAACCAACGTAAGCAAAGGAGAAGTCGCCGTGAATCGCGCTCGCGTACGACCTCGTCGTCAAGGTATTTGAGAAGAAGAGAGCGCAGATCTCATACGCGCAATAGGAAGACAAAGGCCAGACGACGAACATACTATTATACGTCTATGTCAAGTAGGTCGAACTCCGACCCTAGTTCTAGATCCAGGGAAAGCTATGTACATCACGGACACAATCGAGTAGTTGATGAACAGCAAGATCAATACTCAATGCTGAGTAAATTCATTGATGTGATGGGACATCACAAAAATACCTATTTTCCTGGCGCTCAAGAAGTCATCCCGAAGTTTGACCCTAGCCAAAAATCTCAAACAACTCAATCATGGCTTAAGAAAGTGAACGAAACAGCACATATATACCAATGGAGCGAAAATCAAATTATTATTCACGCTTTGTCGAAGCTTGACGGATTAGCACGTAGATGGTACGAAGGCCTTACTACCGTAAAACTGTCTTGGAAAGAATGGCAAAGAAAAATCCTGAAAAGTTTTCCCGATGATCGAAACTATGCTGATCGTTTAATAGAAATGCTTGATAGGAAAAGCCGCCGAGAAGAGACGCTTGAGGAATACTTTTATGACAAAGCAAAATTAGTCAATCACTGCAACATAAAAGGAAGAGAAGCAGTCCAGTGTATTATCCATGGCATATTTGATCCTAATATCAAACTTAATGCTCAAGGCGCCAATTTCCAAAGTCCCACTAAGCTTTTGCAATACCTTCGCAGCATAACTGTTAAACAATTTAAAATAAGCACCCCTCTGCAAAAGTCATCTCAGTTTATTCCCGACACACTCAAAGATTCTAATAAAATGCAAAGATCTAACAATAACAATATAAATTATTCGCAGACATTAAAATGCTACAATTGCTCTGAAGTAGGACACATAACACGTAATTGCTCTAAAGAGCGACAAAAATGTTCTCACTGTGCTCGTCTTGGTCATGTAGAAGCTTTTTGCCGAGAAAAACAGCGAACCCAAAACACCAATACATCTAAGCGGCCAGCGAGTGACTCAGCTGGAAATAATTAAAGTAAAGCTATCTGCATAAAATATTAATAAAAAAAAATTCAAAATTAAAAAAAAATAAAAATAAAAAAAAGTAAAAAAAAATAAAAATATAAAAAAATATAGTTAAAAAAATAAAAAATAATAATAAAAAAGGAATGAAAAAAAAAAAGTAAAAAAAAAAAAAAAAAAGTAAGAAATCACGATATTTAATAAGATTATCGTTGATTTTGGCACTGCACTGTAATTAAGCAAAGTACTGCATCAGATCAAAATTTATTAGCAATGAAAGGTTTTGCATTTCTAAAGAACATATACTGCGATTATACATTTTGTGCTTGTATGTATAAAATCAAAGATGTCAAAAGACATTAATGACTTTATTTGTTTGGGCTTGCAAAATGAGCTCTTAGACAGTTAAATTTTGAGGTAATAATTATTATCAAATAAGCAATAAAGAGTTAATAATATGATTCAAATACATCATGTGTTTAATCAAATGAAACACGTGGATGCCTCAAACAAAAACCCAATAGCAAACACTGACTATGTCTAGATCATATCCGCGAATTTGAGATAGATTAAAAAAAACAAAAGTCAAACCACCAACCAAAATTATTAGATATGGCAATACCCCTCTGTGACTCTAGAGATTTTGTTATGGTCCTTAATCAATGACTATTCTCTAATGCTAAAAGTGAAAGTAATATTATCAGACTAAAAAGGCATATTAAAAAAAAAAGTGAGCCTACAATGACTTAACAATGAAATATATTGGGGTATAAAGTATATTTATACTGCCTACCGATTACTTTCTTATATATGCAAATCACCATTTAATAATATTCACACTGTAATAATTACTTGATTATTGTTGACAACATAAATATTCTCTCATGATGATTATACTATTTATTGTTAAAAAAATACACTGAATATAAATAAAATCCACGTAAATACAAAGACACTTAAATATCATAAAATATGTATCTTATGTATACGTATGGATGAATCCCATTCCCACAATTTCTTGCAGAGGGAAAAAGATGAGATGCATTTAAGAGTTGTCAATGGACTCAATGGAGCAGCATCTAAGGCCCTTGCACTAACTGGAATAATTAAATGTGGGTATACGTAATATTTTTATCATTTTGCAGTTTCAAGTATTGTGAGTTTGCCCGATTACGAGGACTCTGACACGATAATGAGCTTACCCAACTACAAGGACTCAAGTAACTGTTTGCGAGTTTGCCCGATTACGAGGACTCTGACATGTTAATGAGCTTACCCAACTACAAAGACTCAAGTGTTTGCGAGTTTGCCCGATTACGAGGACTCTGACACGTTAATGAGCTTATCCAACTTCAAAGACTCAAGTAACTGTTTGCGAGTTTGCCCGATTACGAGGACTCTGACATGTTAATGAGCTTATCCAACTACATAGACTCAAGTAACTGTTTGCGAGTTTGCCCGATTACGAGGACTCTGACATGTTAATGAGCTTACCCAACTACAAAGACTCAAGTAACTGTTTGCGAGTTTGCCCGATTACGAGGACTCTGACACGTTAATGAGTTTACCCAACTACAAGGACTCCAGTAACTGTTTGTGAGTTTGCCCGATTACGAGGACTCAGACACGTTAATGAACACCAACTACGAGGACTTAAGTGTTTGTGAGTTTGCCCGATTACGAGGACTCAGACACGTTAATAAGCTTACCCAACTACAAGAACTCGAGTAACTGTTTGTGAGTTTGCCCGAATTAGAGGACTCAGACACGTTAATGAGTTTACCTGATCACGAGGACTCAAATGGTGGTAATTTTGGTAAAAAAAAACAGGAAAACAATTTCAGTTTATAATTTTTTTACATAACTATTATACTTTTATATAACTCTTAAAGTACAGAGATAACGAGAATGTACAATTCGTTATAGTATTTTCTTTAGATAATTTCAAATATAATGCATATAATAGTTATTTATTTTATTATTAAAACTTTTCTTTTCTTTTACGCAGACGCTGTATCATAATGACGTCTTCGATCGCTTGCCTACCACCGCCATCACGTTACTTGTGTGAAGATGATGTCATGCATATGATCTATTTGGTCTTTCTCATTCGTTTTGCTAATAATTCATATCTCTAAGATACTTAATTTTATTTTTAAATATACGATTTATATAGTTAGAAATGATATTGTCATAATAGAAATAGTATTGTAATATCGTTGATTTGTCTAAGTTAAGTTATTCGCTTAATTTAATTACTTTATAATCAGTTCTAGGCTAAATAATTAGTTCTTCTTAATTATCGAGTCCTGACTATTAAGAAATAATAATCTGTAATATTACTTATTTAATGTAACATAATGGTAAAATGTTAAACATGTATGAGGACATACAATATCTTTAATGGCCGAAGCGGACTGGGACATTCCTGTTGCCAGGATTAGCCGCCTATTAGCAATAATAAAATATAACCCGTTTTCTTGCTGAGTCGGGTAAAAAAAATAAATAATCTTCTCTTGACGTTTGTGAGAGTTTGCTTCTGAAGGAAGCTATTATTTGTCAATGTCATAATAGACGCGCCAGGCGGACAGGTATGGAACTAGACTGCGGCATTGGAAAAATAACATGGCGAGAATTATAATATTTTCTAAACAAAAAGTTTGATTAAGGATAATAATAGTGGAAATAAAGGTACAGACATGTTCTTATTACAATTAAAGCTATTAAAATACTCATTCCTGGTGTTTCTTCTGATTTGGCTATCATTATGATATTTCAGAGTATTTTCTAAGTACTTAATTTTTTTTGCGTCTTTAGGGTTTCGATATCGAAGATCGTTTTCCAAACCCTAGTTGCGGTCTCGCTTTGTCTGTCCTTTTTCCCTCTTTAATATCTCAGCAACTAGCGGAGCTTTTCACTTGAAATTTAAAATAATAAAAAAAATTGTGCGCCTGTACAGATTTGAAGAAAAAAAAATTACATAAATGAAAATTTTCCATTCAAATTGTGAAGCCGAAATTTTAAAAGAGATCTACAAAGTCAAGTGGGGTATCAAATGAAAGATATTAGTATGTACATTTCAAAATAGTTTTTGAAATTTCTTTAGGTGTTATACTTTTCGAAATATTTTGAAAAAGTCGAAAAAATACCCATTCCCCCCTATCTCCGAAGTTTTCAGAGCGATCCATTTGAAATTTATGAAGCGTTTGTAGATATGGATCTATATTTTACAGGAAAAATATTCTAGAGAAGTCTGTAAGTAGAACACTTGAAAAAATAAAAAAGGGGGGGTATTTTCAAAAGGGGGGGCTACTCCAACGAGTGGGGTAATAAATGAAAGGTATCATCTTGTACATTTTAAAATTTCTATTAGTAACATAGGTACTCTTTTAAATAGTATCTTGAAAAAAGTAGAAAATTTTACCATTACCCCCAATCACCGAAATATGCAGAGATCCATCTGAAATTGTAGGTTGGTACCTACTATTTTTAGGTATTCATCAAATTGCGAAGTCTCTAACCGGTACCTTTAGTACATATTTTTTGTATAATTGACAAACAACACGCCGCCCACGATGACGACACCACGGGCGCGCGTGTTGGATCTTGTCGGAGGAGGTTTTGCGCGGAATTGTTACTAAATATTGTTTTATCCTAATATTATGACAAGAAAGATAAACGCCAGCGATGCTATAGTCGGTGGAGTGGGTCTTCGATTAGAGTAAGTCTGATAGATGACCCACGATGCGACGACCAAAGAGCCCTCCTAGGTACTTTACTAAGGTTGTCTAGGTTTAGCGTCATCGTTCGAGAAGCAAAAAATATCTTACAAATGAGTATGTCCTCTACTAAGAGTTTCAAAGAATTTAATACAAGCGGTCGTGGAAACGTAGGTCAAACTATGTTGTATCTTAAGGCTACACAAGTCATACGGGCCAACTCAATAGTGGGCGCGGCCTGAGTGTATGTTTCTTCACCTGCCTTAATTTTTTATTTATTATTTATTTATTTATTCGTAAAACGGCCGCGTAAAAAATATGGGAACAGACTTATCCCACAAGGGTTAATAAAGAAAAAGTATAGAAAGTATCTTTTCAAATTAAAATTATTTCAACTTTCGAATAAGTAAACTATGTCGGTACGAGTTTTATTTTAGTTTTATTTCTCCGTATATTATTTATTTTCGCCCAAAGTTGGACTAAAATCATTGTTGAAACGTGAAATACGAAAGTTTAAAAGCTTGTGTTTTTCAAATGTTTACATTTTTTACAGTTTTGGGTGCATACAAACATAGATAATGACGAGATAAATTGATATTATCCTTAGTTTTGGATCGTCAACATCAAACAGCGTAGTAGTTTAGTTACACTTCCACATTCGTATGGAAAGATGGACGACTCGTTACGCCTTAAAATATACTAAACTAAACTAACACATTCAAGACGCAGATGCTAGTCTACATCCCCGTGTCGGAAGGCTGGGCAGTGAATGCGTTAAGGGCACGAGTTTGGTAACTTTCGTCTGCGTGTCGCAGACGACAGTAGTGCATAAATTACATAGTTACCCAAATTTATACGGCGTGTTTTGCCTACATAACTCTATTCATCGAAAGCGTTATTGTGCAAGTTTTCATGCCTGTTTTAGTTTACGAAAAATGACAACTCATGGTAGGGGTATGCTATAGTGATGCTAATGGTAGGCTACAAAGGAATGGACGCGAGATGATTACCTACTGCGGCGCAGTTAAGCGATGTCACAACTACTTGCTAGATAAGAAACAGTTACTATTACACATCGTCTCTTTTGAGCTTTGCTAAACAATGGGGGTAGGAGTAATGCTATTTTTAAACTTGATAGCACACTGGCATACTTTTGTCTCTCGTCCCATCTGATTATGAGAGTGAGGGAATAGAGAGTGCAACTGTCTTTGCGCACACACTTGTAAACTATAATATGTCTTGCGCTTATGGCTAGTCTCTGATAAGACGGGCCGCTGTGGTCGATATTCAGCTAGGAGGACATCATACTGTTGTGTACAGTTTTCATGGTCACACTGAATGATGTTATCTACCTACCATATCTATATATATAAAAGAAAGTCGTGTTAGTTACACTATTTATAACTCAAGAACGGCTGAACCGATTTGGCTGAAAATTGGTGGAGAGGCAGCTTAGAACCAGGAGACGGACATAGGCTATGTTTTATCCCGGAATTACCACGGGAACGGGAACTACGCAGGCGAAGCCGCGGGCAGCAGCTAGTTTATAATAGATAAAAGTTCACAATACTGGTACCGCCCCTATAATATTGCAAAGATAAAAATATTGCATATTTTATGGTATCTATTAGTTCAGATAATAATTTATTACAATGATTCCTTTTTTCTATTTACATCGTTCCTTAAAGTGACAATTTCCAGCTCTAATTATTTTAGTTGAAGCAAACATGCAAAAAGTTCAATTTATTTTAATACAGCTTGAAACCTAGGCCCGTCATGATTATACCCCAGCTAATTTAATTCTATCCTAATTTAAACACAATTATAAAATGTTTTAAAGGTATTTTTACCATTATAAGGCAGAGTGGAGTCAAAATCAAAATGAGCCTAAGAAAGAAATTATAAGTTGAAACAAGATTCTAATAAGATTTACTGTAGTTCAATAATGTGGTGTATTCATTTCTGTTATTTTATCAAATTAAAAAAAAAATGTTATCTATTGGATGTTAGTGAATAGTAATAGTAGTATAGGCTCAGAATACTTCACAGAATTGACAGTGAAAAGAAGCAAACTCTAACCATAAATTGGGTACATAACAAAAATACACAAATATTTTGTACCAGTTCATCCCAAAGATATCCTCTGGTGTCCGTGACTGCCTCAGAGGAAAGCCACCATCAGTTCTAACTCATGCACCTCAGACTCCTGTATCAAGGCAAATCATGTTAGTAGAAACTCCAAACATGTTAGTCCAAGCAATATCTCACTGTTCATAAATTGTAAAGGTTATTTTTAGAATGCATTGGACATTCAAGGGAATTGGTTACAATGTCCTTGTTATGTTTGGATTAAATGGTAACCAAAAGAGTGTAATAATAATTCAAATTATACATAGGTATAAAACAACAATTACATTAGGTATCTCAGTGACTGATTGATTACTAAGTGAAGTTGATGAGAACTATTGAGATAAGTTTATTTTACTAATGCGTGAATTGAAAATGAGTTGGCCCAATCTGAAGAATGCAGGCTAGTGAGAAAACTTTCTAAGCAAGATAATCAGCCTTAGCTAAGCTAACATGCGTCTGGTTGCGTACCTGAACGGTTTTTTACACGCTGCTCTCTCCTAGGCTTAGCTACGCGACCGGTTAGCAGCCCGGACATAATTGCCGAATTCGTATTTGCTCTGAGCCAGTTGAAACGTATATTATTGATTCGATATCTTTAAAACCGTACTCACGATCACCATCGTTTATTTGTTCGAGTGACACAGGATACCGAGAGAATCCATTGAAAATTACACAGCTTTGAATATTTTCCAATTTAGAAGGAGCCTCTAATTTTCTTCAATAATTAGAGCGAGCACAGAAATCACATCACAGCGCACAACACAAAATAATTATTTAGGTTGACGAAATTAAAAACAAAACTCGTTTCGTCTTCACTTCTCGTCTTGCTTTTGGTCTGAAAAAAAACCATGAATGCACGCTACATGAAAAAAAGAAAGAAGGAGGTAGTTGAGGGGATGCCAACTGGCTCCCATCAAGAAGTACTAGCAAAGTTTAAGCAAAAAAGTTTGCTTTATTTGGACCGAAACCGCTATACCGCGTCTGAGGTAATGTGCGCGGCGAGATGGGTGGAAGCATCGGTCGCTCCGATCCATCACCATCAGACATCACGGGGTGAATTCTTCAAGCTTTACCGATCTGTTTTTGGTGAATTATTTCCTATGAAATTTTGCCGAAACTTCGTTCCCTATGTTCTCTCTCGTTCCTGAACCTTGTGCAATTTTTTTCCCGAAAAATCATTTATTAATTTATAGTGGCTAGCACTGTATTGCAGGTGTTATACATGACGCGATCACCTTCCCCATGATTCTGAGCTCGCCCATAAACTTTTTTTTTTGTTTTTTT
The DNA here is from genome assembly GCA_949316285.1 of Eupithecia subumbrata. NCBI lineage: Eukaryota > Metazoa > Arthropoda > Insecta > Lepidoptera > Geometridae > Eupithecia > Eupithecia subumbrata. The sequence goes on along the minus strand of OX438650.1, from coordinate 15,759,746 downwards.
TTTATATAAATAAATAATGCTGGACAATCCACACAGCACCATCTAGCCCCAGTCCCTTGTGTTATGGGTACTAGATAACTGATATACTTAATACAATACACTACATACATAGTTTTTTTTTTTTATGATACATAGAAAACACCCAGACCAACGGAACAAATTTCTGCAGATCGTACACAAATTTGTTCCGAGGCGGGAATCGAACCCGCAACCTCCTGCATCGCAGGCGGACCTTCGCCCGCTGCGCCACGGAGGTCGTCGAAACTTACTTTTACCTTCTTTCTTCCCTTTATCTTATCCCGAAGCTGAAAATTGCTTGAATCTGTTTTTGGAAGCTTCCATAGCGTGATTTCCTAGGACGTCCCGTGTTAACAGAACTCCTGATTCATAATTTTTGTAACCCCGCTACTTGCTGAAAGATGGTGTTGACCTAGCCATCACTTTTAATATTTTTTGTGACGAAAACGACTGCCTCCGTGTTTCAATTCCCATAGGCAAAATGCGATTTCGATTGATCGATGAAATTGCGATGATTTTTTGCTCAGTATGCTTTTCTAATAGGTACTTATTATAAAAAATGTATACCTACTAATTACGTAGGGTGGTCTTGTTTTCTTTCTGTGGTGTTCCCTATCTTCAACATAGCGTTGAGATGAATCAACAAAATATTGTTATTTTTAGCTAGAAAGCGTTTTGTTGGCAGCATTTAGTTTGCTACTGTCAGCTGATTTTGGTGACAGTGGCATTTATTTTAATGCCTAGGTCGGCAACTCAGATGTGTCATGTCAGTTAACTGTCATTTACCAGCTGATCCTGAAAATCCTATCAGCGCAACGCGATATTTATGTAATTTTACATTTTTACACGGGGAAACATCTCTTCCGAGGTAATTTACGGTGTTATTACTTTATATTTGATTGCTGTAATATATAGGAGAAGCTCACCCGGTTTTGTGGTTACAGATGATGCGTAGTATAGTAATAGGATCGCTGGGGGCAGCAGCTCTGATACCATCGGTGACTGCGGCGACTCCTCTTTCGGACGAACCGAAAGCTCCTGCCTGTCCGAAACCCATGAAGCCTTCCGACCTGCCAATATACGAAGCCCCGCACGCTGAATACGCAGAGTATGTAAATAAACGAAAAAACAAGTCACAATCTATTGAAAACAAAATTGGGCCTTTTTTCAAAGATATCTTAAATCAAGCAAAGAGGCCCAACGATGGTTTGTGTGGTTAAGGTTTATATAATTTTTGTGAAGACCAAGCTTTACATGGTTACAACAATAATAACATTAGAACCCATCTGTTTGTAAGATTTAACATCTCAAGAGAGATTGTTTCGCTCAAGTAAAATTCATTATTCAAAAAAGATTTAAATTCTTTAATGAATAGATTTCAAAATACATCTTAGTTGTATGACTGAACACAAACACATTGAAGTTAGTAAAACATAATGCAAATTGTTTTTCAGATATGTACAAGAGCAAGCCAAGGCTAAGAAGAAGGGCTTCTTAAGAGGATTGTTAATTGGGCCAATAACCCTTGTGAGAGAACAAGTGCAGGTTGTGTGGGACCACACAGACTCTGTTAAGAACTCTGTACAAGACAGCTACCATGAACTGTCGGATAAAAGTGAATGTTTGTATCTTGTTACTCTCTATTGGCTTTGCGGAAAGTTCAACTTAAATAAATTCTACTAAGAACTTAAATAATTTGTTACATCAACAAAAAAAAATTGATTCAACATATGGCTCTGGGTGCTATGAAGAACTAAGAAATCCATAACACACATTGCAAATTTTTTTATTGTACAACAAAACCTTTGAACTTCAACAAAAGCTTGCTTATAAGAGTTTTAATTACATATTAGAACAAACATATTAGAGGTTCGATTTCTGCCATGGAAAAATGATCTGCATGAATTTGTGCATGGGTTTTTTCTAAGTATTATTAAAATATGCATCTAAGTAATCTAGTATTGTCAAACATACCTATCAGTTATTGCTTTGGGCTAAATTATGCTGTATGAATTGTCCAACATTGTTTGTATTTTGCCGTGTCTGATCTGGGGGCCTACTCGGAAAATGAAAATCAAAGTTTCTGTTTTGTTTTACTGTAAAATAAACTCTTATGTTGCGTGCATAAGGTTAGCGTTTGCACGAAAACGAATCAGAAACTTGGCCTTGGCTCTAAGGTACTTTTCTCCTTGCAGGGATCTTTCACTACCTTCGCGAGGAAGACAACAAAGATGTCCGGTATGGAGCAGTGGTGATGGGCGGTCTTACAGGATTTATATTCGGCTTGAGAGGCGGCATTATCAAGGTACCTATCATTTTACACTGTTCTAATTAATTTTTTGCACTATGCATGTTCTATACTTTTAAAACCTAGCTGTTAGTATTCCCACCTCACCAGCCTATATAGGCCCACTGCTGGACGCAGGCCTCCTCCTGATAAGCGCCTTATTGTTTTTTATCGTAGGGGGGTACAAATACAAATACAAATACAAATCGTTTATTGATAACTCCAGGTTACAGGTGCAATTCTATGTCTGTCTATGTCTATGTCTGGTAATTCTAATTAATTCTATGTCCCAAAATAATTTTTTTTATAGCTGTACCGCCTCGCTCGTCTAGCTTGCCAAATGCAGCCCATCCTAGCTGGATTATTTTTGATATCTCCTTAGGCTGATGTTCTTTGCCGAAGGACAGAATATGTCCAAGATAGACGTATTGATCGACTCTCTCCAGCACCTCATTTCCCACCGTGATAATGGAATTTGAGGGGCTCGAGAGGTTCGCCATAATCTTCGTCTTGGACATATTCAGCCTTAAGCCAACTTTCAAAGAAGCATTATGAAGTTGTTCAAGCATTCTTTGGAGATTATCAAAACTTTCCGCGAATAGTACGAGATCATCCGCGAATCTAAGATAGGTGTAGTATGTTAAAACAAGATAAAAGGCTGTTGTTTCTACATAACCAGAAAAATCTTGCATTGAATCCAATTAATGCTGATTTTCCTCCTTTACAGAGGTTGGTATACACGGGTCTAGGCACAACAAGCATGGGGCTGGTCTGCTTCCCTGAAGATACAAAGGAAATATTGGACAACAATACAGCGTTTGCAAAACAATACATCAACATTGCCTATAACTTCTTATATGGAGGTAAGAATAGTTCATGTGATCATGTCTCTATCTTAAAATTATTAAATAAGTAGGTACTGTAACTACATCTCTGACGTTGCTGTTTATGCGCGTTTAGTCACCTGCTGTTTATGCGCGTTCAGTCGCAATCGCTTTAAAGTGATGCAGATTGCAGAGTCTTCATGCTATTTCTTCAAGACTACATTTCAAAGGAGCTGAGGATTAAAGCAGGTTCGATTCCCACTTCCCTACAAAAAAGCAGAATCAAGTAAGAAACCGACATAAAGTAACGCCGCAAAATTATTCTAAACGCAACGTACATGCTCACCAACAAGGCCGTGCGTTATCTCTTTATCGATTCTTTCAGGCTATTATTTTATTTATTTATTTATGTATTTACCAGTAAAGCCAGGCGATCCGCAGCTAGAACTTAAGTTCCCCGAGCTGACCTTCCCCAAGGATCTTAAGGAGCTATCAGACATGACCATGTCAATGGGCTGTTCCATCTACCGCGCTATCATGCCGCCACCGACGAAAGAGGAAACTAAACCTTCGGAAGAAAAGAAGAAGGAATAGGTAGAGTTTAGATTGTAGGTGGCTTGGCTTGGTGTTACTGACTGATTTTAGAACACTTTATAATCTTCCTGAGCGTGCTTAACAATACTAAAAAACTAATAATAAATAATGCAATTTTTTACTTTCTTTGTTCTACAGTTATCTTATCATTTGTGTGCCTTTGCATGTTTAATTTTACGTGGTTTGTTGGATTGGGTGTTATTTTCTAAAAGTTTTTGTTGAGAGTTTGCACTTTTGTAAGATAGCTATGTGTGTATAGCAATAAATAATCTCTGCTTTTTCTCTTTTATTTCTTAACGTAATCGGTAGTGGGTAGGTACCTTAACATTATTTGCACCGATTATCTAATTATTGTCAGTTTCTGACTATTCTCAGGACTGCAATTCGTCTCCAATTCTAATTAAAAACATTTTTTTTTCAGATTACTGTGAAAAAGACAAAGAAGAAGTAGACGATTAACTAGTGACATGAACAAGGACGGTGGGTATTTGGATATTTATTCCCCTTCGGCCGTCTACAGAACCAGAGTTTCAGAACTGGTTCCATACGAGGCTTTTAAATTACTTGTACGGAACTGGTTCCGATCGTGGCTATTAATTTACTTGTATGGAACTGGTTCCGATCAAGTAATCGTCGTATTCCATCAGCCGTGAACGGAACTGAAGTAAAGACACAGCTAGGTCAAATATGTAGACCAATCATTATTAATGCATGCTAAGGAAGACAAGATTCATGATTATTGTGAGAAATGCTGTATACCAAGCCAGCACCCTCCCTGCTATAATCCGTTTCACGTAGGAACAATTCCAGATAAGGTTGCATTTGCTTCATTTCACCCAATTTAAACTGTCTGATATGAAAATCATGACTTACATCAACTTAATATAAGTATTTATTTTATTTTATTGTTCTAAAATACTTAGGTAGGTAATTGAAGTCCTAAAGTCAGTAAACTATGCGTGAAAGTGAAACAAAAACTTTTAGGGAATGGTTCCTAATGTGGAAACGGTGAAAGCCTAAAAGCCTCCACACACAGACGCCCTGGCCGGGCCGGAGGCGAAGGCGTGCGGGTTGTAATGCGTGAATTTATATGAGAGACTACACATACCTACATGATACACAACCAGGCGCCGCCGTGTGTGTAGTCTCTCATATACATTCATATGATACAACTAGCACGCCTTCGCCTCCGGCCCGGACACGGTTTCTGTGTGTGACGGCTTCAAAGGGCACTGTAACATATTTGCTAAGAAGCAAATGATAAGTTCTAAGTAGGTATTTTGAAAAATACATAGGTGCTTAAAATATCTATGAAGAGGCTCATTATCGCACCGCACTCTTTCCTCATGATGTTTGTTTTTACCATACTAATTATTCATGATAGTTATTATTTCATGTTTTATATTCCCCGCCATCTTCACCTGGTCACCTGTTATAACGTCGCTTTTATTATTACCACCCTACACGTAAGACCTCTTTATTCTGTATAATTTGGCAAAACACTACATAGTATAAAACTAAGTCGCTTCCTGTCTGTCTGTCTGTCCCTATATACTAGGTATGCTTAGATGATCTTTAAAACTACGCAACGGATTTTGATGCGGTTTTTTAATAGATAGTGATTCAAGAGCAAGGTTTATATGTATAAGAATTAATACATGCATAATATAGTAGAGAAACACTGATATTTTACAGGTAGAAACCTCTAAAATATCAGTAAAATATGTGATGTCGTAAATAAATACATTTTTTTTGCGCTTACATTGCAAACGCGCTGGCTGCATCCTACGAGATAGATCAAAATAATGTAGGTACTACAGTATTGTACACCTTAAAAAGGTCCACAAAAAAGTTTGCAATGGTTTCTGTCTATCTCTTAGGGATAACCCACAATAACCATTTTTATCCTTTACTTTTTACGATAAATAAAGGCTTATTTACGAAGCGATTTCAAGCAATACAGGATTAATCCTTATCCAATTAAGTACCTTAAATACATTGTGCATTTAATATAGATCAAAATGGGCCTCTAAAGCATGTAATTAAATGGATATTTTCGAAGATAATTATTACAGATTTAAAATGCAGGGACATAGCGGGTAACCGGGTCGGGGGGCCGATTCTGTAGTATATTTAGTATCAGCATTGCACCCGTGCGAAGCCGGGGCGGCTTGCTAGTTATAAATAATTTATGTAACTGTTTTCTCTTTTGTTACAGCCCTTCTATTTACCAGCTGGTTTCAGAAAATCAGCAAAGATCCTGTAATTATGTAGGTAGTTATTTATTATTAGCTAGTCTCATACAGTGCTATTTTATCGTTGTCCTAAAGTATGTACTAAATAAATTGAATAAACGAATTATATTTTTTAATTGTTGTTTAAAGGAAACCTAAACCTACCTGTATCTGCCCTCCTAAAATAAAAATCTAGTACCTAGGCATTGAAAGGAATTCTTGAAGCCTTCTCTCTGATTATTGATAATGAAATAAAAACACGACATCTGGTCATTTAGCTTTATTAGCAAAAAACAGTACAACTTAAGCAAATATCATCTCCTCCCTTCTCTTCTTGGTAACCACTGTGCCCGGCTTGTGCTGAGCCTCGGGATGGTTCATCAGTTCCGGCGGGCAGGTGGACACGGAGCTCGCCAGCAAGACCTGCTTCAGATCATAGAAGAGTGCAGAATCTTCTTTAGTCACGAAAGAAACTGCTTTACCAGTCTTGCCCGCACGACCCGTTCGACCGATGCGATGGGTGTAGTCCTCAATCGTCTTCGCCATATCGTAGTTGATGACCACACTGACGTCCTTGATGTCGATACCACGACCAGCGACGTCGGTAGCGACGAGAATGTCTTTCGAACCATTCTTGAGACTGGCTAAAGCAAAGTCACGCTGTTCCTGGCCTTTACCACCATGCAATGTGCAAGCATTGAAGCCCAGCTTCTCCAAACCTTTGGCGAGCACATCGGCACCTTTCTTCTGGTTGACGAAGATGATGATCGGCGGTTCCACTCCGCATTGAAGCAGTTGCGTGAGTTTCCTACGCTTCTCGTTCTCACCAACCATGTTGACGATTTGTTCTGTTCTATCGACAGGCTTGCCGACCGACCCAATGTACACTATGGCGGGTCTTCGCAAATAGGTACGCGCTAGGCGCTCCACAGCCGGCGGCATGGTAGCTGTGAACATCACAGTTTGTCTGTACTTCTTCTTCGTGTTGTAGTTCGCTAAAAGTACGGAAGCATCTTCCGCGGCGTCTGTATCTGGCTTGATGTTCGAAACAGGCATGAATTCTAGAATCTTCTGCACATCTGGCTCGAAACCCATGTCTATCATACGATCGGCTTCATCGAGGACGACGTAGGTACAACGGTTCAGCACTAAGTACCGGTTCTCCAGCACATCAATAAGTCGACCAGGTGTGGCAATAACTATCTCACATCCAAGCCTGAGTTTGAAACCTTGTTCTTCTCTTGAGAGACCTCCCACTACTACGACAGAGGTGATTCCTAAAGGAATACCAAACTTGCTTGTTTCTTCTTCAATTTGCTGAGCCAACTCACGTGTTGGCGCCAAAATGATCGCGTATGGCCCTTGATCTGCGTCTTCCATACGTTCTTTCTTCGGAAGTGACTGGATCCAAGTGAGTAGAGGAATGAGGAAAGCCAGCGTTTTACCAGAGCCAGTTTCAGCAACACCAATGATGTCTCTGTTCTGTAATCCAATAGGAATAGCTTGCCTTTGAATAGGAGTTGGACTTTTATATCCAACTTTGTTAATAATTTCCATGATGTCTTCATGGAAGCCACCTTCTTTCCAGTTTCTTATGGGGTTGGGGATCCTTCCGCCCTTGATGGTTATGTTATAGTCTTCTCTGAAGATGCGCCAATCTCTCTCAGTCATCTCATCATGGTCTTTTTCAGACCAGTGCCGGTCATCCCACTTCTGTTTGTCTTCCTTCTTTTTGACTTTCTTGAGGCGTACTTTTTCTTGTTCCTTTTCCAATTCTGTCCTCCTTTTCTCTAACAGGTTGCCATAGAATTTGCTATGATCCTTCTTTTGAGATTTGATATCAATGCCAGCAATGTGTCCACGTCCAAAGAACTGAACCTGATGCCTTTCTTTGTATAGGGTGTTGTAGTCATTTGAAGTGTCCTCGGAAGCATCCCAATCGAATACAAACTTTCTGTCATTAAGTCGCCTTACTCTGCGCTTCCTCTTGACAATGCCCAGATAACGAGCTTTTATTGCCTCTTCTTCCCTCTCCTTGTCTTTAGTTTTGGACACATCATCATTTCTATCCTTTTTATCATCTCCACCTCCACCCCTACGATCATTTTGTTGATTTTTTCTTTCTTCAAATCTGCGCTCTCTTTCTCTTTCCCTCTCTTCCCTCTTCTCCCTTTCTTTCTGTCGTTCTTTTTCCCTTTCTTCTCTATATCTTCTTTCTTCTTCTCTTTTTGAGGATACAGTCAGATCTATAGTGTCAATAGGCTTTTCAATATTTGCTCTCATAGCTTCAACTTGTTCTCGACGTCGCTCCAAAGCAAGTGCCGCTCTCTGTTCCTTAGTAAGAAACACTGGTTTACTTCTAGCCTCCTCCTCGGCTTTCTTCTTAGCGAGTAGCTCCTCCAGAGACAAAGGTTCACGCTTTACCGATTTACTTTCTTCTTTTCTGGTTTCTTCGGTTTCTTCTTCTTGCTGTTTGTTCACGTCGTCTCTTTTACCCCTGCTCTTCTCTTTTTCATCATGACGCCGATCTTTCTCATCGTGGCGTTTCTCTTTCTCGTCCGGACGTTTATCTTTTTCATCGTTCCGCCTATCTTTGTCTTTACCATCCCGCTTCTTGTCTTTTTTAGCTGGGCTTTTCGGACGATCTGCGTCTTTTTTGGGAGTTTTCTCTCTATCCCTCTTGGGGCTCTTAGCCTTCTCAGTATCTTTGCGAGGACTTTTGGCCCTGTCGTAATCCTTTTTGGCAGGGCTTCGAGATCTTTCCCGGTCCTTTCTAGGGCTTCGTGATCGTTCTCTTCGTTTTGTTTTATCGCGATGACTTTCGCGTTCTTCGTAGCGGTCTCTCTCGCGTTTCTCTCGAGAGCGTGACCGCCTACGTTCGGGACTTTTGTCCCTCGCCATTTTTATGCACAACTAAGTAAACTTAACTTTAGTAAATAATGTTTGCAGTTTTCAAGAAGTAAGAAAAGTAGAAAACCAATGTGTTGCAATCTCAGAGCAAGAGTTGTAATGTCAGTGTTGCCAACAGTTAAACTAGCTCTCCACCAGATTCAACCTCTAAAACTAAACCACCAGAAAACCACTAACAAAAAAAGTCCTACTGTAAACATCGCTAAAATTTCCACTAATCATTTTTTTAGATCTTACTAACGAAAACAGTATGTATTTTAGTAAATAACTTTTATTATTAATGAAATACTAAGAATTCGTAAATCAACATGAACATCATCCAGATACATAACTACTAATTAATTAATTTGTCTTCAGATGAATCATTTTGGTCTGCACTGCACCATCATCGTCGGTTTTTTACTTCCAACGGGCTATGGTTTAAAGAATTTTAGGTTGCTTAGTTATAAATGGTAATAATACAATAAATAAGTATTGTAACGGAGATAATAAACTAACAAACCAATTAACAATAATAACAAAAAAACTTTTTAAAACAAAGATTAAAATATAGGTATTTCATTCATGTCAATAACACGAAACTTTGTTTGTGCATTTATTCATTTGCTAGCCTTATCTTCCATCTTCAATAATCCATACAAAAAAAGGATAGCAATCATTCTCAGAATATACCGTCAACACAACAGCAGGGCTATTCAGAAACTCCGTTTCTGAGTCTTCGATACGGAGTCTAACACACATTCACGCGAAATTCAAATATTGTTGCGGTTTTTAAAACTGCGTTCTACAAAGAGGTACACAATCGTGGCTTTTTTTATGGTCTCAACCACCATAAAAAAGCCACGATTGTGTACCTCTTTGTAGAACGCAGTTTTGACAAAATTTACATTTCGCTACTTGACGAGTGGTACTTCTCGAAACTTTTGCGTATATTGTGGTTTAAGCATAATTACGCATTGAATTAATTCGCCATAATATTGTACGACGTACTGAGCAGTCCGACGTAAGACACGAGACAGAGTTCACTCAGTAAGTTTCGTTTGTTGTAAACTTACTACTAACGAAAATATTCTACGGTGAATTAATGCGTACAGACAGTGTATTATGGAGCTCAATGATTCTGACGGATCAGTCAGTGTGGCCTATACACATGTAAAAACTCACTAAAATAAAATTACATAGAAATAATAATATTCCAATACGTATCACTCAGCCATTAGTGGTTGAGTGATAGTATTTTCAGTAATTGAAAGTGAATTTCACTAAACCACTAGAAAAATCCACTAGCCACTAAAAGCAATTTCACCACCAAAGCGGTGGGGGTCGAAACCACCAGTTTTAGTGGAAAATCCACTAAGGTGGCAACACTGTGTAATGGAAAATGGGATAAAAAAAATTGCGTTTTGGATGTCAACGTCACTTTTGTCAATATCATCAACCTACCGTCAACAAAATAAAATAGGTAGCTTGTGGGCATGCCACGGGCATGATATTGTCATTCATTCATTATTCATTCATTCATTTAATCTCTTTTCTGAATGAAATGTTTGTTTTGTTTTTGTTTGGATGGATCGTAGAATGATAGATTTTAGTGGTTTAGTGAAATTTTAAGGAATTGCTAGTACCTATCAATTTAATATTAACTTTACTAGCAACCACAAAGTAGGTAGGCACTTTGTATCACGGGCTAAGCTATCAACTTATCATTTAAGCTTTAAATCAAAGAGAATACATTAGAGATATTTTGGATAGTTGTGCCGCAATGGGAAATCAATCGACGTTGCTTGCAGCATCTTCTGCGATAATATTAGGGGCTGTTTCTGTTTTCATAATCCGGTATTATCGAAAACATGAAAAACCCAAGGCACGAAAAGCTGTCGAAGTATTCAACTATTTGGAAATAAACATTGTAACTACCGTGGCTAACTGCGACCATGTGGTTCACGAATTACGCAAGTAAGAATTATTTTTATATTCTAAGTAGGTATTGTAGGTACTGATCTCATAAATAAAGAACATACTCTAAACTAAAATTATAACCCTACCTCTATTTATTTACTGAGAGGTCTGAAAACTACTACTTCCTAATTAGACGAGATTGCCAAACATTTCGTCATTTCACATGAGTTTTGAAATGCCTAAAGTGACAAGGTACCAAAAGTTACTTTGTAATGTATTATTTTATTTATAACTAACTTAAATTTTGTCTTTTGTATGTAATTGTGTATCCCGCTTCTTGTTATTTTTAGCTGGGCTTTTTGGACGATCCAAAAAGCCCAGCTAAAAATATATCTCTATCCCTCTTGGGGCTTCTGTCTCTTTGCTCACAAAGAGTCCTCACTTTTGGCCCTGTCGTAATCCTTTTTGGCAGGGCTCCAAGATCTTTGCTGGTCATTTCTAGGCTAGATAGATTCCCATTGCTATTGTACTATGTATATCAGTCATCTAGTACTCATAACACATGCTCTGCTTAGCTTGTGGCTAGATGATGATGTGTGGATTGTCCAGCATTATTTATCCCCTGAAGGAAGTCTTAAATAAATAAGCCCCTTCTACATAATACTAACTGTTCACTGAAATTGGTTGCAGAATCTAATACCATAATGTTATTTTATGACAACCAGTCAACTCAGTACCTTTTTCGACTGTTAAAATATATGTACTTACATTAATAAATACATATACAAATTTTCTAGAAGGAGCATGAAACACAAGGCCCTAGGGTTTGACTGTGAATGGGTGACGGGCAGCGGAGGACGGCACCCAGTGTCCATGCTACAGCTGTCTTCCTTCGATGGCTACTGCGGCATATTCAGATTAAACTGCTTCCCTCAAAACACCATTCCTAATTCATTGCGAGTATGTATTTATCTTAATTTTCTATCCACTTGTTGGAGACTCTGATTTTAATTATCAGTACAGATCCTCCCGCGATTTGTGCGGTGTACTGGAGGATGTAGTGCATGTTCTCATGGAGTATGTCCAGAATGACACCTCCCGGACAGAGAATTGTAAATATTTCCTGAAAGAATTTTCTGATAGTAACATTTTTTAACCCTATCAAAGGACTACGACCCTAACAGGAGGGTGTCTCCTGTTGCCCAGACTCTTAAGAGACTGGTGCTTCAGGAGCACTTAACAACATGACACACACACAGGGTGTGTGTATGAGAGGGTGTGTGTATATGTATGAGAGCTCATACACGCACGCACACTGATACACACGTCGCAAAGCCACTGAAATGAATTTGTCACTTTGTTTATTTTGTACTTCTTATTTATTTTCATGTTAACGTTTTTCTTATGTCATCCTCACATTTATACTTTCTCTAATTAAACCTTTATTTGGCTTTATTTTAGCATACGTTTTTAATACTGTTTTATTGTGCTGCTGTTGGATTACTTAATGAATTAAAATTAAATTACTCCATTCAGGATCTTCTAGAATGCGAAGACATCTACAAAATAGGCGTAGCCCCGACCGGCGATGCTAAATACATCGCCCATGACTACCAGATCAATGTGCGAGCGACCATTGACGCGAGATACACTGTAGAGCTGTGCGGGTACAAGGGAGGCGGGCTGGGCGCTATGACGGAAAACTTGCTGAATGTCGCACTGAATAAACATTGGAAGGTGAGACTGAACGAGTTATGTAGATTTTTCTATGTTGAGCCAGTGATAAGGACACATTAAAAATGCAATCCTGGTCTGGGTGGTTGTCTAGGTATTCTATTTGATCTTCTCCTTGCCGATTTGCGCTACAGCGACACTGTTTCTGCTAAAATTATATTTTATTTCTCGGGGTGCCCTGAGATGACTTAAGAAACCAATGACACTTATATTATAAATGCGAAAGTTTGGATGGATGGATGGATGGATGTTTGTTTCCTCTTCACGCCAAAACTACTAAACGGATCGGACTGAAATTTTGCACACAGGTAATTCTAATCCTGGAATCAAACATTGGCTACTTTTTGTCCCATGAATCAGTTCCCATAGGATAGAAATCACCTTTAAACGTTTCCACAGAAACTACGTGTGCGAAGCCGGCATAAACTGGTAGGTAATATAATGCGTGCACATTGTATATGTCAGTTAACTTAGTTCTACATTTTCCTTTTCTAGATTCGCTGCAGTAACTGGGAAGAGCCCGAACTAACTCCCGCACAAGTACATTACGCCGCCTCCGACGCACACGCGGCCATACAAATATTCGTCAAAGCTCTCGACAGCTACAACAAACGAAGTCTTGCCTTCTGGAGGGAGACAACCGACGTCTGGGAGAGAGTCGACGAGATCTGCTGGCAGTATAGTGATAGGAGCTATAAGGCGAAGCATAACAATGGTGCGCAAAGAGTTGAGGGTAGGTAAGTGTTGATATTGTTTGGTCGTTTTTAGAATCCAGCTGTGTGGTGCTGGCTTAGAATTTGCACCACCCCAACTCTTCCTGCGGGTGTCGTAAAAGGCGACTAAGGGATATCCACAGGGGGGCGGGCAGCAGCGCCTCCTGTAGAACAATTCTACCACCAAACTGCGATCCCTAACCCGCATGCCCAGCATGGGGATTATGGGCATTACCCCCATGTGATAGAAGCCAATAAGGCGCTTATCAGGGGGAGGCCTGCGTCCAGCAGTGGACCGTTACAGGCTATTAAGGTTTTAGAATCCAAGATATTTTATGTAAACAAAGTCATTTAAGTATGAAAGATAGCAAAAACTGATAACAATAGTAGAAAACAACAACAAGGTTATCACTTAAAACTAAATCACAAAATTCATCCGATAATACCAGCCTCGTTAAATATATTCGAATAATATGTCTTTGGTTATCTAAATAAATAAATAATGTTGGACAATTCACACAGCATTATCCAGCCCCAAGCTAAGCAGAGCTTGTGTTATGGGTACTAGATAACTGATGTAAATCCTTTGTTTACAAAAAATACTAGATATCTATCTAGGGTTCTAGAATCAAGTCTAGTTAGCGTAGCGACTCTCATTTCGTCATCTCTAGACAGAGATGACGAAATGGTGTCAATTCTGATGTCGCCAAAACATAGCTATACTAATTTGGTAGCACCTAAAAAGGTTGCTGTCCCCTTCATAACGATCGAAATAAAAAAAGGATGCCATTACTTTTAGTGCTCTCAAATTAGTTTGATTGGGTTTTGGCGCCACCTAAATTGATGCCATTATTTTGTAAGCCGAAAGAAATAAACGTTTTTGATTGCTGCTTGCCTGTGGAAGAGGGTCCTGGTCAAAGCTCTCTATTTTCTATTACTTCTAGACATCAGATCTTTAATGCCAATATTATATCAGCCATTTAAAACTCAAGTAATAACACCTACAGCATTGTCCTTTCCAAAAATCCTACAGAAGGCTCTTTCAGCTTTGTCCGAAATAATTATAATCCATAAAAGATTATTCTAATTAATTCAAATTTAAAATAATATACGTTGGTATATTATTTTAAATTTGAATTAATTAGCTCGTTGGAGCAATAAATAAATAATGCTGGATGCACACAGCATCATCTAGCCCCAAGCTAAACACATCTTTTGTTGTGGATACTAGATAACTGGGGTAACCGCTGGGGTAAACGTGTTCTTGAGTGGAGACCGCGACTCGGCAAACGTAGTGTAGGACGCCCTCCGGCCAGGTGGGATGACGATCTGCGAAAGACTGCAGGCAGATGCTGGATGCGGCAAGCTGAAGACAGGGCGCTATGGCGCTCATTAGGGGAGGCCTATGTCCAGTTGTGGACTATAGGCTGATGATGATGATGATGAATGAATACTAGATAACTGAAATCGGTATTGTTTATGGCAAGTAAATACTTGCCATAAACAATACATAACAAAGATATTTCTACTATACGTAGAAAACTCCCAGAACAAATATCCGGAATAAATATCTGCAGATCGTAGAAATATTTGCCACCACGAGTCGGAAATCGAACTCGCAACCTCTTGCGTCGCAAGCGGATTTACTCCGCTGCGCCACAGATGTCGTGAAATAATATATAATTGTTATTTATAAATGTAAGATAAGATAATTTTATTGGTTCACCAGAAAATACAACGATAAAAAAGAATCAAAAAGAAAAAACAACGTGAGACCAAAAGGCTGCCACTCAGCATGTGCTGCAGGGCTCGGGGAGTTGAAGTTATCAAAGTTGACCCCCCGAGGTCCAGAATCACCCCCTTTCGGCTTGAAACTCCAAATGTTTGTTGATTGCAGTAAAAAGAGTCACAAACGTGGCGGCACCGGTCCGAAGCACGAATACCGCGGTCACACCGCGCGCTCCAAACCTCTCTACCACAACTGTTTCTTGCAAGCGCCGGATGGGGAGCTACTATGTACCTGCGACGTTGATAAGGCTAACTGGTAAATATAAATTTCTAGTTTCTACCCGCGGCTTCGCACGCGTTGTTTCTATGGACACGTTTTAAGGTTATTTATATCCCATGGGAACTGATTTATGGGATAAAAAGTAGCCTATGTTTGATGCCAGGATTAGACATAACTGTATGCAAAATTTCAGCCAGATCCGTTCAGTAGTTTAGGCGTGAAGAGGTAACAAACATCCATCCATCCAAACTTTCGCATTTTATAATGACTCACAAAATACCAGTTTTTTAAACATTCGCGTTGTAAACATAAATAACGTTATGGCAACAAAACGTTTGCTAGAGAGCACGCTCCTTAGAAGTAGGTACCACGGTAGTTGACATCCTAGTCTCGAATTAAAACTTTCAATGTAATTGTCGCCAAACATCTTGTCTGGTGACGGGCAGCGAAAATGGGAAGTTTGCGCAGGTACACTCACGCATATAATTCATATGCCGCCGAAAACGCAGCAGGGGAAAAAGCACAGCTTCGTATAGCTTTCCTATCCTTAATTGTTTGAAAGAAAAACTCGCAGTGAATAATCGACGCGACTGTCCAGAAGATCACCATTTCAACCTTAGATTTGCGTTCTGCGCATCTTTGAAATGAAGTTAAATGAAAAATTTATTGTATTTATGCAAATAAAGAGTTTTTGTTTTTGATTTTGAAAAAAAGCGCGTGCGTCGCATCGGGCGGCAGTTAGTTTTGAATAAAACTTTCTCATTATTCTATTATTTTTAACCCAGGTACATTAAAAAAGATCTTGCGGTACTAATAACCGAAGACCCCTTAACTGTCCGCCTGCGCTTCGAGCCGGCCGCGCGGTCCACGGGCGACGTCGGCAAATACTACCAGCTGAAGAAGGAAAACCATTGCGTGGTGTGCGGCTCTACCAACTCCTATATTAGAAAGAATGTTGTGCCGAGGGAGTACAGGAAGTACTTTCCTGGTGAGTTTTTACTTTGGCGGTTAACACACTACCACGCATATCGCTGCGTCTTGCGTGTCCTTAGTATCCTATTTGTTATTTGCTAGAATAGTAGGAAATAACCCGTAAGAAACTGAGTTGATAATAATATGTGTATGATAAAAAATAAATAATGCTGGACAATTCCCACACAGCATCATCTAACCTTACCAGCTAGCTTGTGTTACTCGTACAGTACTCATACTAAAGAACTGATAGATATACCTTCTTAATATATAGATACAAAATACAATACATAGATAGATATACGTATTTTTATACATAGAAAACAACCAGAACACCATAAACAAATATCTGTAGATCGTTGGAATATTTGTCTCGAGGCGGGAATCGAACCCGCAACCTACTGCGTCGCAGGCGGACCTTTATCCGCTGCGCCACGGAGGTAAAAACGGATTTGTCCACCGGTTTTCTTCATCTTTCAATTAATGTGGCTCGCGACAGGATTGATTACCGTGGCTTTGTTAATGTCTGTTTATTCGCCCTATTCCACTCTGATCCTGTGGAATAATCCATTGATGGATTAGATTCCATTTTTTCCACTACAATCTATCAATGTATATTAAGATTCTTCGTCAAGGTTGTTAACCATAAAACAGTTACGTCTCCTTGAATAAAATTTCGAATAATTAAATAAATTCAAAAAACAAATGCAGGACCGTGTGGAGTGGCACAAAAGTTTGGAGGCCTATACCCAGCAGTGGGTGAAGTCGGGTTGCGGATGATGATGATGATGAAATAAATTCAAACAAATTGTCAAAACCTTGCTGTGCAAAAAGGCTTACTATAAAATATCTGATTACTTAGAAGATAAAAAAGCTTGGGACGGTTTTTGCTCCAACTTGAAAAATAACTACTACCTAAAGGTTTCTTCGTCGCTTCTTTACTTTAGTGTACATACCGAAGCGACAGAAATCAAAAATATTTTTTATTTCCGTGTCAGTGTTAAGTTTTACAATTTGACCTTTTCTTAGTGTACATTTATTGTATTTATAGAAATAAAAAGTTTTTGATACAAAATTAATGCATGAGATTACAAACTATCTTACTGCTAAGACTCAGAGCCGAAGTGTGTCTTGGCCTCCGATAGGAAAAGTCTCCACATCTTCACTTACTTGAGTGAGATGGTGGCCAATCGCTAGACCATCCATACCTACTAATATTATAAATTCGAAAGTAACTCCGTCTGTCTCCGTTACCCTTTCACGCCTAAACGGCTGAACAGTGAAAGGCATGGAGGTAAATGGTATCTCGGACGGAAGCCGCCGGCATCAAGCAGCTAATAGTTACCAATAAATAAAATAAAAACCACCTTGTTTTCCAGACATAATGAAAGACCACTCCTCTCACGACGTGCTGCTGCTCTGCATGTCGTGCCACCAGCGCAGCAACATGCAGGACCAGGTGAAACGCAACCACCTCGCGGAGACTTGCGGCGCGCCCATCGCAAGCGACAACCCTAAGGTTATAGAGGACACTGCTTTAAGGTGCGTCTTCTCTGTGTAGGCGACCTCTAGGCGACAACGGCCGAACTACAAGGCTAACGTGTCAATAGAGGCGCTAACACCGAAACACTGAAGCTAATAAAAACCATACCGAGCCCTGTTCAGAGGAGATCTCCTTCTGTTCCTGTTTGGGGGAAATCCACCTTTATCCCCAAACTGGTGACCTTCAGGTACCCCTGCAGGTGATCGATATAAGGAGCTCCTCCTCATTGACCATTAGATTGACATAATAATAAAATAAATAAATAATGTTGGACAATTCACACAGCATTATCTAGCCCCAAGCTAAGCAGAGCTTGTGTTATGGATACTAGATAACTGATATACTCAATACAATACACTACGTAGATATTTTTTTTTTTTTATTATTCATAGAAAACATCCAGAACACCCTGAACAAATATCTGATCGTATACACATTTGTCCCGAGGCGGGAATCGAACCCGTAACCTCCTGCGTCGCAGGCGGACCTTCGCCCGCCGCGCCACACAGGTCGTCTGGCCATTAGTCAACAGATTCGCTTCGGATTTTCGATCATCAACCCGAGGCGAAATCAAAATAGCGTTTTATAGATCCGTCGGAATCGAATTCGATTCCGTTGAATAAATTAAAACACCCCTGCTGATGAAAGTCTACTCCTCTCGCGACGTGCTACAAAGCGCAGCAAAAGACACCATCAGGTGAAACACAGCTAACTCATTCATTTACTATAAAAACCATCGTAGTTTGCCCGGCAGTGGGTCGGAAAAGGCTGGGGTGCAAAAATACTATCGTAGTTTGACGAATTGATTATGAATGTAAGCGGGTTAGCTACAAACCTATTTTGTGTTGGAAGATATTTATTTATTTATAAAATAAGTAGCTTATTGTCTAAGTTAGGCTATGTTCTAAATGTACGCCAAATTTCATCATGACCTGTTCAGTAGTTTTGGAGATCTTAGGTAACAAAAATTCATATTTCACAAACTTTCGACTTTATAATATTATTGGATTAGTAGGTTACTTAGTAGAAGTTTGTATCTAACTGATTAATTATTTATTGCAGAAAAGTCCGCATGTCAGCGCGCGCACTACTGCTCCACGGGCGCAAGCACTCGCTGCCCGAGGCGCGGCGGCGGCAGCTCGAAGCGGTGGTGCTGGCTCAGTTCCCGGGCCGTGACACTGTCACAGACACCATGCTGGAGGAAGCCGCTGTTATGCAGATTGCGTTAGTATACCATAATTTCATTATAAATTTTATAATAAAGCAAACTCTGTAAGAAACATAATTTTACATAAGCAGTTAAGCTACCTCGTAACTGCACATGAAAATTCCAAAATGGAAGCAGGACAGAGATCTAATCAGAAAAGATGTTTGGCGACTACATACTATACTTGAGTAACGGCGTATTAAAACAAATAATTGAGGAGATTGGTTTGATTATGATGATGTCCCAGATTTAGGCTGCGGCCACTGTGACGTGGTACGCACTTATGACATCCATCTTCGTACTCCTGTACTCCGCATTTAAGATGCGCCGACAGTGACACAAGATCTGCGTGGATATTCAGCATTATCACACTATCACATAAATATTATAAATGTGAAAGTTGTTTAGATGGAAGGATGAAAGGATGTTTAGATGTATAGATCGATGTTTGTTACCTCTTCACGCCAAAACTACTGAACGGATCGGGCTAAAATTATGCATATATGTAGTTTTAGACTTCGAATAAACATATCAGTCCCCATGGGATAGAAATAACCATTAAACGTTTCCATAGAACCAACGCGTGCGAAGCCGTGGGCATAAATTAGTGTTATAAATGCGAACGTTTGAATGTTTAGATTTATGGATGGATGGATGTTTGTTACCCCTTCACGCGGAAACTACTGAACGTATCGGGCTGAAATTTGATGCATATAGATAGTTCTAGGCCTCGAATAAAACATGCTAGGTACTTATTCCATAAATCAGTTCCCATGGGATAGAAATAACCTTTAAACGTTTCCATAGATACAGACACTAGTAGCACAGTGGCAGAAACAAGTTAAGGGTCCGGCGACGGATGAATTTCCTATACAAACGTAATACTAAAATGATTTGTAATTTGAGCATATTTTTACCATGGTCTGCTATTATTTGTATTAAAATAGTATTTATCTAGGTTCCTGACACATTTTTTTTTCAAAATACCTTTCTGAAATGAAATTAAACCGAATCGCAATATTACATTAAAGAATGAATGTATTCTTAGTTTTTGTGTAGATAAGTATTTTGAAAAAAGCTTGTGGCAGGAACCTAAATAAATATTATTCTAATACAAATAATAGCAAACCATGGTGAAAATATTCTCAAACAACAAATCATTTTTGAAGAAATCGCTTTAAGCGATAAGGCCGCCAGTTCCATTGCTGTTCTCTACATGTTTATATGTAAAATTAGTTTTATATGGTGATGAATAAAGTATTATCTATCTATCTATCTATCTATCTATCTATCATTTTGGTACTACGTTTGTATGAGAAATTCATCCGTCGCCGGACCCTTAAAAATAAATGTTCTATCCTATAGGAAAGTATTTATGGAATAAAAAGAAGCCTATGCGCTATTGTAGACCAAATATTAAATTTCAGCTCCATTCAGTAGTTTTAGCATGAAGAATTAAATAAATAAATAATGCTGGACATTTCACACAGCATTATCTAGCCCCAAGCTAAGCAGAGCTTGTGTTATGGGTACTAGATAACTGATATACTTAATACAATACACTACATTTAAAGATATTTTTTTATTATACATAGAAAACACCCAGACCAACGGAACAAATTTCTGCAGCTCGTACACAAATTTGTTCCGAGACGGGAATCGAACCCGCAACCTCCTGCGTCGCAGGCGGACCTTCGCCCGCTGCGCCACGGAGGCCGTCGTAATTAACAAACATTCATCCATCCATACAAACTTTCACAAATATAATTATAGTGATTAGTAAGGTAAGGACAAGCACTATAATCAATTCGATTTCCTGCAAAAGTAAGATTAATAAAAATAAATGAAATATGCAGTTTTTATTTTCTCATAAATTATGGCCCTGACTCCTTTCACGACTTTTCTCTAACTCTCAACGTTTCGGATTTGGCCATCCGCTCTCATCTCAAAATGTCACCCTGTAATCTGTATATTATCTATAAATATATCTGCAGCATAGTATAATAAGTAGATATTTTTTCAATGATTTTATCAACAGAACGCCCAACGAAGACTTCACAGCCGAGTCCCACGGCTACAGAGTGGTGTCGAAGTATCTAGAGTCAGATGGAGGACTTCTGAAGCTGGAAGAGGAATGGCGGAGGCATTTCCTCACCTCTATGAACCCTAAGCACATGCCGGAGCTCTGGTCTATCCATCATAATAGAGACAGGTATACCATAAAAAAAAATGTTGTAAACTTTTAAAACTATCATGCTTATTCACAGAAAAAAAACGGGATATTTACGGGTGGTAGTGGCAATGTATGTAGCAAAAGACAAATAAAACCGCCAAGTGCGAATCAACTTGCTCACGAAAGGTTCCGTACCGTTCCATCGTACAAATTTCTAACATGCTAGCGACATTTAGTTATAAAATCAGGCAACTTTTTCAAAGAACTTATCAAAATAAAGGGGCATAAATGAATATATTTATAGGATTTGTTGTTATTACAGTTAAAGTGTCACTTTTTTATAGAAAGTTTAATGCGTCTACCTAAATAAACCTGCTATTGTGGTTCATGAGATGCAGCCTTGAAAAGGAGCAAAAATAGCCCAAAAAATCTCATTTTTTGTATGGATCCCCCCTTTCATTTGGATAATTATTTTATTATTATAAAAACTTACTCGTAGTGCCTTCCGTTATTCCGTGACTATGGCGCATGAAACTGTGCCAAAATATTGGAAAGCTCAAAACTCAAACCATGGTAAATATCCCGTTATAATTGACTTTAGGTATACTAATTACATGATTAATTTGTGTTGTGCCCGTAAAATGCTTAAAAGCAAGAAGTTACCTTCACAACTTTAAATAGGTTGACCACTTCAGCAGCATATCCTGATGATCTATGGACGAAAGTAAACTATGCTTATGACGGTATCGTTGCAATGCAGACCCATGCGAATAAAGTGGGATGACCTATAGAATAGAATAGAATAGAATCGTTTATTCACAGAATACATGTCAAATATTACAATGCTGTTGTTGTATCAGTGTGGTATCAATGTAATACTACCAGTAATCTTGGACTGGTGTGTGAATTTTAATAAACCTACCTACGTAAATAATAACAATGGTTAAGAATTAAATCAAAAATGTCTGTTCTGCCCTAAATTAAAATATTCCTCCACGCTATAAAAACAATACGCCAGCCAAATTCGATGTGATATTGTGAATCAAACAAACAGTTTAGATTTAACCTAAAATTACTTTGTTCCGGTATATTTCAATAAGCATTTTACATTCCTTGTCGAATTGAGATCTTTCAAACAAGGGTTGGTCCACAACGGCTCTAGACTTTGAAGCGTGGAAGGTAATTAGGGAGGCCATTGCCTTGCTCTAGGGCCGCGGCTCGCGAGCCGCATGCGGTTCTTGCCATAGGATTATATGGCTCTTACAACTCACTCACTGCGTAACTGCGCCGCCTTAGCACAAATAAAACACCTAAAAAACAAGAACGTCAAGTGCGAGTGTAACTCGCGCGCGGAGGGTTTCGAACGTTTGCCGATTATCATACATGTACTAAAGGTTAGAGACATCGCTATTTGATGAATACCTACCTAAAAATAAAAGGTACTTACCAAACAACATTTAAGATGGATCGCTCTGCGAGATTAAGCCAATTTATTGACTTTATTCAAAATAATTCAAAAAGTGTACTCTACAGAAATTTCTAAAAATGTTTTGAAACGTGCAAAGTGTGCAAACCTTTCATTTGATAACCCACTCGGTGAGGTAGTGATGTAGGTATCCCCCTGTTTTAAAAACAACCCCCCCCCTTTTTGACCATTTTTAAAAAAATGATCGTTTTACAAACTTCTCTATTATTTTTCCTGTAAAATTTAGATCCATTTCTACAAACGTTACATCCATTTCGAAAGATCGCTCTGCAATCTTTGGAGCTGGGGGGTGGGAATGGGTAATATATCGACTCTTTTCGAAATATTTCAAAAAGTATGAAACCTACAGAAATTTCGAGAACTGTTTTGAAATGTACAAATCGATACCTTTCATTTGATACCCCACTCGTTGCAGTATCCACCCCTTTTGATAATTATTCCTCCCCTTTTGACCATTTTTAAAAAAGTATTCTTTTTACAAACTTCTCTATATTTTTCCTGTAAAATATAGATCCGTATCTACAAACGCTACATAAACACATGGATCGCTCCGCAATCTTCGGAGATAGGGGGGAATGGGTATTTTTCGATTATTTTCGTAATATTTCGAAAAGTATGAAACCTACAGAAATTTCAAAAACTATTTTCAAATGTACAAACTGAAACCTTTCATTAGGTACCCCACATGACCCTGTAGGTATCTTTTAAAATTTCGACATCACAATTTGTATGGAAAATGTTCATTTTCATTTTTCATTTGTTTTAATGTCTAGTGTAAATAAATATATTTTTCATTTCTTACATGTTTTATAACTGTAATAGTGTCATTATATTTTTATTAAGATTTGTAGTATGAAGCAAATTAGACTCTAATTATTAGACTAATAAAATTCATGTTACGGCTCTTTGAAGGCATGGGAAAATCTACGAACTTAATATTTGGCTCATGTGGTTGGTCAAGTCTGCCGACCCCTGCTCTAGGGCAATACAAGCTTAATAATGGCCAAAGAAAATTATTTTAATTAATTAACTCCTGCTGGACGCAGGCCTCCCCCTAAAAAGCGCCTTATTGACTTTTATCTCATGAGGGGTAGTGCCCATAATCCCCACGCTGGGCATGCGGGTTGGGGATCGCAGTTCGGTGGTAGAATTGATCTGCAGGGAGCGCTGCTGCCCGCTCCCGGTTCATATCCCTTAGTCGCCTCTTACGACACCCGCGGGAAGAGTTGGGGTGGTGCAAATTCTAAGCCCGCACCACACAGCTATAAATTAACTAATATTTACAAAATAATTTTCATTCCAGGTTAAAACTAAAATGGGATGAAAACCGCATAGATGAAAGTCATTTGAAGGCTATGGGCGTAGTGTGGTAATAAATATACCAACTCGAAACTACGATCACTTCACTTCTCTCCGATGTTCGCTTGTTCGATCATGTATGAATGGAACAGAGCTGACACCAAGCCAAGAGTTGATAACTGGAGATCAAGAGTGCTACGACCAAAGTACACAATTTTTTATGACTCTTGTGAAGCAGCAATAAATTAAAATATTGTGACCAACTGACTATTATTTATTTTCGGGCGTTCCGCATCTCTCCGAGCACTACGCACGAGCGCGCCATGAGTCCGCGATGTGAGCGCCGGGGTGGGGGTGGTGGGGGGTGCTGCAGAGCGTGAGAGTTATCTTCTCGTAAAGAGGAACTATCGGGTGTTGGTATCCTCTGGGTTCATACAGAACTAACAGTATCTAGGTACACCCGGCTCCATACTACTATTCGACTTCTCATGGAGACACGGCTTCCAGGCGGGTGGTAGGTTCCAATCTCTGTCTCTGTTGAAGTTAGGGCATCGTTCTATCTCTATCACCCCGCGTATCTTGCGGGGAACAAAGAACCGCACTCACCCTGAAGATGTCCCTCGTCATAACGAGGGACTAAGGGATGGATGGGAGGGGATGAAACGTTGGTGTTCTTCCAACACAAATAAAGCTTTGTAGATTTAGGTATTTCTCAACTAGCCTACCCCCTGGCAATTTTATTCGCGTGGACTTAAGTGTAAAACCACTTCTGAAATTAGCTGAAACCCTATTGTAGGAGTCGGAAATTACAGAACCGATTTTAAAAGCCCGATTCAAAAAGCCGTTTTATGGGCCGCCGCATGAATGTCTTAAGATTTTAATTTATTTTCCAAAATTTGAACTATTTGGCGTTGAAACTTTATTTGTGCTTGAAATCATGATCCACGAAATTATTGAAATATCATAGTTTATTTTTTTCAAAATAACATTTGGCATGCCCGTAGCTGCTTTATTTACACACCTAAATAAAGAAAATTAAGTACAATAATATAATAGAAATAAATTAGAACTAATATTTACAATTGAAACAATTGAGCTAGCTGCAGACTGTTGCAAACAATCTACAGGTAGCTCAACCGATCCATATCAATACCAGTCGGATAAGCGTCCCCAAGATAAATATTCATTTTATTAGTAAGGGCCAACGTGCCAGAAGTGCCTAGTTAAAAAAATTGTAAGCCATGTTATTTCGTACACATAAAGTTACAGCTAGTGCTAGGTAAATAGTTAGCTAATTAATTAGTTAGTTTAATTAAATAGATTTTGGCCGTAACATCGGTCACCATTATGTTTTTTTTAATCACCACGCGCAATAAAGTTATTTATGTACCTATTTGGTTAGAGCGTCAGGTTTCTCAGAGATCTCAGATGAAAATAACTTTATTTTTTGTGATTAACTTAGAAACCTGACGCTTTACCTTTAGGACATTAGAGAACATTTTTTAATTGTTTTATCTAGTGCCTTCTATATATTAGTGTCTTCTATATATTATTATTATAGTGTCTTCTATCCAAATTTTTTGCGATTTTGAAAATCACGGCCACCCGGAAATAACTTGAAAGATCTTTAAAAAGAGCCGAGAGGCTTTTGAGGGTTTAAAAAGCCGCCGCCGAGCTTTTGGTTCCACCTACCTACACCCCCAATTTCCCTAAGACAATTCAATTCAATATTCTTGGTTAAATGGTTCTGTTCCTTAGGACAAACAACGTTGGTGTGCCGAACACCATATGCGATTTTGAAAAATAAAACAAAATGGTGACCAAAGTGAGAGCCACCCTCCATGCAAAAATTCCATTATCTACGGTTCTTATATAGGGTCGAACCTCGCTTGAGCGGCGGCGGCGGGGCGGCCGCGGCGCGGCGCGGGCGGCGGGGCGGCGCGGCACAAAAAGCCAGACGTGGCAAGATTTCATTAGTATTGTATTCTCTTTCGATTTCAATAAATAATGATGAGAAATAATATTTGAATGGAAATATTATTTCTTCTAGTTATTGTTCAATATCTAAATCGTATAGCTCCGTATATCGTAAAGGTTAGCATAGCGTTACATTCTCTTTGACTACGATAAAAGAAGAAGAAGAAAATTCGAAATTCAAAGAAAAGAAGTTCGTTGCAATATTTGTGCTTGTGCAGTGTTGTTTGTTTACTTTGGTTGGTGTTTTAAGTTTCCTTGAAGTTTAGGTACTTGATTCATGCGTGATTCGATTTCGTTCTAGCTAAAAAAGTACGTTCATTGCGATTCTAATAAAATAGATAAAACAATGCCGCATACAAAAAAGCAAATGAAAATTACAAAAATGTTCAACAGAAAAGGTAACACTACCGAGTACTACTAAAACTTAAAATCAAACTCGTTATTCACGTAATTCTCATAGCCAATGTTTGTATCCAGCTACTCCTCAGCTGCCAGACGACTGTGAGGAGTTGCAACAGGAAGTACAGCAGCTAGAGTTGAAGCTGAAAGAGAAACATGACGAGTTATTCGCGCTGCAGAGAAGCAGCCACCAGCGGAGAGACACAAAACCTTGTAGTGGCAAGGCGCTTCTTGATGAAACATCTAAACAATTTCAAAGACCAGAGGTAGGTAAAAAAAATGTATTTACTTCAAAGTACAGTAGAGCGCCGATTATCCGAATTCCGAACGTCGAATAACCGAACTGCTAGTTCCCGCTCGCTCGTATCTGATATCTGCCCTGAAAAAAGTGCGTGACTTAGCTGCCTGTATGCAGGGAAGGCTCTTCAGCAGACCAATATTATTGTCCTCTATAAAAGTTAATTTCATGGGCATAGCATACTGTATGCATAATATTGACCACCTTTACCTATACAACATGTTTTGTTTAATAAATATTAAATCTGTTTTTCACAAATTCCTACTTCCCGCTGTAAAAAACGAGGTTCACACTATAAGTGAAGATATTTGATAATTTTTATGTGAAAGATAATTTGACACTCTACTGTACCTAATCAGAATCACATAAAGTATACTTACCTGAAGTAGTAAGACTAGTAAGTATAGCATACATCTATACATGTATGTCAGTAAGTAATCCTAAAATAAGTTCTGCGTACATTGCTAGTCTCAGTTGAGACTGGCCACAGTGGCCAAAATTGGTTTGAAGGATATTGTTCTTTAGGACAAAAGTGGCAAATTCCTTACACAGGGCTCATATGTCAGCCTATCTAACATAATCAAAAATTTACTCCTTCAGAAGACCAGTGTTGCTAGCTTGTAACCAACCCATGCTAGATAGGATAAATTTTGTGACATTCATATCAGACTTTTCTATAAATATTTAAAAAGAATATTGCATTCATACTCAAGTCTAACATTATAAATAAATTTATTTCAGAAAATAGTGCTGTCAAACTCCATACAAAGTTTAAAAAAAGAGATAGAACTATTAGCTATACTCTCCGGCATGGAGGTTCAGTCTTACGAGCCTGATGACCACTGCACTGTTGTGTATCACATGCAGCATGACTCGGAACATGAGGCCAAACATGGCCTGATGATTGACACCAGTTCAGGTAAAGAAAATAATGCTGGACAACTTACACAGCATCTTCTAGCCTTTAGCCTAGCATTCTAGTCCCAAGCAGAGCTTGTGTTATGGCTACTAGAAAACTGGTATACTTAATACATGTAGTATACAATGTGCCACAGAAGTTGTGTACTAAGCCCAAAAAGGGGTGATATTCTGTCTGGACCTTGAGGGGATCAACTATATGTAGACCACATAACTGGCGGATCACTGTAGAACCATGTCACAGTAACAAAAGCCAAAAGTGGCGTTTGTTACTGTGTTTGGCATTTGTTTTCTTACTGTGACAAGGTTCTACAGAGATCCGCCAGTTGTGTGGTCTACCTATAGTGAATAACGTTTTTTTTATTACTACTATACTTGGAGGCTACCTACCATATACCTAGTAGGGTTTAAGTGTGAACAAAGGCCTCCAACAACCTAAATATCAAAACAAAATGATAAGAATAAAAATCGTAAAATCGTCTACGAAAATATTATATTTTTTTTATGTATGTTCGTATATTTTCGTTGATTACTCCCGGGAACGTTCTACCTCGTTTTTGCACTGCATAAAAGATAAATTAATAAATAAATAATGCTGGACAATTCACACAGCATTATCTAGCCCCGAGCTAAGCAGAGCTTGTGTTATGGGTACCTACTAGATAACTGATATACTTAATACAATACACTACACAGATAGATATTTTTTATTATACATAGAAAACACCCAGACCAACGGAACAAATTTCTGCAGATCGTACACAAATTTGTTCCGAGGCGGGAATCGAACCCGCAACCTCCTGCGTCGCAGGCGGACCTTCGCCCGCTGCGCCACGGAGGTCGTCATGAAACACAACACGAAAGAATCCTATATGAACTGATAGTGTGGTTACAAAATACATATACACAGTAGAGAATCTGTATATGTGTGTTAGGGTAAGTACATTATATCCAATGAATATAAAGTACATATTAATTTCAGGAAGAAACAAAGTATCATCTTCATCCATGCCGCTCGGCTTCAAACTGAATGCAGTGTTGGAACAGTACGACAATGTGATGCTGCCGGAGTGCCTGGTGTCAGTTCGGAAGGCGCTGGTCGCTTATTACGATAGACTGGAGCAGTTTGATAAACTTAAGGTAAATAAAGTATGGTTCATTGACGTACCTTTTTTTTTATTCGGCGAGAAAATTCGTTTACAAATAAACTTGCCTGGGGGACCAGAATTGTGGGACTCGACGCCCTGAGAAGGACGTAATGCCTACTAAAAACCTCGCCGGTGTCCCTCTCTTGCCATTTTCGCCGAACCATGGGAACATTTAAAACCTAAGTATTGTAAGCTTCGTATGTATCGAACTACCTACGTAAAAAGCTGTTTCTTCATGTCATGAATTTAGATTCAGGCGGAAAGTCATGGCAAAATATTAGGTAAAAAAATTTGGTCAAAAAATATTTAGTGACAATTCCGCTTCCGCGCAAACCCCTCTGATGAGATTCCACAAAATGCAATTTGCACGTGCACCGCACCGCCCTCCCTCCCACAAATTTGCATTCCATTGCGTTGCGACGGACGAGAGGATTTTGCGCGGTCCTAAAAAATACCTAGCTAGTTAAACATCCTCGTGACGTAATACCTTGCGACACTTTTTAGCAAGGTGTGACGTCACAAGCCCCCACTCCCAAACTTTGACGCACTTTACTTTTGTAATTTTTTGTTTGATTGACAAAAGAAAAAATATGTGTTCATGATATCTTCTTATGATCTAACTGACGGACTAAATAATATTTTTTTACCCAGGACACTATCCTAAATTTTATTTTGACGTGAAAATAGATATTTGTGCCAATATTAAATTCCGAGATAACCAAGCAGTCTAGAATAGAGAATTGAAACTTTGGTTGAACTGTTTTATTGTTCAAGTCGTTTACTAGGTTTATTATCTGTTATTTATACCAACAATTAATTCAACCCTACCCGATAAGAAATCCCTGTTAATATAACTGTAAAATGGCAACATATCCTTTATCTATAACAAGCATTAATACTGATAGATGTTGGCTTCCTAGCCGAAATCCGGCCACGACGGCCAGTTACAACAAAGACTAGACAGAGCGTAACAAATATTATAGTGCACAAATCTGTGCATAAACACAGGTGCACAGTCTATCGCAGACCGACTCAACCGTGGAGAGGTCGGGCCCAGGACCAACGGCCAAGGCACGGAGGCTGATATCTTAAATAAATAAATAAATAATGCTGGACAATTCACACAGCATTATCTAGCCCCAAGCTAAGCAGAGCTTGTGTTATGGGTACTAGATAACTAATATACTTAATACAATACACTACATAGATATATATTTTGTATTATACATAGAAAACACCCAGACCAACGGAACAAATTTCTGCAGATCGTACACAAATTTGTTCCGAAGCGGGAATCGAACCCGCAACCCTGCGTCGCAGGCAGACCTTCGCCCGCTGCGCCACGGAGGTCGTCAAAATAATTAAATGCATGTCTAATCTTCCAGAAAGCATTACACTTGGAAGCTACGCTCAACAAGACGCAGGACGGCTCTCACATAGAGATCACGTTCTCGGCTCGCAGCGAGCTGGAGCCGCCTGGTGAACATATAGACGTCATTCTGATGCTGGACTATAGGGTCTACGATATACGGCCCAAGCAGTGGTCTTTTGTGGAGATTGGTAAGTTATGCTGCTAACTGGACGATGATAATAATAATGCTGGACCATCCATACAGCATCATCTAGCCACAAAGTAAGCAGAGCGTTATGGGTAGATGACAAATATCTGCAAATATTTGTTCAGCATATTCTGGGTATTTCTATGAATAAAAAAAATAATCCATTTGTATTAAGTAAAAAAAAATAAGTATATCAGTCATCTAGTACACATAACACGATGATGCTGCATGGATTGTCCAGCATTATTTATATGTAATAAATAAATAATGCTGGACAATCCATTCAGCACTATCTAGCCCCAAAGTAAGTTACTCAAAGCTTGTGTTATGGGTACTAGATAACTGATAATAAATTTAATGCATTATAAACATAGATAGATATTTTTTTATAATAGGTACATAATTGAAGGTTAAACAAACATACCTTACGTGAAGTTTGACAATAATTACACTAGTCGCTGCATCCGAAGACATTTTTTAACATGCGTAGTACGCTCTCATATTTAGTAGACCAATACATATTTACTATACATAGAAAACACCCAAAACATATGACGACCTCCGTGGCGCAGCGGGCGAAGGTCCGCCTGCGACGCAGGAGGTTGCGGGTTCGATTCCCGCCTCGGAACAAATTTGTGTACGATCTGCAGAAATTTGTTCCGTTGGTCTGGGTGTTTTCTATGTATAATAAAAAATATCTATCTGTGTAGTGTATTGTATTAAGTATATCAGTTATCCCATATCACAAGCTCTGCTTAGCTCGGGGCTAGATAATGCTGTATGAATTGTCCAGCATTATTTATTTATTTATTTATATGGAACAAAATCTGCAGATCGTACAAACACTTGTACCCAGGCGGGAATCAGGCGGACATTCGCCCGCTTCGCCGCAGAGGTCTTCAAGATGTTAATGCCACCATTTCCCGTATTCCAGATTTACCGGAGGGTTCAGTAGAGGCGCTGTCGCAGCAATGCGAGGTCTTCAAGCGCAGGCCGCTCTATAAGGCCTTCAAGGAGGCCTTCCTTAACGGAGTGGGACCATACACTATGGTTCAACAGGTAATTTAGCATAATATACCTATAGTCCGGCAAAACTCAAGAGACAATGTTTGTATGTTTGAGGCCCTCGACTCGATTGAAAGACGCGCTGTTAGACTTATCGGTGACGACTCACTTGCAGAGACTAACCTACATAGCCAGACGGCGCGTCGCCAGACTGTCAGTGTTCTACAAGTACCACTTTGGTGATTGTGCGTAGGCACTGCACGACCTTATCCCATCTCCCTTCCACCATAGGATCAGCAGACGCACAGAAAAATACCACCCGTACCTGGTCGACATACCACAGTGTCGAACCAATAAATTCTGTTCTACTTTTTTAATAAGCACGGCCAAAGAGTGGAATGAGCTTCCTGCGTCTATGTTCCCGTTACAATATAATCTTGGAGTCTTCAAGTCTAGGGTAAATAAGTGCCTTCTGAGACAGCGTGCTTCATCTTAGGCCACATCTTCACTTACTTTAAGTGAGTTGGTGGCCAAACGCTTGACAATTATCAATTTAAAAAAAAAGTAAACATTCCAAACTTAACCTCACTTTTGTTTTTTTGGCAGACTTTTACACTTCTTGTCGATTTGATACCTACGATGCTTTTATATTTGAAACCATGATGACCTCTATGCCGTTGCGATTCGGCCTATCCTAACGTTTTTATCCCGGTAAAGTGGGTGTGAAGCCGCGGGCAGAACTTTGTTTTATAAAATCTCTTGTCCCTAATCCGAAGTATTAAAGTTATCAATCTAACAAGAGTGAACCCAATATAATTGTAGCGCCCTGACAGGGTGTTTATGCATTTATTACTCACTAAGATTACCTACACCTGTATGCATAAAATCACAATAAATGATATGAATATCCTCTTATTAGCTTAGCTAATAATAAGATCTTTACACTAGCCAAACTCGATGAAGAATGTTTGTAAACAAACCGACACAAAGTAGTAAAACTCACTTGCTTGGCTTCAAGTTTTAGGTATAATAAGCAATATTTACTGAAGGAAGAGTCTCAAATCGACAAGTAATGTGAATTGCGTATAAAAAGACGCAGCAAAAAAGTGAATTTTAGGTTAAGTATGGCCGCTTTGTTTACAAACATATTACATCGAGTTTGGCTGTTGTATAAGCTGCATACATTAGGCGAGGAAATGAAATAAATGTAAACTTAATCTTACTTATTTCAGTTCGGCAGTCAACAGCCCGCAAGCCGTCGCAAACAGAAGCGCACCCACCCCGGCAACCCCTACAACACTAACGATGATACCTTCCGTCCCGAAGACTGCTCCAGCGAAGATGATGTGGAGGAATAAAGCGCTTTACATCTATCTGAGGCAGTATACTGCCTATACAGGGTTATTTTTAATTCACTGACACTATGTTACCTGCAGGTTCTGCCCACCATTATAAACACGTCAATGAAGACGCCAGGTTTCAATTCTTAAAATTGATGGAAAGGCTTTATATTAGTATTTACCCCCTCCATTCCTAAAGTAAAATTAAAGAGTAAATTAATTAAGTAAATTGTAACCTATTTTTTTTTAACTTATTTATAGGAACTAACCTATCGATAATGAATGAGAAACCTCATGGGGGGGTAATGCCCATAATCACCACGCTGGGCATGCGGGTTGGGGATCGCAGTTCGGTGATAGAATTGTTCTGCAGGGGGCGCTGCTGCCCGCCCCCGGTGGATATCCCTTAGTCGGCTCTTACGACACCCGCGCGGGAGGAATTGAGGTGGTGCAAATTCTAAGCCGGCTCCACACAGCTCAGAAATAACACGTGGATGTCTTTATTCCACGGAAATTATTTTGTACACAATATATCGTCAAATAGCTTTCATTTAATACATAATTTTGTACGTTATGTAGTGTATGTAAGAGCCTAGAAATAATAGAATTACCTTTTATTATTCCTGACAAAAATTGATTTTGCTATTACGACTGTATTCCCCGGGACAAGCGATATGTTTTTTTAGGTAACTCCGGCAGTGCACAGCCAATGGAGTAAAAGGAACTTTAGAATTGGTCAGAGAACCGCCTATCTACTACCAGTGACGTTAATCCACCGAAAAGTTGTTTGTGTGTATGTGTGCCTTATAGGGTTTTATTGACTGAAAAAAAAAACAGTTTGTAATGTATTATAATAAAATTTATTTTCTCATAAAAATAAAAAATGATATATACAACTTCTAATTGTTTACACTAAGACATTTTTTCAAAAATCTATTTAAGCAGAATGTCATGATAATAATTTGTGTAATTGCAATCCTAGCTACTGAATAATACGAATTTTAAAAACTTGTGCGCTTCACTTATTTTACAGAATCAATTACGCTATAACTATGTTAAAAGAGATTGAAAATCTAAAATTCATTTACTCCGTAACCAAAACGCACGTGTTTGTGACAGTAATCATTTACAAAATTATACAACACTAATTACTTTCATACTTTATTGCAATTTGGCCGTCAAGGGCACACCGTTGACTTCAAACGAGTAAAATAATTCTCAGTCAAACTGCAATATCTTAAATGCGATAGGAATACAATAACTGACTCGTCTTAAACATGGAAGCCGTACCTATAGATCTTAATAGTTAGTGCAAAGAGCTGACAGCATTCTTTATAATTATAACATTTGAAACACGCTTAAATTTATAGTGTGCAGGCTGAATCAAGATAGAGATCAGAGATTAATTTATTAATATCCTAAGGCGTGCGTTCACCAAATGACATTTGGGCAGCTTAGTCGGTGAATTTTTGACGATTAGTTTGTGAAAATGCTGATACTATAATTAAAATAAATCTTCTGTTATAATGTAATTGCCCGATGATCGTTTTGAAGAACACATGCTTAGATAAATAGGCAGTGTCACTTGTTAGTGTCAATCTGCACAGTAAAGTCTTATGTCTATCTTGAGTCCGCTCTTATTTATATTTGTGTAGTACATTTTTGAAATTTAAAATAAGCTGGCTCCTCTCCACGACTCTGCATTGCACACATTTTCTCACGAAATATTTGCTTAATTTCAGAACATACCTACTCTTCTTTCCATGAGAGTTTGTTGATCTTTAGTTTTAACCGATATGAGATGGCCTATTTTACCATAAAAACTATACTTAATTTGACGAATTCATAACGGATGTAATCGTGTTGGTGCTCTTCCAACACAAATATGGTTCGTAGTTAACCGCTTACATCCGTAATCAATAAGGAAGGCTTTTTCAAAAAATCCGGGACCGTAGGTACTCTTAAAAACGAAATCGAAGTTTCTGATTCGTTTTCGTGCAAACGCTAACCTTCTGCAAGCGACATAAGAGTTGGTTTTGCTCGACAACGAAAACGAAACTTTCTTTTCCGAGTAGGCCCCCCGTTTTAGCCACGACTTCGCGGATTGGGACCGAATCTACAGTACACATAAGTTCGAAATACTCACACTCGTCTCACTGGTAGCCTGATTTGAATCCGCTCCGCGTCGCGATAGAAATCAAATAACATCGCAAAAATTTTTACGACTTCGACGGGACTTGAACCCGCATCCGCATCTTAGAAATTTGCCAGGGTGGGAGGCTTACGCACTATAAAAACAAAAACTTAAGATTTTGAGCAACGCGACACCTCTCGTCAAACGAACTAAACGTAACTTTAGTCTTTGAACAGGATTGGATAAACTTTAATGTTTCCCCTGTAGGTGGAGCTAACGGCGCTACAGTCCGTAGAAAGTCGCAAAGATTTTCGACTCCAGCGTCACTTGACCTCGTGGTGTAGTTGGTTAGCACATTCCGGTACTGACGGAAGGATGCGGGTTCAAGTCCGATGTGACGATGCGTTGTCATTTCTGTCTATTCTACACTATAACCTGAGTCACAGAACCGTTAGTCACCGTCAAGTTTTCCCTCAGAGCCAGCTCATACTCATCTACCTTCTTCTGGAGATGTTCCCTAAGAATACGTGTTTCGATGCGTAAGTTGTCGACCATCTGGTGCGTGATGTCCATGTGCGCGAGGATCAGCCGTTTCCGGCGGCGCGCGGCGGCCAGCTGCGCGTGCAGCGCGCGTAGGCGCCGTATCTGCATGCGCAGCGCCGCCGCGACGTACACTCAGGCGCCGCGGTTGGGGAGCGGCTTCACCTGGAAGTTGAGCTCTAATGTAGGACGCGCTGGGCCGTGCTCGCAGCGGGAAGCGAACGTAAACAGAACGCGTCGGTGAGCTAGCCTGGCGCCGCGCTATAGCGCCGATTTGTGTTGTACTATGAAGCCGGCTTTTCACTATGGGATATAATATAATATATTATTACATCTTGAGATATAATATTTTATCGCTCACCATACATTTTGTATGGGACCGTTTACACTGTTCTATAATATATATTACATCCCAAACTATAAATATTTTTTCGACCGAGTGAGCGATATTTGAAGGTCATTTGAAGGTGTATATTTTACCTCACGTCCCCGGACACCGCGCCTCCCCCGCTTCGCCCTCCGTTTGAATGTTGGCGTTCGTGTGCAGACGTGTAAACTGATCATGTGTGTTCCAAAATATATATATCTTACAGTGTGAATAGCAATCGCGGGATATAATATATAGCACAAGATGTAATTTATATTATATCCCATAGTCAAAAGCCGGCTGGCTGGGTATATGGGTAATAATTGTCAAACTTGTCTCTTAGCGAACCACGTGACAAAGATGAACAGAACGCAATTCGTAGGGCAAATTGGTTAGTGGTTACCTTCTGGACAGTCGCGTCGATTATTCACTGAGTTTTAGTTTCATAAAATGAAAGAACGAGACAGAGCTATACGAAGCTGTACCTATCTCTTTTTTATTGTAATAATCGTCAAACTTCTTGTCCTCTAGCGAGCCACGTGACAAAGATGTGCAGAACGCAATTCTTAGACCAAATTAGTGGGCGGTTACCTTCTGAACAGTCGCGTCGATTATTCACTAAGTTTTTGTTTCATAAAATGAAAGAACGAGAGCTAAAGGAAGCTGTACCTATCTGTCTCGCCACTTTGCTGAGAGGCTGTTGTTATTCGCCTCACGAGATCCTGCCATCTTTCCCTGTTAGGCTCTGCGCTCAATAACTCAACACTCATTACGGACTGAAACTTATTATCTTTATCTTTAGATATTATTTTATAGTGACGAAATGGCTTCTCGCAAGCTTGAAACGAGTGGTCCGCGATCTGTCTGTCATCTGATGCCGTCAATTTAAAATTCTTAATACAATACACTACATAGTTAGATATTTTTTATTATACATAGAAAACATCCAGAACACCCTGAACAAATATCTGTGCATCTTACAAACATTTGTCGCGAGGCGAAAATCGAACCCGCAACCTCCTGCGTCGCAGGCGGACCTTCGCCCGCTGCGCCACGGAGTCGTCGATTATTCATCTATTATCTACAGCCTATACCGGTCCACAGCTGGACGCAGGCCTCCCCCTGATAAATACTTTATTGGTCTTAGTAACATGGGGGGTAGTGCCCATAATCCCCACGCTGTGCATGCAGGTGGGTAAAATTGTTCTGCAGGAGGTGCTGCTGAAACCCGCAGGAAGAGTTGGGGTGGTGCAAAATCTAAGCCGGCACTACCGGTAATAGGTACCTTATAGATGCGCACGAGCCAGTGCTCGGTGGTGTAGGCCTCGTCCAGCACGTCCAAGTTGAAGTCCTTGTTGCCGATCTCCACGCCGCGCACGCGGTCGAAGCCGGGCGGACGACCTGCAAGGAACCGACCGTTACACAATTTAAATAAATAAATATTCCAGGTCGCACGATCGGTTCCATAAAATTGGAGTGACAAGAAACATCCAAACTTACGCATCACACTAATAGAAAGTGTGGATGGATGGATAGATAATAACTAAATATTGCTGGACAATCCACACAGTATCATCTAGCCCCAAGCTAAGCAGAGCTTGTGTTATGGGTACTAGATAACTGATATACCTTAATATAATACATTACATATCTGCATTCTCTAACTGCTAACCTTTGGGTAGTGTGGACAACAATTTAGGCAGTGCTAGATTACAAAATTTATAGAAAAACAAGGAAAATCAAAATAATAAGTACAATTAATAATTTGTGTCTTTACCATTAACATAAATAAATACACATACAAGCAATAACATATAAATACTCGTCATAGTATCTGGATAAATTGCGGTCAAATGAAAGTGAATTCTCAAATGTGTTTAAATATCTCACCTCCCTCAGTATAGACAGATCCGAACTTGTAATAGCTCATCTTGTACATGAGACAGTTGAGCAGAGTGCTGGACCCGTCGCCGTCGACCCTGAACTCTCCCGCGCCGGTGTAGTAGTCGGACTCCTTGATGTGCGCGCCGCGGTCCGTGCTGCCGCCGATACGGACCATCCAGAGGAACTTGTTTATGTCTGGAGATGAACAAAATTATTTATGAGACACACAACACATAAACAAAATTAGGTAATGTAACTAATGACATAAGGGACTACAAAAAAACAGTTGATGCCTGGAAATTGACCTTTACGTTAAAAAACGAAAATACCATTTTTCTTTAAATTAAAACTTTTAAATCCATCATGCTTATTAACACTAAAGTAATTTACAATGGGATATTTACCATTATTTGAGTTCGGGGTATTGATCATGGCGCATATGTAACTGCGCCGAAATATTGGAAAGCTCAAATCTCAAATCATAGTAAATATCCCGTTGTAAATGACTTTACCATTTTTCTTTGTTTATATGGGGAAGGCCTTTGTTCAGCAGATCGGGTAAGCATTAAGAAATGACTACTTGATCGTCAGTCGAACTACCAAAAAGAAAATTAGTACGTGGAATGAGTATAGACAGGTTACATTTTAAATTATAATAAACAGCAGGGCCTGGATAGTCCGAACCCCAGCTAATCCGAACAACCGCCTACCCGTGCTCAACTGCTGTTTCTCAGTCTCGGAGTACCGTGTATACATTTTACATTGCTACACGTATTGTTTTGCCACCCGCCGCGCGCTGAATGCCCGTTCGGCGCGCAAGGCGAAGTCTTAATTTCTATTTCAGAAAAAAATTAGATTTTATAGCGTTTTCTATGTCGCTATAATTGGAATTCTTTAAAAAGTGTGATTGAAGAATTATGCTTTAATTAGAACTTTTTTAACCCCCGACGCAAAAAGAGAGGGTGTTATAAGTTTAACGTGTCTGTCTGTCGTATCGTAGCTCCCAAACGGATGAACCGATTTTCGTTTAGTTTTTTTTGCGTCATAGATAATTTTATACCGAGTGTTCTTAGCCATGTTTCATAAAAATCTGTACAGCCAGTAAACGTCAGCGGGTTTTTAAAATTTTTACTTTTGTCTTGTTACATAATAAAAATATATGTATTCTCAATCATAAAAAAACCTTTTTATATTTAGAAAAATGCCTCTAAGAATATCTACATACTATAATCCGAACGCTCCGTACATCGGAACAAGGTATACATTTTGGGTGTTCGGATTATCGAGGAGGCCCTGCTGTATTATCAATTATCAAATAAGAAATAAAAGAAGAAATAGTGTTATTTGTTGATTTTCTCTTCACTTCAATTTGATATACAACGCGACATATACGAACATCGAATCTGGTCTATAAAAACCACTTACCATCAGAAGTGTACCCGACGAGCCCTCCAAAGATCACCAGCACATAATCAACGTCCAGCTCCTTCATGATCTCGTAAGCCTTGTCCTCGGTTGAGGCCATGGCTTGGCCCACGCGTGAGATGTGCGTGTTGTTCCAAGTGTTGTTGTCCACTATGACGGTTCGATTCGCCATCGCCGTTATCTGGTACCCGTAGTCCCACCAAGACATTACTTTCGCGTCCTGGAAAAATATAGATTATATAAATAACCTACACTCGTGCGTCTTGGGATTTTCTAAAGAGACAAGAGCTTCGTTTTTACAGGCCGTTAAATTTTAAAAAGCAAAGAAAATCATAGCTAGCACCAAAAACTAATTACGTAAATCTAGAACGATTAATACACGTGGTTAAAATGTTTTTGGTGTAAATCTAACAGCAGAATTTGTTGGCTGTCTTATTTATTGAATTCAGATAATTTTAATTTAATAATTAATTGTAAATCTTTAAGTGGCGATTCGATTACTTATTGACAACATTTAAATCATGAGTCGATGTTTAGATAACGTGCCACGGGGCTATTAAGTCAAAAGGGGTTGGCTCCGGACTCCGGACTAGTGTTTTTGGTTTTTCGACCATTTTCTATAGATGGATGAGATAAATAAAATGAAATGGTAAATTTTTATCAATTAACAAATCAAAAACAAACAATAAAATTAACAAATCAAAAACAAACAATAAATTCAACAAACTATCTCGGGTGATCTACAGAAAAGTAAAGAGTAGAGAAGTAAACCCATGTGGGTAATTAATTTTAGTTGAATAATTATTTGGTACGATGCCGCGATGCTTTAGCGTTATTTTCGTCACCTATGTACAGTGGAATACGTAGAAGATAAGCCACAACAAACAAACAGAGCTAATAGAGGTGACCAAGTCACGTCAAGACGTTCTTTAACAACCTCAGTGGTGCAGCGGGCGAGAGTCCCGCCTCGGAACAAATTTGTGTACGATCTGCAGAAATTTGTTCCGCTGGTCTGGGTGTTTTCAATGTATCATAAAAAAAAATCTATCTATGTATATAATGT
This sequence comes from Eupithecia subumbrata, assembly GCA_949316285.1. Taxonomy (NCBI): domain Eukaryota; kingdom Metazoa; phylum Arthropoda; class Insecta; order Lepidoptera; family Geometridae; genus Eupithecia; species Eupithecia subumbrata. The sequence continues at coordinate 15,719,788 of OX438650.1, read as the reverse complement.
ATTAAATATATCAGTTATCTAGTACCCATAACACAAGCTTAGAGTAGCTTACTTTGGGGTTAGATGGTGCTGTGTGGATTGTCCAGCGTTATTTATTTATTTATCTAGAAGGTATCCCTCACCTCAGCAGTATTCATCTTGAGCCAAGTGTATGCCTCGCGGAAGTCGTCGAAGATGATCCTGGCGCCGTCGTGCGCGCGCGCAGACAGCACTATGGAGGGCGAGGAGTAGGCCTCTGACGTCACCCAGGTGCAGTGGAACACGTACGAGACGAGCAGGCAGCCGAGGATGCTCACGAACAGCGCTCCCACCTGGAGATAAGGTGTGTTTTTGAATAGCAATAGGGTTTTGTTCCTTGTTTACTTGAGAAATTCAGAGGATGGTGATGTTAGGTAAACCTTATCTTCACTAGATGAAGGCTGCTTCTTTTTAAGTTGAGGTAATATGTGTGATGATAAAATGACCTGAAATTTCTTTTGCACTTCTTTTATCAAGCATAAAAAGATTGAAGTGAAGAATTTCTTGTAATTGGTATTAGATAAAATACATGTCAAAAAGGTGTAGATACACAATAGCGCTTTATTTCCTGTTTAGTTTTATGATATGTCTTTTCAAAATGTGCCCTTGGTGTTCTTCTAACTTCTAACAAACTAGGTTCGTAGTTAACCCGCTTATATTCATAATGTAATGAGTCGCCTAGAGTTTTAAGGAAATAAACATTATGGATATATTCTGTTTTGATAAAAAGATATTCTGGTTTTTGTGTAAAACGGAATTTTAAGGTAATGTCTGCTCAAACAGTTTTTCATATTCATAATAAAACTATTTTTTCACTATAGTTCAACTTATTGTGTAGTAGTTCGTAAGATAAATAATATATTCATTCATTCATTTTCCTTGAATTTAGCTACGATACTTACCTCTGACCGGAACACCAGATTATTTTCATGCTTCTTCTTCTTCTCATGATGCTTCTCGACTTTCGGCTCTATATCCTTCACATGTAGGCTCAACAGACTCGAGGCGGCAACACCAGACACGATGCACATCACCGGAGCGAGGACCAGCATTAGGCGGACCATCACGCCCTGTGAGAGATTACGGTACAGGGGTCAGGTTACGTTGGATGGATTGGTTGGTGGGTTGCGGATGTGAGGGTAGTCAGCGATCAAAGTGTAAAGATCATTGGCGGAGTCGACGGAGTGTTTACTCTACGTGACTCTACGCGCTCAAGCTTTCTTGTGTCATCATTTGAAAGCGCATAGTAAATAAACTCTTGTAGAATTTCCTGTTTCAAAGCTAGTAAAGTAAAATATATTTATTTGACACAAGTAAACATACATTAATTTAAATGATTCCATAGACTCTCGAACTAGTATAAACTACTACTAGAACTAGTATAACTAGTATAGTGTATTTCAGGAGTCAGTGGCTGCTCCCAAGTAAAATAAATTTTGTGTCCTTAAAAAAGATGTAAAGTTAGTAAAGTATATAGTTAAGAAAGCATAAAGTTCTCATGGACAGTTAATTCACGATAATACAAAAAAATATAAATAAAAAAGACAAAAATAATAGTTCGTACTTTCAATACATTGGTATTTGCAAACTTACGTGTACATTGCTGGCTAGCAAGACAAATAAAAAACTTAAAAAAAAAATATCTCCGGCTACTTCTTTTTTCGGCCTACGGGTGGTTTTTTTTTTTTTGGTGCTGCAACCACCCACCTTGTTTTCGGGAGTAGTCTTGACACACCCTGTATAGTTGTCTGTAGTATGCGGGAAGGTTCATTTAACAGAGACGACTCAAATATGCAGTAGGCAGGCTAAATTGTTTGATACACAAAGCAGGGTTTCTACTAGCAATAAAACTTGCTTTATTTTTTATTACTACTTAGTAAAATAGGCATTCCAACTTCTACGAATTTTGCTGCCTAGTGCAGTTATTATTGTAACGGAAAATAAATGCAAACAGTGTCAATAGAACGGCAAGTGCTAGCTTAAGATATTGCAGCAAAAACTTGCAAGTAAACTTGCATGTGTATTGTGATTGTATAAAACGCCGTGCATTTAACTTAATTGTATCTATGTACTATGTATCTACTCACTGCTAGGTACTCTAGATTGTTCAATTTTTATGTATGGATCGTTACAATCCTGCTATCACTTTAACTTCTCGGTGAACAGCTATCCGAGAGTAGTAAATTGAAAAACAGAACTGCTTGCATATTAATGCATTACAGCTAAATGCTGAATTTACTCCTTTTGTCATAGTTTATTAGTTTTAAATAAGTAGTTTAAGTACAGATTTATTTTGTGAATGATTTTCTATTCTATTCTAAGTATGAACTCCACTTACCAAAAAACATATATTGTGTCTGACACTCTTGAAAAGAGCTGAGCCCACGACAACTGCATTTAAACAGTTTGAACGATTCTACCACCAAACTGCGATCCCCAACCCGCATGCCCAGCGTAGGGATTATGTGCATTAACCCCCATGTGATAAAAGCCAATAAGGCGCTTATCAGGGGGAGGCCTGCGTCCAGCAGTGGACCAATACAGGCTGTTGAAGTTGAGGATTGATTACCAATACTTACAGCAAAGTAAATGCTAAGCACTCCGTACAGAATGATAAAGATATTGGCGTCCGTGAGCTTCGTGAAACAGAAGTAGAGTCCCGCGGGGAACAGGAACACCAGCACTTGCAGGTCGAAGTAGAACGAGGACCACGACGTGGGCTGGTGCTCGGACACGGACGCTGGAAGAGACATCCAGATTAATAAATAATGCTGGGAAATCCACACAGCATCATCCAGCCCCAAGCTAAGCAGAGCTTGTGTTATGGGTACTAGATAACTGATATACTTGATACTAAATGTAACACGGATAGATATTTTTTATTATACATACAAAACCCTCAGAACACCCAGAACAAATATCTGCAGATCGTACAAATATTTTCTCGAGGCGGGAATCGAATGCGAAACCTTCTGCGTCGCAAGTGGACATTTGACCGCTGCGTCACTGAGATCGTCAAAACGAAGACGAAGTCACATAAAATATGGCATTTTATTTACCATTATTTTCATGCACGGCAGATAAATAACTTGCGGAAATCTACTATGAAAACAACACAAATCATTGTAAATATCCCATTTCTTCGATTCACAGTGAAATAAAACAGCCAACTCGCGCATTAAGGCCCTTATTCCATACAAAATCTATGAGGCCTTTTAGACAGCAGCCGAGTTTGAATGTGAAAAGAGCTTCAGGGTTAATTCCATCATTTTAACATCAGTTTTATTTGTTTGAGACTTACCAATTATAGGAATGTGGTTCTTAGCGTAGGAAGGATCTAGCAGCGAGTAGAATCTTCCGGTCCATGGCGAGATTTTACCTGAAATAGTGAAATAATAAATACTCTATTTTAGAGGAGGCCCATGTCAACCAGTCTCTTGACTGAATAGTAGTAGGTACTTTTGGTTAGAAATAATGAAATCTGAAATCCAATTCAAGGTCCAATAAAAAGCTTTAGTGCTTCTGTCACATCAGTATTACTCACAAATGCATGACAAATTAAAGCTATCTGGAGTGTGGACTTTAAACTTACGTTTCGGCTATCTACTCGAATTCTCACTAGTTTATGCCCGCGGCTTCGCACGCGTTTTTTCTATGTAAAGGTTTAAATGGGATTTCTATCTCATGGAAACTGATTTATGGGATAAGAAGTAGCCTATGTTTGATTCCAGGATTAGAATTATCTGTATGCAAAATTTCAGCCCGATCCGTTCAGTGGTTTTGGCGTGAAGAGGTAACAAACATCCATCCATACAACGTTTCGCATTTATAATATTAGTGTGATTTTAGTTATTCAAGAAATGCCAGAACTTAAGTTATCGGTATAAACCGCGTACGTATACTATGGGATTGAGAATTACGAATTATGACCCGGCCACACGCTCCGTCTTACCAGCGAGCATAGGCATGCTGTGCAGGCGCACAAACCAGTTATCGCAGGTAAGAGCGTGCTTGTGGACAAAAAAGGAAAATGGCAGCTCGCACACGCCTGGAAGCGTGGTTTGTGCTAATGTTGACATGCTGAAGATTGATTGGACTGGGCAAATTTAGTTTGAACGTGTCTACTTGAGCGTGTGGCCGGTCATTCAATCTCATGCTGTCCCGCTTAGATATATTTCAAATAGAGCGTGACAGATGACGTCTTCTCAACCCCATTCTTTATGTACGCAGGTTATAAGCAAAATCAGTCATAGATTCGTGCACCGACCAGATGACGCCCCGCCAAAGTGTGCAGGCAGATGCTGGATGCGGCAAGCTGAAGATTAAGGTAGGCCTATGTATTATAATAAACTTATTTCACATCCTACCCATATGCATACAGTCGTTCGACGAAGGCGTTTTGACAGGGCAATCGTGCGGGGGCCTAGGGACGGGTTGGGGGGGGGGGACGCTCCCGAGTTACTAAGGCGATATGGTATGCAACTCGGGAGCGTCCCTTCCCTGTCCCGTGCCTTGTCCCACGCACGATTGCTGTCAAAACCACGTCAAAATGCCTTCGCTAAACGACTGTATGCAAATAGGTAGGCTGTGCTTATGTACTATGGAGCAGTGCCTCTGGTGTCGTCGTCAGGATAGGTTGCCATCGATTGAACCATCAGCTGTGTATGTAGTTCCGGCGTTAGTTACTAGATGGCATGAACACCTTGACTAATATAGGACTTTACAGTTTCCCCAATAATTATAAAATACAAATGTGTAAAGCCATGCAATTATTATAAAGTTCAATCATAAAACTTACCGGTAACAGTGAGCGCCACGACCGCGGTGCCTAATGTAGCGAGCAGAGTGCTGATCAGAGCCTTGAACATGAGCTCGAAGTTGGCGGGAGAGAGCCGCTCGCGCAGGTACTGAGTGAACGCGTACAGCTGGCACAGACCGAACGTGCCTAGCGCCTGCGGAGGGAACTTAGGTTAAACATATTATTTAATTAATTACCTGGTTGATATACATTTATAATTATTTAGATGACTACTCTATTGTATTAGCTTCTGACCTGTAATAATAGTTATAATGTTTTAAATTTAAATAAAATTATGAATAAAATACAAAAAATACAAATACAAAAACATCTATTCTATTTTAACCTTTCGAACCAAGCTGGCTCTCGTCGGAGTCATCGCCAAAAACCTCCTGACCCCGGAAGCCTCCATCACACAGCCGCGGTTTTGAAGCTGTGTTTTGCGATGATTTTAGGGGGGGGGGGGGGGGGGGCTTTAAATGGCGCTGTGTGGTCGGCTTAACCTTTCGAACCAAGCTGGCTCTCGTCGGACTCATCGCCAAAAACCTGCCGACCCCGGCGGCTCTCCGTGTCGGCACCACTGCCGCACTTGAATTTATGCCTTGTGAAAAGGATAGGAATAGTATTTCGTCTTAATTGGAGCGGGATAGAGCATACGTTTTTGGAACGTTGTCTTAAGCGTGAAAATCAGGTTTTTGTTTATTTACAAGAAAACTACAGAACATATTATGATGAAAATGTTTTAAGGAACCAAATAATTACTACAGTAGTAGTAGCTACCTACGAATGAAAACAAATCTTTTGAATAAACCGCAGGGTTCCCGAGATCTCGACCAAATTACGTGCGGGTCTGTGTGTTTGTTGATTTGCATTTCAGACTTGCGACCGATCATAGTGGTTTTACACCGGTTAGCGCGTCCGCTAGCTTACAGGGTTTTAGCCTCGCTCACTTTGCATAGCGTAGAAAGAGATGCCCTCTACAATTTTTACTCTGGATAGCTGTTAATTTTTTGACGGAGACGCACAAGTTAAAATTTACTTATTTCCGTTACAGCTAGAATCTAAAATTTATTTTTTTACAGGTCCAGCAATATAGCCCAAAAAGATCAATGTAGACAGGCTTTCAACAGGCTAATTCTGAAACCAATTATCTGCGTGATTAAGTATTACACAATTACCCGCAGAGATCTATGCGCTCTCCAAGCAAGTGGATGAAACTTACCAGCATATGTTCCGAGCTCTGCACCGGCTGGAAACCCACGAAAGATATCTGCATAGAGAGGATAGTGCCGACGCAGTACAGCGTGCTGTACGCCACATACACGCGGCCTGAGAAACGGCCCAGCAACATCAACGCCAGCACGTGGAGAGGGATCAGGTTGATTAGGAACACGTAGCCTCCCCACGATGATACCTGTAAGGATATTTCCCATATTAGTGTACGGTTCGTGAAACAAGTACCTCATCATCATCATCATCATCATCAACCTAAATTAGTCCACTGCTGTACAACAGTACAACAAGTACCTATATGAATGCAACTCGGCATTCAAGCCACACTGCCGCGATTTTGAAGCTACCTCTTGCGTTTTGCGATGGGGGGGGGGAGTCAGTGTATTACGGCGGGGGGGCGGCACGCGACACAAGACGCGCTTCAAAATCGTGGCTGTGTGGCGGAGGTTTCACGGAACACCGTGGAATCGATCGAGGCGCGACGTGCGGTCCTGCCCACAGCACATCGCGGCTCAGTATTATTATTAAAGTATTTTGAGTGTTGCAATAAATCGGGTGCAGTATTAAATCAAAGCAAACTCTTTTCTTTGATGTCACCAACAATGAACATAGCGACAGGCTGTGGCAGCGTAGCAGGGGCTGCTTACAAGCATAATTCAAATCTCGAAGCCGAAGACAGGACAATTAGTTTTGACAAAGGAGGGTTCCGAGTCGACTAATCAGGATCCAGCAGGAGAAGTGTGTTTCGCACCAATGTGATTGTTCGATACCGCTCCGGTCCGTGTCAGAATTTCTCCCTCGTATCCGCTGTTTTAGCTCGTCCCACATATGCCAGATTGGGTTCAAGTCAGGAATAAGGGCTGGCCAGTCTAGTGTGGGAATGCCGACATGGAAGACGTCTGTCGGTACTGTCTAGTCACTGCTGCGGTGTGGCAGCGGACATTATCGTGCATTAAATCAAAATTTATCGTCGCCAATAAATCCTGCGTAAGGGAAAACATAACTTAACTCATAGTTCACTGCAAAGAAATTGTGAAAATTAGTCTTGAACAACCCTTGAAGCGATTCCAGTTTAAAGCTCGCAAGTGTAGATGGATAGATAATACTTTTATTCATCACCATAGAAAACTAATTTTACATAGAAACATGTAGAGAACAGCAATGGAACTGGCGGCCTTATCGCTTAAAACGATTTCTTCCAGAGGATATATTCAAGTTTTTAATTTCGAATTCTGATTCCGAGACTCAAATTCTATAAATTTTGCGTTATTTCATTCATGTTTGTTTTAAATTTCACATAAAATACGCCAATAAGTTGTATAGATTCTAATCAAATTGTAGAGTCAACATTGATTCAGCGATGTTGATGTTTGAACAACTGGTAGAGTTGTTACCTATATGATTGTGTTATACAAAAAAGCCTTACAAATGTTTTAGTTTACTTTGTAGGTAGAAGAGAAATAATTTATTTATTAACAGAGACAATTTAAATAGCAGAATACCAGATATTAGTTCTGTAGTATATAAGATTCAGGAGGTAGATAAGTTTGAAATGTACGAAAGTGCAAAAACCAAAAAGCCACAGCGACTAGCTGGCGTGAAACTTTCGTCTTGATGATCTATGATTGGCTTTGAAGATTTCAATAAGTGTACACTGAAATCATATCGACGCGACGACGGTAGAAGAGATTACTCTTTCCACCATCGACGTTATAATAATAGTCAATCAATAATAATTCAATAATTATATTATATACAGGATGGTTTTTTGAGAAGGGCGGTGATGGCCAAGTCTAAAACCACGAGAGTTAGAGAAAAGACGTGAAAAGAGTCATGACCTGGATTTATAAGAAAGCAATAACTACATATTTAGTTCAGACGGCGACGCGGACGGCCCCGTCGCCGTCTGACCGTTACTTACCGTGTTTATTTACTTGTTACTGTGCTAAATTTTATTTTAGATATTGTTAAAATACCTACTCACCTAGATTTTGAATACTGTTTTTTCTAAGAATTTGTGATTGTGCGTGTAAATCGCCAATGTCTCGTTACAACCTTTTGTTAATTTGATATTTTAAGTTTGTTCATGCAAATAACACTTCTAAGAATAAAAGATGTCATTTTAATAAAAATACAGTTTTTTTTCCATTATTCGAATAATTCGAAAGTACCAAAAAAAAGTCGCATATTAAAATTTTCGAATAAGTATTTGCAAACCCTACTCCTGAACTATACAGGGTGTAACAAAAATAAGTAACCAAACTTTCAGGTGGGGTGTGGAATCGAACACTGAATTCAGGAAAAATATTGAAAAAAAATCCCGCCCTTTAGTTTTCGAAAAATTTAATAAATAGGTACGAAATTTTCACAACATTAGGCAATAGACTATAATACATGTGTCTATTTGGAATTAAAAAAAAATGGCCTAAGTACCTGTATTCATCTCTTTTATAAGCCCATAACACCTAAACGGTGCCCTAATGAGCGGCCACCGCGGTCTTCGACCCGCGACATCATTGCAGCGGAAGCGAACAGGCTGCACGGCGTGCTTAGATATGGAGCCTACGTACAACAAATACATTACAATTTTCCTCTAGGAATTAAAAAATAAATAAATTATTTTAAGTCTTTACACACGTTCTATCGCGAAAATGCATAGTTAGTAGGTACATTCATTAAGCATGCACCTTCCTACTAAAAGATATTCACTACTAGTTATTATTTTTTCATATCGTTGACTACCTAAGTACCTACCTTTACATTGACCTTTAAAAACACGGTGAGTAACTTACAATGAACCCCATAAAAGGTTGTTTCAATTTGCATTTCCGAAGCACCAGATTGAGACAAGAAAAGGCACAAACTTTTAGCGCGCGAGAGCGAGATAGGTATACAAACTTAGTTCATCCGAATGTTCCCCCAATGCTAGGCTTATTGTTAGTTTTGTCAAACTGTCATACCACAGAAATGTTATCATAGGGTCAATGGCCGTTTAGTTGCATCATTGCAAGCGCAAGGTGAAGGTCGCGGCGGCGCTTATCGGTTTTTTGTGCGTAAAAATGGCTCGTATGCGTTATTCAGATATTGAATACCACGAGATGAAAATTGAAATGGGAAAATTGGAATGCATTGGCTATCTTCCTACATAACTACAACACGTGCAGCCCGCCGCCCGCCGCGCGCGCTGCTGCGATATCGCGTGTCCGGTTGTGGGTGCCCCCCGTAAAAAGATGTTTATCTGCTAAAAAGGTGTACACAAGGTACGTAGACCTTTTAATCATATTTTAATGTCAAATAAACACGTGCATCAGTCGTTTGCGTAATGTAGTGAAAATTCCGTATTTATTTTATTTTTCGAAAACTAAAGGGCGGGATTTTTTTTTATTATTTTTCCTGAATTCAGTGTTCGATTCTACACCCCACCTGAAAGTTTGGTTACTTATTTTTGTTACACCCTGTATAACTCTGGACCTAAAGTGCTATACAATATAGGGATTCCAAAATCGGGTCGTTTTCGAGGAACCGGGAATCCCGGGAAGTTTCAAAGTCGGAACCGGGAATTCCTGGGAATTCCCGGGAAATTTCGAAAAAATATTTTTACTGTTATACCACTACCGAAATAAGATAATTTAATTTACTTCACGTCCTTTTTAGGCATTTGGCTGATATCAGGTACCTATGCGGTATTAGGTATGTTACTTAAAGCTATATTTCTTTTGAGATGTTAATTAAATGAATAACAAATTCTTAGGTCCATGTCTTTTGTCCCCTCATTCGAATACGCACAATAAGCCTGAAGGCTTTTCGTTCTATAGAGTCGTGTCTGAACCCAGCATAACACATTCATTTGCTGTCATGTTGCGCAGCAAAGTGCTTTGCTGATACTCCATGAGGCCGGACTTGAGCTATTCTTGTGTGAAAAATCGCCTGATCTCGTATAGTTTGAGACGCTTAGCTTCGTGGCCACCGTTTTAGCTTTGATTCGTTTCTTCATTTTAATCCAATGAAAGTACAGAAGTTTTGAGTTGTTGTAAGAGTGACACCGAGGAGCTCCCGTTGTTTTTCGAGTCCTCTAAGCGAAAACATCAATCTAAAAATACCTTATTACGTACCCACATAATAAACAATATAATGTTCTTCTATCCAAATACTAGGCCACGGTGGCCAGGCTCAACGGAGACAAATATAAAATTGGACTAAGTGTTCTTTGTTAGCCCACGGTATTAAAAAAATAAATTAAATTGGATTATGACTTCCAATCGTGTCGGTCGTCATTGATGACTGTTCATCTAATCAATTGGCGATCAACGTCGTCGGGGTACTTCAGAGGTCTCTTCCTACTATGCATTTATTTCTGCCAGCCGTAAACGGTCGATTCGTTGTGTTCGAAGAAGTGTTCGAATACATTTGAATTCTCTACCTGATACCAGATGCTGGTATTTGGTATTTTTACCTAATAATACCCACGCAGGCGATATCATCGCGCTTTACAGGTTCAGAAGTCAGAGCCGATCAGAATAACATGCACAAAGAGGATAATAAATTGCAGCAATGCACTTGACTCGGGTACTTTCTCTTTGCCAAGCTCAAGTCCAGCTTCATGGAGTATTGCTGTCATCTTGCTCAGCAAGGTACTTTGCTGAGCAAAATGGCAGCAATCTACTATCTAGAGCTGGCTTCAGTCACGGCTCTATAGACATGGACCTAAAAATTTATATTAATTACAGATCAAAAGTAATATAGCTATAACTAACATTCCTTATACCAGGTTTGATAAAAATCATGGTTAAAAAAGAAAATACGATTAATTTGATTTAAATCGGAATCAGGTATTTAATTTAATATTTTTTTTCTATCATAATCGCTTTGGTCTATGCAGTTTTAAGATTTTTATAGGTTGGTAGGAAAGGTAGGTTCAAAGGTTTAATCACACGAAGTACTAGCAGAAAGGAAAGACACCAAGATTGAAACATTTTCATTTCTGTCTTACATGTTTGGTTCAAATTTTTTTTTCGGTATCTGAGTCCGTTTATCACATTCCTACTAATATTATAAATGCATGAGTTTGTGTGAATGTTTGTTACCACGTATCTCAGTAACTAGTTAAGAGACTTGGTTGAAATTTGGTGTGTAGATAGTTAAAGTTCTGAAATAACACATAGGTTAATCTAATTTGCAAAAAATAATCTCAGGTGGTTAAAAAGAGTGGTTTACTTTATATGGATAATATTATTCCTTGGTTAGATTCACTCAAAACTCGGTATAAATAAACTATAAAGTAAATAATGAATTACGTATTTCTTATTTTTACAAAACGACCCCTTAAGATCATGTCAACCCTGCCTAATACCGCGTAGGTTAGGTACCTGATAATGTGAAATGCTATAAGAAGTGAAATATGTTGATTTCGTTAATGCTGTAAAAGTTAAAATATTTTTCCCGAAATTCCCGAAATTTCCCGGGAAATGATTTTGGATTTCCCGGTTCTTAAATCAGCCAAAAATTTCGGGAATTCCCGGGAATTTCGGGAACGGGAATTCCCGGGACTAATCCCTAATACAATATTTATGGCTTAGATTAAAAAAAAGCTATCCAATGGTATATTCAAATTTATGAAATTATGACTTGGAAAACTTAATCCATATGTCCGGCCTCTACATCATCGTTCCCTACATTGTGAGAACACAGCTATCTAATAGGATCAAATTGGTTGGGTTAACCACTTACCATTTACAATTCGCCGTATGTTTAAAAAAAGTATGCTGTTATTTTTCTGAATAAATAAACTCACCATGTAAAAGTAAGCCAGGGCAGTCAGAGTCGCCCAGAGGATGGTGCCCGTGTTGACCGCTTTGATCCAGAAGTAGTAGGTAAGCAGCATACAGAAGATGGCAATGCCTTCATTGTCATAGCTGCCCGCGACCGATCGACTGATGTAGCCGGGGACGATGGCGATCATGCACGCTGCTACTAGGCCGGCGCCTTCATCCTGGGGTTATGAATAGCTTTGTTGAGGAATTAATAAATAAATAATGCTAAATAACGATTTGCACAGCATTATCTAGCCCTAAGAGAAGCAGAGCTCATGATAAGGGTAGGTACTAAATAACTGATATAATACAACATACTACATCCAGAACAACCAGGACAAATATCTGCAATCCTAAATTTGTCCTGAGGCGAGAATCGAACCCGCCACCTCATGCATCGAAGGCGGACCTTCGCCCACCAGAGGTCTTCAGGGTAATATTATACATGGAGCCATAAAAAGAGAGGCCAAAAGGGGATTCAAAAAACTGGGCAATGATATTTTATTAGCGAATTTTACTAAGGGGGGGTAAACCCTTAGTAAAATTCGCTTATAAACCCCCATAACCCTCCCCCTGGCTATGCCCGTGTTAGTAGGTATTTAGCCAAGGTGCAAAAAATTCACTATGACACGGAGAGGGATTAAGGAGCTAGTAGGGTATATTTTGCTATGGCAAGCAACATTAACAAATAATGCAGGAAATCCCAAACAGCAATCATAACTAGCTCCTAAGTAGAACTGCTGTGCTATGAACTAATAAAATTCAATCCATACATTATTGTGATGGATCAGTTTCTACTTTTATTTTTGTATATAAAAAGTACAGACCTTCAGTTCCTTGGTCAGCAGATAAGTGACAATAGTTGTGAGTGAGGAGAAGAATGGAGCAAGGAACACACAGACATTCCGGATATCTATGGTTATGTTGAGGAATTGCATCACATTGTACAGTGTAGCTGATGTTACCATCAGGCCAGGATATATTGTACCTGGAAACCAGTTTCAATTAATGTAGGAATAATCTCTATACAAATGAACAAAATTGTAGTAGGTATTTGTTTGTAATCTTAAAATAACAGCTTTTTACTCAATGCATATGCAAGTAAATACAGTACATACTTGGAAAAATAATGTAATTAAAAACTATATGCCTGTTTGTTCGATCGATCACTTAAAAAGATTGTCCAATTTTAACAAAACTATCACTGAATGTTATAGGGGGTAACTAAGGCTACTTTTATTTTAGATAAAGGTTTTATGCAAAAAAAAACCTATGAAATGAAATCCATGCAGGTAAAGCTGCACAGCTATTAAATAGGTGAATCTCCTCCCATTTGCTTAGCAAGGATGTTTAGGTAAGAATAAGGTTTTAGAAGTCAGTAATTACACTAATATTATAAATGCGAAAGTTTGGATGGATGGATGTTTGTTACCTCATCACTCCATATCAACTGAATCGATTGGTCAGAAATTATGCATAAATGTATTTTTAAGCCTGAAATCAAACATAGGCTACATATTTTTATCCCATAAATTCATTCCCATGGGACAGAAATAACCTTTAAAAGTTTTGATACAAACAATGCAGGCTAAGCCATGGGCATAAACTAGTTGAAACATTACTTTACCACCAATAATACGGCCCAGTGGATACCATGCTCTGTCATCAAACCAGTTGTGGAAGCTGTAAAAGCCCTCCTCAGTGAGGTATCTTGTGGTTCTGTAGTTGAAATATGGATCAAACTCGTGGATCACGCTCTCAAATCTTAGAACAGAGAAAAGACGCGTTCCGAATGCTAAAAGACAAAAATTTTATGCATTAGTACCTAGTTTATGATTTCTATACAGATTATTTTTCTTAAATATTTTCTATGTTTTGTAGGTTACCTTCGTAGGGATATTTACAATTTGTGTTTGAGCACAAATTGCAGTAGATTTCGGCAAAAACAAGCAGTTACTCGGGGTTGTGTCAGCGTTTCGTAGCCATTTCTTATCAATAACAGAGACCACGTAAGTCCAAAACATAGTTGGGTAAGGAGCTTCAGAAAGCTACTATGGTAGATATTATCACAATTGGAACTTGGCTAAAGAGGAAAACAAGCCGAAAATACTCACACAATATCGCTGCCATTGATAAAACAGCTAGTTTTATGAATGTTAGCTGTTTATCCGATGAGAGGTGAGGAAGCCTCCCCTTACTTTGTACCTCCGCCGTCATCTCGGGATCGATAAGATCTTATTACTTTACACTAATAATTATCAATATTTCATACGGGAAACGAATATAATCGAATAAACTTAAAATACATACGCCGGCAACCTTCACTGAATTTAGCATGCAGCCGATTTTTGTATGGCTGTGCAGTGCTGCCAGCTACAATTTCATATTTTGGTCACCCTATAAACTATGGATTGAAAATTTCAACATTTTCAACCAACATACACATGTTACTACTTTTTATTTCACAGAAACAACATTATGGAAAATTCCTAAAAATAAATAACTGTACTATCATGGTTATTAGGGTAAAATTATAATCAATTAATTGATTTATTTATTTATTAAAAAGGAAGAACTTGTGAACTATATTTAAATTTGTTTTTTAATTAGACTATAATAATAGTTCATAGGCATGCAAAATTATACAGATAATCATAATAATATAGAATCAAATACAAAAATGAAAACACAGAATATACAATAATTGATTTTACTTATGCGAAACTCTTTACAGGCACAGGCAGCCTAACAAGACGTCTTGTTATAGGTTGACCGAAACCGCTGTACCACTCCTTAAGAAAGTGCGGCAAGGTGGGCGCCGAGGAAAAATGAGCAAGAGTACACAAGAGATCGATATTGTCGGACACATCTAACGATATCGTGAACGATATGTTTATTATATGTTATATATATGTTATAAAAATCTAAATATATCGTTTTACGATATATTTATATTTTTATAACTAAATTATCTTTAGATATTATTCAACTTTATCTTCCGTTTCGCCATCGGAACTTGAATTAGAGTCGTTCTTCAAATATTTATTAATGGATCGATCAATTTTATATTAAATGATTCGCATCACTTTTTTATTCAAAGCTTTCTCTGTCAGCTTTTCTTTTATAAAAATATTCGGCCACTTTAAAAATGACGGTCTTGACATCACAAGAAAGCGCTCGACCCATCTTTGGATTTTTATCTTACGTGCGTCTGACATAGACAGTCCGGTACAAATGTTACCTACCGCCCCGTGAGTGTTGACGGCACTCGGCAGACTGATGGACCCGAGCCGTCGATGCTTCCCCCGTCTCGCCGTGCGTATATCTCAGGCGCGGTACAAAGGTTTCGGTCAAACTATGGCTCACAAATTAATGTATGAGGGTATTGTCATTATGTCATTATTCCCTCGCAAAAGGATACAAATATCAAAATTTAAAGATAGGTGGCAAATTTTTTCGGCAGCGCAAGTTGACATTAAAGTTGCGCGCCGGCGTGGCAGGTCGTTATTGCCAGTTTTCAATAATCATTATAAACAAAATTAAACACCCAAGCGAATCCTGTTAATACAATAGACAAACGGGACATGGAAATGTTTTGATTTGATAAACTTAAACTGACGGCTACTACTGAGTCCGACCGAGTTCGACGCGACGACTGACTGACTGAGTTCAGATCACAGTAGTTAAGTGAAAATAAAATAGAAGACCTGGCAACTCCAAAAAAAGATGCGATTTTCATCAAAGTCAAAGTCAACTTGACTTTACTGCTTTGTCATTGTCAATTATGTCAATTACTGTCAGCCAGCAGTCGGTCATTTGTCATTTTCAGACTTGTCTTGTCGGACAGCTGTTGGTAGACTTGGGTCGTTACGTCATTTTTAAGAAACGTTACGAAACCAGTGACTTGATCGGCGTCACCTGTTTTAAAACTAGTGATTTTTGTAACCAGTTTCTTTTTATTCTGCTACTGTGATTGTTTGTATAAATAACTCAACCACCAATACAGTTACTCGCGAAACGAAAATTGTTGAAATCACATAACTGTTTCTTTGTAAACAGTTTAATAAATAACATAGGACAAACAAATTAACTTTCCTTCATACTTTATTCAGGCTAAGGACTGACTGCATTAAATGTTATTGCTTTTTATAGTAATTGTCATTAGTGCTAACAATAAAACTATGATTTTAATAAAATTTTGTTTACAATAATTATTGATAAAAATTACAGTGTATTTACACTATTTGGCTATTTACATTTTTTTTTACATTTTTCAGTTTCATAACTGTCATTTGTTTATTTCACTTATTTTACACTACCTATACAATAGTTTTGTTTGGAAATATACATTTTTTTAATGTTATACAGTTTTTTTGCGGTAGCGCGGTGCGAAAGAAATGAAACGCACAGGGCAGAGTACAGTAACGCATTCCAAAAATCACTACTTTGTCATTTGACTCGAAACTAGTTATTCGGTTACATGCTGCGTAGCTAGTTACTGTAACTAGCGACGTGAAATAACGCCCACGTCTAGCTGTTGGTTGTGCGTGGTGTGGTGGTGTACGTACCAGTAATATCTGCATTTTCATAGAATTTATTACAAATAGCGATGCTAATCCAATGAATTCGTCACTTTTAAATCCTCCTCAACACAAAGAACAAACCCTCAGTCATTAAAATTATCAAAATAGTCTCAATCATTCATCATTGATTCAAGGGGTTTTCTCAGGTCAGTGAATTGAATACTGGATTGTGACTAATCGCCGAGATTCCGCGGGAGATGACCATTGCGGAAGGATAGTGCTAAGTGTGTGTGATGTCCGACGGAGATCCTTCCTTAGAAGAGGATATACCGAAGCCTCTGCTTGAAAGAGCGGCGGAGGAGAATGTATTTACGCCGAAAATATCAACGCCTATCTACACGGGAGGTGTGAAGCTACATCACAAGAGGAGCAGCACTGCGGAGACGGAGTCTTTTCTTTCGGACGAACAGAGGAACGACCTCGCGTTCAGCCAGTTATTCCAAAATGGAAATGGAAATGAGGGAGAGGACTTTCATGAGGTAGATATACTTTTACTTTTTACTAAGCAAGCTACAGTCCATTGATAAATTGATGAAAGTATTCTTGATGAGTCAAAGCGCAAAAGCTTGTTTGGATCCTACTTCCCTCTTAATAATTTATAAATAGAGATCGGATAATCGGATGCATAATTACTTAAAGTTGAGAAATTGGCTAATAAGGATTGCACTTTTTTATCGAAAAATCCTGCGATCCTGGGAAATAAAATTTAAGTGTTTACTCTGTGAGATGTAACAAAGCTAATTTAACACAAATCACAGTTGCCTTGTTATGCAATGTAATATGCTTGCTTGTCCCTACTTTTATTATCAGTGATTTTTGGCGAGATATGTAACAAAAGTCAAATCAGGCCTATTATACTTCAGGTAATTGTAGATCAGCGATCAGCAAGGCTAAATACTATATGAAAAATCCAAAAACCATGTAGAAAAATGTTTTTAGGAAATTTAAAATCGAAATACCGCTTGATTTACCGCGCTTGAGTTTGTATGACCGACTAGGTATAGAAGCGGCAACTTTCATAACGACTCGTATAATTTTTTTCACATTAATTCAGTATGAGAATTATTTGGGTATATTGCCCAAAGTGCCCGTGTACAACTTTTCTATCTTTCATTTCTTTTCTATGTATTTTTTGTAAAATATTTTGTAGGATATCCATAACAATTAAATGAATTCATATTATATGTATGTTTTCTTATTTACCACACCACACTTTCCCTTACACGTTACACACACACATACTCGAATGGGGAATTAAAATTTCACATTAAGTAAATATACATTTGATCATGAAATCCCGGAATCTCGTGATTAGAGATTAGGAAGAGAGAGATAAAGAAGCCATATCCATAATTTGTTAGCCAAAAATTTACTTTAGGTAAATATGCATCCAATTATCCGATCTCTAATTATAAACTTGTAAAATGTGAATTTCATTTTGTTACCTAACCTAGCTCCAAAACTACTGAACAGATCAAAATGAAATTTTGTGTACAGTTAGAACATATTATTATAATTATTCACGGGTATTTATCGCGATAATTACCCGTGAATAATTATAATAATGAGTTAGAACATAGCCTGACTTAGATACTATACCTTCTACTTATTAAACGAAAAATACATGTGCAAAGCCACGGGCAGAAACTATTAATTAGGTATCAAAAATCCTATGTTCAACAGTGGAAATTATGGGCTAGCTTTCTAGTTGTCATCTCAGTTGAAAGTTTAGTTGACATCTAGCTATTAATTTTGATTCTTTGATTATTGTTAAATAAATAAATAAATAATGCTAGGCAATTCACACAGCATTATCTAGCCCCAACTAGTATAGTATTATAATATCTGTGCCCAAGCTAAGCAGAGCTTGTGTGATAAGTACTAGATAACTGATATAATTAATACAATACACTACATAGATAAATATTTTTTAATATACATATAAAACATACAGAACACCCTGAACAAATATCTGCAGATCGTAGGACAAATATTTGTCCCGAGGCGGGAATCGAACCCGCAACCTCCTGCGTCCAGACGGAGCTTCGCCTGCTGCGCCATACAGGTTGTCTAATAATTAATAATTAAAATAATGTAAGTTGGCCATTAGGAGGGACCGGAAATGGATTATTAACTGCAATTTTGATATAAAAAAGGGATTTCCTACATAAAAAAACTAAGATTACGCTGGCATTGGACAAACTAACAATAAACATTAGTATCAAAGAGAATGTTGGATAACTTAAACAACATAAAATAAGTACAAAAAGCTGATAAAGTTAGTTAAAGACAGGTTTAAAAGTGCTAAATAGTTAGTAGGTAAGTGTTTTATACCATGATTGACATGATTTCGTAGCCCTGTTCTCTAGCACAAAATAAATTACCCCATGTGGTCCCCTAGCCAGCAGGATAAGTATTAAAATACTTGTCCAAATGGGTCCCCCACTGTTTAAGTGCACTGTTCTATGTTTCTATAAATTTACTCTTATGAGAATGAATACTATGTCCTCTTAACATGAAATTCATGCCTATTTTCAAGTAATGAACGGTTGGTGATTCTTTTATTTGCCTTTAAACTTTCATCCATCACTTATCAATATATTTGTCTATTCAGGTGAATATCCTGAAACCTGTGTTAGTGTGTGAAATTAAATTTTATAAATACTTTTTATTTACTCCTTAACAATATTAAACTGAAAAAAATGTGCTATCCCTTTAACTACCAATTATGATAATGAGCTGAAATACTCTTTCAACCCAAACATAAAACTATGAGTTATCAGTTACGTTTTCCTCTAACCTTGCTCATTGAATGATATTGAAAACAATCCATGCGAATATTATAAAGTTACTATTCACTTCACATGTAAATAAGTGCAATCAGTGTTTAGTTTTATGATTTGACCTTTTCTAAGTGTACATTTATTGTATTTATGGAAATAAAGAGTTTTTGATTTGATTTGATTTGAATAATGTGAACCTTGATACCTATAGTCCGGCCAAACTCGAGATGCAAAGTTTGTAAACATTGGCCCCATACTTAACCTATAAATTACTTTCTTGTCGTCGATTTTGGAATAGAATTTGCACAACGTGTCAATGAGAGCTCTTTCCTGCAATGCATAACGGGACCTCCTCTGTGGCGCAGCGGGCAAAGTCCCTCCTGCGACGCAGGAGGTTGCGGGTTCGATTCCCGCCTCAGGTTTTTTTTTTTATTTATTCTTAACAATAACAGTATATCCTATAATTTGTACCTTATAAACCTTGTGAGGTTCGTCGTGGTTCTCACATGCGTTTTAATTTTATTTGTAATCTAAGTGTAAGTAATAAAATAACTAACTATAATTAAAGGCCTACTGTACCTGCATCGGCTTGCACAAATGTTTGTATGATCTGCAGATATTTAATCTGGGTAATAATAAAAAATATATATCTAGGATGTAGTATGTATGAAGTATACCTACCTACCTATATCAGTTATCTAGTACTCATAACACAAGCTCTGCTTATCTTGGGGCTAGATGATGCTGTGTGAATTGTCCAGAATTATTTATTTACATATAAAGCTGAAAAAAAAATTAAACTCCATGTCAAAAAGACATTTTTGGATTGTTTGTTGTGAGTTGTTTACAAACATTGTACTTTGAGAATGGCTTGAGTATAGCTTCTTATATTTACCCGTCCATTTTCAATTTGCGAAGTAATCCCTGGTGATGCAAACTGTTAATAAAGATAAAGTGGTTTAATCCAAGGCTTGTTTGCACACCACGAAATTTTTGTCTGTGAATTGTTTTCAGTTTAAAGAAGATTTATTCTCACTAAAAACTTAAACAGTTTACTTATAATGAGATTACTTAAGGTTACTTATTTCTAGTTTCTTTATGGATAGCGCCCAAGCTTAATTATTACGATATTAACATTTACGTTAACGTCTAACGGTTACGTTAAGATGATGATTACTTAAGGTCACTTATTTCTAGTTTCTTTATGGATAGCGCCCAAGCTTAATTATTACGATATTAACATTTACGTTAACGTCTAACGGTTACGTTAAGATGACATACCTATATGTCCTGTACCTGTATGTATCAAATGAGCACTTTAAAAAATAAGTAAGTACTTAGGATTAACACAATGTGAGGCAAGTTTGTGTGTGCTGCAGCACGGCAAATAGGCCATGGCTCAGTGAAATTTTTTTGCTTAAATGCAAAAACACTGAATTTCAGCCAAAACCTGATCGAGAGCTAGCAGAACGAGTACAAACGGATAATGTGTATTGTATTGAGCTATGTGATCTAACATGGATATTAAATCCATGTGGACCTAAAAACTTTCACAATGCAGCTGCTTATTAAACAATTATTTTATTTCAATTGGATGAGAGTAATTTCGCGTCTTTCGTGCGCCATGCTGGTTTCTGTTGGCTGAAATAATTATGGAAATTTCAACCTTCTTGTGTTAATCTGATTATGATAATCTCATCTCCATTTGCTGAAAACATTAACTCATGCGTAAACTTGGGAAAAACATTAATATCTCTTCACACAAATGCTTTTATTTCACATTCACATTTTGCTCTTAAGGTAAATAAATAAATAATGCTGGACAATACACACAGCATTATCTAGCCCCCAAGCTAAGCAGAGCTTGTGTTATGGGTACTAGATAACTGATATACGTAATACAAAACACTACATGGATAGATATTTTTTTATTATACATAGAAAACAAACAGATCAACGGAACAAATTTCTGCAGATCGTACACAAATTTGTTCCGAGGCGGGAATCGAACCCGCAACCTCCTGCGTCGCAAGCGGACCTTCGCCCGCTGCGCCACGGAGGTCGTCAAGAAAATTGTTTGTTGTGTATCTTCGAGCGTCTCGCTTTTTGATACTCGTGTTTGATCGGAACCACGAAAGTATTCCTGTCTAGAAATTACTGGCATATTAAAACTAAATAAGAACGATGTTCATAATTTGTGTAGACAAGCTTAAGTCGGATAATAGGGCCTTGTTCGCGATTCGCATGCATTATCAATGTTTGCCCGCACGTATGTAAATTCACTATCGAAAACATTAGTTGTTTTACAAACTTTTATTTGAACGAACGTGTCTCTTCTCTCCTACATATTTATTTATTAAAATGTGTTCCTAAACGCCTTAATTTTCATACGAAAACTTAAAACACAAAATTCCACTAACGTGAACTCGAACTTGATGAATCAGTATTAAATTGGACAGACCAAGGTCGCAGTACGGAGGTAATGCTAATGGCTTGTCTTAGCTACAGTCAAAAAACGTTACTTGAGAAGGCAATATCTCTAAGCCCGGTAGTGCAAATGATAGCTAGGTGTGTGGTAGAAGTGCTGTGTTACATCACATACGATGCTGCTCTATTGAGAGTGAACAAGTATGGACGTAGAAAATCTCACGTACGGTTATCACTTAATTCATTTTGTGCTTTACATGGTTTACTTCCTTGATAGGTTATCGCGTTTCGTTTAAATTGGACTGTATAGTTATGTCTTACAGTGTTAAATTCTTTGTACCTAAATTGCAAGCGAATTCTCGGCATGAAAATTGGCAGTGTCTGTTGTTGTGAACTCAGCATTGTCGAGTCAAGGTTCTCAGAACAGACAGTGAACTTACAGACATCTTTGCTCATGCATGAATGACTAATAGTTAACTCTACATACACATAGTTATCTGATTAACAAGTCGCGGTCGTCAGGACGAGTCACCGGAGTTTTGTTGATTTAGTTAATGCAAATCTTGTGATGAGAATAAAATGGGTTTTCCCGGTAGATATGTTTTACTTGCGTTACGTTCGTATTATGACTACAACTATACCTTCGCCGTCTCATAGGCAGGAAGCCAAATTAATGGCTTTATAGTTAAAAGGGGGACAAGAACTTCCCTGCCTCAATTCTGATTAAAATTAAATAAAATGCAAAGGTCCAAACCATACCCAATCTCTTCCCGCTGTAAGCTCAATTTCCTCTATCAAACCTGCCGCATTTGGTACTGAGTTGGTTCTGTCTGGTGCAGACCGAGCGGGAGACACAGGGGAGGATGGGCGACCTACACGCGATGTCGGTCCTCAGCAACTACCAGGACAACCTCTCTCAGGAAATGAACACCGATCGGTGAGTGCCTTACTATGCCCGTCTATTCCTCTTTTGCCCTTTGCACCGCTCCGTAGTTTAGTGACATAGTGGTCTCAATCCATATCGCCAAAATGAAACTAATTTGACAGCACGAAAAATTCTGCCGTCCTTTTCATAATAAAATAAAAAGGATGGCATAATTTTTTGTGCTGTCAATACTAGTTAGTTTCATTTTGGCGACATCTGAATCGACACCAGTATCTGCCACTTTCTACTTTTGCACCGTTCCTTATTTAGTTTTGTAGTACTTATTAGTCTGCCCCAGTTTCTTAACCTTTGCACCGTTCGGTACTTAAGTTTTACTGGTCGAATGTACTGCACCCTTTTCGTAGTTTAGTTTTATAGATGTAGGTACCTTAGTACTTACTTAACTAACTTACTTATGTGTTCCCCTTAAATTATCTCTTCTTGCTTTCGTTTGTTTGCTTTCGTAGCACCTTTTAAATATAATGCACTTGTCAAGTCGATAATGGGAATAATCCTTGAAATAATAATTAATTAATAATGGAATTTTACTAGTTAACTATGAGATGATTATAGTTATAGCCAGATCAAGCTATATTAACTCTACGCAGTATTTTTATACAATAGATCTAATGCTTGTTTTGGTTATTGGCAAGGCTTCCGTTATTGTTTGCTATCACGCTTTCTTCATTAAAATGGTTCTAAATAACATAAAAAATTAAGTGTATTGTCGTAAAAACTGTTCATAATAGCCTTTTGTTCGAAGTAGGGTCAATGTTTATGTTTTAGTGAATGGCCCCTTGGGGTATCGAGGTGTGGGTGTGCTGCAGGGTGATGTTATTTGACCTAATATATTAATTACTTACCCCGTAAATTGTCAAAAATTGTAAATTGTAATTGTCTTGATAAGAAGTGCTTATAATTACCAGGCTTGGCATTAGGTTAATGAAGTGCCATTAACAATGACTTGAAGTAAACAAAGTTGAGTGTATTATTTAGTAGTCATAACTATATACATAACTTAAATACCAAACAGTTATTTTAAATGCTTATGCCATTCTTGATTTTCCTTTTTATTTTAGCATCTGGTTATTTGTGGTTATTGCGAAATGAGTTTCTATGAATCATGGTTTGATGCTGTTCGTTTAGGCACTAACAATTGACATTTCCTTCCTTTAAAGGCATTTTTCGTTACTAGGTAGAACTTATCTGAATTAGGTACCTGCACTGCAGGCAATCATAGCGATTGACGACATTTCGGTGTCCCACGTTTCCGTTTAACCGATTATTGCCTTTTAAAAATTTTCTAATGTTATTATTATTACAAGCTTATTGTATTTTCTGTAAAACAATGGCAATTGAATCGATGTGTAAAATCTCCCACCTTCACTTTTAACGTGTCATTCTTTTAACGTAATTGATTCATGCTTTGTTTTTCCGGCTCAATTGATCAATTCTAAAAAACTAGTGAGTTCTTCTTACGCATCAAAACAATCTTCCTTCGAATCGGGGCTTTGCTGCTGCTACTTCTCTACGCGGTTTCTCTCGTGTAGACCCTAGCAAAAGTATAGCACTTGCGGCTGTATCGGGTAATCTCACTAAAACCTAGCTTGATGGTACCACCAACATGATCTCGTTATGTTAATGAGCTCGAATATCCGTCGAGACTTATCAGCATTAGAAAGCTAGGAAAGTGACATTTTGCAGATAGTTCTTACCCAGAGGGGCTTCATCAGTACCTTGGCAACGAGGTACTTCCTGAATTCATCCAACAACACCCCCTGGACTTTTCTGATGGTGTTAGTTTATTTGGCAAAATGATGTAAGTCATGCTTTATTTGAAGAGTGTTATATGTGCTTGTACTGGTACTGTCCTGAGGGTTCTTTAAATGATGTCGGTTTCTTTTCTTGTGATAATACGTGTGTTTTATTCAGGATGAGGCTCCTTGATGATCCTTTGACTTTATATGTTTCGTTCTTAGTCGATTTTCCGTGGCTAATCAGATTTTTCTAAAGCTTTTCTCGTCACATTTACGGTTGCTTCTGTAGCTTTTCTATTCTGTAGATGCTTAATTTCTTTACTATTAAACACAGACTACTATTCTGTACTGTCTAGGTACGTAATAAGTTCAAATGAAAATATAGGAAAGCAGAAATGAAATGAGCAGTGAAAATAGATGTGTCCCATACAACATTTCAGGGACAACGGTAGCGAAGCGTCAACTCGGGCCGCTGAAGAATGCGGCTGTGGCAACACGATCGGAGCCGACCTTCCGAAGGGCAATGGCAAACCCCCAGCCAACCATTGCTCGTGAGTAACAGACCACTCATCAAGCAGCACTTTAAGATCATATTTAAGCATCAAATTCTATCAAGATAGTATGTCGCCAGCACGATCAATATCACCAATTGCACCAGGGAATGGTTAAAAAAAAATTCTGATCCATGAAATTCAAATTTATGAGCTCATAAAATTTAAGAAAATAAAGTAAAGAGATTCTAATACCTATACTCATTTCTCCTAAACATGACGCACTACATCATTATTGTCCATTGATTTCATAGAACTATTTATAACTATCAGATATTTGCTAGTGTGAAGCTAGTAAACATACGATATGTAATTATAATTAGGTATCCATTTCTTCAATATGTTCTTATGAAATACTAGATCTAGCTGGTATATGACCGTGAGAAATAATTGAAGGCCCACTCTGCAATAAACTTGTTTCATTACGATTTTGTTACGAAGTTGCCTATTATTGTAGTACTAGAAGTGTACAAAATCGACCCTAAAATGTCACTGAATTCCCTGCTGAGCACGGCATGAATAGGCATGTATTAATATTAACATTATTATTATTACTAACTTGAACTCTACTATCGGTCAACACATAACTTAACTCATTATGAACCTAACTACTTTTATCAAAACTTAACATAAAATGGTTTGTTAACAATGTAACAGTGTTATCGAAAGTGCCACTTGGCTGATTTGTTTCAAGAGGTGCGTATCCATCCGGCATCCATCCGGTCGTAAAATCTGGTTTGAAATAAATTTAAATACAAGTTACGTAATTATTATATGCCACGGTTTTTATGACTCATTCTAAAGTTGGGTCGACAACACCATTTTTGTTTCGCTTATATTTATGCAAACGTTCGCGACGTTTGGCCTGATATCTAGTATTTGCCATAGTCATTTTCACTTTGGTACTATTATTTAAATAGAATTCTCCTCTATGCAAGTAATTTGTTGAAATATACTGAACTACTATCAGCTCAACCTTGGAAAAGAGAAATAGGATTAATTATCTAGCTCCATGAGCTCAACTAGGATAGGTCCAAAGATGATCTCTGTACGATCAATTGATAGCAATTGTTTTGTTGGTCTCCTTTAATGTTATTATTAGCTAATAATTCACTTTATTTGACTAATTTAAACGTGTAACAATAATTTTTATACTATTTTATTTAACTATTAATGTTATGTAACGAATGGAATTGGTTAACTTAATCGTAATGGTTGCTGAATAAATAAATACAATATAAAATTAGGTCGCCCTCACTTTTTGCAAGTTTGATACGATACGATAGCTTTATAATGATACTGATTTATATCGACCTTCATTGATTAAAGTTTGCCTTGAATCTCGGCCGCAACTGTAATTTGTAACGCATTGAAACTGAGATAGGTATAGGTACTTAGTTTCGCGTTTCTCGAATCCCTACTTATCTTAATTATTATGTTAAAATGTAAATAAATAAATAATGCTGGACAATTCACACCGCATTATCTAGACCCAAGCGGAATTGTTCCTAATATGCCCTTTTTTGTGGGATGTCGTATGGTAAAATCTGATCCATTTTGGCATTTGAACTCATGTGTCGTCCATTTGGAACCTATACGAGAAGTGTGTCCTTCAGAGTTAAATGAAGGTCCGAGACTTACAATGTTCAGGGGTATATTCGAAAACGCCTCACTATCCCAAACTATGACTAAACGTCAAATGGATAACAGACGCTCACTCTCAAATCACTGACAGAAAAGTAGCAAAAGTAGCAAAAAAATATTTTGCCATAAATAAAGAAATCAAGTCACTCTAAAATCATATCTATCACACCACCTCATCTCACTTCAACAGCCTATAAATGGTCCACTTCTGGACGCAGGCCATCCCCTGATGAGCGCCTTATTGGCTTATATCTATCACACAGCAAATCACATTCACTATTGTATGTTTGTTACCTCTTCACGCCAAAACTACTGAACGGATCGTTCTGAAATTTTGCATACTGGCAATTCTGATTCTGGAATCAAACATAGGCTACGTTTTATCCCATAAATCAGTTCCCATGGGATAGAAATCTCCTTTAACGTTTTCATAGAAACAACGCGTGCGAAGCCGCGGGTATTAACTAGTCATTGAATAAAGGGTTTAAAAAACCACTTCAAATAACTTGCACATTGTAATTTGGCAGCATAATAATGGGCGGGCAGATGACAAACCCCTCCCTACTGTTCAACGACGGCGTCCGCTCCATAGACTACGTTCTCGTCTGGGAGAGCCAGAAGGAAGACCAGAACAAGCCGGAAGCGATCAAACACAGGCGGATATTTGAGGAGAATCTCGAGGGCGAGGGATTGCAGCTGGAGAGGGAGGCGCCTGAGCATTTGTATGGACTGAATTTTGTTAAGGTGAAGTTGTTTAACTGCTATGTTCAAGTTCATCCACACAGTTCAGTTTCAAAATTACTTTATCAAACACTAGCTGCATTCTTACTACCCGTTGTCCTATTACCCGTTGGAATGAAGCATTTTCCCGCGGTAAAAAGTAGCCTGGATGTTCATCAGGAATAATGTGGGCTACTCTAGTAAAATAATTTTTCAAATGGGCCCAGTAGCAAGTAAGTAGTCCAAGGCATACTTGGCTTATTTAAAAACTTGAGACGATTGCATAAATTGCATACTATCTATGGCATAATGAACATAAATTTATAAAATTCAGCAATAGTTACTAGCATACAAGAGATAATGAACATGTTTATTTTTGGATAAGAATACACTTAATAGGCAAATTTCTTGTTATTAATTGTTAATCCATTGCTTTTTGAATGCCATTTTATTTATTTTATTTAAATAATAGATCCGGGCGTTTCTTTGCGGAAATCCATTACAAAATATTAAGATGAAAAATATTTAGTAATCATTCTGCGCAAAACCTCTGATGACTTCTCAGATTATAGGAATCGAATTTGTGCGAGTGTGGACAAACCACATTTTATTTATCAGAGAAGGTTTTGCGCGGAATTGTTCCTAATATTTTAAGCTCATCTGGCATCGAAACTGCCTATTTTATACAGAGCTGCGATTTCAAATCCTATCTGAAACTAAACTTTTGGCAACAGCTTCTTGCAAACTTTTATTTTCTTTCAGATACACGCACCTTACACTGTACTGAAAGATTACAGTGAAATTTTGAAACTACGGATGCCTATGAAGGTATGTGTACACTCCTTTACTCTGCGTAACTTGAATGGCTTAGAAAATAGAACTAGAACCCAGGGGCTTTGAGCTTATAATGTAGAAATGTCCCTGTATAGTAAAGTAAAATAGTTGATGCAATAAAAGACCATAGAGTAGACGCTTTTTGCCGACACTGTTGTGGAAGTGTTGTGATGGCGTCTAATTTCAATGTTCTTGGCAAAACGGAAGGGAAAAGTATTTTTCTTGGGGAATATTATCTATCTAATAACTAAACTGGAAATCGACAGCTATTAACATGAAAGGTTTTTCGTCAGTCATTTGTTTTATAAATTAACTATTAAGGCGGTAACCCGACCCAAATCAGCCAACACCTATTTTATCTTATTATTATGTTAAACGAAGGAATTTTCAATATTCGATTTTACAGTTTGTGATACCAATCATAAGCTTATTTTTAATACCTCTGTAAAAGTTTTATTTTGTATAGTGTAGGCAGAGATGCGATGTTGCTCTTTTTGGCCACGACGGTGAGCAAAAAGAGCAACTTCGCATCTCTGCCTAATAAGATAAAGTAGATGGTGGCGCTGATTTAGGTCGCGTTAGCACCTTAATATAAGTTAAGCTGTCCCTTAAAACAATACCTACTGGTCTTTCGGCAAACCTATATGAAAGAAAGGTCTAGTCCAGACCTAAAGAGATCAAAAAATAGTATAAATTCCGTATAACAAGTTGCATAATGAAAGTATGTTATGTTCGTAATACGCACCGTGCACTGTAACATTGTGTCGTTCGTAGGAATGCAGTAAGATACGAAAGACTGGCCGGACGAATGCCATACTGAATGCCGCAATGTATATGTCTAAGGTATGCGAAGCATGGACCGCTTTGCTAACCGTATCACACGTGTTATTTAGTTTTTGCAACTGATTTTATATTTGATACTAATTATATCTACGAATTTCGACTCTCAAACTTTATTGCTAAAGATCATTTTACATCATCGTTTTGTTTATAAAATGAGTTGCAATAAACCGTTACTGCTCAAGACTAGCCGTCTCTTTTCAACTTACTATTTTTTAGTTGATTTGAAAGAGACACCCGGTCTAAGTAGTTAACAAAGTGGTTAGATGTCGCTAGCTAGTGTATCGAAATTATTTGTTAGTATTTGTATTGTATTGATGTTGTATTCTGTTGCATCTATGTATTTATTAATATATCGAGTATTTTAATAGAGAAATAGGTATACGAATGTATAAACAATGTATTTTTTGGACGGGATTGGGCAATAAAGATAAAATTAAGTTGGACTCTTTATAAAATGTAAGGGATTTTTTTAAGATTTCTTACTTTTAGGACTCCGGCCTCGATTGGTCCTTTGGTCCGTTAAAAGATTTTGCTCAATGTTAAAAACAGGATCACTTGGCATCATAAAAAGAAAATAAAGTATAATGTCCATTTTCTTGAAAACTGTATTTTTTTAAGTCTGTGAATGATGATAAAAATGTCTGTAAACATTGTGGACGGTCCCATTTTCCAAGACCATTTTCCTGTGCTCGTCTGCCCGTCCAAAAATACACCTTCCCTGTATTATTGTTTAACATGAAACGGCCGAATAATACATTGACTTTACTAACTTTGGTGTTTGGGCTTCGCTCCACTTACCTACTAATCTATCATTTTAACTAACACGAAAAATCGCCTAATAATTATAATGAACAAGGTGTTGGCTAATAAGTATTTATTAATTGGCTATTTAATATTACCGAAATCGTGCTGAATATTTATTGCCTGAGAATAAGTGATAAGGCAACTAACATTAAACATTTTAGTTTACATTGTTCAAGCTAGTCACCCACAAAAGTGTAAAAACAACGATTGCTTGAGCGTGACTATTATATTGTAAACCGTGGAAATTTACTGAGAATTCTCTAAATGAAATTTAATAATAATGCTGGACAATATATACCTATATATCTACACTACACCACCTACTGAAATAATTTTGGAACCTTTTCAAAATATACAAAAAGAAAAGGCTAGAAAACAATCTTATCATCTGAGTCTCATATTTATCAAAACCGCTTTAATTTTTCCCATATAAAACAATAACAACATAATTTACCTTACAGGAGAATTACAGTCTTAAATCAGTTCAGCCATAGAAGTCATTTTTGCTTGTCAAGAACTCTCAGTAAAACTACGGTTCTATCTAATCCAAAACTAACGTCAATCTCTCACAGTTTTCAGCACTAAAAGATGTCGGTGACAAAACCAACAGCATGTTTGACAGAATAGACGCTTGCTGGGACCGACTCATGTCCCGGGTCCGGGTCGACCCCGAACAGTTCCCGGAGAGGAAGCACCGCTTGACTGCCATTTATTCTAAGGATAAGGAGTATTTGTGAGTATTCATCCTATGTTAATAAATTATAAGACAAAAAGCATGCGTAAAAAAGTAGACGCTTGCTGGGACCTACTCCAAGACCCGGATCCGGGTCGACTTCAAGCAGTTCCCGGAGAGAAAGCACCCCTTGATTGAGTGATAAACGAGTGTTTGTGAGAACTCTTTATTGGATTGCTTCTCTTTTTGCTTTTTCCGGTAACGTTGGAATTTTGTCTTAACGATATCTAGTGGACGTTCGTTGAAGCGCTTAGGTTTTACTAGCTTCAGTTTCGGCGTGACTTTCTTTGGCGCCCCTATTGACGTTAGCCTTGTAGTTCGGCCGATGTCGCCTAGAGGTCGCCCACGATTTGTAAATAATGCTTGGGTCAATACAGAGCGCTACCTCCAAACCCAACCATATTTTCCAAACGTAATGCTAAAACCTCTGGTTACTCCTACGTTCTCTTAGAGAACGTAGGAACCAGAGGTTTTGGAATTATTACTAAAATTTAAAAGTATAATCTTTGTCATAGATTCGACACGAACACGGAATGTTTCTGGACGCCCTCCATCCGCTCGCGTATAGTTCAGTTCATACTGGACCGCAAGAAGTTCTCCGATGCTCCTCACGATGACTTCGCGTTCGGAATCACGAGGCTCATAACCAACGGCACCTATAGTGCTGCCTATCCGCTCCACGATGTAAGTATAATGTACTCTACTGGCATTGTAATAAGGTCGCGTTTAGTGATAAGCTGGGGCATGATTCTCTATGACCTAAGAGATAACATGCCCAAAACGTGTGACGTCACAACGTGTTATAAACATAAACACGATTAAAACGAGCCTAGGTGTGGAATCGAAAAATTGAATTCTGCATGCCACAAGACTGATTGTCTATGCCCCGTGTTTTTTTTTTCGATTATTTCACACGGTTCGTTCAAAATCTTACATTCGGACTACTCGGAAAATTTACGGTTTTATTATAAATTATTTTTTGTTTCCAAATAATAAATATTTTGAATTTTAAGCTTGCTCAACCATCAATAATTGTTGATATTACAATATTTTAGTGTGATTTGAAAATTAAAAGCCCAAAAATAATGATTTGTAAATACATTCAAGTCAGTCATGACTAGTTTCGGAACGTTTGTTTTGATTATCATAACCTAAAAATCTATCATTCCTAAGGATTGTGTTCTAGTTATTGTGTTCTTTGATAAACACTATCAACAAAAGATATCTTACGGGTTCCTTTTTATGAAATGATTTTATTAGAACCTCAAAATACGAACGACGAAACGATCCATACTAACTATTGCAGGAACACGCTAATCTGTGCCCTAACACGCTATGAACGAGCTCGTTTATTTGACAGTTCAAATCGTGCCGTGCAGTGGTAAGGAATGACAACTAGGGCATGCGGAATACGGTTTTGTACGATTCCACGCCGTTGTCTTGTCGTAGGTGTGTAACACGCTTGCATTGGTCATAGTGAATCACCCCCCTGATAAGATAGTGAGGGCTTTGGTTCTTATACTGTAAACTTCTATCGTCTTTAATAATAAATAAATAGAAAAGACAAAAAATGTGTTTAATCTTTGAGTTTAAATATATAGGCACCGCGATTTTATCACAAAGCAAAGCGCCGACAACTGACCCACACAAATATTATCCTTTGTACAATTTGACACATTTTGATGCTTCTTGTTCGTCAGTCGTCGGTTCTCCATTTATAAGGCGCCCTCTGTAACATTTTCCCTCTGAAGATGCAACGATGGGATGGAAAGAAAGGTTGCATGAAAATATACCGTGGTGTCTTTGGTTCGCTGTCCGCCACAATAAAATATTTAGTTTTTGTTACTATAGTGCGTCCCTCACGCTCAGGGTAATTTCTAAGAAATCAAATAATATCCCAAAATTTTTTGACTTCGACGGGACTTGAACCCGCATTACCAATTTTGGGATATTATTTGATTTCTTAAAAGATCTCGTGTTTTGATTGGTCTAATGTTGTTACAGGGTGATCTCAAAACTCCAGGCTCAATGAGGCATTTATTATACACGGAATGGGCGGCTGTCTCCAAATGTGTGAAGTACCAGCCGCTGGATTATGTTAAAGATTATTTTGGCGTTAAAATAGGTAAGGACATTATATATGTAGGTCCAAACTATGCGTAGCTGTAGGGCGATATACGCTGAATAAAAAACTCCCAACAAGCTTATCATGCCCTTTTTGACTCATAGTTATTCCATAGCGCTTGGCTACGTTCTGTAAAACTTTACAAACTGGGAAGCGTATTGGCATCCTTATAAGCGGCGGTTCTCGCCGCGACAGAGACCGGATAGGTACCGCGACAGGAGACCCAAACCATACTAGACCTTGAGCTTATGTGTTGTTAAGAAGAAATCAAAAGTCAATAACTTTTCTGATTGCAAGTGGGAACAATTAGTTTTACACGCAAATCACATTTAGTTGGATCTTGTCGGAGGAGGTTTTGCGCGGAATTGTTACTAAATATTGTTTTATCCTAATATTATACAATGGATTTCCGCAAAGTAACGCCTGAATCTATTATTTGTCAATAACTTTACTTCTTAAGGCTACAAAGCACTTGGACAAGTAAAATTTTAAGCTATAAATTATTATCAAATAAGAAATATAGTCTTATTGATTTACTTACTATTAACTTAAATTTTTTGCCTCCTAGTGGAGGAAGTGAATACGATATTGTATATCAGCATTATTTATTTATTTTTATGTATATCAGTTCGCGTGCTAGAACGAGACAAAAGACCGCGACGTCAGACAGACGAACACAGGACGGCAAGATTACGGAGACATATGTTTCACGGTCTCCTCCGGTCTTCGTTTCCAGTCTGTCGTTGAAAAAACACTCTTAGTCACCAAGGCTAGAGTTCACTTTAGCATTGCCTATAACTTTAATGCCCTATAAAGCATATGGTATTTTTGTTGCAGGTTTATATTTCGCTTGGTTAGGTTTCTACACGCACATGTTGATCCCGGCGTCACTCGTTGGACTGATATGTTTTATCTACTCGGCCGCCACGGTTTATGACAACAAACCTAGGTGAGGAACATTGTTAGTAACAATTTTAACCTGTTTAATTTTATTATGGTTTTTCGACTGGCTGTCTATAATACACTGCTCTTCATAAATTTCCATGATAAAATAAAAATAAATAATTAAATTTGTGATAAAAGCCCATAAGGCGCTTATCAGGGGGAGGCCTGCGTCCAGCAGTGGACCAATGGTTAAGGGACATAAATTTCCATTTACTAGTTTTGAGACTAAAGGACTTGGAAATTACACACAGCACCGCTACCGCACGATACAACAATAATCATTCAAATATGGGCATAAAATCGTCATCTTTATATAAGTTTTACAGTGACATAATTGCGTATTGCCAGCTTTAAGCGAGTGGCCCACGCCCTACCTGCTATGCTGTCGTTGTAGAATATGACGAAAAAAACCACATTTGAATCGAAATTGGAATTGGAAATGGTGCGGCCCAGATCTGTAATAATAATAACATTAACGTGAAGTGGTCGGCACGCAAATTGAAAGATTTGGAAATAAAAAAAAATTGCCCACTACAGAACCACCTACTCATCGCATATTATAACGTTTGTTTTCTCTTCCAGTGAAGAAGTATGCAACTACAACTCGACTATAATGATGTGCCCTCTCTGCGACTACCACTGCGACTACTGGGACCTGAAGGCGACGTGTCTACAATCTCGCATCACGTATCTCTTCGATAATCCTACTACGGTCTTCTTTGCTGTATTTATGAGCTTTTGGGGTGAGTTATCATTATCATACATTTATTTTTATAAATAAATAAATAATGCTGGAAAATTCACAGCATTATTTAGTATGAAAGATCTTTTGACTCGACCATAAATACTACAATGATGTGTTCTTTTTGCGACCACACTGCAACTATCGCGACCTAAAGGCGACGTTAAGTAAATAAAGTAAAGTATGGCACAAAAAATATAAATTACATCCGAGACATCAAAAAAGGTCGTCGCTAAGCATGGTGTGCAGTAGCGATGACGCTACCGTATGTCGGTCTTATGCGATATCTGGTCAAACTCTATACAATGTTTGTAAACATTGCCCACATACTACCTAAAAATCGCTTTCGTATTAAAACTTTTAAATCCATCATGGTTATTAACACTAAAGTCATTTACAACGGGATATTTACCATGATTTGAGTTTTGAGTTTTCCAATATTTCGGTGCAGTTACATGCGCCATGATCACGGAATAACTGGAACTAAATAAGGAAGTTATTCAATGATCATGGCGCATGTAACTGCGCCAAAATATTGGAAAACTCAAAACTCAAATCATGGTAAATATCCCGTTATAAATGACTTTAGCGCTTTCGTGTTGTCGATATGAGGCGCAATTTGCACTACTCGTCAATTAAAGCTCTTTCCTACAATGCATAAAACTGACAATAATTTTTCGCACTCCACGCCAAAAAAGTATTTTGGATTTTTGTGTTGAGAGTGGTTTACAAACATTGTACATTGAGAAAGGCTGGAGCATAGATCAATCTAAATATCCAATAGATATTTGTCGTATCTCTATCCGAAGTATTTCCTTACAGCCGCCTGTTTCCTCGAGCTATGGAAGCGCTACTCATCCGAAATGACCCATCGCTGGGACCTCACTGGCTTCGACGTGTATGAGGAACATCCGCGGCCGCAGTACTTGGCGCGCCTGGCCCACGTCAAACGGACTAAGGTAATACATCCGTCTCACTCTCACAAGTAGCTACACTAGGTAAGTGTGAGTGAGATGACAAAGCGATGGGACCTCACCTCACCTCCTCCCCTCAACTCCTCCCCTCAACAACCTATATTGGTCCACTGTGCAGGCCTCCCCTTGATAAGTACCTTATTGACTTTTATCACATGGGGATAATGCCCATAATCCCCACGCTGGGGGGGCTTGTACTGCAGGGGGCGCTGCTGCCCGCCCCCGGTGGATATCCCTTAGTCACCTCTTACGACACCCGCGGGAATAATTGGGGTGGTGTTAATTCTAAGCCAGCACCACACAGCTTGGAACTCACTGGCAAGTATTTCATTCTTGCTCAAGCAATTATTTGTTTCTTGCGCCGTGAATTCCGATTGACGTCACTCAACAAGACACACACTTAAATAAATAAATAAATATAAATAATGCTGGACAATCTACACAGTATCATCTAGCCTTAAGCTAAGCAGAGCTTGTGTTATGGGTACTAGATGACTGATATACATAATATAATACATTACATAGATAGATATTTACTTACATTGTATGTAATTTTATATGTGACTACAAAAGCTCGAACTTCGGTTAGCTCTTTGATTTTCCTGTAAAGCCTAAGTTTTACCAACTCCTAGTAAAATTCCAAACAAAGCAAATCGATCATCTTTAGTTTCGAACTTTTACCACCATTCACTTGGTAAATGTAATGATTTGCTTCGGAAAAAATTGAGAAAATGTCATCGTTGATTTTAAATCAAACCTAAAAAACCTACTGTCATCTATATTATAAGGTTTTGAATTGAAAACAAAGTACTCTGAAACTAAGAACTAAGAAACTACTTATGACTAATAAGTGGGAACCTATTTATATATAAGGAGTAAATAAGGAAGTTTGTTTTTAAATTAGACCTTGCAAACCTACTGAAATAAATAACCTCGAGTAGAGGTTCACTCACTAATATCCTTCCCTAAGTTCATGGTTCTTTTAATATTTACTGATAAAACTTAGCATGTAGATAAGTAGGTACTTAATTCTACTTACTAAATACTAAAGCCTTATGTACATCACACTAATCACACTAATATTATATAAATGCGAAAGTTTGGATGGATGGATGGATGGATGTTTGTTACCTCTTCACGCCAAAACTACTGGACCGATCGGGTTGAAATTTTGTACACAGTTAATTCTAATCCTGGAATCAAACATAGGCTACTTTTTATCCCATAAATCAGTTCCCATGGGATAGAAATCACCTTTAAACGTTTCCATAGAAACGACGCGTGCGAAAACGCGGGCATAAACTAGTAATTAATAATTTTATCGGGTGTTTATCGCGTACCTTTTATTATAATCTTGTTTGCATGCCAAGCGACCATTGTTTTGTTTACGCATAGAGACATTCCACTACGGCATGTGCTTATTTATTTATTTATTTATTTTACAATTTTAGGGAAACTAACAGCTAGGTAACTATTATTACAGAGATGGTGGGTAACTTACGGCAAATTAGAAGTTTCCACAAAAAATTACTAAGTTAAATGTTAGTGTCAGTCGAAGAAATGTTAGTAAATAGACGGCGCGTTTGATAACTACCTAATAAAAAAATAAAACTAAATAACAATATTATACCTACTCAAAAAATAAATTACTCAACAAGCGTTTAAGACGCTTGGTTGAGGTATTAAATAAATCTATATCTATTATTATTAACTACCTACCCACTATTTTTCTGTTAAAATTTAGCATTATATTTTTTCCTAAGTTAGTTTTAGTACGAGTTAGCCCTACATTGTAAAAAAATGTGATTTCTCATGTAAGTGAATTTATTCTTAGTGAGAAATAGAATATTCTTAAACCTGACCTTTTGTTATTATTTCCCCTACGGCGTTGTCCTAATAGAACGCGATTGCGCGATGCGAGCGATGCGACCATCGCGTGTTCGCGCGACGTCAAAAACTGGGTGTCCTAATAGAACGCGAATAGGCGATTACGCGAATCTCGCTCGCGCGATTTGACGACGGGAGCGAGCGTGACCGTGGACTAGGGCAGTGGCACGGTCGATACCAACAACCATGGTGCCCCTTAGTGCGCGAGTCCGACTCGCACTTGACGTTTTATGTATTACACATATCGAATTCGCAACCTCCTGCGTGACGCAGGAGTTTGCGGATTCAATTCCCGCATTGGGACAAATGTTTGTACGATCTGAAGATATTTGTTCCGTGTGTTTTCTATGTGTAATAAAAAATACACATAAAAAACCCTTAGAAAAAACATTGATGTTTATCTATGTAGGTAGTATAATGTCCCTTTTAAGGATATCGTTATCAAGTACTTACCCCATCCTGCGTCGCATGCGGACCTTCGCCCGCTGCGCCACAGACGTCGTCAAAGAGTAGGAATAGAACAAAGAACTGCGGAGGACTAGAACCACAACTACTACCTAAAGCATTTCTGTTTGAGCGTTAGCGAGGTCACAATAGATGAGGTAGGTTAGCGACTTCTAGCGGATTTTTATGGATCGATTTTTCCATTTCTAGAGGAATTTCTAATACTGGCTAGGGACTTCTAATTTAGTTGAACGGCAACACTGGCGCGGTACCACGCCGACGTTTTCGCACGAATTTCAATTAGGAAACCTATTCAAATTCAATATGTTTGATCGCGCGTTCGTACGAACTAAGTTCGCGCGAATAGAGTTTCAAACATTTGAGTCGCGCGACCGCGTCGTGCGATTGTCAGTTAGGACACCTATTAGAGTTCAATATGTTTGATCGCGCGTTCGTACGAGTAAAATTCGCGCGAACTTACGAATATCGCGCAATCGCGTTCTATTAGGACAACGCCTACGTTATGTACATTTGTAATTTATGTTCCAGCTGAACGTAGTGACGGGCGAACGCGAGCCGATGGTCCCGTTCTGGCGCATGCGGCTCCCCGCCACGCTCATGTCGTTCAGCGTGGTATCGCTGCTGGTGCTGCTCGCGCTGGCCACCGTGCTGGGCGTCGTGCTGTACCGCATGTCGCTGCTGGGCGCCAGCATCCTGCGACAGAACGACAACAAGCTGATTACCTACAGTCCGATCATGTTTACTACGGCGACCGCGGCTTGTATCAACTTGGTGTTCATCTGCATCTTTAACTATGTGAGTCTCTTATGGTTATGGAATCCTCATTTACAGTTGGAAGAATTTTAGAAGTTACAGTTAGAAGAAATTTTTTATAAATAATATTAATGTTAATCCATAATGAATGGATAAACTGTTGTTCCACCTAGCTTTAAAGATCTTTTTGTAGAGAGTTCCTACAATAAATATCATATTATTTGGAAGATGTTCATTGCTGGACATTCACGCCAATGTTGGGGGGTTTTCTGTAATCGCCACGCTCGTCAGGCATTGTCCTGGCGATCGCAGCTCAGTGGTGGGTATGTTCTACAGGGGGTGCTGCTGCCCGCCTCCGGTTTATATCCCTTATGTATGGGTGATGTCAATTCTAATACGATTCCCCCCTCTTATATTTCATGTCTACAGTATCTGGTTGGTTCTAATAGCCCCCTCTCTCCACCAACCCCCCCCTTTCGTGCTGTCTTTTGTGTCTATACTCTATAGATAGACAATCAAGCAAAAAGTAGGTGCAGAAAACTAAAGCTATCGACACAGCTCAAAGAATTAATCAAGGAAGCTTCAGCTAGCCTAGCGAAGTGGCAGTGGACCGGCCATATCTCGCGAAGAACCGACAACCGCTGGGGTAAACGTGTTCTTGAGTGGAGACCGTGACTCGGCAAACGTAGTGTAGGACGCCTTCTGGCCAGGTTGGATGACGACTTGAGAATGACTGCAGACAGGTTAGCGGCAAGGTGAAGACGGGTTAGTGGCAAGGTGAAGACAGGGCCTTATGGCGCTCATTAGGGGAGGCCTATCTCCAGCTGTGGACTAACACAGGCTGATGATGATGAACAATAATACGTCAAGTGCGAGTCAGACTCGCGCACTAAGGGTTCCGTATAATTGTAAGACTTGTGTCTTACCAAATATCATGATTCTTCTTTATGAGTGGACTAATATAGGTTAATGATGATGATGATGAATCAATCAAAAACTACTGACAAACTTAAAACTAATACTGCCCATCCTCCACAGATATACCAGTTCCTAGCCGAGTGGTTGACCGAGAAGGAGCTCTTGCGCACTCAGACAGAGTTCGACGACTCACTGACCCTTAAGATATACCTCCTGCAGTTCGTGAACTACTACGCTTCTATCTTCTACATCGCCTTCTTTAAGGGCAAGTGGGTCGGCCGGCCCGGGGACTTCGTGCGGCTGTTCGGACATCGGCAAGAGGAGGTAAGATATGGAATAAAAGCTATAGATCATTTTATAGCGATTGTCTTTTGTTTTTTCATATAATTATCTACGCTGACGTCACTAATCCAGGTTTCAAATGCATGAAAAATAAAAGGGATCGCGCCAGCTTTTAAATATTTACCTTGTCTGAAGAAGCCCGCACAATTTACAATCTTGCTTTTAAGTTAATTCTGTAGAGATTAGTTTTTAGTTTTCATTTGTAAATGTTCATTTGTAGTCGCTCAGCGACTACATCATTTGTGTGGAGTGAAATATTTTTTTTTTTTAACTTAATTTAAAAACATGAGAAGAGAAAGATCTGTGGCATGGACTTGAAGTGAATAAGCAAGGTCAACTATTGTTTTACGATTTTTTGATGGTATTGGAATATTTTTTCTTCATTTGTATTGGCTTGTTCATTTGTTTGTGACTTTGGTTTACGTTGATCTAAAGCCCGTATTATGAAAGCTTTCAGTCATCAATCTATGCTTGAGTAACGCGTTTCTATGACATAAACGTCATTTAGCATAGACCTATGATAGACGGGCCTTAGTTAATCTAAAGTCAATTTTTGCTCACTGATATTCACACATACATCTAAACCTGATATCTTAAGTAGAACTTTTAAATCCATCATGGTTATCCTCTCCCGTAGCACTTACATGCTAATTTGTAGGAAATTTTATGGAGAATCCAAATATATACATATAGATGTTACTAGGTATTACTACATAATAATCAAGAAATCAGCGAAATAATGCTTACATCCCATTTCCGCGCGGACGCGCGGCATGCCGCGCAGCTAGCCCTGCCACGCTACGGATGTTGCGGCGCGCAGGGCCTGACAAAAAAAGCTGAGCGGTTATTATCTTTTTGTGCCTGCAATAAACTGATTACATTTTTATAAAAACTATCGTAGTTTGACGAATTCATTACGGATGTTAGCGGGTTAACTACAAACCTTATTTGTGTTGGAAGAACACCAACGTTTCATCCCTTAACGAGGGACATCTTCAGGGTGAGTGCGGTTCTAGACGCGCGCTTTCCGCATCTCTCCGAACACTGATTTCATTTTATTTTTTATTTATTAACACTAAAGTCATTTACAACGGGACTTACCATGATTTGAGTTGTGATTAGTCTTAAATAGAGACCGAATACTAAGAGATATCGATACAGAAATTCCAAAAACATTGCCCTCAGTGGCGCAGCGGGCG
The DNA here is from genome assembly GCA_949316285.1 of Eupithecia subumbrata. Taxonomy (NCBI): domain Eukaryota; kingdom Metazoa; phylum Arthropoda; class Insecta; order Lepidoptera; family Geometridae; genus Eupithecia; species Eupithecia subumbrata. The sequence goes on along the minus strand of OX438650.1, from coordinate 15,678,975 downwards.
AGAGTCCGCTTGCGACGCAAGAGGTTGCGGGTTCGATTCCCGCCTCGGAACAAATTTGTGTACGATCTGCAGAAATTTGTTTCGTTGGTCTGGGTGTTTTCTATGTATAAAAAAAATATCTATCTATGTATATAATGTATTAAATATATCAGTTATCTAGTACCCATAACACAAACTTTGAGTAGCTTAGTTTGGGGCTAGATGGTGCTGTGTGGATTGTCCAGCATTATTTATTTATTTATTTATTGCGTGATCCAAGTTTCTCTAAAAGCTTCCACACACAGAAACCGTGGCCGGGCCGGAGGCGAAGGCGTGCGGGTTGTATCATACGAATTTATATGAGAGACTACACACACGCCCGCGCCGCCCGGCGGCGGTGTATGTGTAGTCTCTCATATAAATTCAAGTGTGTGGCAGCTTTAAAGGTTACAAAACCTACCCTAATCACCATCTAATAAGGTCCCAATTTCAGTGCGCTCCCGGAGGCTGCCTTCTCGAGCTTTCCATCCAGCTGGCGATCATAATGGTGGGCAAACAGTTCATCAACACCTGCGTGGAAATGCTGATGCCCTATCTACTCAAATGGTGGAACGTCATGAGATCCATTGGCAGGAAAAAGCAGTGAGTTCTATGATGAGGGAATTTCAACTTTATGTTCAGACTGCAGAAAGCTTCTTTTACCGGTTCTTGTACGCGTATTCCCAGTAGTTCTGTGCACCTAAAATACATTTGTTATTGCAAAATGTTAGCTAATGAAATAATTGAATGTCAAAATGACAGAAAATTACCTCTGCACCTCACCTTAACAACTGTATTGGTCCACTGCTGGACGCGTTGTATGTGCTCCGATTATCGGCTTAAATCTCATGGAGGGGTAATGTCCATAGTCCCCACGCTGGGCATGCGGGTTGGGGTCGCAGTTTGGTGGGATAATTTTTCAGCAGGGGCGCTGCCCGCCCTCGGTGGATATCCCTTAGTCGCGGGAGAAAGAGCAGAGTTAGGGTGGTGTGAATTCGAAGCCGGCACCACACAGCTAGAAAATTACAGTAAATGACAAATATTATAGCAAATGTCAAACTTGACAGCAAAGGTCAGAAAATGAACTACACACACATACTGGGAATATGCACAGAAATACTGGGAATATGCGTGCGTTCTTGTGAGTAGAGATGAAAAAAATATTGACATAACCTAACCTGGTACAGCACAGAATATCACATTGGTAGTATTTATTTTATAATTTTTTTCGTTGTACTTTTGTCTTATGTAATGCCTCTTGTGTTGTATTTATGTTGGTGTACAATAAATATTTTGTATGGTATTGTATTTAACAGTACCTACTAACTTACAGAGAGTTACACAGATAGGTATATATCTAAATAAAATGAAAAAGTGTACGTAAAGTAAAAAACCTAAATTGTTTTAGTTTATTTATTTTTAAAGCAAAAAATGTGTAGGTAAGTGTATGGCTGTTCTGAAAGTGTCCACGTTTTGTTTTTCAGGATAAAGAGCCCTATGCAATGGGTGAAAGACTTCAAATTAGTTGACTTCGGCAACATGGGTCTGTTCCCAGAGTATTTAGAAATGGGTGAGTGTTATATTCGTAAGATCCTAACTTTATTTTGTTTCTTGTAAGTTATTGCAGAAGTTGAAATACTTTTCGTAGCGAATTACATACTTCATTTTCTGCTTTTTCACGTGTCACCTCTCTTAATTTTTTTTCTTACCTACTATACATATTACAAATGCAAAAAAAAATCTGTCTAAATGACCTACTGATTATTGTAATCTTTTCACGCCTAAACGGCTGAACGGCTCTAAATTTGGTGAGGTCATACATGGTTTCTCGTGGAAGGACAAAGGCTTACTAATTATCCCGAAAAACGCGAACGAAGACGCGGGCTGAAGCTAGTCACACTAATATTATACATGCGAAAGGCATGTATAGATATTTAGAACGATGTTTGTTACCTTTTCACGCCAAAACTACTGAAAAAATCGGGCTGAAATTTTGTATAAGTATAGGTAGTTCTAGCTTTAAGAATAAAAAATAGCCTTTGAACGTTTACCTCTGTGGCGCAGCGGGCGAAGGTCCGCTTGCGACGCAGGACGTTGCGGGTTCGATTCCCGCCTCGGGACAAATGTTTGTACGATCTAAGTAGTGTATTGTATTATGTGTCAGTTATCTGTTCCCCATCTCTGTCAAAGCTCTGTTTAGCTTGGGGCTAGATAATGCTGTGTGAATTGTCCAGCATTATTTATTTATTATTTTACATAGAAACACAATCACAAACTAATCTTACATAAAAAATTAATATTCCAGTTCTCCAATACGGCTTCGTCACAATATTCGTGGCGGCCTTCCCATTGGCTCCCCTCTTCGCGCTCATCAACAACATCCTGGAGATGCGACTGGACGCCAAGAAGTTCCTCACCTGCTATCGCCGGCCGGTGCCGCAGAGGGTCAACGACATCGGCGTTTGGTACAGGATTCTCGACTCTATTGGGAAGCTCAGTATTATCACCAATGTAAGTAAATAGAGTAAGAGTAAATACTCATTTCAAAATACCTACAGAATTTAGATAGAAAAGTAATTGTATGAGACAGGAACTCCCGAATACTCAAAAGGAAATCAGAGCTCTGAGCTGTACCAAATCTCATAGGAAAAGAAGCCACGATCACGGCTCGATACTATCGTTAACCTATGAACCTATATCTAACTTGGGCCGCGATTACGGTGTGGTCAGGCACGGCATTACGGCTCAAACGTTAGCAGTTGAAACGTTCGGGTGCCCGTTCACAGGCCGGCATCGGACAATCCGCTGACAAGTGCGTCCACTGATCGGCAAACCGAATGACGTCATTCGCACTAAACGAAAAACTTGCCTATAAGAAACCTCGCCGGCATTACCGACATTCCGCTCCGTACGGTGCTGATCTTTTATGGCAAACCATTGATGAGGCCCCAGTGCGGATTGTCCGATATCGGCCTGTGAACGCGCACCCTAACTTTTCAACTGCTAACGTTTGAGCCGTAATGCCGTGCCTTACTACACCGCAATCGCTCTCCTGGACTGTGCAGTGTTTCATAAAAACGAACCGAGTGAGAAGCCCCAAAGTAGTAGTTCTTCTCTTTCTAGTAGGATGTCCTTACATCTGTACTTTTTTATAAATTCTAATGAAACTATGATGTGTTGGTAATAGAAACTTGTTCTTGTGGAAAGTGATACTGTAAAATATAAATACTTATATAAAAACTTGATAATTAAGTTTTTACTAGGTTGTAGTAGTATTCACTGTCTAGCCATTATTACGTACTACTTTCATAGAGCGCAAAAGATTTGGAAACATGTGTTTAATATTCTTACGGTAACGATGCTGCGTAAATTAGAAAGCTTTTTAAAAAGTACATATTTCAGAAGTAAGTTTATCAGAACCTTTGTTCAAAAGTCTTGTGACATCGTATTGTTTCATGGATACCCTACACCATGTTGCAACGTGCTAGACAAGGACAAATTACTACTTTCAAGCCCTCTCACTCGGCTCGTTTTTGTACTCTGAGATGTTACAAAGAAAAATGAGCCTTAGAAATAAGAGATTACAGGGTACTTTTAAATGAGAGAAATATGTTCGTGCGCGAGCCAGTTTACTCTAAAGCGTTAACCGGACTCAGGGCTCAGATCTGAGCTGGTCTCAAGTAGCGAATTTTTGACAGTTTTTCAATAAAAACTTATTGAAAATCTGTTAAAAATCGTCATTAGAGATCTGCTTAAATTTGATTTGCGTTTGAGTATTCACGGGTGATTAAATGTCAACAAAAGTGGAGGGATGATACAGTGTGCGTATCCTACTAATATTATAAATGCGGAAGTTTGTCTGAATGTTAGTTACCACGTATCTCCGTAAAGACTTACCGATGTAGATGAAATTTAATGTGTAGATAGTTTAGGTTCTAGAATAACACAAAGAATTTAATTTTCAAAAATTAACCTCTGAGGTTGTTAAAAAGGGTGGTAAAGTTTCTATGCAAAATTATTATTCCTTGGTTCGATTCACTTGAAACTCGGTGTAAATAAACTATAAAGTAAATAATGAATCACCTCCGACGACCTCCGTGGCGCAGCGGGCGAAGGTCCGCCTGCGACGCAGGAGGTTGCGGGTTCGATTCCCGCCTCGGAACAAATTTATGTACGATCTGCAGAAATTTGTTCCGTTGGTCTGGGTGTTTTCTATGTATAATAAAAAAAAAATATATCTATCTAAGTGTATTGTATTAAGTACTATATCAGTTATCTAGTACCCATAACACAAGCTCTGCTTAGCTTGGGGCTAGATAATGCTGTGTGAATTGTCCAGCATTATTTATTTATTTTATTTATTTATTTACCTATAACTGATCCATATCAATAACAGTTTTCGCGTTCCCAAGACGCTGGCTGCATTGCCCCGTTGTGTGGCAATGCTGATGCGCTACGCCAGATATCCGAAAGAGTTGCATACTACGACTATCATGACTACGAGAAAAAGAACCAATCAAATCTCGGGGAGTTAATTGCACAAGGAGTTTGTATGTCGAGTATTCTTTGCACATGGAGTTTGTATCGAGTATTTATTGCGCAAGGAGGTTGAGATGGAGGTCGAATATATTGTAATTTTATATTTCAGAACTCCCGTAAACCACCTCTTGGTCTTTTTTCAGGGTTTCATAATAGCGTTCACATCAGAGTTCATCCCTCGTCTCGTCTACCTAACCACCTTCGGCAACCTGAACAACTACGTGGACCACACGCTCGCTGATTTCAACATCACAGTACTAGACGGGTACAAACCGCTGTCGTCCAAGTACAACCAGACTATGTGCAGGTATGTTGGACTCTATATTGTTAGTGTTAAGGCTTATAATAAAACTTGATGACCAGTGGACCATACGCTCGCTGATTTCAACATCACAATACTGGACGGGTACAAACCGCTGTCGTCCAAGTACAACCAGACTATGTGCAGGTATGTTGGACTCTATATTGTTAGTGTTAAGGCTTATAATAAAACTTGATGACCAGTGGACCACACGCTCGCTGATTTCAACATCACAGTACTGGACGGGTACAAACCGCTGTCGTCCAAGTACAACCAGACTATGTGCAGGTATGTATATTCTACTCTATATTGTAAGTGTTAAGGCTTATAATAAAACTTGATGACCAGTGGACCACACGCTCGCGGATTTCAACATCACAGTACTGGACGGGTACAAACCGCTGTCGTCCAAGTACAACCAGACTATGTGCAGGTATGTATATTCTACTCTATATTGTAAGTGTTAAGGCTTATAATAAAACTTGATGACCAGTGGACCACACGCTCGCGGATTTCAACATCACAGTACTAGACGGGTACAAACCGCTGTCGTCCAAGTACAACCAGACTAGACATGTGCGCCGTCGTTAAAATCATCGGCGGCGGGCGCCGGCCTGAAATCGGCGGCGGCGGCGTGATTTCGGCGTGAACTCGGCGCGTAGGTATGAGTGCGCGCTACAAGCTAAGCAGAGCTTGTGTTATGGATACTAGATAACTGATATACATAATAATATACGAAATTACGAATACATTAGGGGGTGGATGTCGAAACTTCGAAGTTTCGTAAATTCGAAGTTCATAGCCTTTATTGGCCATTTTTCAAGTTCGAATGCGGTGGCCACGAATTCGAATTTTTTAGTTTCTATTATTTACCCACGCAAATAAGGCACCTTACGCAGTCGCGTAACGCACACGTACTATGAAAGAGTAAGTGCGAGCTTTTATTTCGGACTCTTGTGTAGACAAATACAATATCATTGGAAAATTCAATAGTTTTGCCTAGGTATACGCAAAATATCAAATGTAGCCCTACAAGCGATCTTGTCTTCTGTCTACATCACTAGTTCTTTAGTAAAAAAAGTTCTAAGGACATCTCGTTTGGTCCCACCTGGAATGTCAGTAAATTTTTTATTTTAAACGAGGCTCGAACGGCTTGGCACAGTGCTTGCCCCGATGCTGCTCCCCCAAAGGCAATGGGACGAGCCCTGTGTCAGTTGACACGGAATTGTTTGTTACAAAAGTGCTCCAGCTCTGCGGATCGTTCCCGCCTCGTGGCCGTTTCTAAATAGGAGTCAGGACATTGGTTGCAAGCATTTCCTTCATAATTATAACACTGGTACTTTATTGGATCCCGTAACTTTCCGTATCGCAACATGTCATCGGTTGGGTGCAAGGTGTTGCGCGCCTCATCAATGCCAATGCCAGTGCGAAACTGCTGTCGAACAGCTTGATCATCACGGATTATCGTGTACTAGGCCCGCCAGTCGGATATCTCGCCATGCCAACCGGCGACATCATCCGGCGGGCCTTTTTCATTGCTAACGTACCAGCTATTCTCAAACCGAATGGTCTGTTGCGTGACGATGGTAAGAGGCCCGACGGTATGACACTAATCCCATAGGAGTTGGGGAGGCCTATTGTGTGGGACGCTACATGCGTCGACACACTTGCGCCTTCCCATGTTCCGAGGACATACGTGAAGTCAGGTGCGGGGGAAGATTTCAGGTGCAAAATGTGCAGGTCTCGACAGAGCCTACACATTTGCTCCCCTTGGAGTCGAGACCACTGGTTCTTCGGGTTTCTTAAAAATTATCTGAGCGTTGAGTCGAAGCGACGCGTGACCCGAGAGCTGGTGAGTATATGGCGCAGCGCATCAGCATAGCCATACAGCGGCGCAATGCAGCCAGCGTCTTGGGGACGCTTCCGACTGGTATTGATATGGATCAGTTGAGCAACCTATAGGCGAAGCACGGATATTATTCTCTAGGGTAGAATAGACATTATCGACATCGCATCGTCGTACATTATAGAAGTAAAAAGAATGACTTTCATACCATTTATGCAATCGATGACAAAGTGACGTAATTTTTATCTATTCTACCCTAGACAACAATCCCCGTGCTCGCCCTGCTGTAGATTGTTTGCAACAGTCTGTAGTTATCTCAATTGCTTCTATTGTAATTATCACAGATCATAATCAACGAAAATTATAGAAGTAGGTTAACCAGTTCTCTGCCAGGCTTCAGCGATTCGACCCGGAAAGGCGCTTCGTCGCTGCTATACGTGCAGTGCAAGCGCGTCGGTGACAAAGTGGAACGTAATCAAAGTATTTTCGTATGTTTTGAATAAGTAAATCACTTTTCCGATTCTAACTCTATCTGTAAAGGGACTCGCAGATCTCGAGAATAAAAGTTATATTTTCTATCTGAACTTCGAACTTTCGAAATTGATTTCCAAATTTCGAAAGCCAGTTTCGAAATTGAAAAATATATATAAAGCCTGATGTTTCGTACCCCTAACAGTGTTTGTGCTTTTGTGGTAACTTTGTAAGTTTTTGAAATTAATTAAATGCAATTAATACCTACTATAAATTTAGTCTGAATCTTTCTAGTGGAATTGTCTTGGTATTTGTTAAAGTTTATATTCGTACGGTGTCATCTTTATTTATAATCGGCACCTATATCAGTCTGAATCAGCGGCGACTTCTGATACCGATACCGTTCGGTTTGGGGTGGTTTTTGACATCGCGGCACCTTTTGACATCGTGGCGCGGCGCGGTTCTTCTTTGACTACAACTTGGTTATAGGTAGCAGGTGTCGCACAATGTAATAATTAATAAAATTACGGAGTTTTCAAAGCGTCTAAAAGAATACCGATACAAACTCGATTCAAACACCAGTACCGGGCTAGACGGATTAAGTACGAAGGCAGTTAAATGCATTAAAAATATAATCGCACCTTACTTATCAAACTGTATAAATAAATGCCTAACGGAAGGTACTTTCCCCGACTCGCTTAAGATTGCCAAGGTCAGCCCAATCTACAAATCAGGGATTAAGACTGACCCAGGAAATTATAGGCCAGTCTCAGTTTTGCCGGTAATGTCGAAAATCTTTGAGCGCATTCTGTATAATCGCTTAAATGACTACCTTGTTGAAAAAGACTTCTTTATCAGTGAACAATATGGTTTCCGTCCAAAGTCAAATACCCTATCCGCCACAATAGACTTAATCACTAAAATAAAAACTAACATAGATCAAAAGAATATTGCAGTAGGTATATTTATTGACTTAAAAAAAGCATTTGACACAGTCTGTCACAAAAAACTGTTACTGAAATTAAATAACATAGGAGTTACAGGAATTGCGCTCAAAATGTTTGAATCATACCTGGGAAATAGGCGGCAAGTTGTTAAGATCAATAACTACGAAAGTAGGTCACAAAATGTGACTTACGGGATTCCCCAAGGCACAATTGTCGGGGCATTAATTTTTTTAATTTACTTAAATAATATCAATAAAATAGGTCTATCTGGACACTTAACCCTCTATGCCGACGATACGTGTCTATTTTATTTTGATAAATCTATTGAAAACATAATGACTCACGCTCAGAGGGACCTTAATATACTAAACGAATGGCTAAAATTTAATCTCTTGACAATCAATACAAAAAAAAACATCGTACATGATATTTGCTGCAATAAATAAACCTATCCCCAATTTTCCTCCTCTTATCTTAGACAATGATATCATTAAACGGAGTGATAAAGAAAAATACCTCGGCTTATGGTTAGATGACAAACTAACGTGGAAATCTCACATCAATCACGTCAAGTCAAAGTTAACGGCTTTATTAATATCATTACGCCAAATAGCACACTGTATTCCAGCCAAAGCACGCTCAATTATTTATAATTCCTTAGTTAAATCGCACTTAAATTATCTTATCGAAATTTGGGGATCAGCCGCTAATACAAACTTAAATCCTCTCCAAAGGGCACAAAACAAAATTATAAAAACACTGTATCATTATAAATACCTAACACCAACGAAAGAACTATATAATAAAACCAAATTATTAAACCTTAAACAAATGTATACATACTGTACTTGCATCTTGATAAGAAACATTAATTCTAACTCAATAAAATCAAACCTACAACTACGCAAAAAGAATAATCAATACACATTTAGAAACAAATATAAACTAGAATTAGCTAAAGCACGTACTGATTACGGCAGGAAAACGATTGTATACGAGGGAGTGCAGTTATTTAATAGCTTGCCTAACGAGCTCAAGGAATGTGCTAGCATAAGCATGTTTAAAACAAAATTAAAAAAATACATTTATAGCCTAACCTAAACATAAGATAATATAGCGTACTAATATGAGTTTAAACATAATTCTTAAGAACTTTGTATCTCATTATAAGTGAACATTTTTGTTTTATGAGAATAAACTTCTTTAAACCGAATACGTTCCACGCCGAATTCACGCCGATTGGCTGATCGACGGCGGCGGCGTGGAAAATTTGCCGGCGGCGGCGGCGGGTCGGCGCGGCGCACATGTCTAAACCAGACTATGTGCAGGTATGTTGGACTCTATATTGTTAGTGTTAAGGCTTATAATAAAACTTGATGACCAGTGGACCACACGCTCGCTGATTTCAACATCACAGTACTGGACGGGTACAAACCGCTGTCATCCAAGTACAACCAGACTATGTGCAGGTATAGTGCAGGTCTGGGTGTTTTCTATGTATAATAAAAATATCTATCTATGTAATGTATTATATTAAGTATATCAGTTATCTAGCACCCATAACACAAGCTCTGCTTAGCTTGGGGCTAGATAATGCTGTTTGAATTGTCCAGCATTATTTATTTTTATTTTTTATTTATTTTTTTTATATTGGACTCTATATTGTTAGTGTTAAAGCGTATAATTAAACTTGATGACCAGTGGACCACACGCTCGCTGATTTCAACATCACAGTACTGGACGGGTACAAACCGCTGTCGTCCAAGTACAACCAGACTATGTGCAGGTATGTTGGACTCTATATTGTTAGTTTTAAGGCTTATAATAAAACTTGATGACCAGTGGACCCCACCTCGCGGATTTCAACATCACAGTACTGGACGGGTACAAACCGCTGTCGTCCAAGTACAACCAGACTATGTGCAGGTATGTTGGACTCTATATTGTTAGTGTTAAGGCTTCTAATAAAACTTGATGACCAGTGGACCACACGCTCGCTGATTTCAACTCACAGTACTGGACGGGTACAAACCGCTGTCGTCCAAGTACAACCAGACTATGTGCAGGTATGTTGGACTCTATATTGTTAGTGTTAAGGCTTCTAATAAAACTTGATGACCAGTGACCACACGCTCGCTGATTTCAACTCACAGTACTGGATGGAAGATATATAGCAAGTGTTAAATGTCGGATTTGAACTATAGTATTCCTACTGCTCGAAATCTAAATTCAAAACTCAAAGTGCTTCATTTCCTTCAGACTTTCGACGTTGACCTTTAGATCTCTTTTACACGTTAGTAATTTCAAATAACATAAGTAAAACTAGGAAATAAAGTGGTTACTCTCATTTTGTTCTAGCACCTATCATTGCATTTGAAACTCTATTCTATCAAAGTTATGGTTCAAATTAGTGCATATTGTTCCAGCTACCCCGGCTACTGGTACTACAAGGACGGCGATAACTACGAGCATTCGAACTGGTACTGGCACATCATCGGAGCTAGGCTTGCCTTCGTGGTGGTGTTCGAGGTATGTTTGTTCAGTCAAAATCTTCACAAGTAGCATTAATCGACAAATTATCATTAGAAAGGATAAAGAAAAGAAAGGATAGAAAAGGATGCCTTTGTAAAAAGGCTTACTACAATGTATCAGATTATCTAGACTTCTAGAGGATAAACAGCTTGGGATGAGTTTTGCTCCAGCTCGAAAACTAGCACCCGAACGACGAAGAAGCGAACAAGAAATGTTAAGGTAAAGGTTTCTTGTTCGCTTCAAAAAGATTGAAGTGAAAAAAAATCAAAGTGACCACTTTATTTCCTAGTTTTACTTGTGTAATTTGAATTTTTGTGGCGTATCCAAGTCCTGTAAGGTCTAAAGGAAATAAAGCACTTTGATATTTGCTAAAGAAACTTAAATAATTTTGCATCTATCATTGATATATCGAAGTTGACTTTGGTTACAAATACCTCAAGACTTAATTTAATAACGTGCTTTGTGTTTTCAAAACGTTGCAAAGTAGATAGATCATATTTCAAACTCGTTTAGTGAGCCACTCGAAGGCATACCTATATATCTTCTAGTTTCCAGTTTTGGGTGAAAGAGGAAAGTCTAGAAGATGGTGGCGCTAGTGTTCGATGTAAATTGTGGTTTCATACACTATTCTTAGCGATTTATTACAGGCAACCTTTGTTGGGAATACAAAAGTTACCTGATTGAGATCGCAATGAGCGATCTCTTCCAGGCACCCTTGGGATGACATGTTCAATGTTTTAGAACGTGGTGGCGTTAGTGATGATAATAGTCCGCTGGGCGATCCCGGACATGTCAGCGGAACTGCGCGACCGCATCCGGCGAGAGGCGTATGTCATCAACACGTTCATCCTGCAAGAGACGCGCGCGAGGTCACGCGCCACCCCCACGCCGCAGCCCACAGGTCAAGGTCAAGGTCAAGGTCACAGGCATCCGTGGGGTCACGGCGACCTCGCCGCCTCCACGCCCGTTTAGTTTGTGGTTACGGTACGCAGCACGATGCTTTCTATTTTACTTTCTTTTCGGTTTGTATTAACAGCGTTTTTTGTTCACTGGTTTTTAAGATTTTACGATCACTTTTTGACACCTTTATGTCAGATAGTATAGTATTAAATATCCAGCACTTTTGTATATGCTACTAGCTTCTTCCCGCGGCTTTGCACTCACTTTTCCCCGGGACACCATCTATCTCCAAATTTCAAAAAGATCCGTTCAGCCGTTTTGGTGTAAAAGCGTAACAGACAGAGTTACTTTCAAATTTATGCTATGGATTTTTCGACATACTTAGTTTTAAACAAGTGGTGTTGAGTTTAATACGAAAAATCAAGATATTCACATAGTCATTTTACTGGTAAAATTATATTTATGTCAATAAATTATTATTTTTTTCTAAATCGGACTCTGTAAAAAGTTATGCGTGTGCGTCATACATAAAGAAAATATACGCGTCGACTTGAAAACCTCTACCGTTTTTTGGTCGGTAAAAATTGAGGGAGATTATTTAATTTGTTAGTATGTAACTAACAAATTAAATAATTATAAATAGTCAATGTACCCAATCTGGAAAAATAAATTCAATTCAATGTATTTATAAAGACGATATCAACTTTCAGTCTTCTTCTCAGGAATTCTCAGGATTGATATATTACAAAAGTGCTGAAATACCTAAAAGTGACCTTACCAATTGTATATTTATTCAAGCTGTAACCAGTGAACTTAAAACGAGTATATAAGACTGTGTTTTGTGTGTGTCCATACTGTGATAGTTCAGTTTTAGAATGAGAACTAACATGTTCATCTAAAGGTTTTAGAAATTGTAAAGTTTATAAGACTTTTGTACATTTGCTACAGTTTTGAAATACTAAAGATAATAATGTAGTTAGTGCTTTATATTGGTGGTATTGGATTCCTGTATAACTACATAAAATACCTGGTTTAAATACCTCAATTTAACAGCCTATATTGGTCCACTGCTGGACGCAGGCCTCCCCCTGATAAGCCTTGTTGGGCTCCGTTTCAGTAGTTTTACTAAGAAGTACAACTGGTAGTACATATGACACACCTTTGTATCTCTAGTATAAATTTGTACTACCAGCTGTACTTCTTAGTAGTAGAGTGACAAGAGGCATAAGTTCAATCACAATATTTTTATTAATAAAACAGGGTTAAAATAAAAATAAAAACTAATCCTACCATGAATTTTTAAACATGCATGAAGTCCCAGATATCAGGTACCAGGATAGCAGAAATTCACGTAAAAAGGTAGCGTGTATAAGTCCAAGTACCAGGAATGTATAAACCACGAAGAGGATTTCACGCCCCGTGATAACCTGTGAATACCTCTCCATCGTTTCTGCTATATAGGTACCAGGTACCTGATATTGACTTAATGCCTGTTTTAAAATTCATGGTAGGAATAGTTTTTTTTATTTAACCCTGTATTATTAGTATATCGCATTCATTGCCCAGCCTCACGGGGGAGTAAATAGGCATGTGCGTTTTGGGCCATGATAGTGTTAATAAAAATATTGTAATTGAACTTATTCTAAATTTCAGTGCTAGTAGTTCTACTGTTTTTTAAGAATGTTCAGTTGTACTACCAATGTCGTATAAGGTCACTAGTACTACTGGTAGTACTAGACATACAAAGGTGTACCATTTGTACTACTACTTGTACTTCTTAGTAGTACTACTGACACGGAGGCCCGTAATGGCTTTTGTTTCATGTTTAAGTAACTATTCGGGAAGATTTCGAACCGCTTTTAAAATGCTTGCCCACGATTCCAAAATGTGTATGACACACAAATAATGCAGTCTTTGATTTTTGCGAGAACTTTGAAGACAACGTAGGTTTTAATAGTATTGAGAAATTTGAGATTGCAGCAGCTGGTATGACTTTCAACTGTTTGTTGGATTGATAATAATATACATATATCAAAATGCAATAATCTATGTGTAAGTCAATAGTTTTCAAACTTTTTCTTAGCCATGCTACGTGAGCTTTAACAAATAGCCTTAGTAATTCTAAGGTGCGAGATGTAAAAATACCATTGAAATATTTTATTCAATATGATTGTGTTAATATACAAATAATCTTAAATTTAGTTTTAGGTTAGCACAATCTACTCCGTGCGTACAAAAATATTACATGTTATTATTTATCCCTTAGCCCCTTATTGATATTAGTTTGTTAACCTTATAAAACAGTTGCTAAGCAGTGCTAAAACAGTTGCTAAGCAGTGCTAATACAGTTGCTAAGCAGTGTTACTTCTCACTCAGACTTCTTTTATTGACATAAGTGAGAGTGAGAAAAAACACTGCTAAGCAACAGTTTTAGTTAACAGCTCGTTTAATAATAATATTTAAAAATAATTATTTTATTAGCTTGCTTTTGGGAATCGGTGTCTAACTCCCAGAAACTAATTCCAAAAAGCAAGCTATCTTCCCTCGGGGAACTTATAGATGAATAAAAGTTCTCGCAAAAATGTAGATTTCCTTACTAAGCTAAGCTTCTATTGACCTGATAATTGTAAGAAGCAGGATAGCTGGCGCCACCGGCGGCCATGTGAGTTTTTGCTCTTTTTACGATAACAGCATGGATTTGTAACACGTTTGTTAACATATTTTATTTGGTTGAGTTTGACACAGTAACACTGACATGCGGAGAATGCCGTTTAATTATTTTGCAGTTTCAATTTATTCATTAATCATTCAATATATTGTTTCTTTTAAAATTTGGCTTAAGATTCACACTAACACCAACCAGTATTTTTTTAATAGATACATTAACTACTGTGTGGCAGCCAAGCTAACATTTTATTTGTAACAATTAGCTTGCATTACATAATTTGAAACAGGCTTTTATAACTTAACAAGGTACTTAGGCATACGAGCTTATTAATTGTAGGCAAAGTTATCCACCATTTTCATGTTATTTAACATATCACTGCCAAATTATAACACAATATTCCTTATAACATTTAAATTATACAAATACCTAGTGTTTTTTTCACTTTAAGTGAATTTTATATTTACAAATTAAATACTTAATGCCGAAATAAGATTTAAAGAAAAAAATTGAAATACAAGCCTATTTAAAGTCTAAAAGAGTTTAAAAGTCTTATAGTCAACACACTAATCTACTTTCCTGGCAATAGCCAAATCAGTCCAAAATACATTCCATAACTTTCCTTCAAAATCTTCCTAAAACAAAAACACCACCTTTTAGATATTGACCAATATTTTCAAACCACAGGTGACGACACAGAACCGAATTGGAACCATATAGCCTCACTGTCAGGGTCTGATTTCGACCTAGCGGCTCACGGAGATCACCAGGATATCGCTGATATGGCCAAACATGTGGTCGTGGATCTACCCGACAAGGAAGGCGAAGGACCTACTCATGTATAACGAATAAAGAAACAGTTTAACGGTTTACGAACAAAATTGACTTTTGTTGGTGAAATTGGCCAATTTCACCAACAAAAGTTACATGTAGAAAAATTATTTTCAATGCTTATAGCAGAAGTAGAAATACTATGGCCCTGGTTATAAAAGCCATGGATATTGGCGCTAGTAGAATTCAAATAATTCTTGCTTTAAGTACAGAAAATATGCCCTCCATTGTTAAATGGTTAAATCGTGTAGGTAACTATATTTTAAACCAAGTGTTGTTTTGTGCAAGTTATAAAATTATACGTCTTCTGTTCCTTGGTCATGAAAAACATGCAATATCGTCTCGACTAGCGAAATCTAGTTAAATAACACGAGTTGCTGTAGTGTTCACAGATTCATTTTCACATTTCACATTAAAACATTTTCAAAAGTACTTAATGAGACGCATATCATAATCTAAAATGGTAAAATGGATAGTAAAATGTAAAAGGTAGCCAAGAAGAATGTATGGATACCTATCATATCTCGGAAATTCGTGGTATAACTTATTATTTTGCTTTATAAAGAATCTCACGTTGCTTATTTATAAAGATAAAAAGGGTTGTAAGGTAATATATTTTTTATTTAATTAAAATTTAAATTCATATACAATTTACAAATTTTCTATAGAAGTGACAATATTTTTTAAACTCTACATTTCTCTACTATCTTCTATTTATTTTGAAAATACCGATTCCTTGTAACCTTCTTTCCTTGTCTTATACCCTTTTGGTTTAATTTTGTTTTCTTTGTCCTGGTTTCCCTATTCTAATTCTTTTACTCGTTATGTTTATTCTCAAGTATTCAGTCTCGATTTAGAATCCCTTTAAATAATGATATTTTGTACAATTTACTTGTTATATCCTCCACTTTTTGAAACCTACTAATAGAATAAGCTAAGTATAAATCGCGATAATTGTATTGCCTGATGAGTGTTCAGTAGTGAAGTAGAATGAATCTATGTATTTATAAGTAATATACAAAAGACAATGGGGCTTATTTTATACTGAGTACCCCATTGTGGTCTTACCTCGCTTCGTATCCATGATGCTTTAAGGATCCGCACTGATGATAATTAAGTAAAGAGTTATTGTTTGATGATCAAATCGACAATAACTTTTTTGATGATAATCCATTAACACTTTCAGCGCCCAAGACGCGTGCGTCACGGGCACCAAATTATAAACAGAGTTTTATACAATTTTGCCAATTAAAAGTTGTGACTAACTCACTGCCTTATTGTCTGTATTATGTATTTGCATGTAGTTTATTAATAAAAAAAGTTTATGTAGTATAATAGCTTTTTTAAAGTTTTACAATTTATTACTTAGTGCGTGTTGCATAACGTCGTTATTGTATTGTTACCAAAATATATTTAAACTGTTATAAAGTCTTCTCAATGTCGTGTCGCTCGTGTTTGTTTTAACGTACCTATTTTCTGGTGCTTTTCAATCTTTTTATGTATAAAGAATAACGGAACAGTTTAACGGTTTATGAACTAAATTGACTTTTGTTGGTGAAATTGGCCTTAATGCTACTCGCATTAGGGTCAATTTCACCAACAAAAGTTACAAGCAGTGCGTCTGAATGTGAGAATTTTTTGGTGTGACCTGAAATTACATGGCTGTTAACAATTTGACTAGTCAAGTCTGTTACTATCTAAAACCAAACTTCTATCTGAGAGTCAAATTGTATTTATATTAATTTTAAGTGGAAGTGTTAGATACTTAATTTTAGTAATTTAGTGTGTTCTGATTCTGAGCCAAACGCACGAATAAATAAACCGTATATTATAATGTTGTTTAATATTTAGGATATTCAATCTATTTTATTTGGATAACCAAATTAGTTAAACAAACAACAGAGATTGAGAATGGTGTCGATTCAAATCTCAACGAAAACTAAACTAATTTCACAACATTTTAAATGTTGTCGTCCCTTTCATTCTAAATAACAAAGATGGCATCATTTTTAGTGCTCTCGAAACTAATAAGAAAATAAAAAAGCGAAATTAATTAGTTTCGTTTCCTTTTGACACATCTGAATTGACACCAATCGTTATTTATTTACTTGTGTTGGCTGTGGTGATTACTTGTTTAAGGCTTTTTATCCAAAACTAACGTAAAAGTTGTACTTTTTGATGTTGTATGTATCTTCTTTTATTGCAAAATCTCTTAATTGTAGGTATGAGTGTAACAATGTTTTTTTTATAAATCTTTAAAAGATGTTTTGTCAGTTTTCGATATTTTAACCAAAATTATTTCGGTCTAAGACCAGATCAAACTTATATTTTAGAATTTTGTTCCTTATTCGTAATGCTACGCGAAGATCGTGGACTCTTTCCGCATTTCATAAACAAGGAATGTGTGTTACTCAACTGCCTGTAAGCATAATGATCAGCTATAGCCATAGATCTTATAGGTATTTTTAAAAGCTCGATTGTCTTTTGTTTTTTAACCCCCGACGCAAAAGAGGGGTGTTATAAGTTTAACGTGTCTGTCTGTGTATCTGTCTGTGCTATCGTAGCGTAAACGGATGAACCGATTTTCGTTTAGTTTTTTTCGTGTGATAGATAATTTTATCCCGAGTGTTCTTAGGCATGTTTCATTAAAATCTGTTTGGTTTAAACTTTTAATTTAGTTTTATTATTTATTCATACAATTATCCACGATATCATGAATCCAAACCTCCAGTATACCAAAAACAAAAGGGGATCGCGTCAGCTTTTAAAAATTCACCTATAGGTATATCGATTTATTTCTGAAGAAATCCGGCGAACCGTACAAGAAATTGTCTCTTTGTGTAGTTTGCCAATGGGATAACTATTGTTTTGTATTTATCCTTCGATGTTTGCTCGTAAGTTACTGTTGTAGACGCCTGTTTGTTACGTGAAACGCTTATTTATAATATTTATATGAATATAAGGAAACTTACTAAACTGAATCTGAAGTTTTGTTATAAATTCCTTCCCTAACAAAAATGAGGAAAACGATATCCAAAATGGAAAACCTAGAGAACCAAATATTCGTATCAAGCATCTTTACGTAATTTTACCTGTGACTAATACCTACATAAGTCCCGTGCCTCGGAAAGCACGTTAAGCTGTTGGTCCTGCGCCTAACCTCTCCCCGCTCGTGTCGGTCCGCCGTTCCGGATTATGAGAATGAGGAAATAGAGAGTCCACCTGTGATTCGCCCACAGTTGTGCACTGTAATATGTCCTGCGCATTCGGTTGGTCTTCCTTGAGACAGCCCGCCGTGGCCGAAATTCGGCTAGGAGGGCCAAGGTACCTTGTTAGTAGGTACACTACATCCGTTGCTGAGCAACCCCCCCCCTACCATCTAAACAAAGGGGTATTACCATAAAACTAAAGTAATTTACAACGGGATATTTACCATGATTTGATTTTTGAGTTTTCCAATATTTCGTCACATTTTCATGCGCCATGATCACGGAATAACTGAGGGCACTGCGAGTGAGTTGTTATTGGCAGATATATCGTAATACCATTGTAAATCTTTAGTGTTAATAACCATGATGGATTTAAAAAAAAATATGGGGTTTACCATAGTCACCACGCTTAGCAGGTGGATTGGCGAACGCAGTACCTACAAGTGTTTGTACATTATGTAGGTACCTATTTATTTGGTCGAGGATCTCGAGAAGCGCAAATATGCAGGTCTCGACAGAGCCTACACATTGGCTCCCCTTGGAGTCGAGACCCTAGGTCCGTGGGGTACCGAGGCTCTTTGGGTTTAAAAAAAAATATCTGAGCGTTTTTTTGTACCTGGAGCAGCGCATCAGCATTGCCATACAGCGGGGCAATGCAGCCAGCGTCATGGGGACGCGATGACTGGTAGGTATTGATATTGATATACTCCGACTGTTATTCATATGGATCACCCGTAGAGAGTTTGCAACAGTCTGCAGTTAACTCAATTGTTTTAATTGTAAATACTAGTTCTAATTTATTTCTATTACTTGATTGTAATTTTATTTATTTATTTGTCGGCGGCTTCGCACGCGTTTTTTCTATGGAAAAGTTAAAAGGTGATTTATGTCCCATGGGAACTGATTTATGGGATAATAAGTAGCTTTTGTTTGATTCTAGGATTAGAATTACTTGTATGCAAATTCAGCCCGATCCGTTCAGTAGTTTTGGCGTGCAGAGGTAACAAACATCCATCCATCCATCCAAACTTTCGCATTTAAATATTAGTGTGATTAGTGTGATACCTAGGGGATTAATAACAGGTTGGTAGATACCTACTGGCGAATACCTACTGAAATAAAATACTCGGCATATCACAAAGCATCATTCATGTACGAATAAAGTAATTTAGAAGTAAGGCCTATAATCATCTCAGACAATAATGTACCGAGAAGTAGCTTCCACTCCATCATGTGGAAAATAAAAGGAAAATTATCTGGAACATTCCGCCCGCCCATTCAATTACTTACGCGGGCCCCGAGACAAGCGGCGAGTGAAAGCGAGACCTGTAAGTAACTTAGCTAAATTCAGAAATCAAATTCAAACACACAAAACTTTCAAAGGACGTTTACAAATCTCAAATTTATAAATAAATAAATAAATAATGCTGGACAATTCACACAGCATTATCTAGCCCCAAGCTAAGCAGAGCTTGTGTTATGGGTACTAGATAACTGATATACTTAATACAATACACTACATAGATACATATTTTTTTATTATACATAGAAAACACCCAGACCAACGGAACAAATTAAACAAATACATAATGATAAAAAAAAACACTACAGGTATATTATACCTAAATGCGAAAGTTTGGATGTTTGGACGGATGTTTTTCTTACCTCTTCACGCTAAAACTACTGAACGGATCGGGCGGAAATTTTGCATAGGTACAGGTAATACTAATCCTGGAATCAAAACATACTTTTTATTCAATAAATCAATTCCCATGGGATAGAAATAAATGGAAACGTGTCGGGAGAAACTTCGTGACACAGACGTTTCCATAGAAACAACGCGCGCAAAGGCGCGAGCAGACACTTGTAATAAATAATGCTGTACCTAAAATCGACACAGCATCATCTAGCCCCAAGCTAGGCACAACTTGTGTTATTTATGGGTACTAGATAACTGATATACTTAATACAATACATTACACACATAGATATTTTTTATTATACATAGAAAATACCCAGAAGATCCGGAAAAAATATTTGCAAATGTTGTCAGTTAAATCTATTTTGTAACATTTTAATTAAGTATTATTTTAGTAAAATTATTGTTGTAAAATTATTCAAAACACTGTTTCGCAATTTTGTACGGAAGCAGTGTTTTGACTCGCTCGCCACTCGTTTTGCCACAACCGATCAGGGACCGGCACGTCTACTGCCGACAGTCACCGACCGTTGCCGATCTTGGCCGGGGAATGGGAGTGGCTGAGCGAGGCGAGGAGCTCAGTCGAGTCTCGACACTCTAAGTGTGAAGACAACTTAACCAAGTGTTGTGAAACTGTATATACACCGTGCTGATTATAGAACTGTGAGTATTACCTTGTTATTATTTTAGCTCTAAAAACCTTTTGCCACTAAAAACTGACGTAATTTTGAGGTGAAAACCGTTAGCAAATATAAATTGCTAACATTTCAGAAGTGGTGATTCGAACAAAATATTACGAATGTCATATTTTTTTTAAATTCTATTTTTCACCTAACCGTCATTTCTATCATTCGATCATTAGTTAACGAATACAAGGTGTATTCATTACGAGTACAAGAATAATCGATTACCGAACAGAGGAACGATTTAAAACTTAATAAATACGCCAAAATTTATAATGGCAAATAAAGGGTCGATGATATTATTTTATAAACCAGTTGCTTGCTTTAAAATAAATTGCAATTATGTTTACATAATGATGAAATTGGCAGAATCAAAGCTTTTGCTAGTAGAAAAATAGACAGTTCAAAAATTATTGTATTATATTCTACATTGTTGGAAAATTTAAAAACTTGTACTGTTAAATGAGGTTAACGGATTATTTTAGCCTGCGGTGTTCACTAACGAGTTAAAATAAAGTGTACAATGAAAGTTATACATGCCAATAGCTATTGGTAGCATTTTTAAGGGGCTTATTGGATAATTGAACCATGATGATGATGATGATGATGATGATGATGATGATGATGATGATGATGATGATGATGATGATGATGATGATGATGATGATGATGATGATGATGATGATGATGATGATGCCCTTTATCCCTACGGTATCCACTAATGAATACATATTTTGTGTACGTATAATAAAAGTTACGTATACATGCCTGTAGCAATAATAATTACTGTTACTACCATTAGATATTACAAACTATTGCTAGCCTACCGTCACTACACCAGTATTCCCCAAGACTGGATAGTAGCATAATTTAAGAAAAGCGGATTAACATTATTCTCCTCAATCTGAAATACAGAGGTCAAACAATAAGAACAAAGATACTCGTTGACGTTTTTGTTCCAGTGCTTCTTCCATCACGTAGCACAACGAGGCGAGCCAGGCAACGCGCGAACTCTCGTGCTCGTAGCCGTGCCAATCTGGCCGCCAGCCAGCAAGCCAGTCCAGGTGCCAGTCAGCGCACCAGTGCGGGCGCCAGTCAGCGCGCCAGTGCGGGCGCCAGTCAGCGCGCCAGTGCAGGCGCCAGTCAGCGCGCCAGTGCAGGCGCCAGTCAGCGCGCCAGTCAGCGCGCCAGTCCAGGTGCCAGTCAGCGCACCAGTGCGGGCGCCAGTCAGCGCGCCAGTGCAGGCGCCAGTCAGCGCGCCAGTCAGCGCACCAGTGCGGGCGCCAGTCAGCGCGCCAGTGCAGGCGCCAGTCAGCGCGCCAGTCAGCGCGCCAGTGCAGGCGCCAGTCAGCGCGCCAGTGCAGGCGCCAGTCAGCGCGCCAGTGCAGGCGCCAGTCAGCGCGCCAGTGCAGGCGCCAGTGCAGGCGCCAGCCAGCGCGCCAGTGCAGGCGCCAGCCAGCGCGCCAGTGCAGGCGCCAGTCAGCGCGCCAGTGCAGGCGCCAGTCAGCGCGCCAGTGCAGGCGCCAGTCAGCGCGCCAGTCAGCGCACCAGTCAGCGCGCCAGTGCAGGCGCCAGTCAGCGCGCCAGTGCAGGCGCCAGTCAGCGCGCCAGTGCAGGCGCCAGTCAGCGCGCCAGTGCAGGCGCCAGTCAGCGCGCCAGTGCAGGCGCCAGTCAGCGCGCCAGTGCAGGCGCCAGTCAGCGCGTTAGTGCAGGCGCCAGCCAGCGCGCCAGTCAGCGTGCCAGCCAGCGCGTTATCTCACTTGCTCGCAGCCGGTCCAGACTACGCGCAAGCCAGCGAGTCAGCCCAGGCAGCACTCGAGGCAGCAGACCAGGCAGCAGACCAGACGCCAGCCACCGCGCCAGCCAACGCGCCAGTCCAGGCAGCAGTCCAGGCAGCAGACCAGGCAGCAGACCAGACGCCAGCCACCGCGCCAGCCAACGCGCCAGTCCGGGCAGCAGACCAGGCAGCAGACCAGACGCCAGCCACCGCGCCAGTCCAGGCAGCAGACCAGGCAGCAGTCCAGGCAGCAGACCAGGCAGCAGACCAGACGCCAGCCACCGCGCCAGCCAACGCGCCAGTCCAGGCAGCAGACCAGGCAGCAGACCAGGCAGCAGTCCAGGCAGCAGACCAGGCAGCAGACCAGGCAGCAGTCCAGGCAGCAGACCAGGCAGCAGACCAGACACCAGTCAGCGCACTAGCCGGCATGTCGGTCCGGGTGCACGTCAGCTCACCAGCCGGCACGACGACAATCCGGGAGCACGTTGCACACAAGCCGGCATGATAGTCCGGGAGCACGTTGCACACTAGCCGGCATCTCAGACCGGGTGCACGTTAGCTCACTAGCCGGCATCTCAGTCCGGGTGCACGTCAGCTCACCAGCCGGTACGTCAGTCCGGGAGCACGTTGCACTCTAGCCGGCATGTCCGGGCGCACGTCAGCGCGCCATGGTGCTGCCCAGTCCCGCTGCCACGCACTCGCAGTCCGCGGTTTCGTGCTGCAGCTCCCAGGGGGAGAGTTCTCTGTGCCGGCATCTATTGCCAGCACCACTGGCGAGTCCACGACGAACGTCTCGTCGTCACCAGGTGCCACTGAACGCCTCATCGGAGCATTGAGCACGTTGAGCAAGGTGAGATCCAACCATTATTATTTCGAATTTCGATTCAAGTTTCCATGATATCGATTCTTAGTGCGAGAGCGCGTAATTTAAATTGTTGGGAAGACAGTGAGTGATTATCCTCGATAGCGAGCTGCTTGAAGGGAGATGCTCGCAGTTGGCCCAAGGATTACCAATGACCGCAAGTGGTCTTATTTGAAAGCCCAATTTAATTCCTTGTGCTCGCGAAGAATCGATGTCGCAAATATTTTGTTTGAGGTTTTGTGTTCAATTAAGTTATTCCACGTATGCCGGGCAAGTATGCCTAGTGTTCTCTTTTGCGGCCTATTGTTGTGAAAGAGTTAAGCGATGACCTTACCGTTGTTTTTGTGATACGCCGAAT
This sequence comes from Eupithecia subumbrata, assembly GCA_949316285.1. NCBI lineage: Eukaryota > Metazoa > Arthropoda > Insecta > Lepidoptera > Geometridae > Eupithecia > Eupithecia subumbrata. Next base: position 15,655,337 of record OX438650.1, on the reverse strand, counting down.
AACTGACGCACAGGTACATGCTGCTGTCACGAATACCCGATTGTTGCCCAAATCTCTTGTCTTACTTATCTCCTTACGATTTATACCTACGTACCAAGCCTAAGGTAACATCCGAATCATCTGCTTCCACGAAGCCAGTCCAGGGTAAGCCCGATAGGAAACCACCCCTAAACAAGAGATCGGACCCAAAATGCTACTCTTGTGGTGGCATTGGTCATTCGATGTGTTTGTGTCCTAGGAAACCAACTCGGCAGGTATTGGCAGTAGTTTAACTAGTAAAGATGCGGGTAGCGAGAAAAAGTGATCATTCTCTTTGTTGTTGACGCGAGTGACTGTTTGCGTAACAAACATTATAAACAGTTGTGTCTTGTGTGTTAGTTACAGTGGTTTTAAACTATTTAGTGCGTTAGTGTACTAACTGGGTCTAAGTCTAGCTCCGTTTTGAATAGTGTAGAAAAAGATGTCCCTCTATCTTCACGCAGAAGGATAGCTGTTAGCCTGTTAGCTCTCTGACAGAGGTAAATTAGCTATTTGCCTTGCAGGCAGAATCTAAAACTGTATTTTTTCAGGCCATGAATGTAAATTTTTGTGCGTTGTAATGCGCTTCTACAGATAGTGACGTTACGACCGTGGTAATCTTCGCGGTGATCGAAGGCGGTAATACAAGGTGTACCTATACTGACGGACGTATTACTTTACAGCTGGTCACGCATCTCGCTTATTTCAGAACCTATCCTCAAAGTTTGGGCCTCAAACACTTCACGTGTTCTCAGCAGCCAGCTCACTACGGTGTGTGTGTTTTGTGTGCGTATGTGTATAAGGATACATTGTAAGTCCCTATGTCAATTTGGTGACCGAGTTTAGTAACATTTCCATCGAGATTTTACTGTGGAAACTATCGTGGTTTGACCTCGTTAAAGGATGAGACGTTGGTGTTCTTCCAACACAAATAAGGCTCGTTGTTGACCCACTTACATCCGTAATGAATCCCTCAATGTTGTTTTGTTTTACTTACCTTAAAATATATAACAGTGTCTGACAAAGGTCCGCGAGTCGGAGTCCCGATAAACCTTCGTGGCCACAGAAGTAAGGTATTTAGGTCGTGATTGGTCGCACTTTGTCATATGGTCAGGTCAGACCGAGTGAAAGTAAAATAAGTTCTGATCAATTCTCCTGTGCCCACGAATGTCAAACAGGTCTGGCAATTGTTTTGTTTTGCGGAATATTTTCGTAGGCACATTACATACCTGATTTCAAGTCGAAGATTGCCCTCGTATTCTTATTTCCGGACTCGTTTCCGCAACTAGGCCACAGGTGGGCTCTTTTTGCGTGTCGGATGGGGGGCTGCTAAACTAACCACCCGATGTCCTCCAGGAAGGCCAGCAGCTCGCTGACGCCGGTGCATGCCTCCCTAGGCGTCCTTGGTGTTCCAAGGTATTGTAGTCGTTGGGAAGCAACGCTATCGCACGCTACAAGCACATGCGCGGCCGTCTCCTCTGTGTTCATGCACCCTCTGCATAGGGGGGCTGTCCGTGATACCCAGGTTAAATAGGTGTTTGTTAAGCATGCAGTGTCCAGTGACAATGCCGACGATTTGCCGGAGTTTGTCACGCTTCAGATTGAGGAGTTTTCGGGAGAATCTCGGGTTAAGAGCCGGGAAGGCCTCCTTCGACTGTCTACAATCTGGAATACTTGCCCAGTAGTCTTGGTGTTGTTTAGTTGTATGTTGACGGATCCATGAGCGGACTTGACTGAAAGGTAGGGGGATTATTGGTTCGGGCCCTGCCTGAAGACTGCCCTTATATCCAGCCTAACGCACAGCAATGTGGAGTTACATTGGGCGCCTCCCAAATACATTTTATCCTAGGCTGAACTCGCACGAAGAGTGCGCGTAAGTATTTTATCATGTGCCTCACGAGTGAGCTAGTGCTCGTTATCTTTCGATCTTTAGCTGCCTACAGCTGCACACGGACGCCAGCTCCATCGGGTAAGGTGCAGGTTCTGATCCAGGTGCACGAGTGTAATAAAGCTAGTAGTAGCGTATTATTGTAAGACCATGCAGGACGTCGATATACGACGACGTATAACTCTTACGAGTTAAAAACTTTTGCCGTCTGTAGGTACGTAGGTATCGTACTTGTTCTGTATACCCTTCACGATCGCAACTGATTGCAACGGTTTGTGCTTGACTAAGCGCAAAAAGGATCTTCTGTTACGTATCGTGCGTTGGTAGTTGCTTTACTACAAGCATTTCGGTAAAGGTACTAGAGGTGTGGAACCTCTGAAACTTCTATGTTACATCCCTGATCCCGTCTAAGCTTACCGAGGATTTTTCATGATCAATAAGAGCATAAATATCTGTGCTGTAAAATCAATTCTTGTTTCTTGTTTCTGTGGTCTAGGGTACCTTTCTAAAAACCTTTCTAAAAAGAATCCATAATATGGAAGTGATATTGGAGATGTAGTTGTTGTTATGTACCACAAGTTGTATAGTACCACATTGTGTACCTTTCAGTAAATCCACTGATGGTTGAAGTTATTTTCTGCCAGTTAATTCACGTAGTTTTGCAAATGCAAAGTTTATGTGGCAAGTCTTCCTTTGATAGTAATTTCCGCTTACTAGGTTCATTGCCTCTTGTTAGCGAACATATTTTGGTATGTTCTGCTCATTGTAGATGCCTACTTAGCAGCAGGAACTGTCCGTTTAGTGTAATGAGAGAATAAGACCCTAAAAAACTTAAACGTTATTGTGTTACACTGTGTCCTTATTTGGGATCCTGTCCGCTTGTGGTGTGACCGTGGTCGCATATTTTAGAGCGCGAGTTTTCAAAGTTGTGTTGGTGGTCTGTGTAGCCAAATTCACTTTATTTCATCGTAGATACACAATGAATATTGGCAGGTCGAGTTCTACTGCAGGACTTTAGTGGACATGCTGTGAATTTAGGCAATAAAAGCAGGTAATACTTGGTCCAGAGTCTTTGTGGAGAATGCAGCCAGTCATAGACTGCATTATCGCCGACTCGAGGCAGCGACATCGGTAATGAGGTCACTTATTCGTGATGCACTATTTATTGTGTCGATTTGACAGTATATCTATATGTTTAGATCCTAAAATGTTTAGTACTGACAATAATATTTTAACTCGATGCCAAAACGAGAATTTTATATTTTTGTGTTGTGAGTTAGCCAGTATAGCTATAGATGTGTCGTTATCGAGGTTAACGCATTAGTCGACTGATTGAACAACATAGACAAAAGTCAGATGAGTTTGTTTGAACAGAAATAGAAAGACAGTCAAAATGTTCACACATAACAAAATGGTTTTTGTAACAAATTTCTAAAGTTACAGGCAAGCAACGATGCGATGCTGCTTGGTGATGAGCTGGATGCGAGGGTGCATCAAATAAAAACAACTATTCTGCCTCATGGCAGATGCGAACTGCAGTTGGTTAGTGGTTTGTATGGTAAGACGACCAGCGTCGCCGCCATGCACGCCATGGTGGCTTGGCGAAGAGAATGGACCTCCAAACCACTGCACCACGAGGCATACCCGAGCTCTACCAGAGTCTACTTGCCGAGCCTCGAGAGCTTCACCTTCGTCAAGAAGCGTGAAGTATGCCAGTATTATGATGTGGTTGAAGGCAACCACTGTCAGTAGAAGCCGAATCAGCGGGAAACATTATAATCAGATGGGAACATTATTTTTAAATTTATAACGGTCGCAATTCTATAAAAGCAGCGCACTCGCTGTCTCTCGTCCACTTTTGCTCGAGCTGTCGTAAGGTCAACACCTTGGTAAAATACACTATTACTATGTCCAAATTTCCATTGATTTGTATTAATTGATTATAACCATTTTTTGTGAAATAATTTTGAGGTTATTAAATTATTTTGTCGTTAGATTTGCTTTTTTAGGTTACATTTATAGAAACCGCTTAATGTATTTATTTGAAAAGTTATTCAATCAAATTATGTGCGAATTTATTCATAAATATACGAATTTAACTAGGATTAATAAGAGTACTTTCTGGATTACCATGTCCAGTACTTTATTTATTATTGTTTTCAGTATGTAGCATCAGGTTAATTGAAAAATAATAATATTAGTAACGTTTGTAAAGTTGACAGCACGAGGCCGTGCCTACATAAAGGATGGCCGAATGTTGTCAGTTAAATCTATTTTGTAACATTTTAATTAAGTATTATTTTAGTAAAATTATTGTTGTAAAATTATTCAAAACACTGTTTCGCAATTTTGTACGGAAGCAGTGTTTTGACTCGCTCGCCACTCGTTTTGCCACAACCGATCAGGGACCGGCACGTCTACTGCCGACAGTCACCGACCGTTGCCGATCTTGGCCGGGGAATGGGAGTGGCTGAGCGAGGCGAGGAGCTCAGTCGAGTCTCGACACTCTAAGTGTGAAGACAACTTAACCAAGTGTTGTGAAACTGTATATACACCGTGCTGATTATAGAACTGTGAGTATTACCTTGTTATTATTTTAGCTCTAAAAACCTTTTGCCACTAAAAACTGACGTAATTTTGAGGTGAAAACCGTTAGCAAATATAAATTGCTAACACAAATCATACAAACATTTCTCCCGAGGTGGGAATTGAACCCGCAACCTCCTGCGTCACAGGCGGACCTTCGCTCGCCGCGCCACATGGGTCGTCAACTTATGAAAGCTTTTTTATAAGCATTATTTAACGGGTATTTATCATATTCATATTCACCTTTTTTGCCGACGTTTAAATAATAACGCCAAATAATATTAATAATATGTAATAATGTGTTCAGATCGCGTAGCTATAAGTTTGAAAATATTTATGAAAGTTTGTCCCTGTTAGCTGTGTGCCGGCTTAGAATGAGGATCCGTAACGTTTTTAGTTGAGAATGCAGATTTATAGAGTTAAGAAATCCATAACACACACAAAAAATTTTGTTCTACGACAAATATGCACCATGCACCACCCCAACTCTTCCCGCGGGTGTCGTTAGAGGCGACTAAGGGATATCCAGCGCCCCCTGCAGAACAATTCTACCACCAAACTGCGATCTCCAACCCGCATGCCCAGCGTGGGGATTATGGGCATTACTCCCACATGTGATAAAAGCCAATATGGCGCTTATCTGGGGGAGGCGTGCGTCCAGTAGTGGACCAATACAGGCTGTTGAGGTTTTCCCTGTTCACATGTTTTTGCCGTCCTAGGTATGCATATGAACCTGCCAGAGGAACTGAACTGAACTTTTTAACCTACCATAGAGCAGCGGCTTCCAGCTGAGTACTTAAACACCCTCGCTTCAATCCGCCTGTCAGGTATGGTGGAAATCCCCCTTAACACCACTATTTAAAAAAACTTGAGTTCTTCCCTTACCATGTACTACCTACTTAAATACTTATTTGCAGTACATTAAATTTATCTATAAGTGAATTCTGTTCTAAAGCCTAAGCTGCCTGTAGTCATCACTTATACATTTAAAGAAATCTGCATATTCCTAGGTACCCAATACCCATATTATTTCAAAACTAAGGAAGAATTTTTTCTAGGCATAGGTACCTACTAGACATTTTATTAGATTTTTAAACCAACAACATTCTACGCCTTTCGCCAGAAATTCGTTTCGCATGGCAATTAAGATACTTATTTTATATGTTACCAATGGAATTTAAGGACTTGCCAATGACATTTTTTAAAAATAGACTCAATAAATGATTACTGACTTATTGTTTTTAAAGCGTGGAGGAATATTTTAATTTTAAGCAGACAACACATTATTAATTTAATCAATATTATTATTGGCGTAGGTCTGGTAGTATTGCATTGAGACCACTGATACCTACAACAACAGCATTGTAATATTTGACATGTTTCTGTGAATAAACGATTCTATTCTATTCTTGTTGGTGGGAGGCGTGTTCAGCCGCATCAGAAATGCGCCTGACCGGAGTGATCAGAGAAATTAAATGAAACTTATTTTTTTCTCATAAACCACAATAAAGCCAAACATTGAACATTAAAACCACTTAAAACTTAAGAATGATACACAGAGGTTATTCATAAAAAAATAAATTACAATAAGTTGCATAAATATACGTGCATGAGTAATAAATATATTATTGTGGCAGAGAAATGGCCCATAGCTCAGCTATACCCTTCACAAATATCTTGGTGGAACTATACGGAAAGGCTTAAAGCTTTTAGACGATGTCCTTCACTATCATCTGTTATCAGCTAGCTAGTTGATAAAACACGTTTTTGTCCACAAAAACATCAGCAAATATGTTTGCTTACTCAAATATTCCTGTGACACGATAAGATTAGACTTATTCAGCTAGACTTAGTCGATTTGGAACGTAGGTGTAGGTAAGTATTGTAGGTAGATGATAAGCAGTGATCGGAAATTCGGGCCTTTATTTACCTAAAGTTGGCGAGAAGACATAACATGGAGCGGTTGAAACCACCTCTTTCTCGGGAATTCTCGGGAATATTTTCCCGAGAATTCCGAATTTTTCTGAAAAAATGTTATTTTTCATCGGAATCTTATTTATAAATGAAATAAAAGACTAGGTACTTTTTTTTATAGGGCAGAAGCCTTTATTCACAAAGAAAATTATAATATAATTGGTATTTACAATTGAAACAATTGAGCTAACTGCAGACCGTTGCAAACAATCTACAGGTAGCTCAACTGATCCATATCAATACCAGTCGGAAGCGTCCCCAAGACGCTGGCTGCATTGCCCCGCTGTATGGCAATGCTGAAAATAAAAGACACTTTTATTCGGACACGTTTTTCACTCAAGTCGATATTTCCGGAGAAAAATATATTTATCAAATTATATCTCAAATAAATATGTAAAAAAAATATATAGATCGTATCATGTAGGAGCCCACGATTGGCAGCTATTAAGGCCACGGCTGGAGACCGGTCCTTCATTGTGGTCTCTGTATATATGCCGACTGACTCATCTGATAACTTACCTATTTTTACGGAAGTCCTGAGCGAAATTAGTGCTATAGAGGCCAGTTGCGATGTCGAAAGTATTTTCATCTTAGGGGATTTCAATGCTCACCCTCACGAACGATTTCATAAAGAATTGGTCAGCTTCTGCTCGGACCAGTCGTGGGTTTGTGCTGATGTGGAAAAACTGGGGCTAACCTCGAATAGTTATACCTTTGTTAGTGAGGCTCACGGATGTAGAAGGTGGTTAGACCACTGTGTCGTCTCCACATCAGCATGGCACACGATTGTAAATGTAGGTATAGAAGAGGATGTTTACATGTCAGACCATCTCCCTATTTACATAGAATGTAATCTGCTCGCAGTAAGGCCCAAACTAGTGTTACATAATGCAGCACCCCCAAGTGCTGTTCTTTGGGGTGAAAGGAGTAGTGACCAGACTAAGAGATACCATTACCTATGTGATAAATGGCTACAAAACTTTAATATACCTACTGAACTTCAAGAATGCGGTGATGGGCCGTGCGGCCATCCTGATCATAGACGTGTCCTCGACCAAATGTATAGTGATATTGTTTCTATCTTATGTGAGGCGGCGATGCAGACGAAGCAGTGTGGGGTTGGCAGGAAGAGAAGGGGTAAGGTATTATGTGGGTGGAACAAACATGTGCAGGCGGCACACCGGGAGGCCAGGCTTAAATTTGAGACTTGGGTGCTTCACAACCGGCCCACTTCAGGTGATATTTTTGATGAGATGTCGAAAGCTCGTAAAATCTTTAAGAGCCGCCTGAAGTGGTGCCAAAACAACCAAGACCAGATAATCATGGACAAAATAGCAACGGAACGAGCAGCAAAAGATTTTTCAAAGTTTTGGAAGTCCACTGGGAAATTAAATTCTAGGCCTGGCCTCCCGGCGTGTGTAGAGGGGTTGAGTGAGCCGAAGGACATTGCACAGATGTTCATGGAACACTTTAAGGTGCAATCTCCTCTTGGCCCTTCGGATGTACTGCCCGATGCTGAGTGCAGCTGGCAGGGTGATGAGCCTCCGCTTAAATTCTCAGAAGATTGTGTAAAAACAGTCATCAAAAGAATGACTAGAGGTAAGTCACCCGGCCACGATGGGCTCAGTATCGAGCATTTGAAATACGCGGGTGACCACTTGCCGAGGGTACTGTCTAAATTTTTCTCCATGTGTATAAGCCACTCGTACTTACCTGCGGCCTTGATGAAGACTACGGTGGTACCCTTAATTAAAAACAGGACAGGGGATATCTCGGATAAGGGAAACTACCGCCCGATCTCTCTTGCCACCACCATAGCCAAGGTACTGGACAGTATGCTTGATTCTTGCCTACAGAATTATTTAAGCTTACAGGACGCGCAGTTCGGGTTCCGATCCGGGCTATCAACAGAAAGCGCTATCTTAGGGCTCAAGCATACTGTCCAGTATTACACGGAACGTAAAACACCGGTGTATGCCTGTTTTCTCGACCTCTCTAAGGCCTTTGATCTTGTATCATATGACCTACTCTGGAAAAAGTTGAGAGACAGGGGTATACCGGTGGAAATACTAAATCTTTTCCGGTATTGGTATGCAAATCAAACCAACTGCATTAGGTGGTGTAACATGTTTTCGGAGGCGTACGGGTTGGAGTGCGGGGTGAGGCAGGGGGGGCTAACCTCTCCTAAGCTCTTCAATTTGTACATCAATGACCTCATAGCCGAGCTCAGCAGCATGCGGGTCGGGTGCCGCGTGGATGGTGTTAGTGTAAACAACATCAGCTACGCGGACGATATGGTGCTGCTGGGCCCGACTGCGGGGTCTATCGAAGACATGTTGAAGGTTTGCGGATCCTACGCTGCATCGCACGGGCTCACCTACAATGTGAAAAAATGTGAATACATTATCTTTGGGACCGCCGGTAAGACCCCAAAGGACACTCGCGACTTAACCCTAAATGGAGCCAACATCAAGCGAGTCACTCAATTTAAATACCTAGGGCATTTCCTTACCGACGATCTTAAGGATAATGTGGATATAGAAAGGGAACGTAGGGCTTTGGCGGTTCGAGGCAACATGTTGACCCGTAGATTTGCCCGTTGCTCTGACGAAGTGAAAGTTACTTTATTTAAAGCTTACTGTCAGAGCCTATACACGGGTAATCTATGGGTTAACTATACCAAAAAATCGTTGGAGGCCCTACGTGTTCAGTATAATAATACCTTTAGGATGCTGCTGAGACTCCCTCGTTTTTGTAGCGCCTCAGAGATGTTTGCTCAGTATCGAACTGATGGTTTCCACGCCATCATTCGGAAGAAAACAGCATCTCTGATGAGCAGGACGAAGGCCAGTCACAACAGCATCCTAAAAACCGTGGCGGAACATTGTCTGTCTCCCATGTGGACACATTTCGCAAAATGTGTTGCACCTGTCTGTGGGTATGATGTCTGACTCGATGTTAGCTGTAAGTATGTAATTTTATTTTTATATTTAATCTAATCTAATTTTTCTAATAATTTGAAATTGTGATAGTGATAATTTGAAGTGTAATTTACCTATTCTTATTTATTAATCTATTGACATGTGTAATTTTTTTAATTTTATTTAATTTTGTGTGTGTAATATGGATTATAATGATCTGAAATAAATGAATACAATACAATTATCAATAAGATTTCGTGAAAAAAACAACATTTTAGAAAATTCCAGAACTCCCGGGAATTCCTCCGAATTCCCGCGAATTCTGAAATTTTCCCGAGAAGAGATGGTTTTATCCGCTCCATGTTGTGTCTTGACGCCAAATTTAGGTAAATAAGCGCCCGAATTTACGATCACTGATGATAAGTAATTAGGAATTTAGTAAACGGTAAAACTGCAGGTTACCCTCCCTCTAATAATTCTGAACCCCTAAGATATGTTATAGGTACATCTGTCTCTTATAAATTCATTTTGATAAATCCGTCATCTTGATTTTTTACATGAATAGGTGGTACCTATACCTACCTACTCACCAGGACCACACAAACCGTACTGCCCAGCCTCGGCGGTGCTACCCGCAGGGGCGCGTCCCCTCGCTGAGGTGGGCAAGTGCGTCGTGGGGCATGAATTTGTTTGTTTAAAATAGGGGTATGCAAGAACACCAGATAAGTTTGAGCGCAACAATGGAACTGGTAAAAACATAACCCGTCCTCAGGCTTTCTGATTTAATCCAAATATTTTTTAATGGGTCAAAGAGTCAATTACAAAATTTCGCTCTTGAGTTGTGTTGTTTTCATATGGTTTTCATAAATCAGGCAGGTATCAGGTTGTTTTAGGCTTAGTTTGATATCGTATTATTACAACTATTTGCAACACTTTAGAGAACTATTGTCAACCAAAGTTTTTTTTCTAATAAAAAAACATTAGTTGGACATCTCGAATCTTTTTGAAATGTCAGTTTTTAGTTTAATATTGAAGTTACCGTAAATCCTTAAAAGCAACTGCGAAGTTTCTCCCGACGCGGCGCGTAGGTAGACATAATCTAATAAAAATAAAGCTACAAACACGAGCAATCTAGAAGCTTAATAAGTTCGTAATTATTTAATGGCCCGTAATCATCTTCCCTAATGCCATTAATCCTCTAATTACCGAGACATTTCTGCACATTTATAATGAACATCTCCTTTGTGCCAGACTGCGATACAACATCGGCTTGATTATTTGTTTAATTATTCTTATTGCAGGTATAGACATAGGTACAATCCACGGTATAGTATAATCGCTTCATTGTGTAGAAGCTTCGCATAATCTAGCCATTCTATTAACGACTAGTGCAAACTCTTTTAGGGGATTGAACATTTTGCGTAGCAAATGCTTCCATCGTTGACATTTGCTACGAATAGTAACAATGCGTAGTTGCTACACCGTAGATATTTGCCACTATTGTCGTAGCCATGAGGTGCTACGTAGGGTGCTACACGGCCCAGACATTGTCGGAAGTAAAAAGTTGCTACACAGTTCTTACATTTGCTATGTGCCGTAGACATGTGCTACACATCGTCGTAGAGGTGCTACGCGGTTCCACGTTTGCTACGCGCCGTAAACATCTGAGCCGCGATCACGGTGTGGTAAGTACATATTGTGGCTCAAGTGTTAGCAGTTGAAACGTTAGTGTGGCATCCGCACTAGCCCCATGAATGGTTTGTGGCAAGGCCGGTGAAGATTCTTGGAGGAAACTTTTCCGTTTAGTGCGAATGACGGTATTCGGATTGCCGATCAGTGGACGCACTTGTCAGTGGATTGTCCGATGCCTGCCTGTGAACGCGCACTCTAACGTTTCAATTGCTAACGCTTGATCCGTAATGCCAATAGGTAACTACACTTACCACACCGTGATCGCGGCCCTGCTACACATCGACGAGATGCTATGCGGTTGAGACGTTTACTACGCACAGTAGACATTTGCTACTGTAAACTAAACGTTTGCTACGTGCCTTTCACAATAAAGAAACTTGAATGCCTCATTGCTTCAAGGTATGTACATATCTTTTCTATTTAAATAAACTGAACTACTGAATTGTAAATCGCCTTTATCATCCTTATCATCATTCAGCCCGTTGACACCTTCTGCTGGGTATCGGATTCCTCTTTTACACGCCAGCTTTGTCCGACCATCTGGCGGTTTGCCTTGAGGACTCTCAATCGCCTCAAACCATAAACACTAAGACTGCGAGCGACGCACTCGCCGTCCTACCGGTGATTGCAGAGCAACGACGCCCCCCTCCGGGTTGTATTGCCGAAGCTTGGCAGTGAACGCGTTAAAAAAGTTTTGTCTAGTCAAAGTAAATCGCTAGGTACCTAATGTGTTGATAAATAGAGCCGCTCTTTAGCTGATTTAGTTCGTTAGTCCGCTGCCGAGGCGAAAAGTAAACTGCGGTCGTCCACTACAAGGCTACCTCTAATTACTGTGCGAGACTCAGGAGAGCTTTTGTATGCACATATAGCACTTGAGTGGGGGAGAACCTTCCGTATTTCCCCGAATTACCTTCCGTGTTCTATTCTATCTACCAATAAGGTAAGGTATCTTTGTGAAGATTCTATGTTTGGCCGAAGACAACGCCAAAACTAGCTACTGAACGGATCAGACTGAAATTTTACTGAAATTCTAGTAATAATAATAATAATGTCCTCCTAGCCGAATTTCGACTACGGCAGCTAGTCCCTCGGAGACTAGCCAGATGCGCAGGTTATATTATAGTGCACAAGTGTGTGCGCAAACACAGGTGCACTCTTTGTTCCCTTACTTGTAGTAGTAGTTTTGAAATACTAGTAGTTCGCCCCTAACAGTATATCGTCATGAGGTTCGTCTAGTTTATCCTAAATATCTAAGAAAATGAATGACAGTGTTCAACAAGGTGAATTAAGAAAACTATTTGATTTTATTTTTGAAAATATAGATTTTATAAGAAAACTCTAAGCGAAAAGTTAAAACTTCGTCAGTCTTCGTCCAAACATAACACTGATTAATTAACTAGTATTATTTTAATACTATTGAATAAATGAGTGTTATGTTTGTGTTTTATTTTGTAATGGGTCACAGATGTCTCGAAAATACCCATATATACGATGACTTTTGATCTTATTACAAATATCAAAGGTAACTACCTAACTGATACGGCAAGACGTATCCAATTAATATTAGCATTTACATACTTCGTAGGTAATACTCAGGAATAAATACTAATTCCGGGTTAGAATAATGATATCCTTAATCACATTCGTTAGAAATCTAAAAAATATCATATTAGATTTTCTTTTCTTTGTCCATTCTTCTGACCGACTTTTCCAGGGACAAAAAGTGGCCTAAATAGAATATTCAAGTCCAGCATTTAATGTGTGCAAAATGTCACTCCGATCTGTTCACTTGTTTTAGCGGGAAAAGATAACGAACATGAAAACATCCAAACATTCGCATTCATAATACTATTAGAGTGGTTTTACTTACATTTGTTTTTAGTTGATCTCGACTCCGCCTACGCTTCATAAATTCATAAATATTATAAATCGCCTAGGATTTAAAATTAAATTTTTCCGAACTGAATCTCATTTCTTCGAAGTATATAAGTGTATGAACAGTAAAAAGTAACTGCCTTCAGCCGCCTACTTGATTACCGATATTCCGGATGAAATGTTTACAGGATTACCGATGCGCATAATTTAGCGCAGGGCGAGTCTGCGAGGTACATAAAACACTGAACGATAAAATTTCGGCGAAAATAACTGAGTATACTAAAATACCTCATCATCATCAGCCTATATAAATCCACTGCTGGACATAGGCCTCCCCTAATGAGAGCCATAGCGCCCCGTCTTCAGCTTGCCGCATCCAGTAACTGCTTGCAGTCTTTCGCAGATCGTCATCCCACCTGCCCGGAGGGCGTCCTACAGTACGTTTGCCGAGTCGTGGTCTCCATTCAAGAACACGTTTACCCCAGCGGTTGTCGGCAGCGCAATAAAATTAGCTTTTATCCAGGCTGGAGAAAAGCGAAAAGATTGAAGAGCTTTTGCTCCTCTGCTTATTAAGTTTTGGAATTTTTGGCGTTGCCTTCCGCCAATCATCTTCACAAAGCCCGAAACTTTCGACCATTATTAGGTTAAGATATTACTTCATTGGTCTTTCAAAGAACAGGTTATAAATAAGCCAAAGCCAAATTGGATGTGAAATTTAATAAAAAAGGAATTAGATAAACCAATGCGTGGATTATTACTAGTTTATGCCCGCGGCTTCGCACGCGTTGTTTCTATGGAAACGTTTAAAAGTGATTTCTATCCCTTGGGAACTGATTTATATGATAAAAAGTAGCCTATGTTTGATTCCAGTATTAGAATTACCTGTGTGCAAAATTTCAGCCCGACCCGTTCAGTAGTTTTGGCGTGAAGAGGTAACAAACATCCATCCATCCATCCATCTATCCATCCATCCATCCAAACTTTCGCATTTATAATATTAGTGTGATAACCATATATCTACTTTTCGGATGTAATAGTCACACGAAAAGTGTTCAAACAAATATCTAAGGGAGTGACCCTACTTGCTATAAAAATATTGGTATGTAATCCTCTTGGCCTAGTTTGACGGAAAACGGATGATCGTTTTTATCAAGAAATTACTTTGCCGTTTTTAATCTAATAAAAAGCTTCGTGCGATAATCCCTCCCAACTCGGTAGGTACTTGCAATGTTCACACCTTTATTGATAAAGGTGTACCAACTATATGGTAGGTACCTACGAGCGTACTAGCTAGGTTTTTAATAACCTCGTTTGTCGCCCAATATTAAATATTCAACTTGCTCTTTTGAGTAGGAACCAAAGCATGAGTAGGTCGGGCATCACTCTAATATTATAAATGCGAAAGTTTGGATGGACGTATAGATGGATGGATGGATGTTTGTTACTTCTTCACGCCAAAATTACTGAACGGATCGGGCTGAAATTTTGCACGCAGGTAATTCTAACCCTAGAATCAAACATAGGCTACTTTTTATCCCATAAATCAGTTCCCATGGAATAGAAATAGCCTTAAAACGTTTCCATAGAAACAACGCGTGCGAAGCCGTGGGCACTAACTCGTAACTTTATTTTTTAGTAGAATTAAATAGGTACATAAAAATAGGTACTTACTGATGCTAGTTCCGGCTTCATTGAAAGCTCAAAGAAACATTCATGAAATATAAGGCTAAAAGCGACTAATTTTTCTATGTATTCATATAACAATATTGAACAAATAAAAAGGAATAATGTTTCGAAAGTTGAAATGAAAACAAAATACCTTCAAGTCAAGTCATACCTACGAGTAGTGGTTTTAGTTAGTAGGCCACGTCCACGCCCACGCCCAGGCCCACTCCTATGCCCACGCCCACGCCCACGCCCACGACCACTTCCACGTCCAGGTCCACTCCGGCGCGGTCGCAGCCTAATACTTTGGGGGAGAGTTACACTTGGTCAGGGCCGTAGCCACCACAGAAAAGCGCTAAACGTTATTGGCGAGCGGAGCGAGCCGCGAATAATTAAGGTCTTTGTAAATTTTTCACGGTGGTGGCAATCATCTTTAACGGGTGTCGAGCACCGGACTAAATTCAGAGAAAGACAAAATACTATCGGCGAGCGAAGCGAGCCGCCAAATTTTGTGGCTGGGACCGCGCCTGCTAATATGAATGAATTTTATCTAACATGGATGAATGATTTTGGGTACCTATCTACTTTCTTAGTGATTTTTGTAGTTTTCTAGTGCAACCAAACGCACACATAGGCGATGCGGTTTTCCCTATAAATAAGAAACAGCGTGGAACAAAGAGAGATATCTTTTTTCGGTAGGCACAAAAGCGTCTGCAAAAAAAAACTTCGTAAAATGTTACAATTACATCATCGCGATGAATTAAATCTTTATAGCCTTAATATTTGTACATGCATTTAGTATTGTAACTACATAATTTACAACCACATTCCTACCTACGCTACGGTCAAATAAACCTGGAACTCGCTTTGCAATTTTTGGTCAAGCTGCATTTTTGCCTTTATTCACGCTATAAATCACTATAAAACGTGAAAAAACTCAGAAAGTTCATGAAAGTTCCGCCGTGCGGCGTTTAGTACCTTCCTATCTACACAACTCATCCGGCGACGACGCTTTGTTTTGTGTACTTCTGGTTTTTCCTGTAGTTTGCCCGCAACATTTAAAACTTGTCTTTGGTTAAATGTTTCATTGTAGCATAAACGAAACGAGTGTTTGTTTAGTACCTAGAGTTGTTTAAAATAACTCTGAGATAGGTTTAAAAATTATTTAATGCGCATTTTTTTTTTTGCTCTTTTAACATTATATATACAGGGTGAGTGTTTTTTCAGGGCCTCTGAGGGGTAGTCAAGAACAAAGAACCCAAAAACTATTTTTTTTTCATAAACTCACCTTTTCAGGAAAAATAATATTTTTTTCATCCCCCCATCTCGGAAAGAGTATTTTTGCTCTTCGATATCTGAGCGCAAAAACCGTTTTTATCCGCTAGAGGATAAAGTAAAATTTAATTTAGAACATCGTGTGCACTACGTTTATGATTCAAAACCCTGTTTACTTCAACCTCCATGGTGCTGAATATATCATGCAACCTTTTTTATTTGTTAAAAACTCAGACTTGGAACCTTGGTGTATTTTTTTAAATAATTTGCTTTGCGCGCGCCATTTTCTTTTTTTGCTTTTAGTCATTTCCTCGCTGAGGTGGGATAAAAAGTTACGTGTTGCACTCGAGTGCAAAGATTTTTTACCTCGTGCTCTTAGAATAAGAAGGCTTTGAATGATAGTTGACACAAACGAGGTAAGTCTAAAAAATTGCGACTAGTCGACGCAATTTCAATTTCGAACCCCTAGTACAATACTTCAAATGGCGCGGAAAGCAGCTCCGACAAAAAAAATATAAAATGGTGTATTGTGCAGTGCAAGGGTGTGCAAACAAACAAGTAATAAACTAACAATGCAAAAAGGTAATTTCATGGGTGATGAGTATTAAACTTGTAATATTGCGTAAAACAGCCATCAAAATCATTAATAAATTGAAAATTTTTCAAAGCAGTTTTCGTGAAAATGTTGCTATGCGTGAGGGAAAAAATACCCCGGTTTGGTACTAGGTAAGTATAAAGTAGTAGAGGAAAGGTGTCTCGTGTGAAAGGTAGGAATTTAACTTTCTCCAAATTTACTCATAGGTACCTACTTAAAAACATCGTTTTATTATTTTTCAAAATCACTCGAGGATATTCTATCTAGTAATTTGTGGCAATAGACGCGAGTGCGCTTTCACTTGGTTCTTTTTTTAAATGTTTGTTTCGAAAACGGGAAAAGCCAATATTATTTGGCGGACTTGGAGTAAAACCTTTTTGAATAGCTACCGGCTTCTTACTTGTTAAAAAAACTTTAGAAATGGTTTTGCATAGAGTTTAGCCGCAGTTTAGTACGACAGTAACGCTGTATTTTTTGCAGTGTAGAAAGGAATAAGCCACTTTTCCTGCAGGTGTAGTATTAAATTAAATACTTTATGTGTGTAATTTACCACATATTGGCGTCAATTGATAAATAATAATAAATAAGTCGTAAATCAGTAATAATAAGTAATAAATCAGTCGCTCGCTCACCGCTGCGCACGGTGCACGCTGCACAATGCTTCGGTCGCCTAATAACGTCGCGAATATTCGCGGGGGTAATAGTGAAAATACGAACAGTGGATCCCCAACTATCCAATGCACGGAGTGTAAAATTGTTGTGAATGAACTTTTAACTTTTATCAGTCATAAAGTTGACACATTGCCTGAAACAGCTATCTTGCAAATATGCATGAGTGCCTACTCCCATGAAGATATAGAGTCTGCAAGAGCGATCGCGTTGAAGCTCTTGGCTCCGAGTAAAAAGTTCCTAAGGCGTAAGGATGGATCGGAACAAAAAAGTCTGCAAGAAATAATTAAGCTTATCAAAGAATTTGAACCGGAAAGCTTGCCTGTGTTTGTAGCTAGAAATTTGAGCCGTATTCCAGCAGTTTCATTTGACTACGTTGATGTATCGGCTTTTTTGAAGGAAATGGCGGTTTTACGGAAAGACGTGGCTTTTATAAAGTCAAATAAAAATGACGAAGGCCAGTCGGATATTGACTGCCTAAAGACTGAACTGGAGGAGGTAAAGAAGATGTTAAGGGGGCTTAGTTCGTGTGTCGAGCGGAGCAGCGAAAAACAGTCAGATCAAGTTCCCATACGCTGTAAGAAAATTACTAAAAAACGCTCAGAACAAGACAATTTTACCACCGATTGCTCTGCCGGCTCTGCAGTTATGTGTGTAAGCGTGAACGAAAAAACGCAACCCGAACAAAGCACAGGTCATGCGCTTGTTCATACGCAAAATAAGAATGCGCCGAGCGAAATAAATAGTCAACTTAGCAAGAATAATAACTTGCCAATTGCAAGTGCATTAGCTAAACGCACGGACAGGCGCTCATGGTCAAGGTCGCCCGGTTCTAAGTCGTCGAGTGCAGTGAATACTCGGCCACCGCTGTTGTATCGAGATATGGTAGTGAGCGCCACGGCGACGTCGTCAGCCGGCAGCGCGCAGGAGGGACTGCACGTCCGTGCACCGCGCGACCCGTTGCATAATGAAAGTTTTATTTTAGTCGAGCGTAAAAAACGTAAACGGCTGAGTAATTTTATAGGAAGGGCTCAGGGCTCGAATAAACTGCAGGTAGCGGAATTTTTGTCGGCCGTGTATGTATCAAGACTGAGTAAATCTACAACGGCTGAGGATATTCGAGAATACATTCGTGGAATGGGACAAGAATGCAAAAATGTTGAATTTTTAACACAGAAAAAGGAAACGGAATTTAATTCGTTTAAAGTGACTGTACCTAGGTCTAATTTGGATTCATTTTTGAACGAAAGTTTCTGGCCTATGGGTGTTAAATTTAGAGCTTACCGTGAATTCGCGGCGAAAGTAAGAACGAATAATAGCACTCAATATGTATAGTACAGCCCACAATGTATCTATAGTTTCGTTCAACTGTAAGAACGTCAAACGAGCTGTGCAGAGCATTCGTGACTTGTCCAGGTCGGCCGATATTATAGCGCTGCAGGAGACTTGGCTCCAGCCTCACGATTTGAATTTTATACACGAAATGAATAGAGACTTTGGATGTGTTGCCAAGTCTTCGATTGATACTTCGGTAGGTATCCTCCGGGGAAGGCCATACGGTGGCCTGGCCATATTTTGGAATAAGGCCAGATTCCCAAATGTGTCTCCTATGGAATGTTCATGCGATCGTATCATGGCTGTGAAGATATCAGTGGGAACGGGTTCCTTTCTAGTAGTGAACGTATACATGCCTGTTGATGACGAAAAAAACACAGCTGAATTCACGGAATGCTTAGCATTAACTAGTGCTCTGATAGAGGAAAGTGACGTCCAGGCTGCATTTGTGATTGGCGACTTCAATGCGCACCCCACGAAGCGTTTTGGCCGGGAGATGATGTCATTCTGTGAGGACCTTCAGTGGGAATGTGCGGACTTGAAATACCTCGGGGTGGACTCGAATACGCATACATTTGTGAGTGATGCGCATCGCGGGTGTATGAGCTGGTTGGATCACTGCCTTGTAACTAGAGCTGCTTGGGATACTGTTGTGTCTGCGGACGTAATTTACGAAGTCACATGGTCCGATCACTTCCCATTACGCATTGTGTGTAACTTGGGAAGGGTGCCAGTTGTTTCAGCCGGCTCAGACAATCGCGATGCAATGAAAAATATTAGATGGGGAGAGAGGGACTGTGATCAGATAAAGATGTATGGTAAATACTGTTTTGATAATATTGACAACTGTGATAATTTTAATTTTACTTGTTCCTGTGATAATATTTATAACTGTATTCATTTGACTGATTATTATAAGTTTATAGATAAATATTATGATCATATTGTTAAGACAATGCAAAATGCCGCAGTGAAAAGCTCCCATGTTAGCACACGTAAGTCTCGTAAAAAGGTGATTGGTTGGAACTATCATGTCAGGGACAGCCATCAAGCTGCCAGACGAAGCTTCAGCTGTTGGGTGGCGGCTGGAAGACCGTCTGAAGGGCGAATATTTGATAAAATGCGTAGTACCCGTTCGGAATTTAAAAACAAAATTAAGTGGTGTCAGCGAAATGAAGAACAGATTAAAATGAATATACTAGCTATGCATAGAAAGGATAATAATTTTTCAAAATTTTGGAATGCCACGAAAAAATTAAATTACAAACAAAGCTTACCAGTTTCAATGGACGGTCTACAGGATCCGCTGCCCATAGCTGAACTTTTTGCTAAACGTTTTAATGTCACGCCGCAGCCCGTAGGGAGTGTACCCGTTGCTGAGACCCTAATAAATGACCATCCAGTCCAGATCACGACTACTGATGTGAGAATGGCTGTCAAAAGGATGAAGCGTGGCAAGTCACCTGGCCATGATGGTCTCAGCATCGAGCACATTCTCTGGGCTAGCGACAATTTATATAAACATATAGGCATATTTTATAATTTTTTTATTAGATATAGTTATTTGCCAAACGATCTCATGAGAACAGTAGTTATACCTATTATTAAGAATAAAACTGGAGATCTTAGTTCGTCTACAAATTACCGTCCTATATCGTTAGGTACAGTTTTAGGAAAGGTGCTCGAGCGGCTCATTCATCCAGATCTGCTTAAAAGCATTAATATTGATGACGCTCAGTTTGGTTTCAGTCCCGGTCTCTCAACGGATTCAGCCATCATGAGTTTAAAAAGCACCGTAAATTACTATACGTCACAAGGTACATCGGTCTATGCGTGCTTCTTAGACCTAAGCCGGGCTTTTGACCTTGTGAATTATGAAATTCTCTGGTCAAAGTTGGTGAACGCGCGAGTACCAAATCATGTGGTGAATCTGTTGAGGTACTGGTACGGGAACCAAATTAACAATGTAAAGTGGGGCGACACGACTTCTAGCGACTATAGGCTAGATTGCGGTGTTCGTCAAGGTGGGTTGACTTCTCCTGACCTGTTTAACCTCTACGTTAACAACTTGATCGTGGAGCTGAGGAGCACCAGGATCGGATGCCACTTAGGGAACGTTTGTGTGAACAATCTAAGCTATGCAGACGATATGGTGCTCCTTAGTCCCTCGGTCAAAGGTTTGCAAAAGCTGCTTTTAATCTGTGAGCAATATGCTATTGCTCATGGATTAAAATACAACGTCACTAAAACCGAATTGATGGTGTTCAGGTCAGGGAGAGGTCCTGATAAGGTGCCCGAGGTACACTTGGGCAGTACGACCATTAAAATGGTCAACCAGTTCAGGTACCTTGGTCACCTGCTGACAGAGTCATCAAAAGATGATGTGGACATAGAGCGGGAGAGGAGAGCTCTCGCCGTCAGAGGTAACATGCTCGCACGCCGATTTGCCAACTGCAGTGCCGATGTGAAGAACACCCTGTTTAAGGCATACTGCCTAGGTATGTACACGTGTCAACTTTGGTACAACTTCACAAGGAAATCTTTCAGCACCATAAGGGTACAGTATAATAATGCATACCGGGCCCTTATGAGGCTGCCAAGACACTGCAGTGCGTCGACCATGTTTTCTGAGGCGGGAGTTCCCGACTTCTTTGCTATAATAAGAACGAGGATAGCAGCCTTCTGGAATAGACTGAGTCGCTCCAACAACACCATCTTGAGGGCTGTTTCTGACTATCTCGCCAATCCCATTTACAGACACTGGATTTCTGTCCACATGGATGGAAATAGGAAATAACTTAACGTAGGTAAGCTTAACTTAATGTAAGTTTTTTACCTTATTATATTGTGTGCACTGTATTTTTATTTTATGTGATATGGGTCTTTTTGTGCCTGCAATAAACTGATTTTATTTATTTTATTTATTTTTATTTAATAAATAAATAAAATAAATAAATAATGCTGGACAATTCACACAGCATTATCTAGCCCCAAGCTAAGCAGAGCTTGTGTTATGGGTACTAGATAACTGATATACTTAATACAATATACTACATAGATAGATATTTTTACTATACATAGAAAACACCCAAACCAACGGAACAAATTTCTGCAGATCGTACACAAATTTGTTTCGAGGCGGGAATCGAACCCGCAACCACTTGCGTCGCAGGCGGACTCTCGCCCGCTGCACAACTGAGGTCGACAAAATTACCCATTTTTTTAGGGAAAATGCCATTAACTTGCAACATTCAATCATACGAATGTGTGAGTGAAATCACTGTATTTACGCGCTGTCAAAACACACATAGATCGGTTTTTGGTTACACAAATTGTCAAATTGTTGAAAGACACTATCCCTCTGCTGAGACAGCAGCGAGTTTTTACTCTATGCTCGTGCTCTTTTGATCGCTAACGCTCAGGCTTCTAATTTTTGAATCCTTCGCTAGCTCGGTCATCAAAATTGAGCAGGCGGTTAAAAAGCAACTTTGCACTCTTGTACAACAAATAACTATTTTATCTTTCTTTGTGCACAAAGAAAATTACAGTCAAATAATAGAAATAAATTAGAACTAGTATTTACAATTGAAAAAATTTAACTAAGTGCAGGCTGTTGCAAACAATCTATTATTTTCTTCCTTTTTTTAATGTAGTACTTTTTTATTCAAATTCTAGGAAGTAACTCAACATGACTATTCGATAACTCTCACGGTTTCAGACTTCCCCTCAGTGGCCATGAAAAAAAACTCACATATACTTCACGTTCATACTTTTTATGCAGAAACTAAGAGTACCTACTTGCGAGAGTAGAAGTTTGTAACAAGCATTTAAATTACAACATCGAGTGCGGATCGATAGCGTCTTCAATCAATCTCTATCGTTTTGACCTACAAACGTATTGCAATTCGAAGTCGTAGCCACGTTGATTTATCACGCTGACGTGCTGCTCATGTAAGTTTAATCAATGGCCTTGTTGTAGCTAGAGAATTCATTATTCCTACTCACATTATAAAGCCAAAAGTTTGTGAAATCTGAATTTTTGTTTCCTAGGATCTCCAAAACTACTGGATAGATCAAGATGAAATTTGGCGTACATTTAGAGCAGAAACTTTCTCGGAAAATAGGCTACTTATTATATCGAAAATACAGAGTATATTATAATTTAAAAACCGGCGAAAAAGAAAGCAAAGTTCTCAAGTCAACGCGTTTAGTTTTTGTTTGTGTAATGATCATCATACTAACATTTTATAGAGAAGTCCCATTTTGATGAAATTTGCTTAAAACATCGACATTGGTATTCATTTTATAAAAAATACACAACAACGGTGAAGTACAGAATTTATTTATTATTTTTATTTATGTATGTAATCCGCAGGATCCCGAGTGAGCCTAAGCTGTCTTTCGGACAATCGTCTTTAGGAGCCTATGCCTTTCCTAATATTTATAGTATGTATAGTATAAATAATCATGCTTAACAATTCACACAGCATCATCTAGCGCTTAACAAACCAGAGTATTTAACATTTTTGTGATAATTTATTTTTTCATCTGTAGAATGTTCAGCATTACGTTTATAATTTTTTGTAAGTTTTTGTTTATGTTAGGATCGCTAGAACGCTACGTTTTGGAGCGTTTAATATTAAGCAGGTAAAGTTAAATCGAATGGGTAGGTATGCATTTAAAATTGCGGTTTATTGGCAGGCCATTTCCTTTTAAAGCGCGACGCGGTTTTGGGTCACGAACGTCAATAAGTTTTCAGAGCTGCCGTAAGCCTGCTGTTTTAATTAACAAAATACAAGCAACTTTTCTAGCTGGACACTTATTAAAATCAAAGTAAGGCTCTTCACTGCTAATAGATTTTAAATCGTTGATACTAAAAGACTAATTGAGTGGACTTCCCATCGAACTACTTGAAACTTTAACACCTAAAAATATAAAATATAAACTCAGATCGTACTTCTTATCGAACCTACATCTGTAGGTATCTGTCAAAGAGCTTGATCCCAGTTACTCACCTAATTCTAATTTATGAAACTAATTTTTCGGAATAAATTATATCTACGTATAATTTATTTTTATACGTAGATTCTGCCTATTGACGTGATAACGTCTTATAAATTGGTTTGCCGGGTGACACTTCAAGAAACTGCGTTACGCTCCGCTCACGTTATGCGCTCACAATGAGAGCGAGTGAGAGGCACGCGTCCCTTCCACTCGGGCATGGTTAGCCCGCCTAAGAGCGAGAGAGACAGACATAATTATTTTACCACTCAAAGTCGTTGTCACGTAAAACTTTCGCCCGTATACCGACTTTACAGGCAACCAATTTTTTTTTATAACTCTTAACACCTACTAACGTAAGTGGTTTTAATGGTTAATTTTTTAGGTTTAATTTTACTAACTTTTAATTAAAATTTTACAAACGTAAGTGGTTTTAATGGTTAATTTTTTAGGTTTAATAAAAGAAAAAATAATTAAGTGGTTTTAATGGTTAATTTTTTATGCGTTAACTGCCAAGTTTCAGCTGTGTGGCGAAGAACGGCCGCTCTTTATAATGATTTTACCAATTATGCCAACGAAACCATTTATAAGAAGCGACATTGCTTGACAGCCTTTTTAAATTGTCCCTGTGATTGATGGAGCCCCCGAGCCACCAGTGTAGCCTGTTGGACGTCAGATTGCGCAATTATATCACGTCTGGGGGTAACTAGCCCAGGAGATAGAGGTAGTTTGTTGCGCGATGTTTTAAGTAATATTGTCCTCCTAGCCGAATTTCGACTACGGCCAGTCTCTCGGTGACTAGCCAGATGCGCAGGACATATTATAGTGCACAAGTGTGTGCGCAAACACAGGTGCACTCTCTGTTCCCTCACTCTCATAATCCGATGGGACGACAGATCGACACGATCGGGGAGAGTTAGGCGCAGGACCAACGGCTTAACGTGCTTTCCGAGGCACGGGGGAGTAACACCGCCAACTTCCTGACTCCGGGCTGCTACTGTAAATTTTTCTTTCTAGAAAAACCCCAATAACAACTATTGGCCCGACCCGGGATTCGAACCCAGGACCTCATAATCAGCGGTTGAACAAGCTGACCGCTAGACCAACGAGGCAGACAAGATGTTTTAAGTATTATTCAAGAAAGTAGGTAATTTTTAGGCATTGGATAGCTTTTGGTAGCTTTTTGGGCTTTGAAGACGATACAAGAACAAGCTTCCGAAGTTAGAATTCTTTTGTTTGATGTTTATTATTTTTACCGGAGACGACCTCGCAACAGGTTGAGATTTTTTCTTTCCCAGTTGACTTGCCAGTTCGTTTCGCTCAATCTTAGCTGCTGGACTATGACGGACATTGCTGCCGTCTGCTTAGCAAAATTATGACTAATAGTCTCTAGCTATTCTAGATGCGAATAGGTATACCTACCTACTAGCGCATTGGTATACATTGACAGGTATACATACTGGATTTAAATTCAGATGCATTTATACAGTGTTATTGGTAATTCACTGACACTGCGTAAACTCTAGGTATTGCTCATCTTCACGAACACGTTAGTGAAGACGCCAGGTCTTAATTTTTTTTTTAAATCGCCTCACATTTAAAATGATTTGCGAAACCTAATTAATTACTTATTACCGATCTCCCACTCCTATTTAAATCCACATCATCATTGGCTTATTTTACATATACGCAAGATGATTTAAGTGGCATCAGCCTGGCTGGGAGACAGCCGAACACACACACTCCCACTGATAATTCAGGGCAGAGCCGTTTTTAGGTATATTATCAAGGAATATCGAAGAAACAGCTCATTTTAAGCACGTAGAGTCTTAGACTAACGAAGTTGTAAGAAAATACTTATCCTAAAACTCCATTTGGCCAAGTTTGAAGCTTTGATTGAATTAACTGCGAGCAATATTCATGTTATTTTCTCGTAGGTATTTTTAAAACTGTAAAATTTTGCAAAGTATCTCGTCAGGTGGGTGACCTTGTAGCACTAACAGCGTACCCGATGGAAAACTCTTGTTTTCGTGAGAACAGTCAATAAAAGCAGCTGCGAGAGTCAAGACCTTTTTATTTACTCTGCAAGGGTTGTTGCACGTAGATTTTATATTCTCATTTCTCCGCCACGTGTAAGTAGGTACTATCACAAAATATTTTGTGATCATGGACGTTACGTCACAGTTACGTACTGACGAAGCAAGGGAAAATAAAACGTCAAGTGCGAGTCGAACTCGCGCACTTAGGGTTCCGTATAATTGTAAGACCTTGTTTCTTGCCAAATATCATCATCTAGGTCAACGGGAAATAGGTACCTACTCAAAAGGTTTTGGTCTATGGCGAGAACGAAAAATATTTATTTTGTGAATACTCTACAATTTTTTCCCTTTATTTGTGCTATAAGACCTTGCTTCTTAATACATTTTATGATTCTAGGTCTACGAGAAGTACCCTATAGGTTTTGATCCATGGCGAGAACCGAAAGTATTTTTTTTGTGAATTAATTACAAATTTACGGTTTTCGATTTTTTCCCATTACTTGTGCTATAAGACCTTGATTCTTGCCAAATTTCATAATTATGACTACACAAAGTACCCTATAGGTTTTGTGTGCATGGGATGCCCTTGGAAATTTCCAAATATTGGGACATAAAAAATATTTTGATTGCGTTGAATTAGAAGTTTTATTTATATCACGACTCCAAGAGGTTACGGACTTGAGTATTTAATGTTAATTTCAACTCGATACCTCTACGCGATCCTGAGAAAAGGGGGTTGACAGACGGACAGACAGACGGACAGCAAAGTGATCCTATACGGGTTCCTTTTTTCCATTTGCCCTAAAAACCAGCAGTTAACAGAAATTATGTATCAGGCAATATAAACAAGATCTGTCAAGTGCGAGTGTAACTCGCGCGCCGAGGGTTTCGAACGTTTGTCGATTATACATGTACTAAAGGTACCGGTTAGAGACATCGCTACTTGATGAATATCTACCTATAAATAGTAGGTACCAATCTACATTTTAAATGGATCGCTCAGCATAAGTACTTCGCAGATTAAGTCAATTTATTGACTACTAGTTTATGCCCCCGGCTCCGCACGCGTCATTTCTATAGAAATGTTTAAAGGTGATTTGTATCCCATGGGAACTGGTTTATGGGATAAAAAGTAGCCTATGTTTGATTCCAGGATTAGAATAACCCGTATGCAAAATTCAGTTCAGTAGTTTTGGCGTGAAGAGGTAACAAACATCCAAACTATCGAATTTATAATATCAGTGTGATAGTGTGATATTCAAAATATTACAAAAAGAGTGTACTCTACAGAAACTTCAAAAACTGTTTTGAAATGTAAAAACCGATACCTTTCATTTAATACCCCACTAGGTGAGGGAGCCCCCTCTTTTGAAAATTATTCCCCCCCTTTTTGACCATTTTTCAAAAGGTGTTGTTTTTACAAACTTATCTTTACTTTTTCCTGTATTAATAGATTCATATCTACAAACGCATTTCACATGGATCGCTCTGCAATCTTCGGAGATAGGGAGGGGGAATGGATACTTTTTCGACTCTTTTCGAAATATTTCGTCAAGTATGAAACCTACAGAAATTTCAAAAATTATTTTGAAATGTACAGACTTATACCTTTTTTGTGATACCCCACATGACCCTGTAAGTATCTTTTAAAATTTGTAAATAAGGAAAAAATTTTTTTTTTTTAAATCTGTACAGGTGCACGAAGTGTATCATAATTTTAAATTTCAAGTTGATAGCTGCGGTAGTTGCTTAGTTATATGTTAGAATAAAGGACAGACAAAGCGAGACCATAAGGGTTTCGAAACCGATCTTCAATCTCGAAACCCTAAAAAGCTCTATTGAGATAACCCGAGCGAGGCACAGTTCATCACAGAACAGAGACATCGGCCTCGCTAAAAAAAGATAGTACCTAGATACCTACATTTATATCTTTCTTTAGCGAGGCCGATGTTAACAACAGTTGTGTAAAATATAGGTATTTTTAGGAACCAAACGTGAATCCAATTTTTTTAAAAGTACTGAAATAACCTAAACAATTTATAACGAAAACTACAGCAAACAAATTATCCTTCAGAACATAAATTAGATTTTAGCAACAGACGAAAAAAACGTCCGCACACCCACCCATATTCCTACAAGTCATGAGCCAACGTCAATTGACTGCTCCATAGATAACCAAACTTTATTTTAGACTCCTCATTTCCTGACAGTGACAAGAAAAAAGTATATTCCTAAAACCTTCTAGTACAGAATGATGGCTATGCCTAGCCGTCATAAAATTCTAAGTACCTATTTAATGCTGGTAGTTTATTATTTTATTAGGTACCTATCTTTGTATGAAAACCTCTTCTTAGAGACTCAAGCAAGCACCACTAGGACCAAGCTTATTTTTTTTTATTTTATTTTGTAACGAGAATTATAATGTGCTTACTTAAAGCAAGCGAAGTAAAGCTCTTTGAAGTAGTAACCATCTTCAGCTCCTTTGTAGAACATTAAATAAAGTTCTGTTTTTGTGTTACATACTAAGATTTAGCACTTTTTTTGGAGTTATAAAATAACTAAAAGAGTTTAAAATAAAAAAGTAAGGAACCCTATTCCTAAAAGAAAGAAAGATAAAACGGAATAATAGGGGTTGATCTAGGATTTTCTTTATTCCTGGATGACACGGGGAAGCTGCTGGAGAGGGTAGTGGCTTCCCGTGTCATCCGGCACCTGGCGGGGACTGGGCCTGACCTGTCCCAGGCCCAGTATGGGTTCAGAGCGGGGCGTTCGACGATAGACGCCCTACTCTGGCTCAAGGGCTGGACCCAAGATGTGGTCAGCCGGGGAGGGAAGGCGTTGGCTGTTTCGCTCGACATTGCCAACGCCTTCAACAGCCTGCCGCATGGAACCATACGGGAGGCGCTCCGTTATCACGGAGTGCCCCTGTACCTACGGAGGCTGTTGGCAGACTACCTCCAGGACAGGGAGGTCCTGGTGGAGGGACGCGACGGCTTGAGACACCGTCGCGTTGTCCGCGGGGTTCCACAGGGGTCGGTGCTGGGACCGCTCCTGTGGAACATTGGCTACGACTGGGTGCTCCGGGGCACGTTCCCCGCAAGTATGCGAGTGGCGTGCTACGCGGACGACACCCTGGTCGTGGTCAAGGGGAGGGACCTTGGGGAGGCGATGCGGTTGGCCACGATGGCCACTACCCTAGTGGTCGACCGCATCCGCTCCTTGGGATTGGAGGTGGCCCTCTCCAAGACCGAGGCCCTGTTGTTCCACGGGCCTCGGGGGGGGCCTCGTCCAGGAACCAGGGTGGTTCTGGACGGGGTTCAGGTCCGGGTTGGGACCCAGATGAAATATTTGGGTCTCATCCTGGATGGGAGGTGGACTTTTGGGGCCCATTTCGCCCAACTGGCCCCAAGAGTCCTGGGAGCCGCGGCCGCTTTAGGGAGGCTGCTGCCCAACGTGGGCGCCCCGAGCGCCACATGTCGCCGGCTGTACTCCGGGGTCATCCGGAGTATGGCCCTGTACGGGGCACCGGTCTGGGTGGACGCCCTCAGTCGCGCGAACCTGACCCTGCTACGACGTCCGCAGCGGGTCATCGCGACGAGGGCGATACGCGGTTACCGGACGGTGTCCTGGACAGCAGCATGCGTGCTGGCTGGTGATCCCCCCTGGGCTCTTCAGGCGGAGATCCTCGCCGAAGTGTATCACTTCGTGGCGGCGAGGAGATCTGCCGGGGAGCGCCCAGTGTGGGAGGAGGTCACGCGCATGCGGCGGCTGGCGCGGGACGCCTTGTTGCGGCGGTGGGCGGAGGACCTGGCACCACCGGTCCCTGGTCAGTGGACGGTGGACGCCATCAGGTCGGTCCTCCGGAGGTGGGTGCGGCGGCGGTTCGGGTCGCTGACCTTCCGATTGGTGCAGGTGCTTTCCGGGCATGGATGCTTTGGAAAGTATCTGTACCAGATCGCGAGACGGGAGGCGATCCCGGTCTGCCACGAATGTGGGGCGCCGGAGGATACGGCGCTCCACACGCTGGAGGTGTGTGCTGCGTGGGGTCCCATGCGGCACACGCTTTCAGCATTCCTGGGCCGGGACTTTTCGCTGCCGAGCGTGGTGAGCGCCATGCTCGACGGCGAGAGAGAGTGGCAGGCCATGGTCTCCTTCTGCGAAGAGGTTATGTCGCAGAAGGAGGCCGCTGAGCGGGTCAGGGAGGATGACGCCCAATCTGACCCGCTCCGGCGCAGACGTCCAGGGAGACGAAGGGGGCGGTTCGCCCGCCTCCTTCGTCCCCCGTAGTGGGGCCACTGGTGGAGAGTCGGGGGACTCTCTGCCGGCTAGCACGGCTCCACGCGTCTGAGGGGTGACCTGTAAAAAGGTTGCTCCTCCTTGAGGCCGAGGCCCGGACCGGTTCCCGGGCCACCCGCCGGGGCGAGATGGTGAATGCTAACGCGACCCCATCTCGCCCCATGACGGCGGTGGACGTTTCACGGGGGGGTTTTAGTGGGTTCGAGTCCCACATACCCCCTTCCGTCACCCCCATGGCGGAAGGGAAGTAAGAGGGCATTTCCCCCCTCCAAAAAAAAAAAAAAAAAGGATTTTCTTTATTCAACGCGACCCCATCTCGCCCCATGACGGCGGTGGACGTTTCACCGGGGGGTTTAGTGGGTTCGAGTCCCACATACGCCCTTCCGTCACCCCCATGGCGGAAGGGAAGTGCGAGGGCATTACCCCCTCCAAAAAAAAAAAAAGTATTTTTTTTATTGTTGCAAGAAATCATTTGGGTAAGTGCAACCTTTGCCCTAAAGCTGCGTGTATTAATCCTACACCATACACGCGGAGCACAAAAACGCGCTTTCGAATATGAGTTAAAATTCGCTATCTTTACAACTCAACTCAACCCAACCCAACCCAACCTAAACACACAGAATACAGACAGATACACAGACAGACACGTTAAAGTTATAAGTTATAAGTTTAACGTGTCTGTCTGTGTATCTAAACCCCCGACGCAAAAAGAGAGGTGTGTTATAAGTTATAATGATATAGTGATGCTGCCTGCGAGCTGTCTCATTTGATGCCGTCAATATGAAATTCGTCTGAATGTTACGAGTTTAAGCCCATATTTGAATGCACATTTTTGTGGTGTGCTGTAACGGTGTGCCTTTGATCTATGACAACCTTAGAGATCCAAAGATTAGCTTCTATAAACATAAAATCTACTGGTCGGATTGATGGCGCTAGGCCGGCAGGACGTACCTACCTAAGTTATCATTCGAGTTATAAAAACTTCGGGCCTACGTCTTATCTAAATGTTAATCCCAACTACAGCGCATGAGACAGCAACTTTTATGTTCCCTGTAACCCTGTAGAAACATATTGAGAAAGAAAACAAACCTACAGTTGGTAGGTATAAAGGTTTTCTTGTAGCTTGCAATTTTTATGGGTTACGACCTGAGTAAAGTAAAAATAGAGTAGGTAAAAGCGAGAGTTAACAGCGAGTGGCTCATCGTTTATTCTGGAACTTAGTTGGTTAAGTAAAATTACTAAAGTGTATTTATTTAAATCCGACGTGCTTTCCTTTTACAATGATAACGTCGGCGAACTTTCAAAGCAAAGAGTTGCAAACTCATTTCTAAATGAAACAAGCTGTGACGGTCTGGACTTTGCAAAAGTTTAATCTTTTATCCATTTCGAGGAAAATCAACTGGTTCTCTTTCGTTCGTTTGTTGAGTTAACGACCTTTTTGAACTTAGGTCCTTTTTACTAAGGACCGTTTTTAAACTATGTTATTAATAAGCAGCAATTTGAATTCAGATTTTTTTATTAATAAGGCATTTATTTTACAAATACATAACTTCAATAAATAAAACATTAAATAAAGTTGTGAATTACGAAAGCTTTCTATACTTTAACAAACATGCCTTGCCTTTCCAGCCTTCAATCAAAAACTCAATTAGCTAGTAGCCTAGATTCAACGTCGAATTCGATTTTGCATCTGAAAAAACCTCCGGATTTTACCGCTTCAAATAAAGTTAAAGAAAACAGGAAACCTCGGGTTTTTCAGCTGCCTGATGGAAATAGCAAAACGAAGGGCCGGCGCAAATAGTTCGGAGGCTGGTTCTGTGGACAAAGCTACGTTGTTTTAATTGAATTCCATCCCTTTCGTTTTGTACTCTGCCGAAACATGGAGTGCGCAAAACGTTTTAGAAAATTGGACCTGGCACATCGGTGTGAGTTTTGCAAAAAATGTATTGTTAAAGATTGTTGTACTGGTTTTTCAAAGTTTAATTACACGTTTTTACTTAACGCTTAAGCGTTTGGAATTAGAAGGAGAAAAACGCTTATGTCTTGTGATACAGGGTCTAGGTACAGACATGCCATGCCGAGTAAAAAGTAATTCGTGCTGCGTGAACTGCAGGTTCTGCCCATCATCAATGTAGTTTTTTTTACCTTAGAAAAAACAAAATTAAAAAAACACGTTTGCGCGCAATGGCTATTTTATCGACTTTTTCAAAATAGTTCAAAAAGTATGAAACCTACAGAAATTTGAAAAACTGTTTTGAAATGTCCAAACCGATACCTTTCATTTGATACCCCACTCGGTGAGGTAACCCCCCCTTTTGAAAATAATTTCCCCCCTTTTTGACCATTTTTCAAAAAGTATTCTTTTTTCAAACTTCTTTATATGTTTCGTGCAAAATATAGATCCATATCTATAAACGCTCCATACATTTTATATGGATCGCTCTGCAATCTTCGGAGATAGGGGGGGGGAATGGGTATTTTTTCGACTTTTTTCTAAATATTTTAAAAACTATGAAACCTACAAAAATTTCAAAAAACTATTTTGAAATGTACAAACTGTTACCTTTCATTTGATACCCCACATGACCCTGTAGGTATCTATTAAAATTTCGATATCACAATTGGTATGGAAAATATTAATTTTTATTTTTCATTTATTTTTCTTTAAATCTGTACAGGCGCATGAAATGTATTAATGTTTTAAATTTCAAGTTGATAGCTGCAGTAGTTGCTGAGTTATTAAGGAGGGAAAAAAGGGCAGACATAGCGAGACCCTAAAAACGATTATTGAATGGAGGCGGGCACCTACTAACAAAACCAAGTTCAAGAATTAAGACCTAGTTTATGTCTTCACAAACGTGTTCCTGATGATGGGCAGAACCTGCATTTCACGCAGTGTCAGTGAATTGCCAATAACCCTGTATAACATGTTTTCTTATCGGCAGATGCCTTTATTCACAAAGAAAATTACAATAAAATAATAGAAATAAATTAGAACCAGTATTTACAATTGAGGTAACTGCAGACTGTTGCATCAATCATTATTAAATATTATTTTTACTTGGCATGGTATGTCTGTACCTTTATACGACGACCTCCGTGGCGCAGCGGGCGAAGGTCCGCCTGCGATGCAGGAGGTTGCGGGTTCGATCCCCGCCTCGGAACAAATTTGTGTACGATCTGCAGAAATTTGTTCCGTTGGTCTGGGTGTTTTCTATGTATAATAAAAATATCTATCTATGTAATGTATTGTATTAAGTATATCAGTTATCTAGTACCCATAACACAAGCTCTGCTTAGCTTGGGGCTAGATAATGCTGTGTGAATTGTCCAGCATTATTTATTATTTTATTTATTTTTATTTGTAGAAAAGCACTACCGAATCCATATAGTAACCATTCGTAAAGCCTGGATAAAGCACAACCATGCTACTTGGAATTCGTATTTTTGTTGGCACGACAGAGGTTTTTCAACACCGTAATTCATAGAGATACATTTGGGCATAACTTGAAGGTAAACTATGTCGTTCTATCGGGCATTGGTAATTTTTTAAACCACGATCCATACGATTTGTTAGCCGTTCGCCCAAAACGCGATTCGTCACAACATCTTTTTAACTTATGTACCTATATTCATAATTATGCACCACATCGACCGGAAAAATGTGAAAAAAGTCATTAAAAATGCATGAAAAAAGTTTCACGTTTTTCGACTGTATCAACTTTGAACTCCGTTTTCGCATAAAAATGCAATGATGAAGTAGCAACTTTTTTGTATTATTTTGAGAGCTAAAGAAAACATAAAATTTTTGAAATTACCTAGAACTTATTCAGTCAGGGTTATGTTTTTTTTCAAGTTGAAATCAAGTTAAAATTTCTCTCAAACAGAATTTTTTACTTCATGAATAAAATCTGAGCTACTTGTTGTTTTTAGGGTTTTGAAGATCGAAGATCGGTTTCAAAACCCTTATGGTCTCGCTTTGTCTGTCCTTTTTTCCCTCCTTAATAAATCAAAAACTACTGCAGCTATCAACTTGAAATTTAAAATAATAATACATTTCGTGCGCCTGTACAGATTTAGAGAAAAATTAATGAAAATAAATGAAAAATGAAAATGAATATTTTCCATACAAATTGTGATGTCGAAATTTTAAAAGATACCTACAGAGTCATATGGGGTATCAAATGAAAGGTATCAGTTTGTACATTACAAAATATTTTTTGAAATTTTTGTAGGTTTAATACTTTTTAAAATATTTCGAAAAAAGTCGAAAAAATACCCATTCCCCCCCCCCTATCTCCGAAGATTGCAGAGCGATCCATGTAAAATGTATGGAGCGTTTATAGACATAGATCTATATTTTACCGGAAAAATATAGAGAAGTTTGAAAAAAGAATACTTTTTGAAAAATTGTCAAAAAGAGGGGAAATAATTTTCAAAAGGGGGGGCTACCTCTCCGAGTGGGGTATCAAATGAAAGGTATCGGTTTGAACATTTCAAAACAGTTTTTGAAATTACTGTAGGTTTCATACTTTTTGAAATATTTTGAAAAAAGTCGAAAAAATACCCATTCCCCCCCCCCCTATCTCCGAAGTTTGCCGAGCGATCCATTTAAAATGTATGAAGCGTTTGTAGATATGGATCTATATTTTATAGGAAAAATATAGATAAGTCTGTAAAAAGAACACTTTTTGAAAAATGGTCAAAAAGGAATAATTTTCAAACGGGGGGCTACCCCACGGAGTGGGGTATCAAATGAAAGGTATCGGGTTTGGACATTTCTAACCAGTTTTTCAAATTTCTGTAGCTTTCATACTTTTTGAAATGTTTCGAAAAAAGTCGAAAAATTTATCATTACCCACCTTAACCGAACCACCCATTTAACCGAAGCATGCAGAGAGATCCATCTGAGATGTAGGTTGGTACCTACTATTCTTAGGTATTCGTTAAATTGCGAAGTCTCTAACCGATAGTTTTGGTACATATTTGTTGACAAACGTTCAAAACCCTCGGCGCGCGAGTTACACTCGCACTTGACGGATCTTGTTTAAAAAGGGCAGAAGCCTTTATTCACAAAGAAAATAAAAATATAATTAGTATTTACAATTGAAACAATTCAGCTAACTGCAGACTGTTGCAAACAATCTACAGGTAGCTCAACTGATCCATATCAACACCAGTCGGAAGCGTCCCCAAGACGCTGGCTGTATTGCCCCGCTGTATTTGATGTTGTTAGAATTTTGGTGTTTAGTATTTTTCCAGACAAACACGTATGCTAACCATGATCCTTACAAAAAAATCTCAAAGAATCGCTTGACAGAAAAAATTATAGCTTAAAACTTCAAAATTTAAAAAAATCTGAACTTGCATGGGACACCCGATAATGTTAGTGATAATCAGACTTAAGTGACTTTCAAATTCTTAAACGGCTTACATCCCGTTTTAGTATTTAAATAAATAAATATTGAATGCTGAACAATTCACACAGCGTTATTTAGTCCCAAGCTAAGCAAAGCTTGTGTTATGAGTACTAGATAACTGATATACATAATACAATACACTACATAGATAGATTTTTTTTTTATTATACACAGAAAACATCCAGAACACCCTGAACAAATATCTGCAGATCTTACAAACATTCGTCCCGAGGCGGGAATCGAACGCGCAACCTGCGTCGCAGGCGAATCTTCGCCCGCTGCGCCATAGAGGTCGTCACTTAAGTCTGCAGAGTACTTTAAACTTATTCTGTGCAGCCATGGAATTACAAAAATATATTTTCCGTCAACGTCACAAAACGTCTACAAACAAAATCACAAACGTTCATTGCCATTCTTGGCTAGCTTTGTGCCTCGTAACTTGCACATTTCATCTCGTGTTGCCAGGGCCTTTCTATCCGTCTAATCCGCAGCTGCCTTGTGACCCATCATGTGCTCAACTGCTCACCTGCAGCCGAGTCGTGTGAGCCCGCTATTGACTGCTCTCTGCTACTGCTCGAGACGACTCACTGAACTTGGCTGCATCTGTTAAGAAAGCAGGTTCGCTTGCAGGTTAGTCAGAACTTTTAAGTGTATTTTGGTGAGCAAGGGGAAACGTGTGGTGAGAGCCATCTATCGCACGCTTGTGGAGAAAATCAAGCAATTCCTTTCGAAAGACTTGGTTCCTGAAACACAGTTTTTAAACTAGTTCATGAGCTATGGACTCATATCGTCTGTTAGGTATACTAGCTATTATGTCAATAATAAAATTTTTACTTTTACAACTATTACTATTACTACTATTTATTACTTTCGAAGGACATTATCTAAGTATTTTCATTGAGTCCTATGGAAAATACACTTCTACTGCTTGCCAAAACGCAATCGAATAGGTGCATAAGTAGGAGAGAGAATTAATAGAATTATATGGATCAGTAAAGCTACCTGTAGATTGTTTGCAACAGTCGTTTCAATTATAAACACTAGTTGTAATTTATTTCTATTAGTTGATTGTTATTTTCTTTGTGAATAAAGATGTTGACATTTGACTTGTTTTTAATAAAAACAGGTCAAATGTCAACATCCCAGCTTACATTTAGGACCGGTCTAGAATCATAGATTTTTATGAAAAGAGAGGCGTTTTTTAATAAAAACTAACAATGTATCGCAGCACATGTACTTTTAGCGATAAGCCCGCCGATTGTGACACACTACATTCAATTAGTAGTTCCTGTTTGTTTTATTATTTCATAAGTTTTCGGTGCAATAAAATCATTATTTATCTATCAATCTAAGTTACTCGTCAACTTTAAATAATTCGCAAGATTTTACCTCGTAGTACCGACGTAATTAAATTTCTCAAAATGTTGTTAGGTAGGTAGGTACTTTTAAATGGATTTTAGAACCTCTATTCTAATTGGAATTCCACTGACCTACTTTTTTAACGGCCCCATGGTCACCACACCAGCTTACTAGCTAACAAGCACTCTGAGATAGATACCTAATACTAGTGCGTCGACATCGCTTGATTGCACACTTTGAGACGCTGAGCCGAGCTCCTCCAGGGCCGCAATCACGGTGTGGTAAGGCACCGCATTACGGTTCAAAAGTTAGCAGTTGAAACGTTAGGGTGCGCGTTTACAGGCCGGCATGGGACAGTGTATACCTGACATCTTTATGAATATGAATAAATAATTATTATACAGGAAAGTGTAAGCTTACCAAAAAAATAGGTTTAGAGTTGGAAATAATTGTGTTATTAGATTGTAAAATATTTGATATAAGAGTGCAACACTCAGTCGGTCATTGACGCCGTTGTAGAAAAGTTATGTTGATTTGGATAAATTGTTTTATGTTGTAAAAGGAATATACCTAGCCCTAATGTGATGGCCTGTTATATTTCAGTAACACAGTTCAACAGCTAATTAGCTTTCAAAAGGTAGACACAATGAGCGACCCCTGTGTATTTTTAACACCTAAACTACTGTCACTAACACGTCTGCCAAGCGTGGATATCAAGCGTAGTTATTATGGCAATACGTTAAGAGAGGCATCTTCAGCATTGGACCTAAGTACCTATAATAAAACTGGACTCGTTGCGCATCGTCAGGAAGTTCCTCTCTCTGCAGCCCTAGTCACCGGCCGCTGGAGTCTAGCTTCGCGGCCGGTGATTCACCGTGCCGATATATTTTTTACTGTAGAATAGTTTTTTAACGACCGACGACCTCCATGGCGCAGCGGGCGAAGTTCCGCCTGCGACGCAGGAGGTTGCGGGTTCGATTCCCGCCTTGGAACAAATTTGTGTACGATCTGCAGAAATTTGTTCCGTGGTCTGGGTGTTTTCAATGTATAATAAAAATATCTATCTATGTAGTATATTGTATTAAGTTTATCAGTTATCTAGTACCCATAACACAAGCTCTGCTTAGCTTGGGGCTAGACATTTTATTTCCTATAGTATAAAATGTATTTTATAAACGAGATTGAAGAATAACTGTGAAATGAAATGAAGTATAAATTTATTGTAGAAACTGTGTACAATAAAGATGTAAAAAGCTAGGTCGAACAACAGTTTATCCATTAATTATGGACGTAAAATATTTATCTTATATCACTAAGTAATTTATTGATTATAAAATTCTATAATGTTATAAAAACATAAATATCTAAGAGCCACCTACGAAGTTTAGTCTTAAATTTACTAGTAGGCAGTTTTCTTATGTCTTTAGGAATTTTGTTCAATATTACTGTCATGGTAGAGCAATTTTTCCCACTCAGTGCAGTTTTGAGTGGGGGCAATATAATAAGCTTAATGGGATCTCTATTTTTTAAAACAGACTTATTTTTATCTTTAAACTGATCAAATAATGAAACGTGCTCTTTTACAAAACAGCCAATTTGGAAGATTAAGAAGAGTATAAACGTACATTAATGTAGTACCCATAACACATGCTCTGCTTATCTTGAGGCTAGATGATGCTCTGTGGATTGTCCATCATAATTTATTTATTTATAATGTTCTAGAAGAAGATAGATAGTTAGAAAATTCTCTATTGCACACTTATCGATAGAAACAATACAACAAAACAGCTTAAAATGTAAGTGACAAGTGGCGGTCTTATCGCTCAAGAGCGATCTCTACCAGAATAATGTTTGCTTAGGTATTAGTTATTATGCGCCGTTACAAACCTTTAGGAACTATTTTTTTATTAAATAAATAAATAAATAAATAATGCTGGACAATTCACACAGCATTATCTAGCCCCAAGCTAAGCAGAGCTTGTGTTATGGATTATTTTAATTATAAGAATAATAAAAAAAATCAAAAAGTTATTTTTTTTGGAAGTAATTCCAACAAGTTGGTCATTTCAACCTTAAAGCTCCTCTCCAGCTCTTAAGTAAGTTAGTACATTGGTTCCTGCTGATTCATCCTTGAAGAGTTACAATCACAATACAAACGAAATGAGTTGTAAACAACAGAAAGCACTCGCAATCGATACTGATAACACCCTCAATCAATATCCCATTCGAGGTGTGCATGTGTCACCCGTTGAGTGTGCGCGTAGCTTTATGACAATCAAAAAGGTGGACCATGGTAAGATTTTTTTTTCCCTTGAACACCCAGTTATCTTGAGGTGGACCACGGAAAGAAAAAAATGCCCCTGGTACAGCCAGGTGTACTATGTAGGTGGACCACGGGCAGGGACCTAAATTTATGATGATCACTTAGAGTACCTATAGTAATTATCTTGAGGTGAACCACGGAAAGAAAAAAATGCCCCTGGTACAGCCAGGTGTACTATGTAGGTGGACCACGGGCAATGACCGTTTATGATGATCACTTAGAGTACCTGAGGTTTTTGTTAATATATTGCGTAAGCCCTAACACTCAGGGTAATTTCTAAGAAATCAAATAATATCCCAAATAAATCCTGTTTCAACGGGACTTGAACCGGCATCTTTCCCTGAGTACGGGAATGTGCCAACTACACTGCAAGGACAAGTGACGTAGGCGAAAAACTTTTGAGACTTCCTTCGGACTCTAGCAAAGTACCTATTTACTTATCTAACTAAGGTACCTACTTCTGTTTTCATTTTCATCATTTTTATTTTTTCGAACGTTTTGCTGGTTTTACTCAAATGAATAAACTTGAATTCTTTAGTGCACACACAACTTAAATCATACATAAAAGTTAGCAAATACCTTTCTACATGTCCAGTATTTGTTCCAGTATTTGTCCAGGATTCATAGTGTTAAACCTATTATTATTATTGAATAAATTAATTAAAACCATAACTTATTAATTGAATACAGCTTATTTAATTTAATTTATACCACATCACAATATTACAAATGCGAAAGTTCGGATGGATGGATGCTTGTTACTACCTTACGCCAATATTACTAGATAACTGATATACTTAATACAATATACTACATAGATATATATTTTTATTATACATAGAAAACACCCAGACCAACGGAACAAATTTCTGCAGATCGTACACAAATTTGTTCCGAGGACCTCCTGCGTCGCAGGCGGACCTTCGCCCGCTGCGCCACGGAGGTCGTCAATGGTCGACATGGGATAGAAATAACCTTGAAACGTTTCCATAGAAACAACGCTTGGGAAGCCGCGGGCTGAAACTAGTTATGTATGATTGTGGTGTTCAGGGTGTTCTGAGTTTTACTAGAAGCACAAATCATGGTATGTATCTAGTTTAAAGTGATTTAGATAAATAACCATGATGGTTTCAAAAGTATGAGAATACCTACTCACAGAAAATGTAAAGTACCCTATTATTAGCGTCAACGATACACTCGATCATAGTCATGTATCATCTCCAGCAAGCAATGACGCACATTAGGGGAAGCATATGTCCAGCTATGGACTAATATAGGCTGATGATGATCATCATCTCTAGAATGATCCACTGCTTAAATGACATAAACATCATTTATTGTGCACAATTACAGTGTTTCAGTATAATATTGTATCCGTAGGGTCCTAAACTAGCCTAGGCTGTATTTTAGGATCCCGGGCTTCTCCTTTGAAAGTTTTACACAGTAAAAAATAAGAAAAACAATAAATAAAAATTAAAATAGAAGGGAGAATAAAAATGAAAATGATAAACCTACTATACAGCTAGGGAAATAAATAAAACAAAATTTGAATATACTTTAATAAAATCGAAACTATATTTGATGAAACCTATACATAAATACATAACTAATAAAATAATAATACTAACTAATTAATAACAGTACTAGGCTTGGTAGGTAGGTTAAAGGTATTAGGTACTAGTAGGCCTCCTTTTACTTCAGCTTTTGAACATTATTAAAATTTAGTAGAGTTTTATAAGTCCCTGAATTAATGAACGCGAAAACAATCTTGAATTTTGAGTCATACGTTAAAGGCCATACCTAATCCCTTATCATAAAGTAAGAGGATTTCAGTAAAATGACGTTCATAGTTAATTTTATCTTGCTTGTCGTTCTGGTGCATGGCCCCAAAAGTTTTAATAACGCTTTGGCCTTTGATTTTAATTAATAAGATAGTTTTGGTTCATTTACTAAGTTACTTTATTCCAAAAATAATTCCTGTTTAGGGATAAATGAGAAAACCGTCTAGTACAAACATGGTAAAGCACAGTACAACAAATCACACACAAGTACACATGTGTCATCTACACGGCTTCCTCATTCAGTCTAGTCATAGCCGCGGCTCAGAATGTACGTGTTCGCTGTGTGCGAGGCATCCCGCAAGTTTTCGCACTCTACACCCTTTCAAAGTTTAAAACTTCGACTCCTGCAATCTGTGTACCGAATCGGATTTGTGTTCAATTGAATAGAAGGTTCTTGTGTTGTGTGTGTGAAACTTTGTTACTAAAGTTGCGTGAAGTGAGTTTTCAGCCTGAAACGGCGGCTATGAAAGTTTTGTAAAGGTAATTTTGCTTCTTGTTTATCATAAGTCTTTATAATATTAATGACGAAGGAATGCTTTGTTTTATGAAGCGAAAATCCGGTCAAAACAATTATTTTAGAACAGGAAATTACAAAATTACCGTCTATTTTGGTGTAATAAAAAAAAACTATACAGGGTGACATGGAAAGGGTGTGCTAAACCGAAAGGGACCCCGAGGAAATGAAGTTGTGAATATTATATTTTGAATACCTATAGATTTTTTTTTTGCAAAAAATATAATTTCTTTCTTCCTATTCGTGTTCTTTTACACGTACTCTGGCACTATTTGACAGTACAAAATATTTCACAAATGTTTTTTTCATGTTTTTTTTTCAACAAAACCAGTGTTTTGTCATGAATTATTGCAAAAGAATTATGAACCTAACCTAATTTCAAAGAACACGAACATAAAAAAACGTTTCTACTTTTTTCAAAAATAGGAAAAAGGGTTCGAAGTTCAAAAAAATGTAGAACAAACATTGATCCCCTCGATGTCCAGAATCACCCCCTTACGGCTTAGTACGTCCTTTTCGTGGCACCCTGTATAACTAGGTACGGTAGGTAGGTTATATTTTGGTATTATCACTACTTCATAAGGTAAAATAGATAATCTAATAATAGCATTTTGATCATTCCTCTAAAATAAATCCTTAAACTGTTTTACCTCCTAGATCTATACGCCATAATACAAAGGATGAAATAAGGAAAATCGAACTGTGTTACAATTAGTATCAACCAATTAGGTGTATATTATGTTAGTAAGTAGGTATATAATATATTTATTTTAAACTAGCTGGTGCCCGCGACTTCGTCTGCGCAGGATTAGTATTTCCAGTAGCTTATATTATCTACTTTAAGTACCAGAAGCGAGAAAAGTAGGTACCTATTTTCATTTAGGAATTAATTTATTACTACCAAATATGCATTAAAAATAAATTATCAATTTTTATTGTAGTTATGGTTCACTATTTTGGCTATAATGGATATAGATATATACTGTGGCGGGCTTTTTAGTAGGACTATTTAATAATAAACATTTCCATCATACATTACATATGTTTAACTCTAGCGGTTTTGGTAGGGCACGCCAGAATAGCTCGCAGATGGTAGATTTTGTCCTACTTACTTGACACTTATCGTCATATTTTGGACAATTCACACAATATCTTTATAAGTCTATGTGTTATTCTGATGTATGAGCTATATTATGTAAAGTTTCATTAAAATTCATTCAGTAGTTTTTACGTGAAAGAGTAACGAACATCCATCCATCCATACTTACAAACTTTCGCGTTTATAATATTAGTAGGATAGTAGGAAGTTGGTGCAATATGGTCCGTCTCTATGTAGCTACCAGCATTGTCATACAGCGGGCCAATGCAGCCAGCGTCTTGGGGACGCTTTCGATTCATAAGTATCAGTTGAGGTTCCTCTAAATTGTTTGCAACAATCTGCAGTTAGCTAAACTGTTTCAATTGTAAATACTAGTTCTGATTGGATTCCATTCTTTATTTGTAATTTTCTTTGTTAAAAATGCAGCTGCAATATATGTACCTTGTTTGCTACAAATGAAGCTATCTGAAGCTACTGCCTACTCTAATTTAGAGTCCATTAGTCTGGCGCGCAGTGTTCCGTACCATAACTATGGAACCATTACCACCATAACTTAGTTATCGAAGGTTTATATATAGAAGTCCATCGATAGGTAACCCCTAAGTTTGAAGACAAATCCTGTTCATCCAGAAATATCCTACTGGTCCAGAAATATTATAAGAATCTCTTGGTAAAAAGAAGACAACAATTTGCTCTTTATAAAAGGGTAGTATTTAAACGAGTGACTGTAAATTAAAGCTTTAAGTGCCAAAAATAATTAATTTACGTTATAGCGGTATATATACTAAGGGAGCGACTGACTGGAAGTGATGAAAAATCAACCGAACAGCAACTTACAAACATTAATTTCAGTTACTTAAAACACAAAATGTGAAGTCGTATAAAAATTTTGTGTCAATAAATGGCTCTGGGTGCAATTATACATAATACACACCCTTTCAGTCACAGAGTCGCCACAAACCCCCCCACCCCCCTCGCTTCGCGGGGGTGGGACGCCTAGAGGTCAGGTCAACTCAAGGTCGAATTCCTTTATTTCTAGTTGCTCACTTAGTTATTTAGTCGCTCAATTTATTAAAACAGTATCTCATCATCAGTCGCTAAGTTTTTTTTATTCGATCGTTAAAAAATACAAATCAACAAACGGAAATGTGAGTGTGTGTGTGTGTATATAAGTGATTTAGATAAATAACCATGATGGTTTCAAAAGTATGAGAATACCTACTCACAGAAAATGTAAAGTACCCTATTATTAGCGTCAACGATACACTCGATCATAGTCATGTATCATCTCCAGCAAGCAATGACGCACATTAGGGGAAGCATATGTCCAGCTATGGACTAATATAGGCTGATGATGATCATCATCTCTAGAATGATCCACTGCTTAAATGACATAAACATCATTTATTGTGCACAATTACAGTGTTTCAGTATAATATTGTATCCGTAGGGTCCTAAACTAGCCTAGGCTGTATTTTAGGATCCCGGGCTTCTCCTTTGAAAGTTTTACACAGTAAAAAATAAGAAAAACAATAAATAAAAATTAAAATAGAAGGGAGAATAAAAATGAAAATGATAAACCTACTATACAGCTAGGGAAATAAATAAAACAAAATTTGAATATACTTTAATAAAATCGAAACTATATTTGATGAAACCTATACATAAATACATAACTAATAAAATAATAATACTAACTAATTAATAACAGTACTAGGCTTGGTAGGTAGGTTAAAGGTATTAGGTACTAGTAGGCCTCCTTTTACTTCAGCTTTTGAACATTATTAAAATTTAGTAGAGTTTTATAAGTCCCTGAATTAATGAACGCGAAAACAATCTTGAATTTTGAGTCATACGTTAAAGGCCATACCTAATCCCTTATCATAAAGTAAGAGGATTTCAGTAAAATGACGTTCATAGTTAATTTTATCTTGCTTGTCGTTCTGGTGCATGGCCCCAAAAGTTTTAATAACGCTTTGGCCTTTGATTTTAATTAATAAGATAGTTTTGGTTCATTTACTAAGTTACTTTATTCCAAAAATAATTCCTGTTTAGGGATAAATGAGAAAACCGTCTAGTACAAACATGGTAAAGCACAGTACAACAAATCACACACAAGTACACATGT
Source organism: Eupithecia subumbrata (assembly GCA_949316285.1). Taxonomy (NCBI): domain Eukaryota; kingdom Metazoa; phylum Arthropoda; class Insecta; order Lepidoptera; family Geometridae; genus Eupithecia; species Eupithecia subumbrata. The sequence goes on along the minus strand of OX438650.1, from coordinate 15,610,824 downwards.
GTCATCTACACGGCTTCCTCATTCAGTCTAGTCATAGCCGCGGCTCAGAATGTACGTGTTCGCTGTGTGCGAGGCATCCCGCAAGTTTTCGCACTCTACACCCTTTCAAAGTTTAAAACTTCGACTCCTGCAATCTGTGTACCGAATCGGATTTGTGTTCAATTGAATAGAAGGTTCTTGTGTTGTGTGTGTGAAACTTTGTTACTAAAGTTGCGTGAAGTGAGTTTTCAGCCTGAAACGGCGGCTATGAAAGTTTTGTAAAGGTAATTTTGCTTCTTGTTTATCATAAGTCTTTATAATATTAATGACGAAGGAATGCTTTGTTTTATGAAGCGAAAATCCGGTCAAAACAATTATTTTAGAACAGGAAATTACAAAATTACCGTCTATTTTGGTGTAATAAAAAAAAACTATACAGGGTGACATGGAAAGGGTGTGCTAAACCGAAAGGGACCCCGAGGAAATGAAGTTGTGAATATTATATTTTGAATACCTATAGATTTTTTTTTTGCAAAAAATATAATTTCTTTCTTCCTATTCGTGTTCTTTTACACGTACTCTGGCACTATTTGACAGTACAAAATATTTCACAAATGTTTTTTTCATGTTTTTTTTTCAACAAAACCAGTGTTTTGTCATGAATTATTGCAAAAGAATTATGAACCTAACCTAATTTCAAAGAACACGAACATAAAAAAACGTTTCTACTTTTTTCAAAAATAGGAAAAAGGGTTCGAAGTTCAAAAAAATGTAGAACAAACATTGATCCCCTCGATGTCCAGAATCACCCCCTTACGGCTTAGTACGTCCTTTTCGTGGCACCCTGTATAACTAGGTACGGTAGGTAGGTTATATTTTGGTATTATCACTACTTCATAAGGTAAAATAGATAATCTAATAATAGCATTTTGATCATTCCTCTAAAATAAATCCTTAAACTGTTTTACCTCCTAGATCTATACGCCATAATACAAAGGATGAAATAAGGAAAATCGAACTGTGTTACAATTAGTATCAACCAATTAGGTGTATATTATGTTAGTAAGTAGGTATATAATATATTTATTTTAAACTAGCTGGTGCCCGCGACTTCGTCTGCGCAGGATTAGTATTTCCAGTAGCTTATATTATCTACTTTAAGTACCAGAAGCGAGAAAAGTAGGTACCTATTTTCATTTAGGAATTAATTTATTACTACCAAATATGCATTAAAAATAAATTATCAATTTTTATTGTAGTTATGGTTCACTATTTTGGCTATAATGGATATAGATATATACTGTGGCGGGCTTTTTAGTAGGACTATTTAATAATAAACATTTCCATCATACATTACATATGTTTAACTCTAGCGGTTTTGGTAGGGCACGCCAGAATAGCTCGCAGATGGTAGATTTTGTCCTACTTACTTGACACTTATCGTCATATTTTGGACAATTCACACAATATCTTTATAAGTCTATGTGTTATTCTGATGTATGAGCTATATTATGTAAAGTTTCATTAAAATTCATTCAGTAGTTTTTACGTGAAAGAGTAACGAACATCCATCCATCCATACTTACAAACTTTCGCGTTTATAATATTAGTAGGATAGTAGGAAGTTGGTGCAATATGGTCCGTCTCTATGTAGCTACCAGCATTGTCATACAGCGGGCCAATGCAGCCAGCGTCTTGGGGACGCTTTCGATTCATAAGTATCAGTTGAGGTTCCTCTAAATTGTTTGCAACAATCTGCAGTTAGCTAAACTGTTTCAATTGTAAATACTAGTTCTGATTGGATTCCATTCTTTATTTGTAATTTTCTTTGTTAAAAATGCAGCTGCAATATATGTACCTTGTTTGCTACAAATGAAGCTATCTGAAGCTACTGCCTACTCTAATTTAGAGTCCATTAGTCTGGCGCGCAGTGTTCCGTACCATAACTATGGAACCATTACCACCATAACTTAGTTATCGAAGGTTTATATATAGAAGTCCATCGATAGGTAACCCCTAAGTTTGAAGACAAATCCTGTTCATCCAGAAATATCCTACTGGTCCAGAAATATTATAAGAATCTCTTGGTAAAAAGAAGACAACAATTTGCTCTTTATAAAAGGGTAGTATTTAAACGAGTGACTGTAAATTAAAGCTTTAAGTGCCAAAAATAATTAATTTACGTTATAGCGGTATATATACTAAGGGAGCGACTGACTGGAAGTGATGAAAAATCAACCGAACAGCAACTTACAAACATTAATTTCAGTTACTTAAAACACAAAATGTGAAGTCGTATAAAAATTTTGTGTCAATAAATGGCTCTGGGTGCAATTATACATAATACACACCCTTTCAGTCACAGAGTCGCCACAAACCCCCCCACCCCCCTCGCTTCGCGGGGGTGGGACGCCTAGAGGTCAGGTCAACTCAAGGTCGAATTCCTTTATTTCTAGTTGCTCACTTAGTTATTTAGTCGCTCAATTTATTAAAACAGTATCTCATCATCAGTCGCTAAGTTTTTTTTATTCGATCGTTAAAAAATACAAATCAACAAACGGAAATGTGAGACTTGGAACCTGTAGGGGTCTAGGTATCGATAAAGCTCTCTGTGCCTGCGGGAAAAAACTAGAGAAATACCCTGAATGTTGAATTAGTTACATTTAGTATGTATAATTCGATCTGATCGCGACAGTTTAAGAACTGAATTGCAGTCGAACTCTTTTATTTTCGTAAAACATTCTTAATTTTGGAAATTAATGGTTTACGGCTGCGACAAACGAATTACGTGCGAAGTTCAAAGCTTTCGCAACCTCTTTGGAGATTCTGGCATTGATTTTATGATTCGATCTCATTTGTTTCGTCCTTTGTCGTCCAGTAACTACATACAGGATGTCAGAAGTCAATAACTTTATATTTCTATATATCTTTCAAAATAAGACCATTCAAATTTTAAACTTTAAATAGGTAATTATCAGTTAAGTAATAAACTATTATTGATTTTTTCTTAGCTCATGGATGTAAGATAAGACAGAAACGTGAAGAGAAGAGATGTTATCTTGGGTTGAAATGCACGAGTGCATACGTGTTTCAATGGCAATGTTTATGGAAAAGACATTGAACAATAGAATACCCGTACCTATACCTACCTACTTATTTAGAATACTCACTCAATGGGGAGAGGCAACGGCAACCCGAGTCAAAATAGCATGTCGCTGAGCTATCAATCTTTATGGTAAACTGTAGCCGGTAAAAGGGAACCTTTTACTCGCATTTTTGTACTAAAGGTGGTTGGAGTTCCATGCAAATTGATTTTGCACATTAACTCGCAGAGTTACGTTTTTTTTTTGTATGTATGACACATGTGCCTGATTCGCGATTCAGTAGGTTCTTAGCTTACGCAACTAATGCTTATGGTCTGTATATTAATTTAGACAAATGATTTAAATAAATTATAATAGGTTTTAAATAATTTTTCTGCTCCACAAATAATATTTCACAAAATAGTGCTAGTATTTATTATTTTGGGAACCATAACAATAGATTACTAATTCGCTTAATTGCTGATTAAATGTAGTATCTGTGTTATTGTATCAATTTATTTTTGTTGTGACATCTTTTATATTTTTACTTTGTGTAAGCATTTTGATTGAAGTGATTTTTTGATTATACTATCAATTTAAAATTTGTAAGTATTCCGTTGCAAATCTATTTGTTTGCGAATAAAAATAAACTGAAACTGATAATAAGTTCATTTGAAAATGTATGGATAGATCGAATATCTAGGATTTAAGTGAAAAATTTAGAAAAAAAATATGTGCACAATCTGTTTTTATGGAAATGAAACCACCTTAAATATAGGTAATTGATTTACAAAGTATGTTGAAAGACAGAGTAGAAATACCCATAAGGTATGACGTACCCATGAGGTATACTTAACGAAACTAAATCAATTCCTTACAATAGAGAAGACCAGGCATTTGATGCGCTCATTCATTCCGTTGGATCCATGTTCTGTGACAGCGTTAAATCGCGAAGACTGAGGAGAAAAGAGAGGTCCAGCTGTGGGACAGCGACGAATGAAAAAAAAATAACGCAATCGTTTGGACACTTTTAAAGGTTATGAAATAAAAAAATTGTTGCATTTCTACTACATAATAAAATCAATAAATAATGTTGGACAATTCACACACCATTATCTAGCCCCAAGTTAAGCAGAGCTTGGGTTACGGGTACTAGATAACTGACTTAAACTGACTGACTTAAACTGACGACTTAAACTGACTTAAACTGACTTAAATACACTACATGGATAAATATTTTTTATTATACATAGAAAACATCCAGAACACCCTGAACAAATATCTGCAGATCGTACAAACATTTGTCCCGAGGCAGCAATCGAAACCGCACCCTCCTGCGTCGCAGGTGGACTTTCACCCGCTGCGCCACTGACGTCGTAAGTCGTAACATACTTATCATTAGGCTTTTGTAATTAACGCAATATTTTTTTTTGTTATTATAGTGCGGAAACCCTCACACTCGGGGTAATTTCTGAGAATAATTACTTAATAGAACTTTTCGATAATATTAACTAGCTTCTGCCTGCGGCTTCTCACGCGTATGTTCGGTATAATAAGTAGCCTAATATCTAAGTTAAGTTTTACTCTAAGCGTACGCCAAATTTCATCTTGATCTGTTGAGTAGTTTTGGAGATCCTAGGCAACAAAAATTTAGATTTCACTAAGTTTCGGCTTTATTATATAATTAGGATATTAACGCAATAAAGTTGATTTTGGGCTCGCACCAAGTCATGACCCTTCGGGAAAAAGCTATGCCCTGTTTTTTCCCCGACGACAAATGCATAGAGCTGAGTTGTTTTGCTTAGGTCGAAATGATGGTGCCCGTACACTGATATAATAAGTCATCATTAGCATCCTCAACCTCAACAGCCTGTATTGGTCCACTGCTGGACGCAGGCCTCCCCCTGATAAGCGCCTTGATGGTTTTTAGCTCATGGGGGGTAATGCCCATAATCCCCACGCTAGGCATGCGGGTTGGGGATCGCAATTCGGTGATAGAATTGTTCTGCAGGGGGCGCTGCTGCCCGCCCCCGGTGGATATACCTTAGTCGCCTCTTACGACAACCGCGGGAAGAATTTGGGTATTGCAAATTCTAAGCCGGCACCACACAGCACATCATTAGCATCGTGACCTTGAAAGAGCTTCAGATGACCCTGTCGCACTAGTTTATGTTCTTTTAATTTTCGGAAGAGGGTCTCGGCATAAAAGTTTCGGCAACGGCCATAAAGTGAACTTCATACGATGATGTCTCATCGTAAACGTGATGTCCTATTTATTTAGCTCCCTTGTTATTTATAAACCGTGGTAAAGTAAGACTGATATTCAAGACCCGCGCTAAAACCCATAGGAATAACATATTTTAACACAACACTTTATTCACAAAGAAAATTACCATCAAATAATAAAAATAAATACTAGTATTTATGATTGAAACAATTGACCTAACTGCACTATTGCAAATAATAACAGGTAGCTCAACTGATCCATATCAATACTAGTCGTCGCGTCCCCAAGACGATGGCTGCATCGCCCCGTTGTATGGCAATGCTGATGCGCTGCGCCAGATACTCACCAGCTCTCGGGTCTTTTACACATTTGTTTATTTTTAATGGGAACTTTTCAATTTCGTATAGCAGCGATTTCTTCAGATTTTGACTAGACTTTCAGACTTCTGAATTCTAACCTTAATGAATTATTAAGTAAATAATTTTGGATAATTCTATGTGAATTGCATTATCACTTGCTATATAGTCATTCTGAGGCATTATTTAGCCCCAAGCTAAGCAGAGCTTGTGTTATGGGTACTAGATAATTCATCATCTAGATTGTCATCTGGTGCCCATAACACAAGCTCGGGGCTAGAAGATGCTGTGTGGATTATGCAGCATTATTTATTTATTTTATTTACATATGTTACATAGATTTAGCACTTTACGGTAGAGAAAACTTTACTATACATAGAAAGATCAATAACCGATATCTATCTTAGTCAGTAAAGTTAAACTAGATTACCGTTTCTATTAACAACATAGACTAGCTTTAATGTTTATCTATAGGAATGTAACTTTTATGTGCGGTTGTAAAAACTACACATATTTTGGTTGGCATTTGTATTGCGAAAGTTACACTATTATTTATATAGTCTACCACAATTTTATCGTATTTATTCAAATAATCGAAGTGTATATTGATGTTGGTACGATTGTGTAAACAGATATCGTATTCTGTTATCACTCCAGCAATCTCTAACGATAACGAGTAGATGGAGATAGCGTCGTGCGTAGCGGCGCTACGATAGCTACGAAATAGCTACGCCGTAGACCCTCTATGCAGTAGAGGGTCTACGTGTGTGTAGACCATCTACGCGGTAGAGGGTCTACGCGTGTGTAGACCATCTACGCGGTAGAGGATCTACTCACACGTAGACCCTCTCCGCGGTAGAGAGTCTACATACACGTAGACTCTCTACCGCGTAGATAGTGACGTGAGTGAAAACCTCTACGCGGTAACGGGTTTACATGAGTATAGACCACCTACGCGGTAGAGGGTCTCCGTGAGTGTAGACCATCTACGCGGTTGAGAGTCTACATGAGTGTAGTTACTCTACGCGGTAGAGGGTCTACGTGAGTGTAGACCATCTATGCGGTAGAGAGTCTACGCGAGTGTAGACCATCTACGCGGTAGAGAGTCTACGTGAGTGTAGCCCATCTACGCGGTAGAGAGTCTACGTGAGTGTAGACCATCTACGCGGTTGAGAGTCTACGTGAGTGTAGATACTAAACGCGGTAGAGAGTCTACGTGAGTGTAGACCATCTACGCGGTAGAGAGTCTACGTGAGTGTAGACCATCTACGCGGTAGAGAGTCTACGTGAGTTCTAATAAGGGACCTAAAAGGTTAGGCGATGTTCACAGCCACTTAAAAGTTAATTTAACTTTCAGGGTTACTTTTACTTCTTTGTATCTTAAGGTCCAGCATCCATCCGAGCGGAAACATAAGATTAAAGGCCGAAACTTCCTAACTCATTTACCAAAACTTCATTTAACCTGTTTTTCGTGAATTCAGTCTTAATAAGTTTGGCTAAGGACCATGTTTGCTTACCTTTCGTCATTTCGATCTGTTGGATATCAGGTTTGAAACTCTTCTATCATTTAGTAACCCTCCGTTTCTTTCAAAAACCAGTCGAAGTTTTTAATTTTATTTATTGGGCTCTAGTAATTTTTTCACTGTGTAGACATTGATGGATAACTGGAAAACTTCTGGTTTTCCCTTCGTAGTTTCCTTAATATTTCGCTTAATAAACCAAGCTCATATATTTTTCCTAAAATTAATTTATGTTTTTCTAAATATTTTATTGCACGAGATAAAAATAGATGTAAACCTTTAAACAGAATATTTAATAATTATTAAAATATTTATATTAATTTATTATGGGTTGTACGCTTTATTTTTCGAATACTTTCGTCGTTTTCGAGTCCTTCATTTATCGCCTTGCCACACCCCTACCGGATCGAAAAGAATTACTTTTCGTAGTAAGACAACGACCCAATCGTTTCTTATAAACTCGATGATCGTTTTCGAATGATTTTGAGTGATTTGTCGCACTTTGTCATGACAACGGCAGTCAATTTTGCGCCATTGATGTTATAAAAGTAAATAGATAGAGCACTACCAACGTAGCTAGGTAAATACCTTCAATTGGTTCAAACACATCAATCATAGAGGTAAAACACGCTCATTCAACAATTCTCTTGATTTCAAAGGCAAAAATGAATTTATGTGGGAGTTGACAAGCCTAGCTTCATAGCTTTCACACATACGTGCGCACGAATACGCATAGGTAAATGGGACGTATTTGTCGCATTTTTTTGGCTACACTTCGTTTGTGTCTATTACCATTCTAAGCCTTTTTTGTGTAAGATTTCAATGGTTCTTGATTACTTTTATCGAATGATTTTGTATAAACTCAGAGTAAGGGTACATAATATTATGGCAAAAGTGAACCCTAAAAAGAATTCTCTTCCAGCAAACCTTATTGAATAATTCTACCACAGAACTGCGATCCCCAACCCGCATGCCCAGCGTAGGAATTATGGGCATGACATAAAAGCCTATAAGGTGCTTATCAGGCGGAGGCCTGCGTCCAGCAGTGGACCAATATAGGCTGTCGAGGTCAAGGAAACCTTATGGGGAAAGAAAGTCAAGTTTGTAAATGTGGCGCAGCTAAGTAAGCACAAGCTCTGCGCACATTAGTGCAACACCGATACAGCACAACACAAAAATGTGCATTCAAATATGGGTTTAAACCCGTTATACATCTTTCGATATATTTCACAGAGACAAAATGGCTTCCACAAGCTTCACGCCCGTACCACACCTCCGCTGCGAAACCTTAACAGCGGACCCGCAGACATGCTATGTCTTGTCCAGTCCGTATGTAGGAGAAGCGGAACACTAGTGAAACTGCCTTTTCTTACGCATAGATTTGACTATAATTCTATCTCTTTCCCCGCGCGGTTTCGTCGATCTGCTCCGACGTCAGCCACACCTCCGCTATAGTTCCGCAACTCAAATTTACACTTGGTCGCTGCGGAATTCATGCGGAACATAAGTAGCGGGTCCGCTACTCGTGTTCCTCAGCGGAGGTATGCTACGGGCGTCAAACGGGCCCGCGAGCTGTCTGTCATCTGATGCCGTCAAAATAAAATGCATCTAAAAGTTACGAGTTAAAGCCTGATCTGCAATAACCTTTATACGGTAAACTGTCTTTATGCTTATGCAGGTTTGAAAGTATGGCATTGGAAAAAGTAAATGGGGTGATAACTATTGAGTTATTATGAATGAGATACATTCCCATTCATTTATTCGTTCCATTTGTATTTGAGCCGGTAAACAAAACATGGAAGGTTTGTGTTAAATGGTGTTTATTAATTGCTAGGGGTTAGCTCGGATCGGCCACTTTTTGTAGCTTGGCAGGATGACGCTTTTGTAGGCAGTAGGTATAGTAGATATTTTTTTTGTGGCAATGAGGTGTTCGATCATTATTCTGGTATAAAAATAGTATAATTTGAGATTTATTACAAAAACTTAAAACCGAATTCAAGATCGTTTTACGGATCAAATAGTAATTCTGCGGGAATAAACGAAAATATGTTTTAATTTCGAGATTATTCTCTAAGCAAAAGTGAAAAAAATATCAAATTCGCACCACAATTGGCGAATATATCAAGTAAATAAATATAAATAAATAAATAAATATTTAAGAACCTCTCCCTGACTTTATTCGCGGGAAAACGTGTACAAAGCCGCAGGCAGAAGCTGGATTTACAATAAAGTAAAATTTATTACCAGCGAAAGTAGCAAAATAGATACAACTTTTTATAATCTTAAATCGACCTTACAGTTAGTTTACTTCAAGAGATTTATAAAAAAAATCTTTGTAAATAATCTAAATATAATCCATAATCTTTCTTCTATAAAATGTAAATCTCTTATTGGCCGTAACTTAGATTAATAAGGTTAAAAATGTTTAGACATAAGGGCTGTTGATTTTGTTTTAACAATAAAAATAAAATAAAAATAAAAATAATTTCTTCAGATTTAAAAAGTACTTATTTCGCGAACTGCCTTTAAGTGTCAGCGATAATTTCGAAGTTCAAACTTTTACGATTAATTTTATTTATCTACAACTTTTATAATTTTACGGCTTATCTTAATCTATCACAGAAATACCAAAGGCGAGAAGATGTTACCTAATGAGTTTAAGGATCGTGCAAACGGGCCATGGATTTTATAAGCGAATGGGTTAATACCCATTCGCTTATAAAGTCGCTTACACTCGCTTATAAAGTCAAAGTCCCACGTCACGTTTACGTCAATTTTGTCATGACAAAGCGCCCCAATATAAGTTCATATCAATCTCATATCAATTCATTGTTTCTTATTATGTGCAATTGAAAACTGACATTGGCAGAATTGTGTTAAACAAAAATGCAGAGCCAAATACATAAGAAGAAGATATTTTAAGAGGGTACCTAATAGTTACCATCGATAATCGCCCGCCTGTTCTAACCCGTACGAGGAAAACAGAATTAATTAAGCCGATGGAGAATTGCCATTTGCCTCTAGAATCAGTGAATCAGCAGAGACACTCGTAAACTAGGCTGGGAAAACAAATAAAACGTCTTGCGAGGCGGGGCTTCCTGCTAGTGTCAATATCATATTTTCCCGGAGGAAATAACACTATATTTAGTCCTACTTTGTTGCCTTATTTTGGTCTGGTTATGTAAGTTTTTCAGACTCGCCTCACCTCACCTCAACAGCACATATTAGTCCACTGATGGACGCAAACCTCCGCTTGATAAACGCCCTATCGGTTTTCATCCCATGGGGGTAATGCCCTTAATCCCCACGCCGGGCATGCTGGTCAGGGATCGCAGTTCGGTGGTAGAATTGTTTTGCGGGAGGCGCTGCTGCCCGCCCCGACACCCGTGGGAAGAGAGGGGGTGGTGCAAAATCGAAGCCGGCACCAAAGAGCGAAAACTACTACCTACTTTGAAAACATTTTCGAACTAGTCGAGGTAAATTAATGTTTGTGGCACACAATGGTTAAGCAAGATTTATTGAGTTGATTTATAAATTTATGTTTCTTTTGTGGAAAAGTATTTATTAATTTAGGTATTAGAACTTATTCGCTCGATGACCTCTGTGGCGCGGTGGGCGAAGGTCCGCTGTGACACTGTGAAACCGCTGTTGCGGGTTCGATTCCCGACTCGGGAATATGTATAGATACCCGTAAGAAATATGTATAGATCGTACAAACATTTTTACGATTATACATATTCCGTACGGGTGTTCTAGATGCATTCTATGTTTAGTAAAATATATGTATTTGTCTATGTACAATACATAGACAAATACATATATTTTACTACATTAAGTATATCAGTTACACAAACATTGCTTAGCATTAGGCTAGATAATGCTGTTTTATTGTCCACCATATTTTATTATTATTGTTTATTTATTAATTTTGGTATTCGCTTAATTTAGTAAGGTAAAAAGTGTCAATCAAAACTGGATTACTGTGTTTCTTACTTGCATGGATTTCTTTTATGAAGTAAGCAAAAGGGGTCAATTTAAATATAGCAGAAAACCAGTAATCCAGTTAGAAAGGGACTTTTCACATCGTGGGTCATGGTTCAGTCCTGAAGACGATTTTAACGAAAGCACTTCCGATAATTCCAAAAATCCCACGAATCTACATGAAACGTCGAATCGTCGTCGAAGGAATGTCGCAAAACGGATTAAGAACGAGATTGGAGTTACAAGTAGCGGATATTGGAAGTTAATAGAGTTCCGCGGTTTTATCAAAGAAACGACTCGGGTCTTTATTCTTATTCTTTCCCTGCCATTTTTACGATAAATTCCTATTCTATTGTTCTGTTCCAAAGCAAAGGAAGACGGAATTGAACAATAAACTCGTACTATGCCAAGGTGAAATTACTTTGCGTGCTATAAAATTATGGTTCCATAAGAGGAGTTGGATCACGCGAACTCTCTAAATTAGGTAGGTACTATATTTTGATTTCAGTTTTTGAGTGATGTTGTTTGCTTTTCAAATTTTAAATCCATAATAGATGGTAAAAGGTCCGACGGTATGACACTAGTCCCATGGGAGTTGGGGAGGCCCATTGTGTGGGACGCTACATGTGTCGACACACTTGCGCCTTCCCATCTTCCGAGGACTTCCGTGAGGGCAGGCGCGGCGGCAGGTTTGGCCGAAGATCTCAAGAGGCGCAAATATGCAGGTCTCGACAGAGCCTACACATTTGCTCCTCTTGGAGTCGATCCGTGGGGTACCGAGGCTCGTCGGGTTTAAAAAAAATTATCTGAGCGTCTGGTCGTATCGACGCGTGACCTGAGAGCTGGTCAGTATCTGGCACAGCGCATCAGCATTGCCATACAGCGGGGCAATGCAGCCAGCGTCTTGGGGACGCTTCCGACTGGTATTGATATGGATCAGTTGAGCTACCTGTAGATTGTTTGCAACAGTCTGCAGTTAGCTATAATGACGAATAAACTTTTTATGTTAGCACAGTGCACAATGTACGTTATGACTTATATTACAAAAGAGATACATACGCCCTACAAACAAATAATAGATCAATGTAGGTACTAAATGTAGTACGTTGAGGTTTGTTGTTGGGGTCTGTATTAAAATAAGTAAGAGGATGACAGATAGTATCGATATAACACCATCCATCTTAATGGAGAGATAATATGTCAAAAAACAAACAATAATGTTCTCGAATACATATTAATTGACGTTATTTTCGAAGTCGTCCAAGCAGTTGACACATGTCATATGGCCGGGCGTGTCCGACTGGCTTCCCAATTTCGGGGGATCTTCACAGAAGCTCACATTCAAAAACAATTCGTAGATTATAAGTGTTAATTTGAATGTAATTCGTTGGAAAGATTTTATGATTTTATACAATTTTAATTATTATCACAATGCAATTAGTATCATTTTAATTTTAATTACGCTAGTCAATTCGTTAAGAATTATTATTTATTATTACGATTTTTGATAAAATGTATTTTACGGCAATATATTAGGTACCTACATATGCATGTAAATTGAAAAATATGTATACCATTTTTGACATGTAATAATTGTTACTAATAAGGACTAATATGACTATAACTATTATTTTAGGACCATAATGTTCGGTTTTATATAGGTCCTCAGTTATAAAAACAGTTATGAAACGCAGGATGCATTTCATAACTGAAAACATCGAAGGCATCGATTGTAGGTATTACAAGAAATGGTCTTTTAATAAAGCTAACAACAGATGTAGATACTTACCATCTCGTTATTTTCTACTTATTATTCAAAAGATATTTAAACAGATGTCTGAGCAACCAGCCCTGAGGTATTTATTTTAATTGTGTATGATTTTAAAAGAGAATATGTCTTGGGTCCCTGACCTTGATGTGGTCACAAGTGAAATTAAACTTTCGCGACGAAGACATAAAGACTCTTTCTAAATATTCTCAAATCCTTTTATGAATTAATTGGGGATCCAAAGTGCGCGTTTATCCATTCGTTTGGTGAATTTAAATGTCCTTTTTTAATTAAATCAGCTGAATTAATTAACATCTCCATATATGTAGCTTTACTATATTTTATTTTCATAAGGGTTCTAGAACTAAATAGGTTATTAAATATAAACTTATTTCAAAAATTAATCTAACTGAAACTTCGTTCTAGCGTTTATCAAATTTTTAATCATGTGGTTAGCATACGACCGTTAGTACGTTTGCGGTCATGATTTTGCCAGGTTTTTGATTTACGTACCAGCACCCGTGCGTCAACAAGGAGAGTTTTGCCCTAATCACCTCGTTTGGAGACGGGGGGAGGGGATCAGTGATGGCAGGCAGTGGAGGTGTTAATAATACACCGAAAGCTGCTGTCCTTCTTCTGGTATAATCCCTGGGTCGGCTCTTAGGTACAACATTCACAGGCTGAGATGGAGGGATTTTTACGTAATAATCTATCTCTGTGCCAAATTTCAGCCAGATCCGTTCAGTAGTTTTTGCGTAGATATAATATTAGTAGGATTTTCAATTCCATTATAAGGAACGATTATTGAATGGAACCTACTACCATAATGTCGTCATCACAAATAATGTTCGTGATGATGAGCAGAACTTTCAGTTCACGTGTCAGTGAATCATCAATTACCCTGTATGGTTATTCTGTAACTGTGTGACCTATTAAGGCAGAAACAGACTGAGCCTACGCGACGCAACGTAAGCGACGAAATGTAGGAAACGTCGGATAGCGTGGCGGTACGTTATGAGTATCTCTAGCTAGGCCATCTGTTTTTAACCCCCGACGCAAAAAGAGGGGGTGTTATAAGTTTAACGTGTCTGTCTGTGTATCTGTGTACGTAGCTCCCAACCGGATGAACCGATTTTCGTTTAGTTTTTTTGGTGTCATAGATAATTTTATCCCGAGTGTTCTTAGCCATGTTACATGAAAATCTGTCGGAGAGTTTAAAAAAAAAAAATTGTTCTTGTTGGCTATGGTCTCATATAAACGCCATCGGCCACTTATAGCGTGTCACGCCGTACGCCGCGTCACGTAGCTTACCATAGAAATGTAATGTTGTTGTATCTTGTACTTTCACACGCTAACTTCGTGCGTCGGCGTGTGGACTGCATTCAAACTCTTTTCTCCGCATGTCTAGTAATTTCGAACCATTCGCAGCGTGAAGGTCGGTACAAAATGGCGGATCAAGAAAAAGACAAATTTTGAACGAGAGATCGTCGTTCGCTTCTAAGATGTACTGATACTGACCGCTGAAGTTGTGCTTGGCGTTCAGACGTCAATCGGAACATTTACGCTGAAGTCGGACATTACGTATAGCATTTAATAGGAGACCGTAACCCGTAACCTAACAAATTCAATCGCGCCAAGCAACGTACGGGACGCAAAGAACTATTGAGCCGAAATCAGACTATTCACAGATGACCAGAACCACATTTTAAACACCTGAAGTTTCGTCGCGTCGTGTGTTAATAATGTGATTCTAGTCATAGTCATGTTGTGGATTGTCCAGCATTATTATTATTATGTTATTTATATATTTTATTTATTTATAAAAAAAAACAGAATTTATGTTACCTAGGATCTCCAAAACTGATAAAGATAAAATTTGACGTACGTTTAGAGCAAAGCGTAATTTGATTCAACCCAACACGCATCGTGTTTCGTCGGGTCGCATGGTGTTTCAAATTGAAACACCATGCGACCCGACGAAACAAACGAATTATCTTAGTAACTATAAAGGACTCCACACACTATTGAATAGTGTGTGGAGTCCTTTATAGTTACTAAGATAATAATCTCATTAGGGCTCAAGCTCTATTATTCATACAATGACATTCACTACATATTATTTGTTTACTCGAAAATCCTCGCCTATATTAATAATGATTATACAGACGGATTGGTAGGTACTACACCCACCAAGTAAGCGTAGATACAATGCTGAAGATAGAAACACAAACAACATTTGTATTTCTATCTTCAGCGAACTAAGCTAAACTAAACAGAATTAAGGGCGCCTTCAAATTAGCCGCAAACTGTCGCGCGTAGGCAGCGCGGCTGCAGCGCTGCGGCCGCGCTGCTGCAGCTTGGTTCGAGAATCATAGTGTTGTATATTTAGTTTCACGATGGACTCTGACTAAGAAACACTGCTATTAGTGTTACTATTAAAAAGAAAAAGGATTTGGTCAAAAAACAAAAAAAGAAGCCCAAGAAAACGTTACCGATTATTTTGTATAACTCAATAAACTGAATTTTATAAAGTGAAAGATTACAGTGACAAAAAATTTCAGAATTATTTAAGATTATCAAGAAAACAATTCTACGAATTACTTCCCCGTTTGGAACGTTATATTGGTAAACAAAATACAACCTTCAAAAATACTATTTGTGCTGAAGAAAGACTATTTATAATCCTCAGATGAGTAAAAATTATGACAAAATTATGACTATGCAACTGACGACGACATAAATTGTCATCTCATCTCACGCGTGACAACTCTCGTGGCCGACGTAGTTAAAAATCACCTACTTAAAAGGTACCTAACAAAAGTCACCTTCTGGCAACGCTGGTGCGCACCGTCACTAGTCGATCGATGAACTGATGCGCGGCCGGAGCGCGGCTGCAGCGCTGCAGTCGCGCGTACTTAATTTGTATGGATTTAGACAGCAGCGCGGCCGCAGCGCTGCAGCCGCGCTGCCTCCGCGCGACAACTTGCGGCTAATTTGAAGGCGCCCTAACACATTACAAACTTTGTTACAAAAATTATCATCATCTGTCCATATTAGACAATCGATTGCTTCAATAAGGTCAATCGATTGCTTCTTACACTAAATAATTTGATGTTTTTACTAAAAATAAAAACGTACGGCATTGACTTCGACGTCTTTTATATTTGCATTGTTTTTTTTAGATTTGCGGAACAAAGTAACCCCTCGCTAGTAAAATTTATGTGGGAGCACCCCGGAATATATTTTATACAAAATGCCAATAATTCACGGAGAAATCGGCAATCATACATACAGCCAAACATAAAACCCAGTCCTTTTTTCGAGGTAGTTAAAAAGAAACTAAGCCGAGAAAAATCATAGCAAAAACTTTAAAGCCTGGTTATCTACTGAGGCTTCAGTGTGCACGATGCCTGCCGGCTCGGAGACGCCTAGCGCCCGCCGCCGACGTCGCCTTCTAATTGTAGCTCGTTGTCGCAATCACCCCCTGCCCCTTCATTAATTATGGTTCATCGTGGCCCCATTACTGGAATCATCCTCTTTATCGATTTGTACCAACTCATCACACGTACGTGTTGCTCTATTTACGTTCTATTCAGATCATAAAGATAATCTCTCTTGTCGCGATTATGTAGACGTTCGAACGCAAAATACTTAAAAATACAGGATTATGGTAATTCAGTGACACTGTAAACTGTAAGTTCTCGCGAACACGTTTGTGAAGACGTTAGATCTTAATTTATAACTAACGTTATGCTTTTCCATATTTTAAAACTTACGCGATCTGAACACATTATAGGTGAACTAGTTTATGCCTGCGGCTTTGAACGCGTTGTTTCTATAAACGTGATTTATATCCCATGGGAACTGATTTATGCGATAAAAAATAGCCTATGTTTTATTCTAGCCCTAAAACTACCTGTTTCCAAAATTTCAGCCCGATCCGTTCAGTAGTTTTGGCGTGAAGAGGTGACAAACATCCATCCATCCATCCCTAAATCCAAACTTTCGCATTTATAATATTACTAGTTTATGCCCGCATCTTCGCACGCGTTGTTTCTATGGAATCGTTAAAAGGTGATTTCTATCTCATGAGAACTGATTTATGGGATAAAAAGTAGCCTATGTTTGATTCCAGGATTAGAATGACTTGGGTGCAAAATTTCAGCCCGATCCGTTCAGTAGTTTTGGCGTGAAGAGGTAACAAACATCCATCCATCCATCCATCTATCCATCCATCCATCCATCCATACAAACTTTCGAATTTATAATATTAGTGTGATATAGTGTGATGTAATAAAAGCGATAAATACTCGTTATAAAATATTATATACTTTTCGGTTTCTAAAAAGGTTGTTACCATGTCGACCTCATTTAGTGCAAGCCATAGAGGCCACCGAGCACCTGGGCCTTCCCACTCGCTGTGCTGCGCCGCTGCTCATGATGATGCGTATGGTGAGTATCCAATTTCTAGGAGGAGCGTAGGGTCTATTGGTTTCATGTTTATTAAGTGGAATGCCCTTTGATTGTGTGCTGGAGGGAGTTCAAACGTCACGCCGGGGTGTGAAGTTGCTGGTATGTGATGTGATAACGATGCTATTGAAAATAGAGCGTTCGGAAAGAAGATATTTTAGAAAGTAAATAAATATTATTTTTAGTTTATACTGTCGGTAAGTGAAAATGTAGCATAGGTACGTATTAAGGTACTCTGCATACGTGACGGGGTTGTGCCGTGGACGGGGCGAGCACGGAACGTGGCATTATGTAAGTAAACCCAGACGGGGAGGTTTTACGTATGCATACGCACCGTTCCACGAACCCAACGTTCCGTGTTCATAACATTGGCAATGTTATGAACACGGAAAGATGGAATTTTCATTGTAAGAATTGGTAAGGCTTGGTAGGCTAGCAGAGGCCACATTTTTGTGATTTTTAAAATCATCTGAGACTTAGAAAACAGTGTTTAAATTCTGAAAAAAGATATAATATATTAACTTAAGGATCTAGTCTAGTCAAAGTCGCATTCAGTTACAAGATCTAATGAACTTCACTGGATAGAAAAAAATCCCAAAGTTTCCCCTTTTTCTAACGCATTTTCAATACTAAAACTAGCAAACTACAGATATCACACTTTTTCTGTACTCAATTAAGGACACTTAATATTTCTAAACAAATTCGCAGAGTTTGACTTGATAAAATGATTTTCTTAATCACTATGTTTAAATAACTACAAAAAACACGAGCGCGGCGGCTTGACAGGCGCGCGTTTTGCGTTACGCCTACTGCTGCAGGAATATTAAATGTTATTGCCTTAAGATCGTTGCATACCTATGTAACGTGATTTTACTCGTCACGGACGGAACGAAACTCATGCGCATACGGCGCGGAATCGCGTACAGGACGTGGCCCGCGGGACGCGGGGTGAGACGTGGTAAACATACCACGACGATGTTCTTTCACGTCCCGTCTCGTCCACGCTTCCGTCGCGTATATTTTACTACTGTACTTGTACATGTACTATGTAACAACGTTTGTAAATTTTTCCAAAGATCTTTATTCATTTTAGATGTTTGTTGAGCATCGTTTTAGATCTGCAAACACTCCTATGAATAATTTTACCCAAACCGAAATGATGAAAACTCTTTCTGGCATAAATCCCTGAAGTTTTCAAAGGTACCGAGTCTATCCGTGGCTAGTTCTTTTGTTTTAGATGGAAATTGCTTTGAAAGTAGCTCCTTCGCCCTAGCCTAGATTAAAAGGCAGATTGTGGAGCTTTATTCTTTGAGAAAAAGGCAGACAACTTTTTCTAATCCTACCAACGGCATAATGAAAATTATGCATTTGTTTACTATTCAAGAGCAAACCATATCCAACTAATATTTGAAAGGCGAAGATTGAAGATCCGAAAGTCAGACCTTGTCGGTCGGTATACGGTCTAAATTTCGGATCTTCAATTGAGTTCATGATTTTAACGGGTATTTATCGCGTCCTTTTGTTATTATTTCCCCTACGTTTCTACTGCGTTACAGCGATCGTGGTCACGGGCGACCGTTCATACCGCTAAACTACTGCACCCGTCGAGCTAATATTTCGCAAAGACCTAGCTAGGGCAAGTAGAGATAACGGGTTAGTCATTGTTACTTTTTCGCCATGAGAGATATGAAATCGGACAAGTGAAGATCAGTGCAAACTGTTATGATAATATTTTCATCGGAATCCGCGATATAAATTGATTTGGTTATTGATGCGGATTGCAGGCAGGTCATGGTTTTGGCACCTTGCCGCAATTTTATATTCACGCGGTTATTTGCGTAGGTACCGTAGCGATCAGTTATTTGTTGTTTGTGTACGTTTTCATAATTCACTTAGGTCTTAGTTAATTTTCTCTACCTAGAACTAGAATAAATCATTTATTTGATATTTTTATAGTCTCACCAATCGGATGGGGCTGCTTTTCAGAAAGCAAAGGCAGCAGGCAGCATCAGCTCTTGCCCAGCTTATAAATTTATTTACTCTTTAATACTTCTTTGTTGTAGAAAAATATGCAATTAATCACATTGATTGAAAAGAGTTGGCATAAAATATTATGGTGAGCATTAGATAATATCTGAAATGTTTCTTTGCAAAGCTGCAAAGCAATGTTTAACTTCTCAAACTTAAAGGATCGAAACATTCTCCAAAGTCGGTTTTATAAGTAAATTTCATACAATAAAAGCTCTTGGAAGTCCTACTTGTGTTAGTGTACGTGACTCGTCATTTGGTTTCGACGGAAGATCAGCGTTGAGATAACTGTGCCCACCAGCTAGTTGTCTCAACAAATGCTGAGTCGGACGCCATTTTGTAGCGTTTAAGTCTTATCTACAGTTTATATACATAAGTCTAAATTGAAATGCTACAAATAAAAATTTCTTATATCTTATTTATTTCTTATTTCTACTCTATCCCAGGTCCTCTATCAAAAATAAGTTCATAACCTAAGATTTGCATTCCGAAATTCTCGAAAGTCATCGACAGGTTAAAGCACTTACAGAAGATATCGTGCAATTAACCTTTCGGGGGATGTTCGCTGACCTCTATGCTAAAATCTGTAAAATTAAACTGACCTCTCGTTGGACTGTTTTACAGATTAAAGCCTACGGGTATTCATAACAACAGATTTGTAAAATGTCAACGAAACCCTGTCCATGTTACATGGAGACAGATAATTGGTTAATGGGTCAATGATTAATCTTCATGGACCGACTATTTATTAAGTATAGCTTAGGAGGGCGCTCATGTCTAGACGACAAAATTACGGGCTATAAAGAGGCGAGCATCACTTGATAGTTGTAAAGTGGGCTGTAACTATGCTGAAAGTTTCAGTGGCCAAAGTAAATAGCCTTTAAGGTTTTATGACATAAATAAAATGTTAATTCATGTTTGAAACGCACCCATTTGATTATTGAAAGTAGAGCATGCAGTGCGGAGTTTATGACGAAATAGGTTATTCTTAATGGGTTGCAAAATTGTACGACCCTGAGCATAAGTGCCCCCATGAAATTTCCTTTAACGTTTTTCATGTACATAGGTGTTATTAACATAACGCAAGGTAAAAGCTATATTAATTCCGCCATATTGGATATCAGGTAACACAATAATCCTGTGTCACTCTCGAGATCACCAAGGTGGCGTAACATTACGTGACAGTCACACCTCAGTCAGCAAATTCGTTTATTCCAAGATGGCGTCGCAAAGCTGCTATTTTGAGATCCACCATAGTCAGTACCCGGTTTCTACTAAGCTGTTTAAGTACATAACAGTAAAAATAAATAAAAGTAACGATGTCCACGCCTTTGAATAAAAGTTTTATGTTGTTAACAGACCCTCATCACAAAGTTAATTTCCTTTGTTATCAGACACCTGTGGAGACCCGCCATGACATGTTCCAAAAAGGTTGGAACTGCTACCTAATTAATATTAATTTAACATTCATTGTGTTGCTAATTGGGCAATGGAACTTTTGTATTAGCCAAGCACAAAACTGGATTAGTACAGATAAATGTTTTAAATAATTTTATAGGTCTGCATGAGTCAGTTTTAGGAATAAAAGTACCTGCCTAAACCTAGAGCTTTCAAAGGCTCGAACCTTTCACTTATGTTAACAAAAAAATACTCACCTACAATATGGAATAGTTACATCAAATACAATAAAATTCTTATTGGCTAAGAATATCATAATAAATTGTAACAAATCTAAGTAAAAATCGCAGGGTTATCCTTTCTACTCGGACATTTTGTTTTGTTTCACCTTGTAGACTAGATCTAAAAGTTACACATTCCATTTAAATTTTTAAAATCTAAATTTTCCAGATCCCCCTATAACGTAACAATTCTAAAGTGATTTCACTTCTAATAGCATTTCTACTTCAGTCTCAGTCGTTTACAATTTAATATCCGAAACAGTAAATCGTATGAAAAATCAATTAAAGCTTGAGCCTGTTTAACTACCGCCTAATAACGTTTGTTCCGAGTTGAGTCGCTTTAAGTCGGCGGATCCGCCCAAAGCCAGATTACGGTAAACGAGTTTACTACCCTAGCTCCTGTGGGGGACAGGCATGGGTAATGGATCTTAACGTTTGGCTACCAGAAATTGTGATAGTATAGAATACTTAAGGTGCCCACGACGCATATACCGAAGTAGATCACAGTGATGCCTGTTTAAGGCTAAAGATTACCTTCATAAGCTAGCAACACTATCGGGGTTTGAAGATTTTTGCATGGAGGCTGGCATCGGCAATCTCTTAGTTTTTCTTCTTCTGTGTAAGTTATTATTTTTGGATAGAGGACACTTATACAAATAAATAGTGCTTATAACAGTTCTAAAGCATCCAGTTTCTGAGATATTCACAGATGAATATAACTATTGGTGTAATGTTTTGTTTTTCATAGGTATATCTCAGAAACCTGACGCTTTTGTTATTTGATATTTTTATTCGTAAATTAATACTTGGCGTACGTACCACGTTCATTGTGCGCCGCGAAAAAAATTAAGTGGTGGGCCGCGGGCCAAAACTTTCAAGATCCTTTCGATAAATTATTTATAACTAGCAGCGCCCCGCAGTTTCACCCGCGTAATTCCCGTTCCCGTGGGAATTCCGGGATAAAATGAATGATGCTCCGGACTGTGCGTCTATGTTTTAGTGCGCGAGCCCACAGTGCGCCATACAACGACGAACGCTGTAGGAAGGTGCATTCTGAGTGCAGCGAGCTATCGCTCGGCGCGCTCGTCCACGTCGCGCCGTGCGACTTCGCGTCATTTCATAGCCGCGTACAGTTGCCGCGCGACAGAACGCCCTTTGTTTGATTATGATTGGAGTTTATGTGGATGGAAAAATTTGAATAAAACTTGTTTGTTTTTCTCGCGCACTAAAACATAGACGCACAGTCCGGAGCATCATTCGTTTTTACTTGAAAGAGTAACAAAACAAACATCCATCCATCCGTACTTACAAACTTTCGCGTTTATAATATTAGTAGGATGAGGCAAAAAACTAATTTCGAGAATACGGGCACCTGAAACGCCATCCGATAATAAGTTCTGTGTTGACCAACATTTTACAACGTGAGTTTAACATGTTGCAAAATGTGGCACGTGCTTGCTCACCAAAACGTGACAGTGGGTGCACAAAAAGACTCGCAAGTTTAATCCATCTAACCTTTTTATCATTTCAACAAAGGCTGTTAAAGGTTTTAATCAATTAAATATTCTGATTAGATTGCTCTTTATTGAGCTGCTACGAAGATTTATGCTGACTCAGAGTGCTCTATTGAGTTTCTGTGTAATGCGGTATGGTTAGTTATTTGTGCTATACCTTCTGAAGTCAGGGAAAAATTAGATACGGGATAAATTGCCTCAGTAAAAAATACATAAACCTAAAGTCTGGTGTCTGTTAATGTGTTGAATTGACAATAGGTACATTTTGGGACGAAATAACAATTTTAAATTCGTGGTATGAAAATTTGGATCGAAATAACAAAAGGTACCTACACCATTAAAACAATGACAGATTTATAGATGAGTCGGATTTTATTTAGGTATTTATAAGTAATCCACTATCGCTGTAAGCAGTTTTGTAAGGCAACAAAAAAAAACAAAGAATCGATATCTTGATTATTTTCAGTACCTAATGCTTTAGCGGACATTATGCTGAACCCTTTAATAAGCAGAAGGGATTTGATAATAACGTTTACAATCGTAAGTCGAAGCGGGCCTCGGCAAACACAGCTGTTTTTGAAAAATAAATAATTATCGAACGTGAATTGTATCGATAAATATTGCTGTAGTATTTTGTATTTATAGCATTTACGTGTATCGAGTTCTACTTACAACTTCTCTCGTGTTTTGTACGGATCTAGGAACATTGGGTAGGTACCTACTACTACCTATATGGTTAATTAGTTTATGCCCGCGGCTACGCACGCGTTGTTTCTATGGAAACGTTTAAAGGTTATTTCTATCCCATAGGAACTGATTTTGGATAAAAAGTAAAGCCTATGCTTTATTCGAGGCCTAAAACTACCTATATGCAAAAAAATCAGTTCGATCCGTTCCGTAGTTTTGTTGTGAAGAGGTAACCATACTTTCGTAAATAAAACTATTTGCATAATAGATTGATACATACCTATTACCTATGTTAGGTACTTATCATACTAATATTATAAATATGAAAGTTTGGATCGTCCAAACCATCCAGGTAATAGTTATGTCATAATCGATTAAACAAACAGTTTTTACGAAAGTATGGTAGCAGGTACTATATTTTTTTTTAGAAAAAATATAAAAATACCATGACAAAAGTGTAAAAACTACTTTTAGAAAAACGTCGAAGGCTTCATTTAAATAATAACTAAATGTTGTTCGTTGTGTTAGGTTTGAAATATGAAAACTCGCGAGATTCTGCTGCAAAATACCGTTCAGTAAATTGGATTTAAATGTCTGCAACTGCCAAACTGAAAACATTTTTCCCAGGAGATGGGAAGCCGTGAGCAATTCAACTCTAGTGGAAAAACTAGAAGATAAATTCGCCGCTCTACGTGTAGCTATATTTTTCCCAGCGTAAATTGAAACTCAGCATGATTATTACCGTGCTAAGTTTTAATTCAACCGTATAGCTCGGTTATTCAATGCTCTCTTTTGTAATTGTGTAGAATTAACCACCGTTACAAAATCTATCGGCACAGTATACAAAATAACAGACGGTCGCGCCAAATTTAGTTTCGCTACCTCTATTGCCAGTGACTATCCGTTTGGGAGCTTCGATACCAGAGACAGATACACAGACAGACACGTTAAACTTAAAACACCCCTCTCTTTTTGCGTCGGGGGTTAATAAAGACATTTATGAATGAAAAACAAGGTAGGTAGGTACTTATTCACGCCTTCGGCCGCGTATGATACCAGAGTTTGGTAACCAGTATCATACGAAGAAAAAATGATCGTCATAGGATACCGGTGTCCAATGAAGACGATTTTAAACAATAAAAACAACACAAACCTCAAGAATGCATGAGTCTACACGCGCAACAAAAAATCTTTAAATTTTAATAAAAATGTCGAGTTTGAAAACGGACGAGAGACGAATTATAGTAAAAGCTTTCAAAACAAAAATTTGTTTCGCCCTTCTGCAATTTGCTTGATGCGGTTTTCTCGATGGTAAGTAGGTAAACCAATGTCGAAAAATGTTTTCTCCCAATACTCCTTGATTTTAATATTGTAACCCCTTTGTTAACAAGAAATCTAGGCTTCTAGAATCGTGTATACACCACCATACACGCCCCATGTTTGCGCAGCGCGTCCCAACATTTACAATCCAAAGGTAATATGGTGCATGCAACGACTTGTTATTTCAGATGTGTTTGCGCTTTTCTGAAACTTGGATAAATATTTGTTTTTCTCTATGTTGTACTCAGGTTAATTGTTGAAATCTGCAGTTTTTACGTAAATAACCCATAAGTTTGAAGTAATTGTGACTGCACGATGCGCAATACTTTGACCTATACTT
Source organism: Eupithecia subumbrata (assembly GCA_949316285.1). Lineage (NCBI taxonomy): Eukaryota > Metazoa > Arthropoda > Insecta > Lepidoptera > Geometridae > Eupithecia > Eupithecia subumbrata. The sequence continues at coordinate 15,585,872 of OX438650.1, read as the reverse complement.
TAGTTTCATACTAGCTTCTGTCAGCGGTTTCACACGTGTTTTTACGCAATAAAATGTGCATAATGTGATTTAAGGTTGAGCTAGCTACGAATATGTAGTAGTGAGCTAGCTTTATGTATGCAAAATCTTACATCGATCTATTTTGCAGTTTTAGCATTCAACATCTTCAGAACGGCACAAGTTCAAGTTCTTTATTCGTAACAAAAATTGGTTAGATGTAATTTTTTATCAATAATTAATTTTATTTTACAAGTAAAGAACAAATTTTAAATAAATTAATATAAGAAAGAAAAATATACAACCTAAAATTCACTTAAGGCCAGGTATTCCTGCAGCAGTAGGCGTAAGGGAAAACGCGCGCCTGCTAAGCCGCTGCACAAACTTTCGCCTTTATAATAGTAGACACTAATAATTGTACATACACACTAATAGTAGTAATACAAAGTAATAAAATTAACTAGGCGACTGAACTGGGCGTAGGTACTAAAGCCTCGGCCACCGGTTGGTGGTTTATGGTTAGTACTATACAGGGTTATTTTTAATTCACTGACACTACGTGAACTGCAGGTTCTACGAAAACGTACTTAATTTTTTTTTATCTCCTATGCTAAAAAATTTAAAAACACGTTAGTCCGGAATCCAATGAATTACTAAAGACTGATCACCCACTTCCACACATAGCCTAGCCGTTTGATTTGAATATATAATTTCATATAAAGCCTCTGTAAAGAACGATAATTGAATGGAAGGGGTACCACTTACTATCAATACTAAGCTTATGAATTAAGACCTGGCGTCTTCACAAACGTGTTCGTGCTGATAGGCACAAGCTGCAGTTCACGTAGCGTCAGTGAATTAATTACCAATAACCCTGTATAGTTATTCTATGGTAGTTTTATTCCCTAACGTAATACATCATCGTGATGAGTCTGTTAGATTTCATTGTGATAGTAACAGGAGAAAAGTCAAAAGAAGTTGGAAAGTGCCCTTTATAGCAGCTCTAGTAATTAATCTTATAATTATTCTGTTTTAATTGATTATTGACAATGCCCATTTACAGCAGATACCTATGAATATTACTTTTTTGTTTTGTATTACTTTATCTATTTATTTTACCTTATTAGTTTTTAACAAGGGCAGAAGCCTTTATTCACAAAGAAAATTACAATAAAATAATAGAAATAAATGACTAGTTTTTACAATTGAAACAATTGAGCTAACTGCAGACTGTTGCAAACAATCTACATGTAGCTCAACTGATCCATATCAATATCAGTCGGAAGCGTCCCCAAGACGCTGGCTGCATTGCCCCGCTGTATGGCACTGCTGATGCGCAATCAATTAATCAATACTTTTTAGTTATTTCTATTATATTATAATATTTATAATGTAAAATGTTGACTTAACCAAGAGTGCCTTGTGCTCCTATGGCGAATAAATATATGAGTATGAGTATGAGAATAAAGAACCGATATCCTTTTGTTCCAGTTAGTTGGTTGGTTGGAAACAATGGTGGAGGTGCCGTCAGCCGTCGTCGAGGAGGACAGCGACACGGGGCGCTATGTCAGCGCCAATGGAAATGTAAGCTTCACTTCTTCTATCAGACGACCGATGCCGCCGGTCGATGCCGCCGGCCTGGGCCGCGACCTATTGGTATTACGGCTCAAGCGTTAGCAGTTGAAACGTTAGGGTGCGCGTTCACAGGCCGGCATCGGACAATCCACTGACAAATACGTCCACTAATCGGCAATCCGAATGACGTCTATCGCACTGAACGGAAAAATTGCCTTCAAGAATCCTCGCCGGCATTGCCGACAGTCCGCTTCGTGCGGTACGGATCTTGAACGGCAAACCATTGATGGGGCCAGTGCGGATTGTCCGATGCCGACCTGTGAACGCGTTACCCTAGCGTTTCAACTGCTTAGGCTTCACCCGAAATGCCAAAACTTACTACACCGTGATCGCGCTCCAGTAGACCTTGCATGGAGATTGTAGTCTAGACAGAATAGAGAAAAATGAAATCGCATCGTAATACATTGCGTAAATTATTGACGTTGGAGGAATGAATTTCAAACATTTTACGCATTCGATGACGATGTGACGTAATTTTTGTCTATTCTACCCAAGACAACAATCCCCGTGATAGGTAAACAGCACTTATGCCACTGCTACTCTGAACTGCTGAATTTCCCTCCACTAAACAAAGGGAGCTTGCCGTAATCACCACGCAGGCATGCGGATTGCTGATCGCAGTAGAAATGTTAAATATGTTGAAAATTATACACACAGGGAATCCTCTGGTAGGTTCCTCAGCTCTTACAACATCCACGGGCTGAGTTGGACCTGACACTTATGTTTATAAAGTTAAACTAACAGCAGTTGAACACGCAACCGCTAGACCAATGAGGCAGTCGATGAGGGTTCATATCCTGGGTCGGACGAAGATTTGTGTTACTGGGTTTTTTTCTAGCAAGAAATCTTCACAGTAGCAGCCTTGAGTCAGGAAGTTGGCGGTGTTATACCTCTGTGCCTCGGAAAACACGTTAAGCTGTTGGTCCTGCTCCTCACCTCTCCCCGGTCGTGTCGGTCTGCCGTCCCATCGGATTATGAGAGTGAGGGAATAGAGAGTGCATCTGTGTTTGCGCGCACAGTTGTGCACTATAAAATGTCCTGCGTTTCTGGCTAGTCTCCGATGAGACTGGCCGGTCGAAATTCGGCTAGGAGGACGTACATCATCATCATTAAATTAAGCTATAGCTACTGATGGAATTCGAAAAATGGTCAAAGGATTAATTTAAGATCCATCGAGGGAGAGAAAAGAACTAATAAAAAAGTTTAAAACGTCGAAGCTAGTTTCATATACTATGAAACTAGCTCGTTCAAGAATTCATAATGGAAGAATTTACTTAATAACATTCCATTTTAAAATTGCCTTCGCTTCGGACTTTCCTTTACAGTTTCGTGATGCACTATTTTTCATATTTTCATGTAGGCTGCTCTTAATTCGATCATAAGAATCAAGAATCAAGAATTTATTGGTAAATATAAATTTACACGTCGAAATACAATTATAAATAACACATGATCATTGCAATTACATTATTATAAACTTATTTCCGAAATTATATTAGATCACTTATTAATTAATCTTATCTGTTATCTTAGGTAACTATAAATATTCTTCGCTTCCTATAGATTAATTTTATTATATTTTATTACTTATTATTATTATTTTCTTTGCATCTTGGCACGGGGACTGTATTCTACAGTTCCGGTGTCTCTAGGAACTCCCCGAAGCTGTAGAACACTTAACATAATAAATATCGACGGTATAATAAATAAATAATGCAGGACAATTCACACAGCATCATCTAGACTCATACTAAGCAGAGCTTGTGTTATGGATACCACCTTATACTTTTAATTAATAGGTACGTAACAGAGATTTCTTTTCTACATAGAAAACACCCAGAACACCCTAGCAAAATATCTGTAGATCCTTCAAGATTTGTCCCCTGACGCGACCTCCTGCGTCGCAGTCGAACCTCGCCCCCTGGACCACAGAGATTGCCGAATTGTCGCACGGTTAGCCAAGCTCCATGTGTGGAAAGGATATACGTGGATTTTTACAATATAATCAACGTTATGACATGGATCACTGCACTGAACAATTTATGGTATTGCCTTGCATGATGTCGTTAACCAACACACCTGCATCAACCATAACACGCCTAGGCATAATTAATTTTACATTTTACGTCGATTAGGTGGTATACCTATCAACTGAAAAGGGACATATCTATATCATCGACCGCGAGTTCGCTCACATGGGACAGATTATATCTAACAGCGAAAGAAATTTGAAAATCGGACGGTAATCACACTATCACACTTAATAAATGCGAAAGTTTGGATGGATGGATGGATAGATGGATGTTTGTTACCTCTTCACGCCAAAACTACTGAACGGATCGGGCTGAAATTTTGCACACAGGTAATTCTAATCCTGGAAGCAAACATAGGCTACTTTTTATCCCATTAATCAGTTCCCTTGGGATATAAATCACCTTTAAACGTTTCCATAAAAACAACGCGTGCGAAGCCGCGGGCATAAACTAGTTGTGAATATAGGTGAAAAATAAACGTAGAAACGAGTACCTCTTTTTGAAATCAGTTATAAAATAAAATCTTATTTTTATTTTAGTTTTTTTACATGACTAATGAATGACACCCACAGCTGATTTATTATGTATTAATTTACTCATTTTTGTACCTTTATTCCTGAGTTCTTTGCTTATTTTACTATGTTGTCTGCTTTGTAGCTTTGAATTATATTATAAGCACCATTTATTGTAACTTATATAATTGTAAATTGAAGTATCCAAGTGTGCTCTTACGGGAAATAAATGAGTCAAAACTGATAATAGAATACATCAACAACAGTTTTCCCTAGAAATTGTGGAAGTTGAGGACAAATAAATTGTAAAACGTTATTTGAGAGGAGCGTTCTAGCTAGCCAGACCATTCGGCGCTACATGTTTACCAACTCGCAGCCCGCGTTCGGTTCTAACGTCTCGTCGGGGCAAATATCAAAATAAGAGCCTTTTACGTATTTTATTTTCAGCAGCTGTAACACGATGATTGCCGTAAACTTTAGAAAAGGAAAACTTAGATGAGAAATTAACCAAACTCATTTACAAGCGTTGACGGCCCCTCGCTCGACACTTAATAGCTATTTAATATTTTCTTAAAATGTTTTTAAGTTTGAGGGACATTTAGTAATCCCTCGAAATACAATTTTCATGGGATCATTCTGGTCCTGGTGAGACCATTATCTTTTATACAAAACTAAAGAAATCATCAAAATCGATTCACAATCGACGGAGATATCGACCAATACATAAAAAAATACATAGAGCCGAACATAGAACCTCCAAATTTTTTAAGTCAGTTAATCTATATATATAAAAGAAAGTCGTGTTAGTTACACCATTTATAACTCAAGAACGGCTGAACCGATTTGGCTGAAAATTGGTGGGGAGGCAGCTTAGAACCAGGAGACGGACATAGGCTATGTTTTATCCCGGAATTACCACGGGAACGGGAACTACGCAGGCGAAGCCGCGGGCAGCAGCTAGTATTGAATAAAACGGTCGGTAACATTCAAGCATTTAAACAAGATCCGTCAAGTGCGAGTGTAACTCGCGCGCCGAGGGTTTCGAACGTTTGTCAACAAATATGTACCAAAAGTACCGGTTAGGTTAGAGACTTCGCAATTTAACGGATACCTAAAAATAGAAGTGACAGATGGATCTCTCTGAATGCTTCGGTTAAAGTAGGTTTTAGTAAATTTTTCGACTTTTTTCAAAATACTTCAAAAAGTATGGAACCTACAGAAATTTTAAAAACGGTTTTGAAATGTCCAAACCAATACCTTTCATTTGATATCCCACTCCACTCGGTGAGGTAGCTCCCCCTTTTGAAAATAATTCCCCCCTTTTTGACCATTTTTCAAAAAGTGTTGTTTTTACAAACTTCTCTGTATTTTTCCTGTAAAATAGATTCATATCTATAAACGCTCCAAACATTTTACATGGATCGCTCTGGAATCTTCGGACATGGGGGGTGGGGGTATTTTTTCGACTTTTTTCGAAATAATTTAAAAAGTAAAAAACCTACAAAAATTTCAAAAACTATTTTGAAATGTACAAACCTTTTATTTGATACCCCACATGACCCTGTAGGTATCTTATAATATTTCGGCATCACAATTTGTATGGAAAATATTCATTTGTATTTTTCATTTATTTTTCTTCATATATGTAGGTACAGACGCACGAAATGTATTATTATTTTAAATTTGAAGTTGATAGCTGCAGTAGTTGCCAAGTTATTAAGGACGGAAAAAGGACAGACAAAGCGAGACCATAAGGGTTTCGAAACCGATCTTCGATCTCGAAACCCTAAAAACGGTGCCTTGTACGTAGGTATCTTAGGATAACAGTAAGCAAGGTACCTAGGTACTTAAAGCTTGTGGAAGCTATACTTGTGCTAAAATAATTTCCGATGGCCACCATTTCCCCTGGTATTTCATTTACGTACTTTAACAATATTATTTTCCACAGTGACAATAGTGAGAACACTCGTAAAAGTGAGTGATAGCAATCTCCCCACACGTTCTTATTAAAGCGAACGGCAAATAGGAACACCCTTATTGACCCTCGGTATCGGGGGCAAGTGCCTCTGCCGGCGCGGCGGCGGCGAGGCGGTCCGCCTCATCAGATGACTTACATGCAAGTCTTCACCTTAAACAAATGGTTTAGTGTTCCCTTGTGTAAATATTTCAGGAAGAGTTCAGTATGATCTTTATCTACATAGACGTCAAAGAGTTTGCTCAAGTTTTTTAGGCTTGACTAAGTGCTTCATTAAAAATTGAGTATAGGCACGGCTTTGACGTTGTTTAAGGTAAGTATATTTTCGCGGAACTGCTTTGACTGCCTCGTTGGTCTAGCGGTTAGCTTTTTCAACCGCTGATTATGAGGTCCTAGGTTCTAATCCCGGGTTGTGCCAATAGTTGTTATTGGGAGTTTCCTAGCCATAAAATTCCCAGTAGCAAAGTTGGCTTAGTTACACCCCTGTGCGTCGGAAATCACGTTAAGCCGTTGCATTAAGCCTGCGCTTGATCTCTTACCGGTCGTGCGTGACAGTCTGCCGTCCCATCGGATTATGAGAGTGAGGGAATAGGGAGTGCACCTGTGTTTACTTACGCACACACTTGAGCACTATAATATGTCCTGCGCATCTAGCTAGTCTCCGATGAGACTAGCCGCCGTGGTCGAAATTCAGCTAGGAGAACATTTTATAATAAAATAACAGCACATCGTAATTCCCTTTACGCTTAAACACCTGCTTTTCCCGCGTTTTCGCTCACGTACGTGTACAAAACTAGTAAATGAAGGTACTTACTCTGATCAAAGTTTTTTTTTTATCTTACCTGTATTTCCAGATATTACCTACACCTACATGTTACAAAAAAGCTCGCAAACTTTACCCGTATTCAATATTAGAATAGATCACAAAACTGAGCGTTATTGGGAAAGTTTCAGCCCTTCCTACCTTTTAACTATTCGATTATTTTGCGTAGTTTGTTCGTTACCATATTCCTCTTTTATTACCAGGAACAGAACCCTAAACGAAGCAATAGGTCATCTGCGCCAGTTGAATTGACATCTCCCTGGTTTCATCAGACGCACAACCCTAGGACCTACGTAACTCGAAACTGCATTATATGCCTAATGGAATTGGAATAACTAATGGAAGACCTCGTCGACGTAATGATGTCTTGCTTATTAAATCTGATGGGTTACCTACCTACGGATGCCATAGGTAACCGTAGTGACTAAACCGCATAAACATATTTTCTCACAATATACCTACCTATATTGTTCACATAAAAAGTAAAAGATTAAACATTTTTCACAAAATTTTAATGTAAAAAGCTTAATGAAGAATGCTCAAGAAAAAATAGCGCCTGAAACATTAACATTGAAGAGTCACCTCTCTCACGTGGCATGGTTTTGTGAGGAGAGTGATTTACAAATAATAATAATAATAATTCTTTATTGCAGATACAAGATCCATTAATGAGGTCATGAAAAAAGCAAATTTAAATAAAAATAATAAAAATAATAATAAATGGCAATATTAAAGTACAATATTGCCAAATAATTAATGTAAACATTCTTTAATTTTCTCATTTTATTATTATTATTATTTTTTCTTTTATTTCCGTTTTTATTATTGTGTATGTGGTGTTTGACTAATGTTTTCTGTAATTTAAGTGCCTATTTTATTAATATGTACCTACCAATTTAATGAAATCTATGGACCTATGTATGATGTCTGAAACAAATGTTTATTATTATTATTATTATTATTATTATTATTATTATAGCGCTGATTGTGTGGACAGGCCGATAAAAACAAGGAACCCATGAGCTATGTATAGGCTAGACTAGACGCCAACTTCACGCAACCGTATCGTGAGATCTACACTCGGAAATATGTAATGTTATTCGTCGTAGGAAGTTGTCCAATTCCTGCCTTTACCGGTTCACGTTCAATTTGCCACATTTCCGGCTACAGAGTGTTTGCGTAGTGCTTGTTGTTCCACTGTGCGTTAGGGCTGTCACCTTCAACTAACTATACCTCCCTACACCACACAAACTCTACAAACTCGTTTCAGTTTGGCAAATTATACAGGGTTATTGGTAATTTCACTGACACTGCAACTACAGATTCTGTCGATCATCGCGAACTTGTTAGAGAAAACGCCAGGTCTTAATTCTTAAATTCGGTATTTGTTGTAGGCCTTCATTCAATAATCGCTCTTTGAAGAAGCTAGCTCTTTGAAACTAAACTTGGCCCTGAATTAAAAGTTGCTGTGGGAGTCAGAGATCAGTATGTACCTACTTTATTGGGTGCCGGACAACATCTTTTATCAGAAGTCATTTACAAAAAAATAAGAATTTAAAGCTGGCGTCTTCAAGAACGTGTTCGTGATGATGAGCAGAACCTGCATTTCACGCAGTGTCAGTAAATTACCAATAACCCTGTATAAAAGTCAAACATTTTATTTTTGTTTGTTCTACAAAATAACATTACAAAGTAAAACTATTTAAATCTTCTGCAAAACAGCGGATTTTACAACAGTTTTCACAATAAAATGTCCAGACTACATTTTGGCCAGCTTTTATTTGGTCAGCGTATTTTGGTTCAAACCCTACAGTTACTCGGTTTACGAAGCTCTCAACCGACTTCGAGGGATTTATGTTGGCATAGTTCGCATACAAATGACAGCAAATAGAGGCTTACTTCACGCATCGCTAACTCTTTAGAAATAAACTTTTCTGGAGCTTGATCGATGAAAATGTTGAAGATTCTTATCATGAAGGTAGTGTGTAGAATGTAACCATTCGACTTCCTGGAGCCAGCAAACTCTCTTCGTTTGTTTATAAGCTAGCGACCAGCCCCGGCTTCGCACGGGTGCAATGCTGATATAAATATACTACAGAATCGGCGGCCGCAACTATGTCCCTGCATTTTAAATCTGTATTATCATAGAAAATATTAATTTAAATTATGATCTATGTTAAATGCACAATGTATTTAAGGTACTTAATTGGATAAGGATTAATGCTGTATTGCTTAAAATCACTTCGTAAATAAGCCATTATTTCTCGTACAGAGTAAAGCAAAAAAAAAAGTTATTGTGCGTTATCCTAAGAGATAGACATATACCATCTCGGACTTTTTTTAAGACCTTTTTAAGGTTTACATTATTTTGATCTATCTCGTAGGGATCAGCCAGCGTTTGCAACGTAAGCGCAAAAACATGTGTTTATTTGTGACATCACATTAGAAACCTCTAAAATTATCAGTGTTTCTCTAAAACCGCATCAAAATCCGTTGCGTAGTTTTAAAAATCTTAGCATACATAGGGACAGACAGACAGGAAGCGACTCTGTTTTATACTAGGTATGTAGAGATTATGAACAAACGAAGAAAGTCTTAATGTAGGTCTAATCCTATTAATATTTATCAGGAGTAAGTTTATTGATGTTCAGATGAAAATAACGCCAAAACTATTAATTGGGTGCCTCAAATTTTGTATAGATGTAGTGTAGACCTAGAATCCTCACCTCAAAAGCCACTGGTCCACTGCTGGACGCAGGCCTCCCTCGGCTCCAGGCAAAGGGTAGCAAAACAGGGGATGATTGATTATTCACTCATTGATTGTAATGTTTGACCACGAATAACTTTTTACAGAGTAGTCAGATTTTGATAATTCTTTTTTTATTGGATAGGGTTTACCTCGATGTGTCATCAAACTAAATTGGACTCGAATTTTAACTAGATGTCGCCACTAGAAGATTTGAAGTCGGTTTATCGTTTTTTACAACACGCCAAATTTATAATAATGGCCGTTCTATACGGAAGATGAAATCGGTACCAATAAATTTAAATTTATTTATTGCAAATTCACTCAAAATATAAAACGAAATACCTACTGACCTACCTTCTGCACATATATCTAATGTTTTATTACTACGTTCGGTGTAGGTACCTACAATTGTCGATCAAGGCCATTTTCACCATTCGGTGTTGACGAAATGGAATGGACTGGGAAGTTTATTCAAATGGCGTACATTTACACAGTCCCTGTGGAAATTACGAAGTTAAATTATGCCTAGTCGAGGAAAGAGTAAAATACTTACTCGTAGTAGCAGCAGTGTCGAGTTATTCGCAAGTTTGTAGAGTATGGTAAATGGGACCCTGTAGTACCTACCTCCAGAATAGACCCTTCTAACATGCATTCTCTCTTAACTACGCCGTAATAAATTAATTTTGAAGTCCAAATTGCAGACAAAGGACTACATTATTACTTGGTGTCAAGGTTGATGATGCCCTCCTAGCCGATTTAGCCCCGTGCGCAGGACATATTATAGTGCACCAGTGTGTGCGCAAAATCCGATGAGACGGCAGACCGACACGACCGGGGAGAGGTCAGGCGCATGACTAACGGCTTTATGTATGTGTTGTGTAAACACCGCCAAATTACTGACACCGAACTGCTACTGTGAATTTTCTTTCAAGGTTATGTAGTTAAGGTACAAAGGCAGTAAGAAATTTTCCAGTTTTCAATTCTAACGTACCTACCCTACGTTAGAATTGAAAACTAGAAAATTTCTTCCGACCTGAATGCAATACCTTTCACGCTTTGCAATCATTTCTCGCGTTTCAGTTGAAATGGAAAAACACGGAATAAACTAAACTTAAATGTTGAAACTTCTCAAAGTTTAATTTAATCAGAATAAAAGCAAGAGAATGAGGAAGTAAAAATACGAAGATGTTTGTTACCTTTTGCTACTATTAAGTACCAAGCCATTTTGAAACTACCACCATAAATTTGAAGCAAACTCGCTGATTTCGCGAGATTTAGAGTTAATCTTTCGTCCCAGATAATTTTCATCATGGCTCTCATAATCTTAGATAGAGATTGAACAGAGCGGCTGGTGGAAAGGTAGGCCCATGTTTGGAGAGTGTTACGAAGCAGTCGTATTTTATTTTTATTACACGACTTACCTTCAAAGACAGACAAATATCCTTATCACGTTTCTCCTCTAAGAAGTCATATCAATAAAACTGCTACCGTTGGTATCTAGCTCAGCTTAGGAACCATCGATGTAAGTAAAATTCGTTCGATTGGTTTCTAGCTTTTCGAAAGTGGAACGCTTAAATTAGGTTCAATTAGGTCCAACCACCTCAGTCATAGTCGGACCGGCGCCGCCGACGATCGTTTTTCGCGTGCGTATCGTTGTATCGGTCGCAATTCGATCTCGTCTTTCCATCTTTCTTGTTCATATCAAATCAAATCAAATCAAAAACTCTTTATTTCCATAAATACAATAAATAAAATAAATAAATAATAAAATAAATAATGCTGGACAATTCACACAGCATTATCTAGCCCCAAGCTAGGCAGAGATTGTGTCATGGGTACTAGATAACTGATATACTTAATACAATATACTACATAGATAGATATTTTTATTATACATAGAAAACACCCAGACCAACGGAACAAATTTCTGCAGATCGTACACTTAGAAAAGGTCAAATTATAAAACTAAGCACTGACAAGGAAATAAAGTGATATTTTTGATTTCTGTCGCTTCGGTATGTAGACTAAAGTAAAGAAGCGACGAAGGAATCTTTAGCCTGTTACCTAGTTGTTATTTTTCGAGCTGGAGCAAAACTCATCCCAAGATTTTTTATCCTCTAGCTAGATAATGTGATAGCTATATTGTAGTAAGCCTTTTTACAAAGGATATGTTTGACAAGGTAGGTATATTGTTATGTTATATTGCAAAAGATTGGCAATAGTGTGCTTTGCGATTATTTATTTGTAACACAACACAGGCCATTTGTTGAGTCAGCGCTGGGAGAACGTACCATGCTATCTACAGAATTTTACTTATATCTATGTTAGTAAGCAATGAATCTAGAGACTCAAAGAAGAAAATATTCTTTGAGTATCCTTGGGGTAAGTATAATAAAAAAGGATTTCGGGAAAGTCCCCCAGGATTATGAACGAAGCTCCATAATCCCGTCCCGTTAAAAGTAAAACAACACGCTTACTGTAAGGGTTCGTTTTCGATGAGCATCGGACGCCGGACCACATTTATTTTGAACAGCTTTCAGCGGAAAGATTCGCAACCTAATTAAAAAAAAAATCAGTAGGTACCAGATCTCTAAGGTACCAAAAATACGCTCATTAATTGTCATTAATTAATCAATGAACGTTGAATAAAAAACTGCGTGTGAAACTCTATTACAACATTTACAACGCAGCATAGGGGTAGCTTTTGCTTTTTTCACTTATAAATAAGGGACCCTATTCTGATAAACTAATTGCTTTACTATGACACTGGTATCGCTGCAGAATCGTCACCGCCACGCGCCTACGCCATTATACACATTTTGATATTTTACCTTCCATGAAAAAAGCTACAGACGTAAAAAGCTACAGCTACTGATACTCGTCAAAATTGTCGAGGTTGCCACCAATCTGGGCCCGTACTCTTAAAAACCAAATCGAAGTTTCTGATTAAGGCGACATGAGTTAATTTTGCACGTCAACGAAATCGAAACTTCGGTTTTCCGTGGTTTTCCTTTTCCGAATAAGCCTCCAGAAACTATTCTATCAATGTCAAAACCGTGCAAATAGCACCGCACGCACTAAGTATATGGAGTTGCTATCATCTGAGGATTCTACGAGGCGATTCTGCGAACATTTGGCAGAATTGGGTCCCAGCGTATGTAACTGGCCGTTTCTTCACTCTATGCGGCAACGCAGCCAGGCGACGCTGTTACCTATCCAAATTGATGTACTACTTTTACCATGTTGCTGTTTTAAATAATGTCAGCACCATTATGTTTATCTTTTCAAAGAATGGCTTGTCCAATAGGCATTATTAACAGTCATTGGCTCCACGTGATATTAACAGTTGGCTGAAGCTGGCGGGGTCACCGCTCGGCATGCTACGGAAAACACAGATGCAATAAAACCATTGTGATTTTGGCCTAAAATTATGCAAAGTTATGGAGATGAGGAATAATAAACGATGAGTGGACTGATGATAAACGAGCGGTAAATTGTGTAACATTGTAAAGGGAAAATGTGCTTTTAATAACCAAAGCTAATAAGTATCTAAGTACTTAGCTTCAGGCACTATTAAGTTGTTTTCGTGTGCTCATTATCATTTCTTTTTACTACGGCTATAATAGGACGCTTATGTAGAGCGCTTTTTAGAAGGGTTCGTCTGGGGAGATCGGTAGGTAAAATAAAGATTCTTAAATAAATACTATGGGAGTTCTTTAGTAGGTTTTTATTTGAGAAATCATATTTTAGTCTTAGGGTATTACTTATTCAAATCACTACCTACAAATAATACGTTACCTGTCAGTCGGAACCTACCTACAGATGAATAATTGCTTGTTCGACTACCTATCTACTATGCCTTTTCGGAACGGAAGCGGGGTCGACTTTTTGACAGTTTTAGTAAGGCTTGGTATTCCAACAGGGGCAGAGCTTTCGTGATTTTTAAAATCATCTGAAACAGAAAATAGTGTTTAAAATTCTGAATAAAAGATATAAGTAGGTATATTACTGTATATTATATTATACTAGCGACCCGCCCCGGCTTCGAACGGGTGCAATGCTGATACGGGTTCAACCAGCGTTAGCAATGTAAGCGCACAAATATGTGTTTATTTACGACATCACATTAGAAACCTCTAAAATTAGCAGTATCTCTCTACAATATAATGAATGTATTTTACATATAAACCTTCCTCTTTAATCACTCTATCTTTAAAAAACCGTATCAAAATCCGTCACGTAGTTTTAAAAAAATCTAAGCACACATTAGGGATAGACAGACAGCGGGAAGCGACATTGTTTTATACTATGTAGAGATTATACTATATTATGTTACTGGATCTAGTCTAGTCAAAGTCGCATTCAGTTACAAAATCTAATGACTTTCACTCGATAGACAAAAATCCAAAATTTACCTACCCATTTTTGTAATGTTTTTTCAATTATGACTGAACTAGTAATGATATTCTAAATTTTTTTTCTGTACCTAACTTAAGACACTAAATATTTCTTAACAAATTCGCAGAGTTTGACTTGATAGAATTATTTTCTTAATCACTATGTTTAAATACCCATAAAATGCACGAGCGCCGCTGTGGGCTTTAAAGCCTCCACCCCACAGCCGCGATTTTATAGTGCGTCTTGTGTCGCGCATTTTGTTGCAATTTTGTAGCGTTGGCGCTTACGCCTACTGCTGCAGTAATACCTGGCCTTAATCTAACTTTTGTCCGCCGCGCGCTGTATTTTTCAATTTCATTTCACTCAACAAAAGTTTGAAAGCTGACATAAATCCGCTAGTCCACAAAAAAGTGCTGTCCGTACAAGCCGTCACGTGAGTGAAAGGTATGTCGAAGGTAGTATAGTAAGATAGGATACCTACATAATTTAGTTGCTCCTCTCTTCAAACGGAACGTATTCATAGGATCTTTGCTTCAAACTTACGTAGGTAATAACAACATGAGTTAAATTGTGAAGTAGTAGGTAGGTACCTATAGAAATGTTTACGAATTACGAGTGGATACAGCCTTGATGTCGATGATAAAGTAAATTGAATAGAAAAACCCGCACCCGCACCGGTCTCTTTGTTAATGAAACCAGAAACAAAATCACTCCACATGTTATTTGATTAAATTACAACCCTTTTCTTTATCATTGGTCCTTCGAAACAACTTGATCTAATCAACGTTGGGTTTTACCCTTTACACCACAAGGTTTAAATTAGCGTGCAAGACCACGGACGAAATTAGGTGTTATTATCCTGTTGCCTTATCTACCTTATAAAATCCCAGAATAGTTAAACTATAAATAAGCGAGGTTTATCCGAGCGCGCTGTGGTCGTGACCGTTTCAGATCAATTTATCAATTTCAACGGCTCTGCGAAAGTCTTGGTTTATTAACCTGTCACAAACAATGACAGAGTACAAAATAGAAATTTGATGTTATTTACACGGAATAAGCAACGCTTTGATTGCTACTTACTTAGTATATTTCATCAATGTAATAAATGGCTTGTAGGTACTATAATATCTTTATATAATATATAATTTATTTTTATTTTTATATTTTTATAATATTTTTATGGTAGGTAGGTAATAGAGAAAGTGCAAACGGGATACTAACCAGTGACAAACCCCCGCTCAAGGCAGATATGACCATCGTATATAGATAAGTTTATTCTTGCAAGGAAGCCCAGGCCTCGCCATGGTGCATGTCGCTTGGGCCCGTACTCTGAAAAACGATATCGAAGTTACTGATTCGTTTTCGTGCAAACTCTAATCTTATACAAGAGACATAAGAGTTAAGAGTTACGTTAGAAGACGAAAACGAAACTTCGATTTTACTTTTCCGCGTACGCTTCTGTTCTCGTTTGCCTTCAGTAGCTAGGGTACTCACTGTATAGACCCTTTGCAGGCCTTAATCCCAACTGAAGGTTTGTTTGAAGTCTCCAGCTTTAATATACGGCCTATCTGGAACAAACAGCTTAATTATGTCAACAAAAGTCTAATGCCAACCCAGACAGGGTCCGTTAGGAGGATTACTTTCTCCAAGGCCTGGAGCCAATACAAACCTACCCAATAAATATGCGAAATTTATCTTTCCACTCTATTAAATCCTTCACCTACTTCTTACGATCCAATACACGAAATATTATTTATCCTCCATCAGTGATTGACACTGTAATAAAATGTACAAGACGAAAATACTCCCAGTCGTAAGATATTGACATACCTCTGGGGTAAGTCGAATTGAACATGGAATAAAATAGATTGACAAGCCTTTTGCGTTATTGTTCCCGAGTTATAAATACCTTATGGATTATATCAAGGTCGAGGACAATACAAGAAGCGCTTCCACGCAACTTTGTCATTCAGGAAGTTAACTAACTTTATTACAATTGAACATGTAGGTACTGACTTACAAACTTTATTGTTACGATTACCTTTTTGGATTGGATAACAAGTTATGACTACGACACAACAGCTAATTATGTATTTTGCGAAAGTTGTAGGTTTGCATGAAAGTATTTCGTACAATAAAAGTATGATATAAATACACGCTTAGAATGTCATGATAGGATCTTCAGAGTTACCTATTTTAAAGTCAAAAGCATCAACGCCCGTGTCGCCGGAGGACGTATCTTTAAGCAAATCAATACAACTTTGACCAAACTGACAGCTTTATTCCTCAAGTCATCAATGGTTCTGACCACGTACCAATACAATAGAAAATGGATCAACACAAAATTGCTTTTCTTAAATAAGGCATCGTGCCCAGAGACTTGGTTTTCGGATCAGCGGCCGGAAGAGATCACATTGCGGTGTTGGCTTTAGTTATTTTAATGATTTTCCTGCTGATTTCTTATCCATTTCTGGGGATATCGACCACCTAAGCCGAGCGACGAATACCCAGGTACCTTTAGGTACCTATGAGGAAGAGGAAATAAACTTATTTAGTATAATTATCACCAGCAACTCAGCTCGTTCATAGCCACAGCTAGACCCCAGCTTTTTCACGACAGCTTCATGGGTCCCTTGCAAGCCTTATTCATCTATCAAGGTACCCCGACGATTATCATCAGTCCATCTGGCTGAAGGTCTGCCTCTGAACGATTGGCTCCTACCGACTCTGTGTCCGCTTTGGTCCATCGGTCTGAACCTACAGCAGATTGCTGAACCTGCCTCCCACAAACACATCATCACCATCATTATCCGCCTATAGTCGGTGGACTATAGGCTGATAACGATGGTGATGGGCAAGCTGAGGCCTATGTAACTGTGGCTGGACATAGGCTTCAGCTTGCCGCATCCAGCATCTGCCTGCAGTCTTTCGCAGGTCGTCATCCCACCTTGCCACAGAGCGGCCTACACAACGTTTTGGGTTGATCATATCAACAAGCACGAATATTTGTTTCTTTGCACGAATATTGGGCGTCCTTCACTACGTTTGCCGTATCATGGTCTCCACTCAAGAACACGTTTCCCTCAGCAGTTGTCGGTCACCAAACAATGTTTTTGCCTAGATCACCACTCTTGGCAGGCGAATTTGTAATCGTAGTTGAGGTGTTAAAAATAACTGCCGGGTAAGCTGCCTTTCCTCGAGTAGGTTCCCGCTGTCCCGCAGTTAGTCTTTACACTATTAGGGAATATTTATATTAGACCGATTCGTGTCCGGGCCGGGCCGAGGTCGGGACGGGCTGGAGCGGAGCCGAAGAGAACGTTATTAGACAGGCCAGCACGGGACACGGATCATGCACGTTTAATATACGTTCGAATACGAATAACGTTTCAAATCGGTGGTGCCCCGTCCTGACCGCGTACACGGTACGCCCCGGGCACGGCCCGGTCTAATATAAATATTCCCTGACAATCTACCTAAATCAAGAGATTTCTAAGATCAGGCCGGTGTCAAGACCCTTCAGGTAAACTTATCCATATTCCGGGGAAGAGTCAACAAACCCCAAACTAACCGGTTTGCTGCGACAAATATGCTAAATGGCGAATTAATTTGCATCTCTGATTGACATGTTGTGTGTGTGATTAGGTCTTGAATACTCCATACATACAATAATATACATATAACATAGGGTTGGGTTGGGTTGGGTTTGGATTGGACTACAAGATTTGATTTGATATTCTCCAAAAGGTTTTGGGTTTGGGCTGGTAGTGACATATAGTACCTACCTAGTGTGTTTCACAAGAACGTGACCACCGTAAAAAAATGTGTTCGGGGCGTTTTGCAAGACAAACGAGCAGGTACCCGACCGTTTTGCCCTAAAACATTATCCAGTTTTCGTGATCACTTGACACAGAGTGCACTTTTCCCGAGATGAGTGTCATGCTATTACACCAATGAACACCAATTTCAAGAAGGCTCTGGTTTACTACGCTCAACCTCAGTTTAAAGTCTCTTTGAGCACCACAGCCATCAGCGACAGGTAAAAAGGAAAATTTGAAACAAATTTCATTAGAAATTATTTAGATGAAGTTGCTTGTTGTGTACAGGTAGATAGTAATTATTCTTATTTGGACACCTCACTGATAATAAAGCATCTAAGTACTACGAGCTTTATTATTTTCCAATGCTAGACTTAATTTCTTTAATAACTTATGCCGATCACGCTCATAAGTTATATAGGTACTGTGCCTACTTTGGGGGACTCTCAGAGTAATTCGACTATTAGCACTCCTATTACCTGATTGGTTCCTTACATAAACGAATGTCTAGAATAAAGACAAGATTAGTGAATGATTACGTGAAATGCAGTGTTCTATTTGTAGATTCGACACAGAAACAAATGGTGGAATCAGAACCATGGTTTTTGGAAATACAAGGTATACTTTTCGGAACGCTGGTTGTCAGTTCCAATATTTTCTGTTTTGTCCTAAACGTTTTTATAAAATAGATAGGTATTATGGGTGCATTTCGAAACTTCGAAGTTTCGTAAATTATTGTGCATAGCCTTTTTTGGCCATTTTTCAAGTTCGAATTTGGTGACCACAAATTCGAAGTATCGAAATTTTTAGTTCTTATGGTTTACCCACGCAAATAAGGCACCTTACGCAGCCGCGGAACGCACACGTGCTATGAAAGAGTGAAATGCGACCAGTGTTAAAGTTGAGATAATATTCTCAGCGACTGGCTACATTTATAACCGCCTGAGGAGCTCTCACAGCGGAGGCAATAGATGAGCTCCTGGATGACGTGGGTGATGAGTTAGGAGGCCTTTCAGGCCTAAATCTACTCTCACCTGCGCCTGAAATGGACATGGAGCTCTCTATGGCATCCCCGGCAGGTTCCCTCCCACCGCAATAAAGTAGATCAGCGTGAGTCTGTTATCTACTTCCCCCTATACCCCCCTTTTCGCTTCTGACTTATAATGTCTGTCAAACAAAAGGTATCGAAACAAACTCCCCACAATCCCACACATGGGATACCAATTTACCAAAATCTCACCTCTCTAGATAACCACAATAACTCGAATACTCGAACCACTATGACTCAAAATAGGTTAGACGAAATCAATACAATCTCAGTAGTCCAAGCCAATATCCAACACAGCGTCACAGGGTTCGCCTCGCTAAGAAGAACCCTGGAAGAACAACCGCACACCATTGCACTGGTCCAGGAGCCCTACATCGTCCGGGGAAGGGTATGTTTCACTTCCTTACCGGGTACTGTATTTACCTCCCCAGTTAACAATAAGACTAGAACGCTAATATACGTACCCAAAAACATGAAGGCTTCACTGTTACACACCTGTGCACGGATGATCTCACCGTGGTGCAGCTGGAAACTGGACTGGAAGGTAAGCTTAAAACCATTTTAATTGCCTCAGCCTATCTGGACTGCAATGTGGAGGCGCCGCCGGAAGAACTAGAGGCATTACTCCAATATTGCAACACACACGGCATGGAATGCATACTGGGCTGTGATGCTAATGCGCACAGCTCCGTATGGGGTTCCCCAGATACAAACGACAGAGGCAAAGATATCCTCGACTTTGTACTCCGACACAACCTCAATATCATAAACAGAGGCTCTGAACCAACGTTCGTAACATCCTGGGCTCAGACTATTATAGACCTAACAATGGCTACCAGTGACATTGCAGAGTACATCCAAAACTGGCACGTAGCGACACAAGAAGCATCATGCGCAGACCACAGGCGAATTAGATTTCAACTGTTGACAGGAGAAATCCTCCCACGCACATATAGAAATCCTAAGAAGACTGACACCGCATTATTCGCGGAAACCCTAAACAGTAAACTGGACGCTCAAGAGGGACCTGACCCCGGACCTCAGCTAACTCCAGAGGACATTGAACAAACGCTGACCGAACTGACGGCACATCTAATCACCAGTTACGAAGAAGCGAGTCCCTTGATAACCGAAAGCAACAAGATTGCTCATCGCAAAGACAAATGGTGGAACAAAGAACTAACCAAACTCAGAAAGAAAACACGTCATCACTTTAATAGAGCGATGAACACTAAAGATGACCAAGACTGGTCCAACTATAAAATAGTTAGACAAGAATACAAAAGGAAGATTCGAAGTAGCCGAAACAACTCATGGAAACGCTACAGCAACTCCATAGCCACTCAGAGCGAAACAGCTCGCCTCAACAAAATACTATCCAAGGATACGTCTACCAAACTCGGCTCACTAAAAAAGCCAGATGGATCATACACAAAATCCGAGCGGGAACAGCTCGAATTACTGTATAAAACACATTTTCCAGACTGCAAACTGGAGGAAAACACTGGATGGGAAGCAAGAAATCATCAAAAACCCCATAACAACGACTGGGAACTTGCAAACCAGATAGTAACAGAAGAAGCGCTGGATTGGGCGGTTAGCAGCTTTAAACCGTACAAAGCAGCTGGCACTGACGGTGTCTTCCCCGCCCTTCTGCAGTGGAATCTAACAATAATCACATCAAGGTTAGCCTCTATATTTAGAAGCTGCATTGCATGGAAATACATCCCTCATGCCTGGAGGGAGGTCAAAGTAATATTTCTGCCAAAACCTGGCAAAACAGATTACACCTAACCAAAGTCATTCAGACCAATAAGCTTAAGCTCGTTCCTACTGAAGACACTAGAAAGACTATGCGACAAGTTCATTAGAAATGGGCCGCTACTTAGAAACCCAGTGAACAAAAACCAACACGCCTATCAATCAGGTAAATCTACTGAAACGGCTCTACACCAAGTCGTCCACAAGATTGAATGTGCGCTTGAAAATAAACAATCGTGCCTGGTCACCTTCATAGACATAGAAGGTGCCTTCGACAAAACAACGTTCCCGTCAATTGAAAACGCTCTGCGAAAGCAAGGAGTTGATCAAAATCTGAATCAGTGGATAGCTGAAATGCTATCCAACAGAGCAACCAAAATCGAGAGTTCAGAATCCCTGGGGCAAGCAGCCCAATGCAGGGTGACGCGAGGGTGCCCACAGGGCGGGGTCCTTTCACCGCTCCTGTGGATACTGGTCGCGAACGAACTCTTGGACTCACTGAACAAAGATGGTATTCTAACGATCGCATATGCAGACGACCTTGCAATCATGATATCGAGGCTTTTCGAAACAACTCTTTGCGAAAAGATGCAAAAGGCGCTACGGACTGTGGAAACATGGTGCACCAAACACAGTCTGTCAGTAAACCCGAACAAAACAGAACTAGTACTCTTCACTCGCAAAACTAAACTACCAAAACTAGAACTCCCCTCACTACTAGGTATAACACTGACACTAAGCAAGGAGGTCAAATACCTCGGCATATGGCTAGACAGTAAATTACTGTAGGGCAAGCAACTAGACCATATCACAACAAAAGCCACAAACGTTTTATGGCAATGCACCCGAGCGGTAGGCAAGGACTGGGGCCTAAAGCCCAAGCTATGCCTGTGGCTGTATACAGTCATGGTACGCCCGGTGCTAACGTATGGTGCAATAGTTTGGTGGCCTAGAACAAACTTAGTCACCATTATTAACAAACTGCAGCAAGTTCAAAGACTGGCCTGCGCACTCATTTGCGGATGTAGGAAATCGACCCCATCTGCTGCACTGGACATAATTTTAGGACTAACGCCCTTGCACGTCCACATACAGCAAGAAGCAATGGCAGCGTCTCTAAGAATTAAATCAACAGACCAATGGAAAGGCGATTTAGGCCTAACAAACCACTGCAGAATATTAAGTAAAGCTTTAGCTGCAATTCCAGAAGCGGCGAATGGTACTGACAGAATAGCGTCTACCTACTTAACCGGTAAGACCTACACAACAACGCACGAAGAGAACGCAGTTGCGAACACCTCACATGATGTTACCACATATAACATCTACACTGATGGAGCCAAGAACAAAACAGGAGCTGGCTGCAGCTACTTCTGTCCCGAAACTGGACTCTCGAGAGCTCAACCACTAAACTCAGCCACCACGGCCTTTCAGGCGGAAACACTGGGACTACAACTGGCGGCAAAACACATGCTGCTGGAAACAACTATCAAAGAATCGACCTGCCAGATGCAGCTGGTTTTCAAGACAGACAGCGCGGCACTATTAAACGCGCTCAAAAGGACAGACACAAGATCAAAATCAATTGTAGAATGTCACAGCGCTCTACAAAGTCTCTCTGACCAAACGAAAGTCAGCATAGTATGGACGGAGAGCCGATCCGATCCAGGCAACATAAATGCAGACAGACTTGCAAAGGAAGGAGCGAGACAGACCCCAACAAAACAGGACATCAGTCTGTCAAACCCACCCACAGCAGAAGTAAGAAACAGACTAAAACTATACTCTGAAAAAGAACACCAAAAACTATGGGAGCGCCGAACAGACTGCAAACATACAAAACTAATATTCCCCTCCAAAGATAGGAAAACCACAAACACATTGCTCAAGATGAGCCGCGAGGACCTCAGAACAATGGTGGACATCATCACAGGTCACTGTGAACTGAACCATCATCTTCTTAAAACTGGAGCCACAGACAGTAGTCTGTGTCGTGGCTGCTTCCAGGAAGAAGAGACTGTGGAACATGTAGTGGTACACTGCACAGCCACAGAGGACGTCAGACGGGAAATGGGACTGAAGACTCTTATAGAGGAATCAGACCCGTCCACGCCTACAGAAAAGCTGAAACGAAGCTGTCAATCGCCAAGGGTCCTGCTCCGATATTTTAAGGAGCTGGGCTGGTTAGGGCCTGGTTAGGCAGGGGGACAATGCACAATACACTCCTATGCGAGATGTCAGTGCAGATCCCGGTACCCCCATTCAGAATTAGAATTAGATGGGTGCATTTCGAAACTTCGAAGTTTCGTAAATTATTGTGCATAGCCTTTTTTGGGCATTTTTCAAGTTCGAATTTGGTGACCACAAATTCGAAGTATCGAAATTTTTAGTTCTTATGTTTGCCCACGCAAATAAAGCACCTTACGCAGCCGCGGAACGCACACGTGCTATGAAAGAGTGAAATGCGACCAGCGTTAAAGCTGAGATAATATTCTCAGCGACTGGCTACATTTATAATCGCCTGAGGAGCTCTCACAGCGGCAAAATGCTGGATGCCCTAACTTTTTTCTGGGTTTATTATCAATTAAAGTAAAATAATATTTAATACATTAAAATAAGTAAATAACAATAAATAAATGGGTAAATATTTAAAGCCATCTCTCGTCAACGGCTTGGCATAGTGCTTGCCCCGATGCTGCTCCCCCAAAATCACTTTTGGCCCAATGGCAATGGGACGGGCCTCTGCGTGAATTTACACGGAATTGCTTGTTACAAACATGCTCCAGCTCTGCGGATCGTGTCCGCCTCCTGGCCGTTTCTAAATGGGAGTCAGGTCATTGGTTGCAAGCATTTCCTTCATATAACACTGGTACTTTATTGGATCCCGTAACTTTCCGTATCGAAACATGTCTTAGGTTGGGTGCAAGGTGTTGCGCGCCTCATCAATGCCAGTGCGGTACTGCTGTCGGCTGCATGGCCCCGCTGTAAGGCAATGCTGATGCGTTGCACCAGATACTTACCAGCTCTCGCGTCGCTTCGACCAGACGCTCAAATATATTTTTTTAAACCCGAAGAGCCTCCTATATACTTACTTACATAGATAGGCACAATGTAAGTGATCCTCATAACGTAAATGGTATTTTTATTGGGCATACGGTTATTACCCTAACGGTCATAGCAAACTACCATAAAGGGTCATCCATCATGCCAATCCGTGATGATAAATCGACCGTGACACATGTGGTGGACAGCAAGCTGAAGTGAGAATGTGTGCCGTATGCCGATGTCGTAGGTGTCATATTAGGTGAGATACGTTTTATTATAGAAAAAGTGGTTTTTCTAATAGCATTTCTGATTAAACGTAGAATTGCAGACGTGACAATTTTTAACCGACAGAAAAAAAGGAGGTTTTATGTTCGGCTGTATGTATGTTTTTTTACAATAAAATACAATACAAAAATACTTTATTGTACACCATAAAATAACATAACAAGGAGACATTACATTTTTTTATGTGCATTCGTCGATTTCTCCGTCATTTGGGTATGGACCGATTTTGATTATTCTTTGTACTTGTATAGAAGATAATCCCGAAGTGGTCCATTAAAAGTTTATTTCCGAGAGTTTAGTAATTTTTTAATACAGATTTTTTGGTTTTGCGGGACAAAAGTAGTCTCTCGGAAATACTTTTTTTTTTATGGCATCACCTCGGGTACAACTACTCATACATACTCATACTCTATACAAAACCAAATAATTATCAAAATTGGTCATTAATAGACGGAGGAATTGGTGAACATCACACTAATATTATAAATTTATCCTACAAAATATAAAAAAAGCATTTTATAACTAAGGGATTCAAAGTCGAATTTAAGTTTTTTAAAACCATCTAATGATAGTACTTCATATAATACTTCATGTAGGATACCTTTATTCACAAAGAAAATTACAATAAAATAATAGAAATTAATTAGAACCAGTATTTATAATTCAAACAATTGAGCTAACTGCAGACTGTTGCAAACAATCTACAGGTAGCTCAACTGATCCATATCAATACCAGTCGGAAGCGTCCCTAAGACGCTGGCTGCATTGCCCCGCTGTATGGCAATGCTGATGCGCTGCGCCAGATACTGACCAGCCCTCAGGTCACGCGTCGCTTCGACCAGACGCTCAGATAATTTACTTATACTTCATTGATTTTATAGGACATGGCATAGCTATTGAAGCTTTTAGTAAATTATAATCTTAGCAAATTATAGATGATCTTGGTACATTTTTAAAAATTTTACTAAAAACTGTAGAGTGCCTAAATATTAGTAGAAAGCGCTTTGATTGCATGACGTTGACTGTTTGGCTACGAAACATCTCTAAACAAATGTCCCGACAGGTTTATCGGGCGGTATCGCAGATAAGGCGCTAATGCGTCCACACAACGATAAACACCTTCGAATGGACAGATGCCTATGTTGCGTAACATGTGGCTTTACCTAAAATATATGTAGTAGGTAGGTTACTTTAGGTTATTTAACACATAACAACGGTCTACTAATGTTTTGGAAAACTAAAATCCGACGTTGCATTTCTGTGTACCTATTAATACAGATTTTTTGGTTTTGCGGGACAAAAGTAGTCTCTCGGAAATACTTTTTTTTATGGCATCACCTCGGGTACTACTACCCATACATACTCATACTCTATACAAAACCAAATAATTATCAAAATTGGTCATTAATAGACGGAGGAATTGGTGAACATCACACTAATATTATAAATGCGAAAGTTTGGATGTTTGGATGGATGTTTGTTACTTATTCACGCCAAAATAACTGAACGAATCAATCTGACATTTTGCAAACAGTTAGTTCTAAGCCTGGAATAAAACATAGGCTTTTTATCCCATAAATCAATACCCATGGGATATAAATAACCTTAAAACGTTTCCATAGAAACAGCGCGCGCGAATCCGCGGGCATCAACTACATAAAAATACGCGTACATAAAAAAATAACTTAATCTTTTTTGAAAGTCGGTTAACTAGCTGTAGGCTTAGGCGGTATTCCTACTACAAGTTGCAATCAGAATGCATTCGTAATGACGATGAGAAAATGTACTCGTCTCTTTACGAAGCTATTGCTAATTTGAGATTGCTCGAAGTTGAAGATGACCTATTTAAGTAGGGTTTTACGAACGAACTTAGTACTTCTTGTAAGTGTACCCAGTGTCATGACTGGAGTAAGTCATTCTATGATCGCGACAGCGTGTAAACCTGTTGAATCGTCGGGAAAAATAGGTAAAGTTAAGCGATAAATACCCGAGAATATTTATTAATATTAGGGCGGAAGCCTTCATTCACAAAGAAAATTACAATCAAATAATAGAAATAAATTAGAACTAGTATTTACAATTGAAACAATTGAGCTAACTGCAGACTGTTGCAAACAATCTACAGGAAGGTAAAATATATCAGGGTATAATATAATATAATATTTGGGTACGTCCTGATTAACATTTTTATTATTTGGACGATAACATAAAGTTGTATGACATGTTACTTAAGGCTGAACGAGTCGCTCATCTCTCCATACAAACGTGAAAGGGTAACTACAACGCTGTTTGATGTTAACCATCCAAAACTAAGTTTAATATCAATTTATCTCGCCAATATCTATGTCTGTATGCACCCGAAACCGTAAAAAAATAATAAATTAAAAAAATACAAGCTTCTACTCTTAGAACTTTCGTATTTTAACACCGATTTTAGCCCAACTTTGGCCGAAAATAAATAACAAACGGAGAAAAAAAACTCTAAAAAAAGCCCGTACCGACATAGTTTATTAATTTAAAAGTTGAAATGAATTTATTTTGAAAAGATACTCTGAATTGTTTTCTAAAATAACCCTTGGCTAGAAGTCTAGCTAGTCTTTTCCCATTATTTACGCAGCCGTTTTACGTATAAATTTATTTGCCTTTCATTAAGCCACTGATGAGGTGAACCGGACGACTCGTGCAGCCTTAAGCAACTATGTTCTAAAGCATGTTTGATTATTTAATCCTTTATAATGTTCAGACCCTGAGTTCGGTTGACGATAGTTTCGAGACGTGATCGTGACGTCTCATTTTTGTATGGGATTTGCGTAATGGTGTCCCACAACACACAAAGTGACAAGTGACAAGAGGCGCTGTATCAAATCCCATAGAAAGAGGAGGCGCCACGTGTCGATACTCTCGTGAACCGAATTGGTCTCTGTTCGCGTAAGTTTCAAGCGGTTTGTCGACGACAAGCTAAACAAAGTTAGTTTAGTTTTTCATACATGTGCCTCCTCAACCTTAACAGCCTGTACTGGTCCACTACTGGACGCAAGCCTCCCCCTGCGCCTAATTAAGTGCCTAATTGGCTTTAATCACATGGGGGGGTAATGCGCATAATCACGCGGGTTAGGGATCGCAGCTCGGTGGTAGAAATGTTCTGCAGGGGGCGCTGCTGCCCGCCCCCGGTGGATATCCCTTAGTCGCCTCTTACGACACCCGCGGGAAGAGTTGGGGTGGTGCAAATTCTAAGCTGGCACCACACGCTACACATGTGCGTCTACCGCAAACTATGCCAGCTAAGCTAACTTAAATGAAAAACTGGCTCAACTATGCGACCTAAAGTTAGTGAAGCCGATCGGTTTAAAAAATCTTTAGTCCATTGTTGCTCTATTCTGTAAAATACTCAGATGAATAAACAAAACAATACAATGCGAGACTGCGGTTGCAGATAGAGTCTGCGGTAGATAGAGTAGGTAGGCAAGGCACCATAATACAAAAGTTTCGTTTTCTCGTCATGGCATGACATAAACACACATACATATGTAGTTAAGCTAAAATACAGGAGAGTAGGCTGCGAAGGTATGGGCACGTGAAGAGAATACCACCTGATTATGTAGGGAATTTAGCACTACAGCTTTCCATCCCAGGGCGAAGGTCCAGAGGGAGACCCAGGATACGATGGAAGGATGTAGTGTTAAAGGACATGAGAGAGTGTCAAGTTTCCGAAGACGACGTCGAGGATAGAGCGAAGTGGAGCAAATCATTTAGGAGAGCTGACCCCACCACCATATGGGATAACTAGCTGGGAAGAAAGAGAGACATATGTAGTTATGCTGTGCTGATCAAAACCAATTTATTTATTTATTATTTATTTATTTATTGACTTAGTACAGAATTACTATTCTAATCACACTAGTCATACACGAATAATTAAATGTTACATTTTATATAATTCAAAGATAAAATAAATATATCTAATACTTATAAATTTCTTATAAAATAATAATAATAATAATAAAAATTTATGTCAGCTGATGAATAAAACAATAAAAATAAAATAACAAATTCAATTAAAGTCAAAGTAAATATTGTATAAAACAGAGATCTAATTTATATATATTCAAATAAATAATTCTATCTAGTACCTAACTCGCAAAAAGTCAGGCAATTTAATGTCAGTAAATTCCATCCATCCGCAAATAGCTCGCATCCAATAATACAGAGTTCGATTTGGCGATAATATCGAGATATCATTATGATTGCTTCCTTTTGTATGGAATTAAGTATATTGCCTCTAGCGTGCGGACATCGAACTATGCAAATCGCTAGAGATCTATAGAGTTTTTTAATCTTTACCGTCCCGTGATGACGCGCTCCTCGAAAATGAGACTCGGTCCTCTAATCTAACTTTTTTTATGGATTACGGTAAAGCGTAAACGTAAAACGGTAACGGCGCGTGCCGTGTGACTCGGAGGACTCGACAGTTTATCGTTTTTAATTTCTGTTGTCTCTGATTTTCTTACTCCTAGTGAGTTACAAAAATTATCAGTAAATAAATTCAAACAAATTGTCAAAACCTTGCTGTGCAAAAAGGCTTACTATAAAATATCAGATTATCTAGAGGATAAAAAAGGTTGGGAGGAGTTTTACTCGAACTCGAAAAATATCAACTAACAGGCTAAAGGTCTCTTCGTCGTTTCTTTACTGCATATCGACTTAGACTGCATATCGAATTTAGACTGCATATCGAAGCGACAGAAATGAAAAATATCAATTTATTTCCGTGTCAGTGTTTAGTTTTATAATTTGACCTTTTCTAAGTGTAGATTTATTGTATTTATGGAAATAATGAGTTTTTGATTTTGATTTTGTTTTTTCAGACGCACAGTAGTGGCCGGGGCAGTTTACCACAAGAGCCGGAAACGGTGACACATTTGCCGGGCGACAGACTACCGGGAGATGGCGCCAGCAGCACGGCACAGGATGACCAGGTTGGTGGTTCTTCCACTTGTAGACAAAAAATAAAGTGAAGAGAATGGATGGATGGAATGGATAAACTTTAATGTTTCTCCTGTAGGTGGAGCTAACGGCGCTACAGTCCGTAGAAAGTCGCAAAGATTTTCGACTCCAGCGTCACTTGACCTCGTGGTGTAGTTGGTGAGCTTATTCCGGTACTGACGGAAGGATGCGGGTTCAAGTCCCGCCAAAGTCGTTAATTTTTGCGATGTTATTTAATTTCTTAGAAATTTGCCAGAGTGTGAGGCTTACGCACTATAAAAACAAAAACTTTAGATTTTGAGCAACGCGACACCTCTCGTCAAAGGAACTAAATGTAACTTTAGTCTTTGAACAGGAATGGATAAACTTTAATGTTTCCCCTGTAAGTGGAGCTAACGGCGCGGCGCTACGGTCCGTAGAAAGTCGCAAAGATTTTCGACTCCAGTGTCACTTGACCTCGTGGTGTAGTTGGTTAGCTCATTCCGGTACTGACGGAAGGATGCGGGTTCAAGTCCCGCCGAAGTCGTAAATTTTTGCGATGTTATTTAATTTCTTAGAAAGTGAAGTGAGTCACTTTACTCTTTATTTCTTATTTTAATATAATTTACTATTTATTTTAAAATTTTACTATTTATTTTATAAATTTGTCTTTCTAAGAGTTAACTCTACTAAAAAATTATCTAAGCGTCTGGTCGAAGCGACGCGTGACCCGAGAGCTGGTGAGTATCTGACACAGCGCATCAGCATTGCCATACAGCGGGGCAATGCAGCCAGCGTCTTGGGGATGCTTCCCACTGGTATTGATATGGATCAGTTGAGCTACCTGCACGGAGAAAAAAATGTTGTGAAATCAACAGGAAAAGGTTGTTAAATGGGAGCCGTCATAGTTGGTTTGTTAGCGCAGCAACCTTAATTTTGCGAAAAAATATTGTGATTATGACAATGTAGAAGTATTTACTTTGTTAATTACTACATAGCGAATTTCACAAACGCATGTTTTCACAAATTTACACTGACGGCTCCCATTTAGCAATGTGAAACTTGAATAAAATTGCAGTGTTTTGCCTATGGTAATATAGCAACGTATATTTTGCTATAAAAGCAACTTTGACATTTGGATTTGCACAACGTATAACATTGTTATTCTAGCTATGTTTACTTTGTTATATTTGAGCTTTTAAAAACTGTGGTTCTATCTATGTACATTTTGCTTTAATGGCAACCTTAAAATTGTGGTTTTAATAGAGATACGATCTAACATTGCGAGGATAACATTGCGATAAACGCAATATTACGTTTAAGCCTTGTGGTTCTAGCAATTTACACTTTGCGTTATTGGCAATCTTGAAGTTGTAGTTCTAGCAGAGGGAGCAGAGTATAGCAATGTTACTATTGAAAGATAGCAATAATACCATTGCTATAAACGCAATATTGCCTATGTGCCTTGTGGTTCTAGCAATGTACGCTTTGCGTTGTTGGCAACCTTTAAGTTGTGGTTCTAGCAGAGGGAGCATCTAACATTGCGAGTATGGCAATGTTACCATTGCAAAGATAGCAATGCTACCATTGCGATACACGCAATATCGCCTACGCGCCTAGTCGTTCTAGCAATGTGCACTTTGCGTTATTGGCAACCTTTAAGTTGTGGTTCTAGCAGAGGGAGCATCTAACATTGCGAGGATAGCAATGTTACCATTGCGAAGATAGCAATGCTACCATTGCGATACACGCAATATCGCCTACGCGCCTTGTCGTTCTAGCAATGTGCACTTTGCGTTATTGGCAACCTTTAAGTTGTGGTTCTAGCAGAGGGAGCATCTAACATTGCGAGGATAGCAATGTAACCATTGCGAAGATAGCAATGCTACCATTGCGATACACGCAATATCGCCTACGCGCCTTGTCGTTCTAGCAATGTGCACTTTGCGTTATTGGCAACCTTTAAGTTGTGGTTCTAGCAGAGGGAGCATCTAACATTGCGAGGATAGCAATGTAACCATTGCGAAGATAGCAATGCTACCATTGCGATACACGCAATATCGCCTACGCGCCTTGTCGTTCTAGCAATGTGCACTTTGCGTTATTGGCAACCTTTAAGTTGTGGTTCTAGCAGAGGGAGCATCTAACATTGCGAGGATAGCAATGTTACCATTGCAAGGATTGCAATGCATTGTTATTATTGCTATCCTTGCAATGGTAAAATTGCTTTCCTCGCAATGTTACATGCTCCCTCTGCTAGAACCACAACTTAAAAGTTGCCAATAACGCAAAGCGCATATTGCTAGAGCGACAAGGCGCGTAGGCGACATTGCGTGTATCGCAATGGTAGCATTGGAAATGGCAATATTGGTATCCTCACAATGGTAATGCACCGTCTGAAAAATAAAAACAAAAAGCTTATGAAAATGACACAAACATTTATTGAATCAAGGTATTTTGAGTTACTTAATTTACTCTTTATCTTATCTAACTTACTTACTAAAAAGTCCTTAGCACACAAACAAAACTTATTTTTATACATACATAATAGAACCTTACTTGTAATCGTTACTTAAATGTAATCAATGTTTTAAATTGTCTGTCTTTATTAAATATTTATTAAATCAAGGTATTATGAGTACTTAATTTACTTAGAAGTACCTAAACACAAACAAAACTTATTTTTATACACACATCATAGGGCCTTACTTGTAATCGTTACTTAAATTTAATCGATGTTTTAAATAAAGTTGACAGAGCATTTTAAGCATTGATTTTTAAGGTTAAGTAACGATTATAAGTAAGGAAGGGCCCTCTTATTAATATTGTTAAATACAATCAATGTTTCAATCAATGTTTACTAAAGGTACCTAATTAAGACAATATCATTGACTCTACCGGTTGCTGCTATGAATGCAGTATTCTTACTTTTACAAATAAAATTAAGTAAAATCTAGCTATTTGCAATAGATTATAATACGTATTATTATAGTTTATTGATCACTCTCTTTTTCACACCAGAGTGAACAACAAGAGAATTTCGAGAATGATCCTTATGGTATTATACTGGGTGTTTTATTACACGACGGACGTACTTTATAGAGTCATTGTACTCATCATTACGAACAACTTTTATCATGGGACCAACCCTGAAATCGCGAAAAAAATCAGTTGTGCAAAACAGCTGATTTTTTTTTTGCGATTTCAGGGTTCAAGTTGTTTGTAATGATGAGTACAATGACCCCCTAAAGTATGCCCTTCGTCTAAAAAAACACCCGGTATAGTATATTACAGTGCTAAATTGAATTAAATGGGCTTGGTAAGGACAACATGGAACTCAGATAGATTAATGTCACATCCTATGAACACGCGATTACATACAAATGTCACAGAACACCGGAGTGGTTTTATTCTCTTTGCACAACACAAGCACAAACCAAAGGCACAAACTAGATAAATGATACTCTAACACAAAGTGCTAGAAAGTTCCGGCCGGACAGTTCGACTTCGACGGACGCGCGGTCTTCCCGTTCAAGTGTTGCCAATGAAATGACCGAAACTGACTGAATGTGCAGCGTTCTGATTATGCTCTTTTCGCAATGTTTAAACATTACAAAATTGACTAATACGTCAGCTTGTGCTTTTATCAATGTCTAGGAATGAACGTTGTGATTTTCACAAACATGAATAATGCTTTTTATCTAAGTTACTTATTTTCTCGCTATGTTGAAACTGATTTTCTAACAACCTAAACATTGATAGAGCTAGCGCTTCATAATTTGTATAATTATTCAAATGTTGTAACGTAGTGATTTTCACAACTATGGATTTGTGAAAATGTGTAGGTACTGTGGTCATGTACCAACCTACACCTGTGCCTACACTAACAAATTATGATTTTCTAAATTTGTAATTAGATACCTACTAACTAGGTAGGTACCTACCTAATTTTTATTTATTTTATTAAAATGCCTTTCTTTTATTAAGTCCTCACCTATACCTACCTACCTACATTGAAGTCCATTGCATCATTTAGATCCATAGGTAATAAAACTTGCTAACACCACAACGTATAAAATCAACATACAACTGACATTGTGATTGTGATCCACACAAACTGTAACTATGTGAACCCCCCAGATTACTGCATTGTGATTTTAGCAGAGGGACCAGAACTTGCTAACACCACAACCTATAAAATCAAAATACACCTTACATTGTGATCCACACAAACTGTAACTATGTGAACCCCCCAGATTACTGCATTGTGATTTTAGCAGAGGGACCAGAACTTGCTAACACCACAACCTATAAAATCAAAATACACCTTACATTGTGATCCACACAAACTGTAACTATGTGAACCCCCCAGATTACTGCATTGTGATTTTAGCAGAGGGACCAGAACTTGCTAACACCACAGCGTTTAATATCAAAATACAACTTACATTGTGAACAACACAAACTATACCTATGTGAACCCCGCAGATTACTACATTGTGATTTTAGCAGAGGGACCAAAACTTGCTAGCACCACAACGTATAAAATCAACGTATAACTTACATTGTGAACAACACAAACTATAACTATGTGAACCCCGCAGATTACTATGTTGTGATTTTATCAGAGGGACCAAAACTTGCTAACACCACAACGTATAATATCAAAATACAACTTACATTGTGAACAACACGAACTATGACTATGTGAACCCCGCAGATTACTAAGTTGTGATTTTGGCAGAGGGACCAAAACTTGCTAACACCACAACGTATAAAATCAACGTACAACTTACATTGTGAACCACACAAACTATAAGTAACTATGTGAACCCCGCTGATTACTACATTGTGATTTTATAAGAGGGACCAAAACATGCTAACACCACAACCTATAAAATCAAAATACACCTTACATTGTGATCCACACAAACTGTAACTATGTGAACCCCCCAGATTACTACATTGTGATTTTAGCAGAGGGACCAGAAATTGCTAACACCACAGCGTTTAATATCAAAATACGACTTACATTGTGAACAACACAAACTATACCTATGTGAACCCCGCAGATTACTACATTGTGATTTTAGCAGAGGGACCAAAACTTGCTAGCACCACAACGTATAAAATCAACGTATAACTTACATTGTGAACAACACAAACTATAACTATGTGAACCCCGCAGATTACTATGTTGTGATTTTATCAGAGGGACCAAAACTTGCTAACACCACAACGTATAATATCAAAATACAACTTACATTGTGAACAACACGAACTATGACTATGTGAACCCCGCAGATTACTAAGTTGTGATTTTGGCAGAGGGACCAAAACTTGCTAACACCACAACGTATAAAATCAACGTACAACTTACATTGTGAACCACACAAACTATAACTATGTGAACCCCGCTGATTACTACATTGTGATTTTATAAGAGGGACCAAAACATGCTAACACCACAACCTATAAAATCAAAATACACCTTACATTGTGATCCACACAAACTGTAACTATGTGAACCCCCCAGATTACTGCATTGTGATTTTAGCAGAGGGACCAGAACTTGCTAACACCACAACCTATAAAATCAAAATACACCTTACATTGTGATTCACACAAACTGTAACTATGTGAACCCCCCAGATTACTGCATTGTGATTTTAGCAGAGGGACCAGAACTTGCTAACACCACAACGTATGATATCAAATGTTAGCAATTTATATTTGCTAACGGTTTTCACCTCAAAATTACGTCAGTTTTTAGTGGCAAAAGGTTTTTAGAGCTAAAATAATAACAAGGTAATACTCACAGTTCTATAATCAGCACGGTGTATATACAGTTTCACAACACTTGGTTAAGTTGTCTTCACACTTAGAGTGTCGAGACTCGACTGAGCTCCTCGCCTCGCTCAGCCACTCCCATTCCCCGGCCAAGATCGGCAACGGTCGGTGACTGTCGGCAGTAGACGTGCCGGTCCCTGATCGGTTGTGGCAAAACGAGTGGCGAGCGAGTCAAAACACTGCTTTCGTACAAAATTGCGAAACAGTGTTTTGAATAATTTTACAACAATAATTTTACTAAAATAATACTTAATTAAAATGTTACAAAATAGATTTAACTGACAACATTCGGCCATCCTTTATGTAGGCACGGCCTCGTGCTGTCAACTTTACAAACGTTACTAATATTATTATTTTTCAATTAACCTGATGCTACATACTGAAAACAATAATAAATAAAGTACTGGACATGGTAATCCAGAAAGTACTCTTATTAATCCTAGTTAAATTCGTATATTTATGAATAAATTCGCACATAATTTGATTGAATAACTTTTCAAATAAATACATTAAGCGGTTTCTATAAATGTAACCTAAAAAAGCAAATCTAACGACAAAATAATTTAATAACCTCAAAATTATTTCACAAAAAATGGTTATAATCAATTAATACAAATCAATGGAAATTTGGACATAGTAATAGTGTATTTTACCAAGGTGTTGACCTTACGACAGCTCGAGCAAAAGTGGACGAGAGACAGCGAGTGCGCTGCTTTTATAGAATTGCGACCGTTATAAATTTAAAAATAATGTTCCCATCTGATTATAATGTTTCCCGCTGATTCGGCTTCTACTGACAGTGGTTGCCTTCAACCACATCATAATTCTGGCATACTTCATGCTTCTTGACGAAGGTGAAGCTCTCGAGGCTCGGCAAGTAGACTCTGGTAGAGCTCGGGTATGCCTCGTGGTGCAGTGGTTTGGAGGTCCATTCTCTTCGCCAAGCCACCATGGCGTGCATGGCGGCGACGCTGGTCGTCTTACCATACAAACCACTAACCAACTGCAGTTCGCATCTGCCATGAGGCAGAATAGTTGTTTTTATTTGATGCACCCTCGCATCCAGCTCATCACCAAGCAGCATCGCATCGTTGCTTGCCTGTAACTTTAGAAATTTGTTACAAAAACCATTTTGTTATGTGTGAACATTTTGACTGTCTTTCTATTTCTGTTCAAACAAACTCATCTGACTTTTGTCTATGTTGTTCAATCAGTCGACTAATGCGTTAACCTCGATAACGACACATCTATAGCTATACTGGCTAACTCACAACACAAAAATATAAAATTCTCGTTTTGGCATCGAGTTAAAATATTATTGTCAGTACTAAACATTTTAGGATCTAAATATAGATCTACTGTCAAATCGACACAAAAAATAGTGCATCACGAATAAGTGACCTCATTACCGATGTCGCTGCCTTGAGTCGGCGATAATGCAGTCTATGACTGGCTGCATTCTCCACAAAGACTCTGGACCAAGTATTACCTGCTTTTATTGCCTAAATTCACAGCATGTCCACTAAAGTCCTGCAGTAGAACTCGACCTGCCAATATTCATTGTGTATCTACGATGAAATAAAGTGAATTTGGCTACACAGACCACCAACACAACTTTGAAAACTCGCGCTCTAAAATATGCGACCACGGTCACACCACAAGCGGACAGGATCCCAAATAAGGACACAGTGTAACACAATAACGTTTAAGTTTTTTAGGGTCTTATTCTCTCATTACACTAAACGGACAGTTCCTGCTGCTAAGTAGGCATCTACAATGAGCAGAACATACCAAAATATGTTCGCTAACAAGAGGCAATGAACCTAGTAAGCGGAAATTACTATCAAAGGAAGACTTGCCACATAAACTTTGCATTTGCAAAACTACGTGAATTAACTGGCAGAAAATAACTTCAACCATCAGTGGATTTACTGAAAGGTACACAATGTGGTACTATACAACTTGTGGTACATAACAACAACTACATCTCCAATATCACTTCCATATTATGGATTCTTTTTAGAAAGGTTTTTAGAAAGGTACCCTAGACCACAGAAACAAGAAACAAGAATTGATTTTACAGCACAGATATTTATGCTCTTATTGATCATGAAAAATCCTCGGTAAGCTTAGACGGGATCAGGGATGTAACATAGAAGTTTCAGAGGTTCCACACCTCTAGTACCTTTACCGAAATGCTTGTAGTAAAGCAACTACCAACGCACGATACGTAACAGAAGATCCTTTTTGCGCTTAGTCAAGCACAAACCGTTGCAATCAGTTGCGATCGTGAAGGGTATACAGAACAAGTACGATACCTACGTACCTACAGACGGCAAAAGTTTTTAACTCGTAAGAGTTATACGTCGTCGTATATCGACGTCCTGCATGGTCTTACAATAATACGCTACTACTAGCTTTATTACACTCGTGCACCTGGATCAGAACCTGCACCGTACCCGATGGAGCTGGCGTCCGTGTGCAGCTGTAGGCAGCTAAAGATCGAAAGATAACGAGCACTAGCTCACTCGTGAGGCACATGATAAAATACTTACGCGCACTCTTCGTGCGAGTTCAGCCTAGGATAAAATGTATTTGGGAGGCGCCCAATGTAACTCCACATTGCTGTGCGTTAGGCTGGATATAAGGGCAGTCTTCAGGCAGGGCCCGAACCAATAATCCCCCTACCTTTCAGTCAAGTCCGCTCATGGATCCGTCAACATACAACTAAACAACACCAAGACTACTGGGCAAGTATTCCAGATTGTAGACAGTCGAAGGAGGCCTTCCCGGCTCTTAACCCGAGATTCTCCCGAAAACTCCTCAATCTGAAGCGTGACAAACTCCGGCAAATCGTCGGCATTGTCACTGGACACTGCATGCTTAACAAACACCTATTTAACCTGGGTATCACGGACAGCCCCCCTATGCAGAGGGTGCATGAACACAGAGGAGACGGCCGCGCATGTGCTTGTAGCGTGCGATAGCGTTGCTTCCCAACGACTACAATACCTTGGAACACCAAGGACGCCTAGGGAGGCATGCACCGGCGTCAGCGAGCTGCTGGCCTTCCTGGAGGACATCGGGTGGTTAGTTTAGCAGCCCCCCATCCGACACGCAAAAAGGGCCCTCCTGTGGCCTAGTTGCGGAAACGAGTCCGGAAATAAGAATACGAGGGCAATCTTCGACTTGAAATCAGGTATGTAATGTGCCTACGAAAATATTCCGCAAAACAAAACAATTGCCAGACCTGTTTGACATTCGTGGGCACAGGAGAATTGATCAGAACTTATTTTACTTTCACTCGGTCTGACCTGACCATATGACAAAGTGCGACCAATCACGACCTAAATACCTTACTTCTGTGGCCACGAAGGTTTATCGGGACTCCGACTCGCGGACCTTTGTCAGACACTGTTATATATTTTAAGGTAAGTAAAACAAAACAACATTGAGGGATTCATTACGGATGTAAGTGGGTCAACAACGAGCCTTATTTGTGTTGGAAGAACACCAACGTCTCATCCTTTAACGAGGTCAAACCACGATAGTTTCCACAGTAAAATCTCGATGGAAATGTTACTAAACTCGGTCACCAAATTGACATAGGGACTTACAATGTATCCTTATACACATACGCACACAAAACACACACACCGTAGTGAGCTGGCTGCTGAGAACACGTGAAGTGTTTGAGGCCCAAACTTTGAGGATAGGTTCTGAAATAAGCGAGATGCGTGACCAGCTGTAAAGTAATACGTCCGTCAGTATAGGTACACCTTGTATTACCGCCTTCGATCACCGCGAAGATTACCACGGTCGTAACGTCACTATCTGTAGAAGCGCATTACAACGCACAAAAATTTACATTCATGGCCTGAAAAAATACAGTTTTAGATTCTGCCTGCAAGGCAAATAGCTAATTTACCTCTGTCAGAGAGCTAACAGGCTAACAGCTATCCTTCTGCGTGAAGATAGAGGGACATCTTTTTCTACACTATTCAAAACGGAGCTAGACTTAGACCCAGTTAGTACACTAACGCACTAAATAGTTTAAAACCACTGTAACTAACACACAAGACACAACTGTTTATAATGTTTGTTACGCAAACAGTCACTCGCGTCAACAACAAAGAGAATGATCACTTTTTCTCGCTACCCGCATCTTTACTAGTTAAACTACTGCCAATACCTGCCGAGTTGGTTTCCTAGGACACAAACACATCGAATGACCAATGCCACCACAAGAGTAGCATTTTGGGTCCGATCTCTTGTTTAGGGGTGGTTTCCTATCGGGCTTACCCTGGACTGGCTTCGTGGAAGCAGATGATTCGGATGTTACCTTAGGCTTGGTACGTAGGTATAAATCGTAAGGAGATAAGTAAGACAAGAGATTTGGGCAACAATCGGGTATTCGTGACAGCAGCATGTACCTGTGCGTCAGTTATTCGGCGTATCACAAAAACAACGGTAAGGTCATCGCTTAACTCTTTCACAACAATAGGGCGCAAAAGAGAACACTAGGCATACTTGCCCGGCATACGTGGAATAACTTAATTGAACACAAAACCTCAAACAAAATATTTGCGACATCGATTCTTCGCGAGCACAAGGAATTAAATTGGGCTTTCAAATAAGACCACTTGCGGTCATTGGTAATCCTTGGGCCAACTGCGAGCATCTCCCTTCAAGCAGCTCGCTATCGAGGATAATCACTCACTGTCTTCCCAACAATTTAAATTACGCGCTCTCGCACTAAGAATCGATATCATGGAAACTTGAATCGAAATTCGAAATAATAATGGTTGGATCTCACCTTGCTCAACGCGCTCAATGCTCCGATGAGGCGTTCAGTGGCACCTGGTGACGACGAGACGTTCGTCGTGGACTCGCCAGTGGTGCTGGCAATAGATGCCGGCACAGAGAACTCTCCCCCTGGGAGCTGCAGCACGAAACCGCGGACTGCGAGTGCGTGGCAGCGGGACTGGGCAGCACCATGGCGCGCTGACGTGCGCCCGGACATGCCGGCTAGAGTGCAACGTGCTCCCGGACTGACGTACCGGCTGGTGAGCTGACGTGCACCCGGACTGAGATGCCGGCTAGTGAGCTAACGTGCACCCGGTCTGAGATGCCGGCTAGTGTGCAACGTGCTCCCGGACTATCATGCCGGCTTGTGTGCAACGTGCTCCCGGATTGTCGTCGTGCCGGCTGGTGAGCTGACGTGCACCCGGACCGACATGCCGGCTAGTGCGCTGACTGGTGTCTGGTCTGCTGCCTGGTCTGCTGCCTGGTCTGCTGCCTGGACTGCTGCCTGGTCTGCTGCCTGGACTGGCGCGTTGGCTGGCGCGGTGGCTGGCGTCTGGTCTGCTGCCTGGTCTGCTGCCTGGACTGCTGCCTGGTCTGCTGCCTGGACTGGCGCGGTGGCTGGCGTCTGGTCTGCTGCCTGGTCTGCTGCCCGGACTGGCGCGTTGGCTGGCGCGGTGGCTGGCGTCTGGTCTGCTGCCTGGTCTGCTGCCTGGACTGCTGCCTGGACTGGCGCGTTGGCTGGCGCGGTGGCTGGCGTCTGGTCTGCTGCCTGGTCTGCTGCCTCGAGTGCTGCCTGGGCTGACTCGCTGGCTTGCGCGTAGTCTGGACCGGCTGCGAGCAAGTGAGATAACGCGCTGGCTGGCACGCTGACTGGCGCGCTGGCTGGCGCCTGCACTGGCGCGCTGACTGGCGCCTGCACTGGCGCGCTGACTGGCGCCTGCACTGGCGCGCTGACTGGCGCCTGCACTGGCGCGCTGACTGGCGCCTGCACTGGCGCGCTGACTGGTGCGCTGACTGGCGCGCTGACTGGCGCGCTGACTGGCGCCTGCACTGGCGCGCTGACTGGCGCCTGCACTGGCGCGCTGACTGGCGCCTGCACTGGCGCGCTGGCTGGCGCCTGCACTGGCGCGCTGACTGGCGCCTGCACTGGCGCGCTGACTGGCGCCTGCACTGGCGCGCTGACTGGCGCGCTGACTAGCGCCTGCACTGGCGCGCTGACTGGCGCCCGCACTGGTGCGCTGACTGGCGCGCTGACTGGC
This sequence comes from Eupithecia subumbrata, assembly GCA_949316285.1. Lineage (NCBI taxonomy): Eukaryota > Metazoa > Arthropoda > Insecta > Lepidoptera > Geometridae > Eupithecia > Eupithecia subumbrata. The sequence goes on along the minus strand of OX438650.1, from coordinate 15,544,919 downwards.
GCCTGCACTGGCGCGCTGACTGGCGCCTGCACTGGCGCGCTGACGGCGCCCGCACTGGTGCGCTGACTGGCGCCTGCACTGGCGCGCTGACTGGCGCCTGCACTGGCGCGCTGACTGGCGCCTGCACTGGCGCGCTGACTGGCGCCCGCACTGGTGTGCTGACTGGCACCTGGACTGGCGCGCTGACTGGCGCGCTGACTGGCGCCTGCACTGGCGCGCTGACTGGCGCCTGCACTGGCGCGCTGACTGGCGCCCGCACTGGTGCGCTGACTGGCACCTGGACTGGCTTGCTGGCTGGCGGCCAGATTGGCACGGCTGCGAGCACGAGAGTTCGCGCGTTGCCTGGCTCGCCTCGTTGTGCTACGTGATGGTCGACCACCAGGCAGGGTTGGGCTAGCTGGTGGCGTACGAACTACGCGTCCCGTTCTTTCCATGAAGAAGCACTGGAACAAAAACGTCAACGAGTATCTTTGTTCTTATTGTTTGACCTCTGTATTTCAGATAGAGGAGAATAATGTTAATCCGTTTTTCTTAAATTATGCTACTATCCAGTCTTGGGGAATAATGGTGTAGTGACGGTAGGCTAGCAATAGTTTGTAATATCTAATGGTAGTAACAGTAATTGCTACAGGCATGTATACGTAACTTTTATTATACGTACACAAAATATGTATTCATTAGTGGATACCGTAGGGATAAAGGGCATCATCATCATCATCATCATCATCATCATCATCATCATCATCATCATCATCATCATCATCACCATCATCATCACCATCATCATCACCATCATCATCATCATCATCATCATCATCATCATCATCATCATAATAGTTCAATTATCCAATAAGCCCCTTAAAAATGCTACCAATAGCTATTGGCATGTATAACTTTCATTGTACACTTTATTTTAACTCGTTAGTGAACACCGCAGGCTAAAATAATCCGTTAACCTCATTTAACAGTACAAGTTTTTAAATTTTCCAACAATGTAGAATATAATACAATAATTTTTGAACTGTCTATTTTTCTACTAGCAAAAGCTTTGATTCTGCCAATTTCATCATTATGTAAACATAATTGCAATTTATTTTAAAGCAAGCAACTGGTTTATAAAATAATATCATCGACCCTTTATTTGCCATTATAAATTTTGGCGTATTTATTAAGTTTTAAATCGTTCCTCTGTTCGGTAATCGATTATTCTTGTACTCGTAATGAATACACCTTGTATTCGTTAACTAATGATCGAATGATAGAAATGACGGTTAGGTGAAAAATAGAATTTAAAAAAAAATATGACATTCGTAATATTTTGTTCGAATCACCACTTCTGAAATGTTAGCAATTTATATTTGCTAACGGTTTTCACCTCAAAATTACGTCAGTTTTTAGTGGCAAAAGGTTTTTAGAGCTAAAATAATAACAAGGTAATACTCACAGTTCTATAATCAGCACGGTGTATATACAGTTTCACAACACTTGGTTAAGTTGTCTTCACACTTAGAGTGTCGAGACTCGACTGAGCTCCTCGCCTCGCTCAGCCACTCCCATTCCCCGGCCAAGATCGGCAACGGTCGGTGACTGTCGGCAGTAGACGTGCCGGTCCCTGATCGGTTGTGGCAAAACGAGTGGCGAGCGAGTCAAAACACTGCTTTCGTACAAAATTGCGAAACAGTGTTTTGAATAATTTTACAACAATAATTTTACTAAAATAATACTTAATTAAAATGTTACAAAATAGATTTAACTGACAACACAAAATACAACTAACATTGTGATCCACACAAACTGTAACTATGTGAACCCCTCAGATTACTGCATTGTGATTTTAGCAGAGGGACCAGAACTTGCTAACACCACAACGTATAATATCAAAATACAACTTACATTGTGAACAACACAAACTATAACTATGTGAACCCCGCAGATTACTACATTGTGATTTTAGCAGAGGGACCAAAACTTGCTAACACCACAACGTATAAAATCAAAATACAACTTACATTGTGAACAACACAAACTATAACTATGTGAACCCCGCAGATTACTATGTTGTGATTTTATCAGAGGGACCAAAACTTGCTAACACCACAACGTATAAAATCAACGTACAACTTACATTGTGAACCACACAAACTATAACTATGTGAACCCCGCAGATTACCACATTGCGGCGATAGCAAAGAGCCTCAAAATTGTTAATGCAACAAAAAAATTATTGTTGCGTTCACAATTTTTGCGTTTCGCAAAAAAAAAGTTGCTGCGGCAACATAGGGTATTTTGCTAATATCTCAAAATTATTTTGTAATTTTCGCAAAACTTGGCTCGCAATGTAAAACTGCATACATTGCGACCGGTTTTTTCTCTGAGTGTGTAGAGTGTTTGCAACAGTCTGCAGTTAGATCAATTGTTTCAATTGTAAATACTAGTTCTTATTTATTTTTATTATTTTATTGTAACTTACTTTACTTAATTGATTTTGACTTTGTTCCACCAAGAAATCTAAAAAATGTTTGTCGTTGACGACTGTACCACCAAACCAAATGGCACCTATGGCACATACAGAAAACTTGTCTCTCTATCTTTCAGAATCGACAAGAGGAAAGCCGGTCTAATTACGTAAGCAGATTCAATATAGAAGAAGAGCCAGGTAAATAATTCACAGAAACTACTGCAATTTATTTCATGACCAACCATGCATTGACCACCTACGATATCATGATTCTAGGTTAACGCCCCCCGTTGACCAATCATGATATCGCCACAGCCTACCTGTATGCATACAGTCGTTTGACGAAGGCATTTTGACGTTTTTTTTGTTGTCAACCCCCCCCCCCCTCCCGTCCCTTGTTCCCCGCACGATTGCTCTGTAGCAATCGCAAGGGACGGGACGCGGGAGGGACTCTACCGAGTTGCATATATCACCGCCTTAGTAACTCTGGAGCGTGCTCCCTCCCCGACCCGTCTCTTGGCCCCCGCACGATTGCCCTGTCAAAACGCCTTCATCGAACTGTGATATAGCCTTTAGGTTTTGTGTGTGTTGGAAATGTCAAAATATGCGGGCATAAACGGCTATAACTTTTGAGTTAACTCATAACTTACAAGTTTGATTTTGTCACGGCTCCAAGAAGTTACGGACTTGAGTATTTGATGCTAATTTCAGAAACGAAACTGATACCGCACGCTGAGAAAAGGGGGTTGACAGACAGACAGACGGAAAACAACGTGATCCTATGTGTACGGAACCCTAAAAATATACAGCTGAACATATAACGTCCTTTTTTTATGAAGTCAGTTAAAAAGACCATCATACAAAGTACTTTTTTATAGTTTTACAGGGGCTCCGCGTAAAATTGCGCAATTCTCTTTTCACCGTTTTAAAGATTTCTCTAAAACGAATCAAATATAAATAATGAAACAAATCACGTAATATGACTAATATCTGATCTTCACGAAAATATACTTTGTGTTGTTTTATAATAAACTAGCTGTACCCGCGACTTCGTTCGCGATTGCCTTACCTGCCGACTAATTAAGTTCACATTTAACCATATCTCTCATATTATGAAACGCCGCCGTGCAAAAAATCGTGTAGGGTCTACGGGGGATAGCATGTTGTCATCTTCAATCCCATTCTTTATCCACACGACTTTTAGCTACAACTCGGCCAGCGTCAGTGTTAAGAAGTGTCATACTCGTTTCACTTCTTACTCATGGTTCCGTTCAGCTGGGGCCCTATTCTGCTATACTAATCGCTTCACTATAACAGGGGTATCGACACAGAATGACACGTTTTGTTATTCCACCTCAGATGAAAGAAATTATGATGAATGCAGATGAAGAGACGCGCGTCAAGTTTGAAACTATTATGTTATCTCGCACGCACTATCTGGAGTTTATTAATCTATGGATTCTACGTGATGATTCTGCGACGATTCCATTGTCATACTAAAACAATTGTATTGCAGAATTGGGCTCCTGATCCATTTGACTGGACCACCGTAATGTTTTTTTCGTTGGTAGGTACAGTTGGCTGTGTACCACAGTAAAAAATATTTTTCTGTGGTCCAGTTAGTTTAATTGGACCACTTACTCCAACCAAACTGTACTACTACCTTCGGTAGTAGTACAGTTAACTGGACCAGCTAAACCACCATTATCATGTAAGGTAGGAACCTAACTTATCTTTCCAAGACACCACCTTAGTAGGTAGGAACCTAACTAATGGGTGCGTCTTGGAAAAATAAATAGATAGGAGCTTATCTACCCTTTATGTTCTAATTTTTTTCTTCAATTACAGATTATTTCATCAATCTCTGATTTTCTACTCGACTTTCTACTGATTAAGTCAAATTCGATCTTGCAACACTGTTTCTAACAAAAAGAATGCATGAAATCGGACGACGCGTCGACCCGTCGTGATGCGCGGTTTAGGAATTCCACTTTTTCCTCTCTCCCAGGGGAACCTTACTGAATTCCAGGATAAAATGTATTCCATGTCCTTCCTTGTAGTATGAACTCAAAACGTTCCAAGTTTCATTCCAACTCATTACCTATGTAGTTTCTTCGTGATGCGTGGTAAAGGAATTTGACTTTCATCCCCTCTGCCAGGGGGAACCTTTCTGAATTCCGGGATAAAATGTACCTTTCCTCATTGTTCGAACTAAAATCATGCCGAGTTGCATTCGAATTCATTAAGTAGTTCCGTCGTGATGCGCGGTTAAAGAATTTTACTTTCATCCTCTCTCCCAGGGGAACCTTACTGAATTCCAGGATAAAATGTATCCCATGTCCTTCCTTGTACTCAAATCGTATTAATTTAGACCAACTCATTCAGTAGTTTCGGCGTGATGCGCGGTGAAGGAATTTTACTTTCATCCCTTCTCCCAGGGGAACCTTACAAAATTCTGGGATAAAATTTATCTTTCCTCGTAGTATGAATTCAAATTATGCCGAGTTCCATTCGAATTCATTCAGTTGTTACGTCGTGATGCGCGGTTAAAGAATTTTACTTTCATCCTCTCTCCCAGGGGAACCTTACTGAATTCCGGGATGAAATGTATCCCATGTCCTTCCTTGTAGTAGGAAATCAAATCGTGCTAGGTTTCATTCCAACTCATTCAGCACTTTCGGCGTCATGCGTGGTGAAGAAATTTTACTTTCATCTCCTCTCCCGGGAGATCCTGACTGAATTCCGGGATAAAAAGTATCCTATGTCCTTCCTCGTAGTATGACCTAAAATCGTGCCGAGTTTCATTTCAATACCTTCAGTAGTTTCGACGTGATGCGCGTTTAAGAAACAGACAGACAGACAGACAGACAGACATGATTGAAAAAAATTACAGTTTTGGCTTCAGTATCGATAATATAGTGCCCTCCAAAAAATTTTTTCAAAATATCTTCAATGTACAGAATTGGACCTGTTACAGTTTTATTATAAGTATAGATTACTGAAGAAAATACAAAAAAAAAGCACAGGGTTTTAACCCTCACAGGAAAAAGAAACACTAAATGAATAAGCAATATTCATACTGCTACTTCAATAACATATGAATTTTTCCTTGAAAAAGATTTTCATAATTATGATTAGTTTGAATATCATATTATTAAAACCCCCAAAAACACATTTTTGTAAAACGCCTTACGAAGTAATTGGAGCAAATTTAATATTTTTCAAAAAAGAAAACCAACCTGGTCATATTTTGTTCTGATACTGGTCATATTTTGTGATTTATTTCTTTACATAATCTACATTCGTTTTTGAGAATTAAAACGGTGAGGACAGAATTGGGAAATTTTACGCGGAGCGGCTTTAATCAACACATAGGGAAACTTTTAAGAATTCATATACCAGCCCTGTCCAAGCCCATAATTCTTAGTGTTAAAATATACTAAGGAGAACTGCTACAAACTGCTTGCCTACGCTAGGCATTGCACGGCGGGCCGCGGAGGTTTTAAATGTTCCCGTGGTTCGGCAAAAAATGGCGAGAGAGGGACACCGGAGAACCAGTTTATTCGTAAACGAATTTCATCGCCGAATAAAATAAAAAAAAAAGGCATTGCACGGCATTTTGGCATGGCTCTACCGTAGCACAAATAAATCGCCCCCGTAGCAGTTGCTACGAATTCGTAGAGGTACCAATGCTACGGTGATGTAGGGAAGAATTTCGTTGTAAAACTGTATAGTTATCGTCAAACATCTTGTCCAGGAACGGGCAGTGAGAATGGGAAGTTTGCGCAGGTACATTCACGCTTGGTAAAGTACCGCCCCGCTACCGCACAGCACAAAATGTGCTAAAATACATGTTTGAAACTGTATAGTTACCGTCAAACATCTTGTCCAGGGACGGGCAGTGAGAATGGGAAGCTTGCGCAGGAACATTCATGCTTGGTAAAGTACCGCCCCGCTACCGCACAGCACAAAATGTGCCAAAATACATGTTTGTGCTGGCCATCCGTTACATTTTACAGCGACAAAAATGGCTTCAAACGAGTGGACCGCGAGCTGTCTGTCATCTGATGCCGTCTATATAAATGCATCTAAACTTTACGAGTTAAAGTCCACATTTGAATGCAGATTTTTGTGCTGTGCGGTAGAGGTGCAGCCCTAATCTCACGCAGGACTCCGCCTGATAAGCGCATTATTGGCTTTTATCACAGGGGGGTAGTGCCCATAATGCCCACGCTGGGCATGCGGGTAGCCCTAATCTACAACAACCTTAACCGTCCAAAAGGCATTCACTGCCCGTCGCCTACTCACAGACCTGAGACCCTACAATCCCATTTGATAATTGTCCCATTCGATAATACGATAGCGACTCATTTATTTATTTGCCCGTCATCATACGTAGATACGGCCCAAACACGGTGTATGCTGTGATCTTGACTATGGAGTCTAGACTTTAGTAAGATTTTCGAGAGAGAGGGTTTCTATTAGTGCTTGTTTTATTTCAGATTCCACAGAATGCACACTAAAAAGGCCGCGGTATTATCGAGGGATATTCTGGCCCTCACTGTCTTATACTTTTAAGGTGAGTGGCACTTCTATCATGTGCAGTGTGTGTTATATAGAAATAAAGAGGTTAATTGGAAGTTTTTTTTAGGATAAAGAGGTGGAGCACCGCTACCAGTGTTACTCTAGAAGGCAGCGACAAAAATCACTCATTATGGTTAACGTAGTCGATTTAATACTTAAGGTTTGTACTTGTCTACCTATAAAATGCTGGGGTTTGATCATTTAATTCAAATTAATGGCTAAAGATAGATCTTTACCTGTTTCAGATATGTTTAGCGGTAATTTATTCTTCATATAGAAGAGATATCAGTGGTAAGTAGATATTTAGTGTTTCTTTTTAACGATTTATTTATCATTTTGCGCGCCCTTTTCGAAGTCGAAGGAAGAATGAAATAAATAAAATAAAAATAAATAATGCTGGACAATTCACACAGCATTATCTAGCCCAAGCTAAGAAAAATAAAAAATAAGAAAAAAAAGCTAAATGGATTATCAAATATAGTATCCGGATTTCAGTATTTTTTACTGCAGAATATTACAAGACGAGACTTGGCTTATTCAACATTCTATGTTAATCTCATTCAATGATAAATTACTCAGAAAGTACTTAGATATTATACTAAACTTATACAAATATTTACGAAAACCTAGATTTTTTAATGCTATGTGTTTAAATTTCAATGACTGCCCAAGCCCCCCAAGATTCGAAGGCTTGGGCTGACCAGATAGGCTGGACGGTGGGCTACTCGTTCCTGAACCTCGCCGTGTGTCTGCTGGGCTGGTGGCGGTGCTTCGCCAACGACTACCTGCATTGGGCTGCCACTGCTACATGGCTGCTGCTCATCTCACAAGGTAACACAAAGGATACGGTGGAAGGTAAGCTACTCGTTACTGAACCTCGCCGTGTGTCTGCTGGGCTGGTGGCGGTGCTTCGCTAACGACTACCTGCATTGGGCTGCCACTGCTACATGGCTGCTGCTCATCTCACAAGGTAACACAAAGGATACGGTGGACGGGAAGCTACTCGTTACTGAACCTCGCCGTGTCTGCTGGGCTGGTGGCGGTGCTTCGCCAACGACTACCTGCATTGGGCTGCCACTGCTACATGGCTGCTGCTCATCTCACAAGGTAACACAAAGGATACGGTGGACGGTAAGCTACTCGTTCCTGAACCTCGCCGTGTGTCTGCTGGGCTGGTGGCGGTGCTTCGCTAACGACTACCTGCATTGGGCTGCCACTGCTACATGGCTGCTGCTCATCTCACAAGGTAACACAAAGGATACGGTGGACGGGAAGCTACTCGTTACTGAACCTCGCCGTGTCTGCTGGGCTGGTGGCGGTGCTTCGCCAACGACTACCTGCATTGGGCTGCCACTGCTACATGGCTGCTGCTCATCTCACAAGGTAACACAAAGGATACGGTGGACGGGAAGCTACTCGTTACTGAACCTCGCCGTGTCTGCTGGGCTGGTGGCGGTGCTTCGCCAACGACTACCTGCATTGGGCTGCCACTGCTACATGGCTGCTGCTCATCTCACAAGGTAACACAAAGGATACGGTGGACGGTAAGCTACTCGTTCCAGAACCTCACCGTGTGTCTGCTGGGCTGGTGGCGGTGCTTCGCCAACGACTACCTGCGTTGGGCTGCCACTGCTACATGGCTGCTTACATCCCATACATCTGTTATGTATCAAATTACGCAAGCTCTGTTTACTTTCGGCAGATAATATTAATAATAACAACCTTTTGGGCTCGAAGGCTGTGAGAAAGGTCCAGCGTTTTGTATTCTTTCATTATTTATTCATTCTGTGTCTGTCCCTGTCCCTAGGACTGAGTGGGACCGGCATCGGCTTCGAGACCCCGGAGAGGAAAGTCTGGTACATGCTGTTTATCGTGTTTGTGCCTTACACCATGCTGCCGCTCTCCCTGGTGTGGTGCATCGTCATCGGCACGTTGACTTCGGTGGCGCATTTGATCATTGCTTTCAATCTGGTGAGTATGACATGATGACATGCTCATAAACTTTCGTTTTATTTGGAAGGTGGAAAGTTTTGGGTGGTGATATACAACTCGCTTTTTCAAGAGTTCCAACTCGTCAATCCTTTTTAGGACGATCTTTCAGGAATGTAAAATCTTCAAGATCCAAAACGTTAACTTTCACACTTTGAAACATTCGAGACTCATAGACGTGGTGTCTCAAAAAATACATTTTACGGGAACTCTTACAAAATCCAATACATGAGTGTTCCGATGCCGTGAAGCAAGTAATTTCGGAGGCCTTAAATAAAATAAATAAATAATGTTGGACAATTTACACAGCATTATCTAGCCCCAAGCTAAGCAGGGCTTGTGTTCTTTGTTACCGTTATATAACTGCTGTAGTACAAGATGAACCCATAACATATCTAGGATCGCACAGTATCTGATACGAGCTCTGCTCTGCTAAAATTAAAGTAAATGCCCAACATTTACTTTCATTTTAACTTTCGTTTGCGCAATTTTATTATCAAATCTATTGTTCCAGCTCGATGTATGCAGTTACCGGCTGCTGATGAGTAACTCACTCCTGTACATAGCCGTCAACTTTGTCGGCATGTACGCCAAGTCGCTGGCTGATGGTGGACAGCGCAAGGCCTTCTTCGAGACGCATAAGACGATGATCACCAGGTTGAAGATCAAGCGGGAGTCGCAGAGATACTGGAAGCTGTTCAATAGTGGTGAGTTACGCAAACCTTGATGAGGATAAAGCCTCCACCACACAGCCGCGATTTTGAAGCGCGTCTTGGGTGCGCTCCCCGCCGTAATACACTGTCTTCGGCTACCGTCCGCCCCCCACAAAATCGCAAAACGCTCGGTGGAGGCTTAAATTACAGTCTATTCTAGCGAGAAAATTCTAGGATAAAAGACCCATGGAATCTTACTTTATTAGAAACTGGTTTCACTTTTCGCGCAACCACTCCCTATTCCTAGGTTGTATTCTTAATGACGACCGTTAAAGGAAATTGGAAAAAACAGCCAGTTGTATTGATAAATGAAATGTGCATTGATAGCTTTTTCAAGGAGATCGTCACAATTGTTTGATAATTTCAAAGAATGTGATATAGGTACCGAATGATAAGCTGATCAGAGATTTGTTTTCCCCACTCTAGTGATACCAGACTTCTTGGCGAAAGAAATCTACAACGACATGAAGAACGAGAAAGTCAACATCAAAGAGCAGCAGTTCAATAACCTCTACATCCAGAGGTACTACGACGTCTCCATACTCTACGCTGACATCAAAGGCTTTACTGGTAAGTGCTGCGGTAAAATGAACCTTGTGACGTATCATATTGATTGTATATGTACCTAACGATTTTTCAGAATTGTCTGGCAGGCTGAGTGCTCCGGCTTTGGTGTCATTGCTCAACGATTTGTTTGGACGATTCGATGAACTAGCGTCAGTGAGTATCAAGTTTAGTGAGCTTTTAACATTAGAAACGCTGCACCAATTTATATTTATCACACACCAGCACTCAAAGACTACTCTAAAACTATAATAAACTAAATCAAATAAAACCGATACATCCGTTTGGAAACTTTGATGCCACAGACAAACACGTCAAACTTATAAAACCTCTCCATTTGCACCCGGGGTTAGATGGAATGGAATAATTATTTTTTTTTAATGGGCTTAAGCCTTTATTCACAAAGAAAATTACAATAAAACAATAGAAATAAATTAGAACTAGTACCTATTTACAATTGAAACAATTTATCCATATCAATTAATTTATGATTTCAATTTTATGGAATAAAATAGTGCTCCATATGGAATTGCAGGGAAACAAATGCCTCCGTATAAAGCTACTGGGTGACTGCTACTTCTGCGTGAGCGGGCTGCCGGAGCGGACGGAGGAGCACGCCTTCTGGTGCGTCAACATGGGGCTGCACATGCTGCGCGCCATCAGGGAAGTGCGCTGCAGCCATAACACGGTGCGTGTAGATATATTTTTAATAGTTATTTTACTATAAGAGCTATGTAGGTACGTGCGCGGCTCGAACCGCACGTGCGCGGCCGGTGAAAGGTTGGTTAACCCACTTAAGGCTTGGTAGGCCAGCAGAGGCCGCATTTTTGTTATTTTTAAAATCATCTGAGACTTCGAAAAAAGTGTTTAAGATTACTGAAAGATATATATAACTTTAGGATCTAGTCTAGTCAAAGTCGCATTCAGTTACAAGATGTAATGAACTTCACTCGATAGAAAATAATCCCAAAGTTACCCCTTTTTCTAACGTTTTTTCAATACTAAAACTAGCGAACTACTGATATCACACTTTTTTTTGTACTCAACTAAGGACACTTAATATTTGTAAACAAATTCGTAGAGTTTGACTTGATAAAATGATTTTCTCAATCACCATGTTTAAATAACTACAAAAAACACGAGCGCGGCGGCTTGGCAGGAGCGCGTTTTCCCTTAGATACATCTACTGCTGCAGGAATACCTGGCCTTAAACTCCGTAATGAATGAATTTTAAAAGCTGTTGCGATTTTCTTTTGTTTTTAAACAATTATCCACGCTGACGTCACAAAACCAGGCCAGCCGAGTAGGCAAAAATCAAAAGGGGATCATGCCAGCTTTTAAAAATTTACACTATACATTCAGCTGTTTTCGTTTTCTATTATAGGCTTTAAATCATTCCATCTTTGATCCGGTCTCTCGGTACGCAAAAAATCGACTGAAGTGATGTGAAGAGTACTGTTCTTGTTACTGTTACTTGTTCTTGTTAGTACCAAGTTCTAAAATACCCACGCAAAGTCTATTTCTTCAACAGAATTACTTTCGCATTTATAATATTTGTAATAATTGAAATTAATGACCTAACTATCCAGCATAAGGTATGCCTATCAATCTCTTAATTAGCTTTAAGTTTATTTTGTGTAATATACAGGGTTATTGGTAATTCACTGACACTGCGTGTACTGCAGGTTCTGCGCATCACCAAGAACACGTTCGTGAAGACGCCAGGTGTTAATTCTTTATTTTTTGTTGTAAATAGCCTCTCATATACAAAAAGAAAAAACACATTTGTCCAGAACCAAATGTGTTACTAAAGACTGTTATCACTCGTTCGTTTTTAAGTACCGAAACTAAAGACCTGGCATCTTCTTAAAAGTGTTCGTGGTGATGGGCAAAACCTGCAGTTCAGATGGTGTAAGTAAAGTAAGTACCTAGGAAATGTGTTTTTGCGGTAGGTAAATAAATGATTGTATTGTTATTTTTTTGTATAGTATGGATTAGTCACGACTTGAAAAATCACCTTCCATTGTATGTTCCCAGCTGGGCCTAGACAACCTGGACATGCGGATAGGCATCCACAGCGGCACGGTGCTGTGCGGCGTACTGGGCCTGCTCAAGTGGCAGTTCGACCTATGGTCGCAAGACGTCACCATCGCCAACCACATGGAGAGCGGGGGAGTGCCGGGGTAAGAGACAAATTAGATCAAAACGGAGAAATTTATCCACAGCTCTGCTTTATTTCTCTGTACGAAAACAAAATGCCTTGACCAAAAGAGACGAGAGACTTAAACCAAAGAGAACCACAAACTAAGCCCCTTGATAAAAAGTAAGAAATCTCTCGTATTCCATTTCCTTTCCACCTCATCAGCACACATACGTGGTACGTATGATACGTCCACTGCTGAACACGCCTCCTCCAAACAAGAAGAATTTTGTCTTAAACACCAGCTTGGCAGGCGGATTGGTAATCGCAGTGGAGGTGTTAATATACACTGCCTCGTTGGTCTCGCGGTCAGCTTGTTCAACCGCTGATTATGAGGTTCTGGGTTCAAATCCCGGGTCGGGCCAATAGTTGTTATTGGGTTTTTTCTGGAAATAAAAATTCACAGTAGCAGCCCAGAGTCAGAAAGTTGGTGGTGTTGCACCCCCGTGCCTCGGAAAGCACTTTAAGCCGTTGGTCCTGCGCCTGACCGGTCGTGTCAGTCTGTCCCATCGGATTATGAGAGTGAGGGAATAGAGAGTGCTCCTGTGTTTGCACACACATTTGTGTCTACCCTATAATATGTCCTGCGCATCTGGCAAGTCTTGTCTCCGATGAGACTGGCCGCCGTGGTCGAAATTCGGCTTGGAGGACATAATCATCATATAGGTACACAGAAGGAAGCTTCTACCGTTCCTCTAGTATTTTCCCTTGGTCGGCTTTTACGACATCTGCATGCTGAGTAGGAGGGGTCTATTCTTAGACAGACCACCCGGCCCGCTACCACCAAATCCCCGGACCGGAAACTCCGTCCTCCTCTCTTGGTGCCTTTGTGAAACAAAGGCTTTACAAGGGAGACCGAATTTTCTTCTCTCCTAATATCCTCACAACTTGTCCATGAACAGGCGAGTCCACATATCCAATGCAACCAAGGAGTGCCTCAACGGAGCCTTCAAAGTGGAACCCGGAGAAGGCAGCAGCCGCGACCCCTATATCCAGGAACAAGACCTTACTACGTACCTGGTCGAGCAAACCGCCGTACCCAAACCTATGGAACAGCCTTCTAGAGCAGTGTGGGTAAACTTTAATAACCAGGAAAATCTTCTTACAAATATTCGTGCTTGTTGATATGATCACCCCAAAACGTTGTGTAGGCCGCACTGTGGCAAGGTGGAATGACGATCTGCGAAAGACTGTAGGCAGATGCTGGATGCGGAAGGCTGATGACAAGGCAATGTGGCGCTTATTAGGAGAGGCATAGGACCAACTGTGGACTTCTAATGATAATGATAGTTGCATTTGATATACTTGCTTTATTTATACGGTAAGGTTAAAAACTTACAAGGTAGTACAAGGAAGTATAAATAGCATAATGAAATTACACAGTGTTTAGAGGAAATCTAACACAATACTGTCCTAACTCCATAGAAACCACAGTTCGCAAGTGCCAGCGCCTTCCGATGCGTCACGACGGCCGAGCAACAACTCTGAAGCAGCGCCCAACAACTGGACTGGACCCGAGATGCCTTTCCAAAATGTATGAGACACTGTATGAATCATAGAGAGAACTAGTTACTATGCCCGCTTCGTACGCGTTTTATGGAATCTTTTCATGATTATTTATATCCTATAGGAACTGATTTATGGGACAAAAAATAGTCTATGTATATTCCAGGTGAAACCTCCATCTGTGCAAAATTTTAGCCCGATCCGTTAAGTGTAACATTTATCATGTGATAACTTTTCGAATCATGTTATTCTGGTAATCTAATAAATAACATCATTGTTTTTAGTTATTTGTATTTATTTATTTAGCAACTAATACGATTAAATTAACCAATTATGTTATGTTTAAATACTGCACCTGAAATATTGGAAGACTACTTTACTAAGATTATGTTACTGAAATGTAGTTCAAATGTAAAAAGGTGCGTGGTGGATTTACTGAAACTGATAACTTTCCTAATGATTGTCTTTTTGTGTGTAGCAGACAACAAATAGATGGCCCACTTGATGCCAGGTTAGTTGTCTGAAATTAACTCATTCTTCTGAAGTAGATATTCATGTAGCACGAAGATGCAAGCGCATATTTTAGACTTGCACCATTTCATACGTTGTATTGGTAGTGTTGTATGTTTCAAATCAAGAAGTCAGAACGCAAAAGCTTTTCTTTGGGTTGTGTATTGTGGTCAAGTTCAGTTGGAGACGATTTGTGATGTTTTGAGTTTTTTGACGTTTCGGCAGGGTTTCATGTGTCATGGTCATGGTATAACTGAAGTAGACTCATTCACATTTGACCCCTACATATATGGGCTACATTCTGTGTCTAGACACAAGGGCAGCTCGAAGCAGTCAGGATGCAACTGTATAGTGAACCACAGTCTTCGAACCGCTCGAGCGGTTGCATAGTTCACTATGCAGTCGTAGCTTGAAGCAGTCGCATCCTTACTGCTTCAAGCTTCCGTGTATTCAGACACAGAAAACTACTTATATAAGATTCTCGCTTTTGCTAGGTAATAACACCTCTATTCGGGAAACTCTTGACACCGCAATTCATCCTGAATCAAAAGTATGATGGTTTCAAAAGATTTTTTCAGTTTTATATAAGCTAATGTTAATTCTATGGATAATGGACGACACAGTCTGATTTTTGTTTGGATGTTCAGTCAGTGACGCGTAAAATCTTATTTAAAAATAAAGTTACAGTAACCCTGCGCTGCAAACGATCTTGAAATTATCTCTAAAACGACAGCTATTTGCAAACTGAAGGGACATTACCATGTTATCGTAGATCTAGTAGCATCTAAACCTATACTACTGCTCATAGTTTTTACTATCTGTTAAGAATCCTGATATAAAATATTTAAAGTTAATGATATATACTCGTGCAGTTGTACTTGGGCAGTGCGGGAGGCGCCGAGAGCGAGCGTCCGCGGTCGCGGTGGGACGACGCGGAGCCAGACCTTGAGGACGTCCCTCCGCTCGCCGAGGACGTGGAGGTAACATCAATAACACGGGCTTCATCTATAATTATAATAACATTCAATTATAAGCTTCTCAGAAGTTTCTCGCATGAAAAATAAACTTGAATAATCTTCGTTACATAATCTGGCAGCATGGCACGATAAATATCGAAGCTTTTGTTCGTCCTGGTTTTTTGTCGACAGATTCCCATCACTTTTTTAAAAAGAACTTTCAACTACTTACAACTTAAACTTTTGTGAATGATTTAACTTGTGCGTGCAATAAAGAATTTAAGATCGAAACAAGGCCAATGACATATTTATTTTATTTTATTTTATTTATGTTTGGGAAACAAAAAGCTTATATTGCACTCTTTCATTTTCATTCGCTCACCTGTCAACTGAAAGGGAAAAGCATAGGCGTGCATGCTTCATAAAATGAACCAGTGGACGGAATATAGGCTGATGGAATGGAACTGCTCCGATCTTCATCTTCACCTTCCGAATTCAGTCATATTCACTTCTTAACTTAGTCATCGCTTTAGGAACTTTCCTCTCTAAGAAATATTAATTATATCCCAAAAATTTGCGACCTCGACGGGACTTCAAACCGAAACCTGCTACCTATAGCGCCACTAGTTAAAGTAACCGACTAGTCGAAAATCTTTGGGACTTTCCTCTATTCTTATTTCTTGCACCTTTCCACTCTATTTGCACGACTCTTACCCCCATCTCCTGTAAAGGGCTTGCCCTTCCAGGAGAACGACATTCTGAAATCAATCGAGGTGAGCTCTAACCGGCGCATGCGTAAGAACAACATGCGCGCGAGCACGCTGCGCTTCCGGGAGCCATCGCTCGAGGTCAAGTTTAAGGGACAAGAGGAGATGACCTTCAAGAGCAATGTCATGTGCTGTCTGGTGCTGTGGCTGTTCGTGGTCGCCGTGCAGGCGGTTATGCATTGCAAGTGAGTGCGATTTTTTGGATATTTGGTGTAGGTACCTAGGTTTATTGATTCAATCAAATAAAATAATTAAAAGTCAAAAGCAAACCAAACTTATTAAGAGCGATTTATCTTTTCAAGACAAAGTTCGGGTCGCTGACTGAGTAAATTGAGCAAAGATGCAGACTCAGACCTTTAATTGTATTGCCATCATTCAAATAAAAATATATTAAAATAATATTAATTAAATTAAATGATGAGGCTAATGTAATGAGACTAATCAAATATCATCAAATATCAAATAAATAGCATGCTGTACTGTTTACAGCTGTACCAACCTGATGATAGTCCTGGGCGTAATCACAATCCCGCTGCTGCTCTCGTTCGTATTCGTGATGCTGGCGGAGTTCAAACCGGAGGCGGAAGACCCGCCGAAGAAGCGCGGCATCACGCACCTCTTCAACCTGTCTTCAGGGCTGAGTGGGACGCAGCGGCGGAAGGACGCGTACATCTGCGTGTTTGTCACTATCATGTCTATGTCTAGGTAAGGTCGTGGAATGCCATAAATTTACTTCAGACGCCAATGAAGGGTGCTAGCTTGACGAAGTTGGACGTGTGACTGATAAATAAAATAAAAATAAAAATCATTTATTTCAGACATAGATCCATACACACAATTACAAATTTAAATTTAATATAATATAATAATAATGATAATAATAATAATAATAATATTCTCTACTGTGGGGCTATTGCGGCCTGCCGCGTTGCGCAGGTAAAGTTTCCGGACTGTGACCGTGCTCCGCGCCAGGCTAGCAGTACCCCTACTTGGCAGCAGCGAATAGAGAGGCGTATCAGTAGGTTCAGGACTCTCATAGCTAAGTTAATTTGCTTTAGGGAGGGCAACCATAGACCTCGGGTTATGCGCTTTGTGACACAGGCTTTTGACGGAACTGAAGTTCAACCTCAGAACTATTTAGCCTGTGCCACAGAGCGCATAGACTATCTAAAGCAAAAAGTCTATGCGTGGGCAAGCCGAATTAGAAGATACAAAAAGCGAGTTGACAGATTTTGGCAGAATCGCATCTTTCAAAGTGACCAAAGGAAAGTTTACCGCGATTGGGAGAAACCCGATCTACGTGTGTCTGACGATCAGGTACCGGATGCCGAAACCGGAAATAATTTTTGGCGAGGCATCTGGTCAATACCGGTCGAACACACGGAAGCGGACTGGATGAATGTGGTAAATTCTGAATGTGAAAACATCGAAACCATGGACTCTATCACCATCTCTCCGCTAGACGTAAGTAATGCAATCTGCTCGGCCCAAAACTGGAAAAGTCCTGGCCCGGATGGATTGCATAACTTTTGGCTAAAATGGTTTCGGTGCTCACACTCAGTTCTAGCCACACAATTCCAAGAAGCAATTGAGATCGGGTCACTCCCACATTTTATGACGACGGGTGTAACTTTCCTGCTCCATAAGTCTGGTAGTACTGCGGAACCGAAGAATTATAGACCTATAACATGCTTACCCACCATCTACAAGCTACTTACATCCATTCTGACCACAAAAATTAACACGCATATTGTTACAAACAATATTTTGGCATATAATCAGAATGGATGTAGGGTTGGGTCCCGTGGTACTAAGGAGCTCCTCCTCATTGACATGGCCATTAGCCAACAGGTCAAACGTGGCAGAGGGAACTTGTCGGCTGCATGGATAGACTATAAGAAGGCTTATGATTCGGTGCCTCATACTTGGCTTGAGAGGGTCTTAGAGTTGTATAAAGTAGATACTACTCTAAGATCGTTCTTGGGATCATGTATGAGGCAGTGGATCACTGTTCTTCGTCATCCAGGGAGCCGAATGGATCCACCTGCCACCAATGATTTGATAAGAATAGAGAGGGGTATATTTCAGGGCGACAGTCTGAGTCCCTTATGGTTTTGCCTAGCTCTGAATCCACTCAGTACTCTACTGAAAGATTCAGAAATAGGCTATCGCCTTCGGAGAGATGGTGGGGTCATTTCTCACTTGTTGTATATGGATGATCTCAAACTATTCGCACCGAATAAAACCCAGTTAATGGCCCTTCTGAATATCACACAGATATTCAGTAGTGCTATTAACATGGAGTTCGGTGTTGATAAGTGTGCGGTCATACAAATACAACGAGGGAAAGTTGTAAATTCTAGTAATTTACAACTTTCAGAGATAATGTCTCTCAAATCTCTCTCAGAGGGTGAAACCTACAAATATCTTGGTATGCCAGAAGCGTTGGGTATATTGGACGGGGACATAAAGCAGTCGGTGAAGGAGCGCTTCTTTTGTCGCCTTACAAAAGTGCTAAATAGCCTTTTGTCAGGTGGCAACAAGGTGCGTGCCTTCAACGGCTGGGTTATGCCACTGTTCACTTATACTTTTGGCATACTGAGATGGACTCAGACTGAACTAGACGCCTTGGACTGTAAGGTTCGTCAACTTTTAACCACACATCGCATGCGACACCCACGAGCTTCGGTAATGAGATTGTATATCCCGCGGAAATGTGGTGGTCGAGGCTTTTTAAACGCCAAGACCCTACACAACCGTGAGGTATGCAATCTCAGAAATTACTTCCATCAAGCCGAATACCAGATGCATCGCGATGTGGTTACAGTTGATAAGAACCTTACCCCTCTTTCCTTAGCTAACGAGAACTGGCGCAAACCTACGGTGATGAGCATCCAGGATCGGAAGGCTATATGGGAGAGCAAAGAGCTGCATGGGAGATTCTACAAGGTCCTCACAGGACCTGATGTAGATCTCCCAAGCTCAGTAAACTGGCTACGTTTACCGTGGTGACCTCTTCGGGGAAACCGAAGGTTTTGTTTGTGCAATTATGGATGAGGTGGTGAAGACGAACAACTACCGAAAGTATATCATGAAAGATGGCACGATCGATATCTGTCGAGCGTGTCATCTTCCTGGAGAGACCCTTCGTCATATACTTTCGGGTTGTTCGCACCTTGCTAACTCTCAGTACTTGCACAGACACAACCAAGTAGCCAAAATTATACACCAACAACTTGCTCTCCGATATGGCCTTACTGGACCTGAAGTTCCGTACTATAAGTACACACCGGCGCCAGTTCTCGAAAACGGCCGTGCCACGCTCTATTGGGACCGATCTATCATTACAGACAGGACTATTCTGGCGAATAAACCTGATATTGTACTGATAGATCGGTTAGAACGGAGGGCGGTGCTCGCTGATGTCACCATACCACATGATGTTAACCTCGTTAAAGCTGAAAAAGATAAAATTAGCAAATACCTTGATTTGGCTAACGAGGTTGTCAGCATGTGGGATGTTGATTCAGCGACTATCGTCCCGATAGTCGTTTCGGTTAACGGCGTAATAGCGAAGAGTCTCGATCAACATCTCAAGAAACTCTCGCTAGGAAGTTGGATCAAGGGCCAGATTCAAAAGGCGGTACTCCTGGACTCGGCGCGCATCGTCAGGAAGTTCCTCTCTTTGCAGCCCTAGTCACCGGCCGCTTGAGCCTAGCTTCGCGGCCGGTGATTCACCGTTTTGATATATTTTTTACTGTAGAATAGTTTTATAACATTTTATTTTCTATAGTAAAAAATGTATTTTATAAACGAGATTTAAGAATAAATGAGTGTATAATAATAATAATAAAAGTACACAATCAAATTAAATTAAATTAAATTAAATAAAGCATAAACACCGTAAAAATCTTGTAGTATTACAGTTACAAAAATCAAAGAACACACATTTACCAAAAACAACTGAACAAATTTTCAAAGTAACGTTCTACTCAGTTATGTATTTTTGTCGCTGGTGTTGTACCTATGAAATAATGAATGATAATTATAATTTTACTGTGCGTTTGACAGTGGTGTAAGGGGTGCCTACGAGTGCGCGTGTGTGTGTGACCTGTCACAAACAGTTTGATTAACCCACTCTATTTCTCAAACATTTATTTTCCAGCACTATAAAACTCTACGTCTGCCCGTTCGGTGAAAGACCCCACAACGAAACAAATATCACCAACGGGACCAACAACATCAACACCCCGTGCGCAGAATGCAACAGTCCTGAATACGTCGTCTTCACCTGGATCCTGTGCCTCGTAGCCCTGACTTCTATACTGAAGCTGTATTACCTGATCAAGACCTTTCTGGCGGCTATCAACTATGTGGTGTACTGTGGGCTGCTTTTGAAGTATTATAATATCACGCCGGCGAATATATTGGATCCGGACGACCCAGCGGCGTAAGTACCAACGAGGAGACTGCCCTATCGTAAGAACGAAGATCGGGAGATGGAAAGGGAGGCCTTTGGCCAGTGGTTCATGAATAAATATCAGAGGCCACGGTCGAGTAGACTTGGCAGAGCCACTACCGTATAATTTTCTAGTTTTTAAACGGTACTAGTGCTTGTTGTACTCTGTGTATACCTACACAACACGTTTTAGAATTAGGCTTATATTTAATTTTATATTATTTTTTAACTGTAAAAAATTCCGACACAAATGTATTTGTTTGCGAATAAATAACATAACATAACAATATATACACATTATGTAAATGCACAGATATAATAATACTATACGTAAATGTTATTTCCAGTAATCTCCCCATGTACGTTCAAATGCTGATCCTAATGACGATATTCCTGGTGGTGGTAATCTACCACGCACGCCTGGTGGAAGTGACGTCACGGTTGGACTTCCTGTGGAATCTACAGGCCAGCCAGGACCTGGATTGGATGAAAGAGACGCAGAAAACAAATGAACTACTGCTGGAGCATATACTGCCTGATCACGTGGTCAACCATTTTCTGTCTAAGAAACGGTGTCCTGAGGTAACAGTCATTTTAATTTTAGTAACATCATTCCAGGGCAGGGATGGCGAACCAATGGCACGCGTGCCATTAGTGGCACGTGACACAATCCCCGAATTAAAACGGTTTGCTTTTTTAGTTCATATTATGAAGTACCTTCTTCCTGAGATGAACAACATTTAAAACTCTTATAGTCGACCTCTGTGGCGCAGCGGGCGAAGGTACGCCTGCGACGCAGGAGGTTGCGGGTTCGATTTCCGCCTCGGGACAAATGTTTCTACGATCCGCAGATATTTGTTCAGGGTGTTCTGGATGTTTTCTATGTATGATAAAAAAATATCTATCTATGTAGTGTATTTTTATTAAGTATATCAGTTATCTTGCACCCATAACACAAGCTCTGCTTAGCTTGGGGCTAGATAATAATATTAATAATGTGTGAATTGTCCAGCATAAAAAAAATGTTTAGTTTTTCGATAGTAACACAAAAACTATTATCCATCTTATTTTGTTAATAACGGTTCGCCACCCCTGTTCTATGGGATTGGAACAAATGGTGAGATTTGTGGGAGATCTTTGACGAGAAGTGAAACGACATCACACATCAATAGCCTTTACCAGTCCACAGCTGGACGTAGGCCTTAGCTGATAAGATCCTTATTTGCTCTTGCAAGAGCAAATAAGGGTCCCTACGTGGGGATTATGGCATTACACCCCTAATGATATGAATCATACTCATACTCATTTATTCGCCGTAGGAGCACAAGGCACACATGGAAATGTCACTTTAAATTATAAATATGTAGTGCTTAAGTTATCATTCAAAGCCATTAAACAGACAAAACGGAAAACAACCAAGTAACTTAGGAATATAATAGGTACATACAAAAATAAGTAAATTGATAAATAGATCAGCTGTAAATGGGCATCGTCAGAGTCATGTAAACAAAATACCTAATAATAATTATAAATCCATGGTGCTGCTGTAAAATGGCATTCATCATCTAAATAAATATTAAATAGGTATGCAGTTACTTTACCTAGGTAAAGTGTAGCTGCTAAGAGTGCATTGTCATTTGTGGACTTGTCTATGATAAAATAAAGTTATCTAACATAGTCAAAACTTATTCAATGTCATGAGCGTTACAATAAAATGAAATAAAGCAGCATGATGCGCATAAGGGGGGGTAATGCCATAATCCCCACGCATGCGAGTTGGGGATCGCAGTTCGGTGGTGGAGCTGTTCAACAGGGGCCTTGGCTGCCCGCCCCCGGAGGTAATCCCTTAGTCCCTCATATGACATCCGCGGTAATGATTGGGGTGGGACAAATTCTTAGCCGGCACCACACGCACGACCCACCCGAAACAACATTGGCTGATCTAAACAATGTATTTGCTGGTCTATTAGACGGCAATAGAGCAACATTTTCGTTAACACGTCTTTATTCGTGAACTTACACTTTAATAACTGTTCTTCTGTTCTATTTTTTAACCACCTCATACACCGTGATCACGAATTCACAGCGAAAAACCAGCGCTATGATATGGTATGGTCTTCAGTAGTACTGACTGGTGGACAACAGTTATCGTACCAAACCGTCCCTCCCCCGTCCCGTTCCTAGCACAATTGACTGTCAAAACCACGTAAAAACACCTTCGTCGAACGACTGTATGCATATAGGTAGGCTGTGGTTATGTGGTAAAATGTTACGCTTTCTGTTAAGCCTGCATTGTTTAGTAACTACGAGAACAGCAGGCCTAGCCAACCGGCATTCGCTATGAAGCGATTCGATTTCTAAAATCGTCATGGCTCAAACGATGGCGAAGTTCGATTGGTAGACAAAGTAACCTTCGCTTAACGATCGCCTTGTCTATTCGTCTGATCGCTAAATAAATACCCCGCTTAGTCTATGGTTTTCGACATCAAACGTCAAATGTGTCATTCGCTTATTTTGCCCGTGTTTATTACGTTCCGGTCTACGCAAAACTAATATCATTGATTGTGTTTATGAAAAGGTTTTCTATTTTTTATTGCGTGTGGAGGCTTATTATAATTTAGTTTTTGATAATTTGAGTCACGTAGGGTGATGGAACCAGTAAATGACACCTTAAGGACTATGTCTAATTTGATGTTAGATAACTTAAAAATAAAAAAAGATATTAAAAAAGTTTTTACTTTAAACTGCAGGTATTATTATTGGGAAAGGTATGCCTGTCGTAAATTCTTAAGAAAAGCTACATGATTGACATTACAGGGATAAAACCAAAATTACTCAAAATCTCCAGTAATGAACACCAAAAATCCAGTAATGAACCCCCATTAAATGACACTCTCCAATTATGAACATCCGGTATTTGACACTTACCCAGTAAAGAACACCTAGTAACTGACACAAATCCAATAACAGTATTATGAGTGCTTACCTATAATACCGTATCCAGATAGGCAAGGACTTTAGAAATAAATACAAAAAAGTATGAAAAAAGTAAGACATTTATTGAATTAAAACACTGTTTTAAACTACTTGCTCGCAGGCACACATTTATGTGTACCTGGGCAAAGTCAGGCCTTTAGTAACCTTTTAAAAATTAAAAAACAATCTAAAACCACTTAATCATAGATCCAGTCTCAATCATCAGTGGTATATCTTTTATCTATCAGTCTCGAGATTTACTATTACTACGAGTATAAAGGAGGAATCTACTTAAAAACAAAATAACGAATGAGTATCAAAATCATAAATCACAATAGAAAAATTAGTGCTTAAAGCTTAAACATCATAAAATCGACTACACTTAATTCTAAATTCAGGGCTTATTTTAATATTCGTAAAGAAAGGATAAATATTTATCCATTTCTTTTACTTTGAAGAAGCCTCTTTTAATACAAATAGGCTCGTCTATCTTTTCAATGACATTTTCAGTCCTATACCATATTTTATCAGTGGAATCAGGCCATTTAAAAGATCTTCCTGTAGAAAACACCATAGTGCTCACTTCATATTGGTGTCCTTCTACATTTTCTACTTTTCCTGGAAAGTGCTCCCCTTCATACTTGACTATAACATAACTTCCTGGAATAATACCTCTATATTCATTTTTTGCTTTCGGAGCAGTAACTTGGTGTATTGGCATATTATTATCACCCGTGTCTTTATCAGAAGAGTTGGAGGCTGCTGTTTGACATTTTTTTCTTTGTTTCATGTATTCTGCAAAAAAGTCATTTTCATCATTTTCCCCACAACTATCTTCACTCTCCATATATGGGACTTCTAAATCGGAATCTTCAGAAGTTGACTCGTGAGCTTTCTTTTTTTTATCTTTTTTTAATCGATTTTTCTTGTCTTCGACATTCTTTTCTCTCAACAATTTGTTTTCAAGTCTCTTTCTAGCTCTTTCAGCTTTTTCTTCTTGTTGTTTCTGTTTTTCGATTTTTTTCCTTTCATGATAATCTTGCCACGCTTTACCTGTAACAGCATATGGCACTTTTTCTTTTTTCAATCTCTTTTTCTTTTTATCTCCGTCATCTTCCGGCCAAAAAAGGCTCCTTTTGAAAGGAGAAGGAATAATTACCCCCAAAGCTGCATCCATTGATGTTTTTTGATTTATAGGTTCTGGTATCTCGCTTGTAGCCATAGTATTTTTCATTGGTGTTTTATAAATAGGTTTATTAGTTTCCTGGTCTTTATTTACCTCGACTAATCGTTCGGTGTTTTCAGTATTTAAACGCTGTGACTGTTGGTGTTTAGTGTCTTGAAAATTTGCATAGCTCGTTTCATCCACCTGCTCTCCCGCAACTTTTGGTATTTGATTATGAGTCTCGTCTTGGAGTGTTTCGAGCACTGACAATACAGACGGAGATGAGTCACCCATTTGATCTTCATCTCTTGTCAAATTAGGAGCCGTATTGTTACATCTTGTGGCTGTGTTTTCATCAAAACTGATTTCAGTTGGAGCAATGTCGTCAAAATTACTTCTTGTTTGTCTATTTTCTTGTATTTGCGTTTCGTTGTCGTTTTCTTTTGTTTTCGGAAGAGGATCTATATTTAAGTTTGACATATTGTATTCTGCTTTACTTTTTGCCCAGAGAACATATAAAGAGAGATCTCCTTCGGGGATGATATCTTCCATGGTGCTTCTGTCTTCTAGGAAAAGTTTGTTAAATAAATTTAACTTCACAGGTGAAAATACCCGGACAATCTCGCTTTCCAAATACGTCAAATATTCTCCCAAGGCTGGTTTACTTTTTTTTACAGTTGTTTCCACTGTTTCTTTGATTTTTGTCATATCAATATAGTCTGGTCCAAATGGAAATAAACCGCCGGCTCTAAATCCATTTTTAACGCATTCTGTTGAAAGTTGCATTACAGCTGTCTGAAGAACTAGTCCAAAATTTTCTTTTTTTAAATTTCGTCCCGAATTTTGCATTCTCCAGTCATTAACTGCTTTTTTCCAGAAAACTTTCAGGGGTCTAAATACTGACAAATCCAATGGTTGTAGTATGTGGGTCGAATTGGGAAACAAAGCAATGATTTCTATCCCGTTTTCTGAACAAAACTTTGACAAATGAAATGTCAAATGAGACTTGTGACCGTCTACAAAAAACAGTACAGGTTTCTCAATATTCATCTGCTCGATCCAGGGGTTAAAGATGTTGGTGATATACTCGTAGAATGTACTACCACACATCCATCCGCTTTCCGATTTTCCTATCGCCCATTCTTCAGGAACGCTTGCTGCAATGTTTGCAGGAATCCTTTCATAATTAAACACTATCATAGGTGGGGCAATCTTGCCAGCAGCATTTGCTGTGAATAAAACGGTCAGGTTTTCTTTGTCGTCGCCACATGAGGAATACAAGTGTTTCTCTCCTTTCTTTGTTATTACCGTTCCAGGCTTAGGAGACAAAAAAAATGCGCTTTCGTCAGCATTGAAGATTCTACTTGGTTCTTTTACAATGTGTTTTAGGCCTTTCTCCTCCAAATAATGTCCGATTTCTTCAAACCAATTTCTGATGCTACCTTCCGTCACATTATCCCGAGCACTTGATAAGTTCTCGGGAGTCCTTACTACCAACTCTGGATGTCTTTTTAGAAATGACTGAAACCATTTTTTACCGGGCCTATTATTGGTAAATGGATTTTCCCGGTTCTGATCTACCATGATTCTTTGAACGCTATCTAGCAAGTTATCTTTTGTGATCGGGAAGTGTTTTTCACTCAGTGCCAATAACCATTTTACCAAAATCTGTTCCTCTGTTTCAGTTAGCACTGTGTTGGGTCCCATGGTACATCCTAATAGTGTTTTACCTGTAACTTTGTTGTACAACGTTATACGAGGTACACCAAACCGAAGAGCGGCAACGGCCACCTTCGCGCCTCCACGTACAGCCTCTATGGCTTTACCCATCTGCTCCGGCGTATATACTTTTCTAGGAGCCATCTAGAACAAAACCAGTGATAACCAGTTAACGACATTTTTTTTACCCAGTGATCGACGTATTGTTCTTTACTGGTATTTGTGTTTCAATCGGTGTATTTCAAATATATACCTAACTAGCAAAAGAATTAGAGTTAAGTTTGCTTAGTAATCAAAAATATCCGCAAAAGCATAAGTATGGACAGTTGTCGATTTTTGGAGTAGGACACTTTCTCAGTACCAGTAATGAACATTCTGCCTAAAATAAACAAAATGGTGTCCCGATGCAAGACTGATTATAAAATTATATCTAAATTCATTGAACATTACAAAAAATCAAACAAAATACAATAATGTTTTATAATGACGAAATTATAAGCGAAAACGTGTACTCACTTTCTTATCGATTGGGTTAATAAATCTGGATATATTTTTGAAAATGGCCCGTCGACACGTTCACTCGTCCATGTTCTTGGAACGAAATGTCAGATGTCTAGTGACGTATTAAAAAATGACAGTCGGAAGTAAGATGACTATGGTTTAGTGTTGCCATGTGGTAAATTAAGTTTCTAAGGCTTACTCTAGACAAAGAAAAATAAAAGTGTCGGTTACTGGCGCTTGTCGATTACTGGTTCCATCACCCTACTCAATTTCTAGGGCATAATTAATAAGTTAAAATGGAAATATAAATTATTTGATTTTTCGATCTAACTTATTAAAAAAATCTTACTTAATTGAAATGAAACGCATTACCTTCGGAGGGAATTCTTGAAAATTCCCTCCAAAGGTACTGCGTTGCGTAATTAATTGAGCCACTTGAGCTTAAAAAATGGAATCAAGAGCACGGGCCAGCAGTGAGCAGTTTTCAACACTTTTGGAGTTTATGGAGAGATAAAATATTTGATTTACCTACTTAGGTACCTCACTTTATTTGTTGTAACTAGGCAGTACCTACCAATACCTCATCTAGGTACTACCTTACTTTAAATCTAGGTAATAGGTACCTATACAAAAGCATAAAAGTACTCATAAAACACTTAAAAGTTTCAAGCCGGAAGGCAGGTACCTACCTACTGTAAACAATGACGCGATTCACAAAGAAATATTTAGAACGAGAGCTCTTTAGTTAAGGAACCAGCTACTAGCGGCTTGCCTGTGGAGAGGTTAATAATATGTTACAGCCACGGCGACCTCTGCTAAACCTCATCCTGGTGCGCAGGGACGTTAAAGGGCTGATCGTTTGTGGCAAGAGCTGGCCAACACCTTGAATTCTATTGGTGGTGGTGTCCGTAAGACTAGGGACAAGTGGAAATAGGTAAAATAATATAAAATAGTAATAATAAAATATTTTAGTAACT
Organism: Eupithecia subumbrata; assembly: GCA_949316285.1. Classification (NCBI taxonomy): domain Eukaryota; kingdom Metazoa; phylum Arthropoda; class Insecta; order Lepidoptera; family Geometridae; genus Eupithecia; species Eupithecia subumbrata. Next base: position 15,516,875 of record OX438650.1, on the reverse strand, counting down.
TTATCTATGTACTTTTATTTTTAATACACTTAAGAGGTCTCATTCTCATCAGAACTGGCTGATTAAATGATTGAGCATTGCCCTGCCTCGGATCAGTTCAGTTTGGTTGTCAGCATTAAAGGCGTTAGCTTGCGAGGTGTAGTCATCACTGCCATCATTATTTGTACCAGGGCTAATTCTTGGTGTTGGAAGCCGAGCCTTTACTGCAATGTTATGTCGTACACAGCATGCAAGAGTTATCTTGCTAGCTACATAAGGATGGTAGTGCAGAACTCGGTCTTTAAGAATCCCCTGCAAGAAAACAAATATGCCTTAATTATTTACGTCGATTGTTTATGAGTACCTGCCCTAACTAAATTTAATATTAATTTCTAATTAAAAAAGTAACTTACTTAGTAATTACCATAATTATTTTTACAATATTTTTGCATGTACAATGGCAGGTTCTCTTACTGTTAATCAAATGGTTTTTGTCTTACCCAGCAACCAAACATGTTCCCCGCTTTCATGAAGCCCACACATGTATGGCTCCACTACACTTGCAGACCATATGCGACAGTCTTGTGTGGCACCACAAAATGACATTAATTATTTCTAAGTTGTGGTCACATATCTATAAAAATAATAGGAATGCTATTATAGAATATCAGTTAAAGAAGTGTGCAGATGATGTCTTATAGCTTTTATCACATGTGTAAGTATAGATAATAATTACCATCTGAACGTTTAAAGAGTGATATCCTTTCTTATTATAATAAAGATGTTCATCCTCCACAGGCTTTACAATTGCAATATGAGTGCAATCAATGCACCCTATCACCCCTGGCAAACCGTGTTTCCTTTGAAACCTGTAAAAAAATTGTAGGTAAGTAGGTACCTAGGTAAGTTCACAGTAGGTGCACATTGGTCTGCTTAATCTTTTTGTTATCTACATATTGACCTTTAAGAATGGGTAATATAGGTATAATTTATACTACCATACAAACAACCACTTACACTTCTTTGATATGAGAACGTTTTTGTGATGTTTGAGGAAAAACAATCCATTTTTTGATAATGTTGTTATGGTTGAGAGCATCAACAACATCTCTGATGCAACAACTTGTTGTTCGCTGTGTCAAATGTTGGGTAACACCCACAACCCTTTGATATGATCCCGTCGCTAAAAAGCTGAGAGCGCAAAGCATCTGAAATAAATTTAACAATGTTACTGTGTTGTTAGTTTGATTTAGGTAGGAACATTAGTTTTATCTGCCTATCTACCAATACAAAACAAAAAATATTTCTTATTCACCTACCTTTATTTCCAGAGATATCTCTAAAGATCCTTTTAATGAGGTCGAAGAACGTAGCTCATGGCAAAGCTTTATAAATAAGACTTTTTCGGGCATTTCATAACACTTTCCAATAGCTGCCGAGAAAGGTATCTTGTGTGGCGTCTAAGCCAAATATTTTCATTTTGAGCTGACCACAGTAAACGCAGCGTATGCATCTTGAACTAAGTATCACTAAGTATGTAACACTAGCACCAAAATTATTTTAAAATCACAAAACAAACAACGCAACAAACACTTCAATGATTTCTTCCTACAGCTGTTTATGAAATCGCCATTTTGTTTCGATAACTACAGGGTTTAAGCGTTCGCTAGTGTTTCCATCAAGAGAATCGACAACTAAGCGAAATCGCTTGTCAAAACTGCCACTTGGCTAGGCATTTGTATGGAAGTAATCGTTCGATGTTGTCGATTCGTTTGATGGAATCGAAATGTATGTACATTGTCTACCAATAATCTATACGTTAAAAACAAATCACGTGACATTTCTAAGGCTTATGTCAAATCCATACATTTTTGGACTTTTCTACTATCGCTTTCGATAATCGATTGTTACATTGTCTAGCCCTGCAGTTTTGGTTAGATATTTTTAATTTTCCCCCTTTTTTTTCTGAACCATGCCTTTATCCGCAGAAGCTGTTCTCCAAAGGGCACAAAGAGGTGGGCGTGATGTTCGCGGGCATCCCCAACTTCCACGAGTTCTACGCGGAGGAGAAGGCTATCGACTGCATGCGACTGCTCAACGAGATCATCTGTAATGTACCAACTCATTTGCTTCGAGCCTTAAGAACTGACATTCAGCACCGCTACCAGCATAACAATAAGCATTCAAATATGTATCTAAACCCGTCATCTTTAGATACACTTTACAGTGAGTTTACGAAAAAAAAATCCACATGCTTCTAACGAGTGGCGTCGAGTGGCGCGCTGTCTGTCATTTTATGCCGTTACTGTTAAATGTATCCAAATGTTTCGAATTTAGGTCCATACTTGAATGCAAATTTTCGCTATGTGCGGCAGAGGTGCGGTCCAGATATGCGACAACTTCTACACCTTTAAATGTATTCTAGCGAAACGGAATCTCCGTTTCGCTAGAATACATTTAAAGGTGTCTACTCACCGTTGAGGTGGTATGTCCCGCGTAAAATTATTTCTAGAACGCAGAAACTACAGAAAATCGGAACAATTTTGATGCTCGCGCCGGCCACTCTCACGTTCCACCTTAAGAAAAGTTACCCATTTACGATTTGTGGGCAATCGTCTTTAAAATATTTCGTAGCAACATGTTGTTGGATCAATGCTACGGCGTAGCAAGCACTTCTACGACGTAGCAATATTATGTAAATGCAGTGCTACGCCGTAGCATGCACTCTACGACACGTAGCAACATTTCGTAGATGCATTGCTACGGCGTAGCAACAATTTCTACGCCGCCGTAGCAATATTTATTAGGAGAAATGCTACGCCGTAGCAACCGCTTCTCCGATGTAGCAACATTATACAGGAGCAACGCTATGGCGCAGTTGCAAGCACATCCCCATCGTAGCAATACTTTGAATCTGGCAACTATTTACTGTAGCAAATCTGCTGCAGCGTTGACGAGAAAGCAGCAACATTATTTTAATTCCATTCATATATTTTCAGTTGACTTCGATAAGCTCCTGCTGGACCCACGATTCGACTGCATTGAAAAAATCAAGACCATCGGAGCCACCTACATGGCTGCGTCTGGTCTGAACCCGAAAAACAAGGTAAACATGCATACCTACCCAATTTTTGAGCCCGTTACGCAACAAAATCAAATTCATTTTCAAACATGAAAAATTTGATTTTACAAAGATACGAGCCTGCGACTTTACTTTTGGAGTACGGAGATGAATAACATTATAATAGCTGCTCTGAATCTCATCAAACATAGCTTAGAACACTGTCGATCAATTTGCCTTTCAAAAAAAACTAATAAATCAACATCGGTTTTCTGTTTTTTTTAATCATACATCACATCATACCATAAGACTTTGGTTTGACCATAATCTCAGCTAATGGCATGTGACGATGTGCCCGAGGATGTATCCCCATCCCCATATGATTTTTTTCCGTTTGGGAGATACGATGGCACCGACACATTAATGTCGTCCGTTCATTACTGCACGGACCGGAATCGAGTGGGAGCCATGCCATCTATTTGCGTCGCAGATTATTATGGATTCTGAGTGTTATTCACTCAGGATAAACGCCCTCTATTCTAAGCATTTCTGTCTGTATTGTTGCCTGTCTATGTGTTATACAGGGGTGCCGCGGAAAGGGTACTAAGCCGAAAGGGCACACGTACTCCCGCATCATTACAAAATATTTCACAAATAAATATAAATAAATAAATAAATAACGTAAAAGAACACGAATATGAAGAAAAAACGCCTCTAATTTTTTCAAAAAAAGGAATAAAATGTTCGACATTCATAAAATCCTAGAACAAACGTTGACCCCCTCGATGTCCCCTTTCGGTCCCCTTAGTACACCCTTTCCCTGACACCGTGTATAATAAAGTGCTTTCAATCTTTTTATCTATCATTGTATTTTGTTCAGTCCGGGGAAGACGACTGCAACCATCTGTATGCGTTGGTGGACTACGCGTTCGCTTTGAGGAAGACGCTCGAGGAGATCAACAAACACAGCTTCAACCGGTTTTGTCTAAGAGTTGGTGAGCAAATTAACGTTTAAACTTTATTTTCTTGCTTTCCTTAATTCATAAAAAATGCCATATGATGTGTTTCCCCCAAGTTGGACTTATTTTCAGCAGGAATGGAAGTAACAAGGAATGACCGCAGTCTGATTTAAAAAAGTTACTGTCATGTCGATGCGATTTCAAATCCCAAACAGAGGAACAGTTGTGTGACAAACATGAACCTAGACATGTTTTGTTTGGCTAGAATAGAGAAAAAATTCAAACAACGCGTTTATTTTTATAGTAAGTTAAAGAAATTATTAGAAAAAATACGTATTCGATGGAGTTTTCATTTATTCTACCTTAAACAAATCATTCAGGTTATCATGCTAAACCTGCCGCTGCTATAATGAATACAGGCTCTTAAACAAAGTATCACTCCTGCAGGTATAAGCTGCGGTCCCGTGGTAGGTGGAGTGATCGGTGCAAGGAAGCCTGTGTACGACATCTGGGGGAACACCGTCAACGAGGCCTCTCGCATGGAGTCCACCGGGGCCATGGACCGGATACAGGTCACGCAGTACACCAAACAGGTATGTTTCAGCAAAAACCAGCATCTTGGAAAATGTTAGGCTTCTTAGTGAGCTAATATAGCAAAGCAAAGGGCGAGCAGCCTCCGTTCCGTTGGCTGCTAGAATCTTTGAATCAAGGATGGTCCAAAACAAGAGTTGGACCTAGATGGTAAATTTTCTGTGTTTACAGTTGACGGCACTATCCTTTTGCCTCGTTATTTTTGATAAGACTTATCTACCATGTCAACCATGTCTTTGCAAACGCTGTTTTTATGCGTTGCTCTATTTGTTTTTCTTTACTCATTATTATCATAATTTCTGTTTCCACCATTGTTAATAACATTCTTGTTTTTCATGCTTTAGGCCAATTTCCACCAATTAGAAGCAGTGATTTGTAAAATGATCACGACGTGATGTCACGTCATTTGACACTGTTTTTGGTCATTTTTACACATCTCCGTTATGCTTTGGTAAAAGGCCTTTATGTGACTAATGTATGTGAAAATGTTAGCTATTGGAGCGATACTGCGGGTTCGAAGCTCGAGGAGCCGTGGACGTCAAAGGCTTTGGCACGATGCACACGTTTTGGGCCAGCGGAGACGCTGCCAGGGCAGTCTCCAGACTATCTGCACGTTTTAAACGTGACACCACTACGTCACACTTCATAGATCTTAAATCAAGGAAATATATAAGCCTACCATCACAACCCTGCTCATCATCATCGGGGTTTTCTCCATCCAGAACTCCAAGCTCTTCGTACGATACACGAGATAACTCGACGTCTGTAAATCCTCTAATTCCCCCGGTTCACATATTGAGCGAGGCAGACTTTAATGAAACTCTAAGCCGTAAAGATGACAGAAGCCTAATTAAGCGCAGGAAAAGGGCATCTGGCACTTGTGAACCCGACCAGCGTTCGCCACCAAATACTCCTACGGTAATTATAAAGAAAATATCCATAGCATGCAGCTACTAATATCAACGTTTTCGAAGGAGTTAAGTTATAAAAAAAATCGATTGTAACACAACAACGTTTCTTATTAATCAAGGAGATAAAGATAATTGTAGTTTTTAGTGTACGTACCTATCTAATTCATAGTAGATAATGTTACCTACTTATGTATATTAAGCAGATTAGTTCTCACAGAATTATCTTCTCACACGTCACTTATCAAGGGCCCTGCCCGAAAACCAGCGCAGTATTGGGCAAACGCTTAAATACTGCATCATGAGACAGGGACCCATTTTACCATTGACCATTACCTATCTCTGTAAATATAAGTACCTACCTACATATTAAATAAGCTGATATATTATCTGAGTTGTTGTCTTCTGTCTAACATATGTACTTGTACGTAGACTCATGTGTGTCTGCTAATGTGTTTTGTTTTGAGTAAAATAAATTATTTCTCTCTCTTTTAACATAAGATCAAACAATAAAATCGGGGCTTCGGATAAAAACTGACATGTATATGTGTTAGTCTTATTAAGTCTCTTAATTATTTATCTCTTTCAACGTTGGTTGATTTGCATGAGCATCTACTCCTAAATTCTAATGTAAATGAACCTTTAAATAAAAGATAGGTAATAAATCAAATAAACATCAGTAAAAGGTATAGTACGAGTATAACCGATCTGGATACCTACTAACATTAATTTTCAAATTAGCACTTCATTCCATTGATAAATTTCAATATTTGTGCTATGCTTACGTAAGCCTAAAGAAAAAGCTTGTCGCACACCTGGAAAGCACCTCTGCAGCACAACACAAAAATGTGCATTCAAATATGGGCTTTAACTCGTAATGAATTTTATGTTGACGGCATCAAATGACAGACAGCTCACGGACCACTCGTTTGGAGCTTGTGGGAAGCCATTTTCCCTGATAACGAGTTTAAGCCCATATTTGATTGCACGTTTTTGTACTGTGTGGTAGCAGTATTGGAAATTAGGCGCAGAGCTTGATTCTGTTTCTAACACGCACTAACAAAACCTAGACGACGCAGAATTAATCGACTGGACAAATAAAATGGGTAAATTGACAGCCATTGGCCACAAGATTACGATAAATATTTAATGTAATTTTCAGCTCTTGGATCGCAAAGGGTACGGGCTGGAGCCTCGAGGGCCGGTGGAGGTGAAAGGCAAGGGGACCATGGAAACCTGGTGGGTGGTGAGCGAGCGCGGCGCGGCGGTCAAACCAGACGTCGTACCCTCTACGGACGACAGCGAGAACCATCCGAGATCTCTCGCTGCGATTGTCTTCACTATGATGAGGAAGAGGATCTATACGCATCCGCTCGATTCCGTGGATAGACGTGAGTTCTTGTTATGCTTGTTTAGAGCCAATGTCCGGACGTCAGTTTTTTAACGCCTGGTTCGCAAAAAACCAGTAAAAGTAATGGTTGGCGCAGGATCATGCCATAGCGATCAGCGCTCAGTCAGTTGTAAACCGTCTGGTGTCTTAATTCTGCTATAGCATCATCTTGACTCTTTTGTTTTGTACTTTCTAAATTATGTACTTTGAAGGAGAGGCGGTGTAGATTTTTTTCAAGTTGATGAAATGCGTGCGGTCATTGCGTGTTATTTTCAAGCGCTCACCAAATGCTGAACGATTTAAAATGCCAGACCTATTTCGGCCAGGGTCATAGGGGTACAGCTCGATTTGACGCCCACTTTTTGTGTCACTTAGCTTTTAGACCACAATGTTCTATGTATAATTTTGTTTTTTTAATGTACCTACCTACTTTCGTATCTCTAAAAGGTGTTATTCTATCTCCCTCTATCTATTATTATGTGTTGCAGCTCAAAGCGGCGAGCCGGGCCGCAACGGGCGCGCGGGGACGGCGCCCAGCGGCTCCACGCGACACATGTCTGTGCTGCAGCGCGTGCGCACCAGGGTTAAGAGGAAGTAAGTTGTACATGGTTTAAGGCTGTCTTTGACAATAACTGCTCGTACTAGGTACCTCTTTGACTAGGATTGGATTTCCACTTTAGGAAGTGTCAAGATTCCGTCAACCGGCATTTCTCCCAAGGACTATACATAGATGTCCACGTAACTGGTTGTACCCCTTCAACGACTAAACAGAAGAAGCACTGAATTGAACGGACCTTGGTAAAATATTGCTTCTACACTTGCGAGCTTTAAACTGGAATCGCTTCAAGGGTTGTTCAAGACTAATTTTTACAATTTCTTTGCAGTGAACTATGAGTTAAGTTATGTTTTCCCTTACGCAGGATTTATTGGCGACGATAAATTTTGATTTAATGCACGATAATGTCCGCAGCCACACCGCAGCAGTGACTAGACAGTACCTACAGACGTCTTCCATGTCGGCATTCCCACACTAGACTGGCCAGCCCTTATTCCTGACTTGAACCCAATATGGCATAAGGTAGCCGCGGCATATAAGGCCCACCTAACTTGAAAGTGTTATATTATCATGTGTAACAAGACTAATGAGATGAAAACTGGGTTTATCCTAAACTTTGGTTCAATATATAATAAAGTTAGGGTCATTTGAAAAAAACCTTCCTTTGGGCCTTGTTTTACCATGGCAGTAAAATATGGCCCACTACATCTGTTTTATTTGCAAAGTGGTCAAAGAAATATGATTATTTAGATATGGGGGATACCAATAAAAAGACAAAATTTATAACCAGTAAACATTTTAATCAAGAAACCATTATTGGGCCTTATTAAACCTACCATTTGGCCCTAAAGATATTTTGGTAGCATTTATATACCTTATTATATTACATATTACATTTTTATTACATATTTTCTTGCTCAAGCGACATTATTGAACAGCGTCTTAGTTTTTTTAAGGTTATTCCACCTTTTTAATGGTTTCTTAGAGTTCGCCTTGGGATATTATACCTAACAGCTGCAGTACGCTGTGTAAGTTGCCCTCGTTGCACTGCTAACATAGCAAATTGAAGATTTGCTTCCGTCCATAAAGCTTTTTTGGGCAACATGTTGGCTGTATCTGCAAAAACAATTGTAAAAATATGAGACTACGAAACTTCATTGTCCTTAAGGAAAATAAGGCCCAGCGCTTGTTTTGTGGGGCCTTATTATCCTAGAGGTAAGTTCAGAAAGAAACCCGAAATTATCGAAATAAACAGATATTTACGTTAACAAGCATTAAAATCACACTAAGCTTGACCTAACATACAATCTGAATAAGTTATTTTCTACCAAAGTAGTAAAAAAACAAATAAATTCACAGTTTTCTGCATCGAAATATTATAAAATCACGTTGAACATCTCATTTTCACATCACAGAGCTCGCCACTGACAAGATGGCTGCGCCAGCGCGCGGTTTGTTTACGTGGTGGGTGTTTATGTTCATGAAGCATGTGTGCGTGTAGTCAGAAGTTGGTTTTAGTCATCAGCCGCTCGGATTTTGAAAGTGGGCTTTATTATGCCGCGGGCTTTAATCACCTCAGGTACCTTATGTGGAATGAGTAAAACAGCGGATACGAGGGAGAAATCCAGCTAATCTAGCTCCGGCGCCGATAGAAGCCGATAGATGCAACTTCGACCTATTGCAATAATTCCCAAAATTTTAGGTAGCCAATTTAATTAATTTTAATATCTTCTTGATATCACTTGAAAGGTAACAAAATTACCTTTCAAATGATATACCACAATCTATAGTTCATTGTACATAAATTGTAAAAAAATTGTTTTGATCAACTCGCGATGAAGCGATTCCATTTTAAAGCTCGCAAGTGTTAGCAAGGCTTAGGGAAGAACATACCTAATGCAGACTACCATTAGCTAGTCTTAAAAAAGCGGACCAAAAGAAGCTAGTAGGTATCTCATTCATGTAACGTGTTCAATCACCCCCTCTTACAGCGGCGACCCGGAGGCAGGTTTCCATTCGAAGACGCACTCGATGGTGGTCCGCCGCGAGCACGGCGCCAACCCCGCCAGCAGTCTGTCTGCGCCGCACACGCCCACCTCGCACCACCAGCCGCCGCCGCCAACGCTAGACAACCCGCCCAAGCGTGGCATAGGTAACTAAGTTTCACTCTTGAGGCAGCTCTCAGGAGCTCAGCACCAGTCTAACAACTGATATTTTTCTTACCATCTTTCACTAAATTGAGCCGAGTATCATTGAATAAACATTTGCTCGCTCACTGTGAAAACTCCGCGGACCTGACATGGAATTGGCCAGGAAACTTAGTAATAGGTAGTCGGAAAGACGGTTATTAATTAAGGTATGGTGGCCCGATCGCATCTTTTGACCGGGCTTCGCTATCCGATTCCGCGGACCAAATATACAAAAGATGTATTTCAGAAAGCTGGTGACGTGAGGCCAAAGCTAAAATCTTTTTTATACATATAAATATAAATACTTTATATATAAAATACTATAATATAAAATACTTTTGGAGGAGCACAGCTTTATAATAAACTACCCGAAACTTTGAAAAACGTTAGCTCGATACACACCTTTAAAACTGAACTTGTCAGTTATGTTAAGGGAAATTGGCCTATTTTATAAGTTTGGTAAATTATTGAAAGTGTAGTATAACTACCTAATCTGTAATGTAATTGTCTATCGTCCTACTCTGTACCTACTTATCTTTTCAATAATGCTAAACAGCTGTAATTACAACTTACACTTAGACCGAACAATAACTTCTCTATTCACATTTTATAAACTGTTTTTCACTAAACTAATTAAGTATATTCTCATGTAAGTGACTGTGTCTTTGTTGAGAATAAATATCTTTAAACCATATATGGTTCATTGTTGATTCAAAACATGGTATTAATTACTACTATACTTCTGCTGCTCATCTTGAGATGGTTGACACAAAGACTGGTCTCTTATCTGAACTTAAACTAGCTGGCTGGCTCTACTCCTGACTTAAAACTTGTGCTTCTTTAACAGCTGCCAGAATAAAAGCGGCGAGTTTCTCGTACCACCGCCCGCGGAGTGACCTGTCGCCCAGACCGTCGCCGCTGGCGTTGGCCGCGGGCGACGCCAACGGAGCGCCGCGGAGGCCGCGCCTGCCTCGCGCCAGGGAACCGCGGGAAGAGCCCAACGACACCGCTAATGTAGTGGATGACGTTACTCGGATATAATTGCCTTCATCGTCAATGGCAATGACATCCACGAAGGATGGTTTTGTAGTGTTACGCATTTACGTCACTTGTGACTTGTTGTAAGGCCGATCGAACGACAGATGCGGCCGCAGAGTTGACATCAACAGGCCCCGGTAGATGATTCCAAAAGCTCTACCTACGAATTTAATTATTTCCCAAAAATTAACGACCTCGACGGGACTTGAATCCGCAACCTTGGCTTACATATGTGTCAATAGTGTGTAGCAAACTTAAGGTGCACGAATTCTACGATGGATCCGAAATAGAAATGATAAAAGACAGTAAAGTGGTGGGTTACCAAATCTTGGTTCTGCATCGCGTGGAATTGATTTCAGGCGCTTGTAAAAGGTCGACTTAGTATAAGCAAATATTTTCCTGGGATACTTACGCTCTAGTATGTAGTTAATTGTGATTAAATAAAGTATTTATTTAATTAGGTTAAGAAATTAAAATGTTCGTATTAGCGTTTTACTGTACAGTGTACATAAATTAACTTGAAAGAATCTATATAATCTAAATAAATTGTTACCGTACCAAAGTATATTTACCAAGAAAAATTACCCGTATTATAATAAATATGATGACTATTTATTCAATCGGATATTGTGCTTAGTAAGTAAGTGACATTTCTTTTCAGTTTTGTGGTTTCAATTGTGCCATGAATAATAATTTGATCTCAACAGCATTTTTAAATTACTGTAAGACTATAGATCTGAATGAATCTGAATTTTTCTTTAGACATAACTTTTAAATTAGATTTATAGACCTTTAAGGCGTAATTACTTTTATGTGAGCTGTAAAAACAATTAAAGCGCTTATTAAATGTTAAATTATCTGTAAGGGTCCGGCGACGGATGAATTTCCTATACAAACGTAATACCAAAATGATTTGTAATTTGAGCATATTTTCGCCATGGTCTGCTATTATTTGTATTAAAATAGTATTTATCTAGGTTCCTGACACATTGTTTTTTCCAAATACCTTTCTGAAATGAAATTAAACCGAATTGCAATTTTACATTACAGAATGAATGTATTTTTAGTTTTTGTGTAGATAAGTATTTTGAAAAAAGATTGTGGCGGGAACCTAAATAAATACTATTCTAATACAAATAATAGCAAACCATGGTGAAAATATTCTCAAACAACAAATCATTTTGGTACTACGTTTGTATGGAAAATTCATCCGTCGCCGGACCCTTAAGTTTTAAGGTTATTTAGATTAGATGTTCCAAGCCAAATTTATACATATTAGATTATAATAAAGAGACAACTGTAAATTAAAAAAATATATTCATGTAAATTATTCAAAGTTTTATTGCCAAATTCATACCTTTTCATACATTGTATATGAACATTTCTTTTACATCTAACTTTGGAAACAACATCATTCATGCTTCAATAATAAACTTATAATACACGGTAGTTATAATATTCAACGTTTTATAAACGTTCAGTTATTAGTTATTACCATTTATATTCATATTTATTATATTCTGTTTTTCCTAGAATATAAAAAAACTTTGCTAAATGAAACAATTATGAAAACGTAGCCTTGTATATTGTATAGGTTACATTCAATGTTCCATTCGTATTCACTCTAATTCATACATTTCCCCTAACCTGTTTGTACAAAATTTATCACGTTTCAACTGAATGAATAATCACTAAATTTTAGTAAGACCTGCAGCGGGGCGTGTCTATTTGACGTTATTAACGAAACGTTATCGTGACCTTTTTCCATACAAATTGGTACAGCGGCTCTATCGTGCAGACTACGCAACTATCCCATACAAAAAGGAGACGTCACTCACGGGCCAATAAAGTAGCAATTTCGACGCCTTGTGCGAGAGACTTGAAGATGCATCTAATAACTTTTATCCAAGATGTCTCCTCAAAATATATTTTTATATGTACCAGAAACCAATGAAATTTATGATTGTGATTATGATTGATGTGATGTTTGTTTTACCTTCTGAATGCCCCCTAGTTACTGAATCTTATATGTTAGATGAGCATGATACTGAGTGATGCAACCTAAGCGTACTATCACAACATTGAATAAATACTTAAAATACACGGTTCAAAGCAATTCGTTGGAATTATCTATTTTACAGTTTGTTGTACAATGCAGTCGTGTCTTATTATTATTAATAATAATATTGCTGGACATGTCACAAGACATCATCTAGCCCCAAAGTAAGCAGAGCTTCTGTTGTGGCCTTTGTGGGAACTAGATGACAGATATACTACATAACATGCTAAAATACTACATACATATATTACTGCGTAAACACCTGGGTGTTTACTGGAACCGGAACAAATTATTGCAGATCATGCATACTTTTGTCCCGCGGCGGGAATTGAACCCGCAACTTTCTGCGTGCAAGGTGTATTTCCGCCACTCTGCTATAGAGGTCATCATGATTGAATAACTTGTGGGTATTATTTTTGCCGTTATGATTTTATTGTGTTGCTATTGATCTCAATTCCGATTAAAAATAAATACAGGCAAGATACACTTCCTTTCGATAAAAAATTATAAAAACATAATAATTTGCAATAAGTTTACGTGGAGTCACGTATGGCACCAAGTGTTTGAGAACGGTTTTAATTTAAAATATCATAATTAATTATTGTTATTCGCTCGTTTGGTCTTCAGCCATCGCCGTCGACAGCACTTCCGTCCATCTGTAGATAAAACATACAAAACTTAACTTCCAAAGTCTTCAGAGATGTCCAAAAATTCTCGTCTAATATTTTTACCGAAGAGTTTGTGTAATTGTATTTTTGTACGTTGCGCCGTCTAAACAACTCATTCGAATTTATAAATGTAATAATAATTTAATCAATCGATTCGATATGGTCCGGGTCGCACAATTTAAGCTTCGGACAAACCTGTGCGTCAAACGCTCAGGACGCTGTACGCGAAGTGGGAGCGTCGGCCGCTCGGCGGACGCTGCAATAGCGCCTCAACGGAGCCTTGAACACCTGGGCGACCGAGACGCGGAAATTTTTTATGGGAAAAGTTTCGCGTTGTTGACGCTCCCGCTTCGCGTGCCGCGTATTTGACGCGCTGATGTAGCCGAAGCAATAATGACGGAAACATTCAAAACGATTGATTTTTGGCGTCTCTGATTATTTTTATCCCTATTATGAATAGATAGAATCATACCTGCTATAGGTGAATTGGCTGTCTGCCCTGAAGAAGTACACGTGGTTCTTGAACTGAAGTTTGAACACAAAGTCTTTCTCTATCCCGTCTTCTGTCGACGGAAGGCCTACGGAATATCTGAAAAAAAGGACAGGACTATGTTATTGATACCTGTATATTTAAAATGCCATAGGTGCAATGCACACTATAATAATCGTCAAACTTCTTGACCTAGCGAACCACGTGGCAAAGATGCGCATAACACAATTCTTAGGCCAAATTGGTTACCTCCTAGACAGTCGCGTCGACTATTCATTATGAGTTTTTGTTCTAAACAATGAAAGAGCGAGACGGAGCTAAAGTTGTACCTAACTCTTTCAACTGCTGCGTTGTCGGCGGCATATGAATTATATGCGTGAGTGTTCCTGCGCAAATTTCCCCCCTCGCTACCTGTCACCGAACAAGTTGTTTGATGGCAACTATACCTTTGCAATATAGATTTACAAGAATCAAAACCGTGCCGCTAATAAAATAGGATTAAGTTTGTGATTGGTTTTCGACACGTTTCCTTACAAAATACCCTCTATATTTTATTAATGCACTAAAGATCTGAAGATATCTACAGATCTCACTTACCCTAGCAGTGGTAAGGAGGCTAGCGGCGCCGCGTCGTGCCAGCTCTTGTAGAAGAAGAGCGTGAACGCTGCGAATACGACCCACAGCTTCTGCCAGCCCGGAGACTTCTTGAATTTACGGAGCAGGTACCCGGATAGCTGCGTCTGGGGAACAAGAGAATTCAGATTCAGACTTATTCATTGGTGCAAATAAACATTTCAAACAGAGGAGCAGGTTTATGTCACACACTAGTGCAGTCAATAAATTTCAATCAAAATCAATAACTAAACTCTCGCTTCAAGGTGAGATGTTAGTTTATTATGGCCAAGTGTCAGGGACTAGAGTCCCTGACACAGAGCCCTGATTCGGATTTGCGTACTTGAGATAACGTTGAGTGAGCGGTCTTTAATTTTAAGGGTTCCGTACTTCAAAAGGAATAAAGGAACCGTTATAGGATCACTTTGTTGTCCGTCTGTCCACCCTCAGGAACGCGTATTAAGTTGATATTAACATCAAACACTCAAGCCCGTAACCTCTTGAAGCCTCGATATAAATAAAACTTCTAAGTCAACGCAATCGAAAGTTACAACCGTTTATGTCCGAATATTTTTACATTTCCAGGGGAATCACATGCACACAAAACCTATAGGGTACTTCCCGTAGACCTAGTATCATGAAATTTGGCTAGAAGCAAGGTCTTATAGCACTATTAAAGGAAAAAATCCGAAAACCGTGAATTAGTTTATTCACTATTTTTCGATTCTTTTAATTTTATTTATCGATTCTCGCCACGGACCAAAACCTATAGTGTACTTCCCGTAGACCTAGAATCATTTTATTTACTGAAGGAATGTTCATAAACTTTCGGTACAGAAGACTAGAGGTGGATGTTTTTATGTATGTATTAGATGTGATGAAAGTAAAGTCACTTTCAACAAATACATCACGCTACTATGACATAACATCATGGTTTTGCTTGTATCCTTAGACTAAAGAGAATATAATCATTCTGATTGTAGTCCTTGTGGAGACTTTGGAAGAGGATGATTATGAATTTTAATTTATTTATTTAGGATAATAAACAATTTGACTGCTGACTTATTAAAAATAGAACTCATTATATGTTTAGTTACACGTAAAAACAATCACATTATCTACAGATTACTAAAGTTTTAGTGGGACTCAATTGAAAAACAGCGCTGCTTGCATATTGTTGCATTACAGCAAAATGCTGAATTTACTCTTTTTGTCTTATTTTTTTTATATATTCAAATAGGTACAAGTATTTACCTAGTGTATTTTTAAATTAAGGCAATAAATGATTTCCTATTACTTACACGACGCACAGTTCGGGTTTAGACCCGGACTATCCACAGAAAGCGCAATATTAGCACTCAAGCATACTGTCCAATACTACACAAGTCGTAGGACGCCGGTGTACGCCTGTTTCCTCGATCTATCCAAGGCATTTGACCTTGTCTCCTATGAAGTGCTTTGGGAGAAGTTGAGGAAGAGGGGAGTACCGCCGGGCGTGCTAAAAATTTTTCAATATTGGTACAGTCACCAACGAAATAGCGTTAGGTGGTCTAATGCCTTTTCTGACTCATACGGGTTGGAGTGCGGGGTGAGACAGGGGGGGGGGAGCTCTCCCTCGCTCTTCAACCTGTATGTTAATGATCTGATTGTTAGGCTCAGCGGTATGCGTGTCGGCTGTCGTGTTGATGGTGTTTGTATAAACAACATCAGCTACGCTGACGATATGGTGCTGCTGGGCCCGACAGCGAGATCTATCGAAGAAATGCTGAAGGTCTGTGCTGACTACGTTGCTTCCCATGGCCTGCGCTATAATGTCAAGAAGTGTGAATATATTGTCTTTAAGGCCGTCGGTAATAATGTCAAAGATTTCCCAGAGATAACCCTAAACGGCATGATCATAAATAAGGTCAAATCCATAAAATATCTAGGGCATTATATCACCGACGACCTTAAAGACAATGAGGATATTGAAAGAGAACGTAGGGCTCTAGCGGTGAGAGGTAACATGTTGATTCGTAGGTTCTCCCGGTGTTCAGAAGAAGTCAAATTGACGCTTTTTAAAGCCTACTGTCAGAGCTTCTACACCGGGAACCTATGGATCAACTACACCAAAAGGCCGCTGGAGACCCTACGTATACAATATAATAATATATTTAGGATGATGTTGGGACTGCCCCGATTCTGCAGTGCATCGGGGATGTTTGCGGAGTATCAGACGGATGGCTTTGCTGCCATCATCCGTAAAAAGACCGCATCCCTGATGCGTAGGGTACGTGACAGCCCCAACACCATCCTAAAAACCATAGCAGGTCGAATAAACTCTCCCCTATGGAAATGTTTCGTGGGGAGGGTGATTTAATGTAATTTTATTTTATTTTTTTTTGTTATTGTAATTTAATTTTTTGGTGTAAGTTACTAACCCTTAATAAGTAAGTTTTTTACTAACAAACTATGGATCTTTTGTTGTCCGAAATAAAATATTTTATTTATTTATTTTATTTATTCTATTCTAGTAACATAAAGAAGATGAATGTATTTCAAAAAGTGTTACCCTCATAGCAAGATGCAGATGGTCCCGCCCTAGCGACGTGGCGCGGTGCCAACACACGTGCGCCAGGCTGCCCCCGCTCACGCTCGACAGACTTGCGCTCGATGATTCTGAAAATAATCAATACATGTTTTTACTGAAACCAAGTTAAACTACAAGTCACAAACAGTCGAGTATAAACTATAAACTACACAACATAATGTGTTATGAACTACATAATGTGTTATGAATGTGTAAGCGAAAGTGGAGTGTGTATTCTTTCGTATTTTTTGGTCAAAGACTATTGGGTCACTGCAGACTGCAGGGATGAGGCAGTGGATTGTATTTTGTTGAAAAGGCCAGATTTTGCACTTCATATGTTTTTTTTTATTATCCGACGAAAATCGGAGGTTCTCAAGTCGACGCGTGTTTATTATTTTTTTTGTATGACCACGCATAACTTTTTACAGAGTAGTCCGATTTCGATAATTCTTTTTTTATTGGAAACGGTATACCCCGATGGTAAGGACCCATTTAAATTTCAAAAAAAATCTATCCCGAATGGTAGTAAAACGAGATGATTGATTGTTCACTGATATTGTAATATTTGACCACGCATAACTTTTTACAGCGTAGTCCGATTTTGAGATTGTAATATTTGACCACGCATAACTTTTTACAGAGTAGTCCGATTTTGATCATTCTTTTTTTATAGATAGGGCTATACCTCGATGTGTCATCAAACAAAATTAGACTCGAATTTTAACTAGATGTCGCCACTAGAAGAATTTGAAGTCTGTTTATCATTTTTTAAAACACGCCAAATTATTTTCACACAAGTTTTTTACATCATGTTGCGGGCAGAGGAAGCAACCAGAGATTCACAAGGAACAGAAGATAAAAATAAGTACTAGCTACTTTAGTTCATCAATCAATACTGGTCGTTCTTGTCACCGGTATATGTAGCATTGAAACAGCAGTAGCGACATCACAACAGTATTTTGTTGTAAAACTTGACGAATTCATAAAGAATTCGTGTAAGCGGGTTAACTACGAACTTTTTAGTGTTGGAAGAACGCCAATGTTTCATCCTTTAACGAGGACATTCTTTAGGGTAAGTACGGTCCGAGTCGTGCGCTTCCGCGTCCTTGCGAGCAATGCGCTGAAGAGCTCGCTGCGCACAATATCCCTTCACACTCTCACACTCTACACACTGCTCTACATACTCTACAAACTCTACATACTCTACGCACTCGACATACTCTACATACTCGACATACTCTACATACTCTACAAACTCTACATACTCTACGCACTCGACATACTCTCCATACGACATACTCTACACACTGTACATAATAAATGACAGCAGTAATAGAAGGAACCACTCACCGATCTCTGGGTCATAGGGCGTGAGTTCAGTATCGAGCGCGAGCCCTGCCTCCCGCGCGTACTCTATCGTCTGCTCCAGCGCGTTGCACCAGCACGTCCACTCCTGGTCGTTGCTGGCGCTGAGCAGGACTTCCACGTCGGGACCTGCCGAAGGAAGCAGAGCTTGTGTTATGGGTACTAGATAACTGATATAAATTTCATACATGGATAGATAAAAAAATAATGCAGGACAATCCAGAAAGCAGATATTTTTTAAGCGACGAAGAAACCTTTAGCCTGTTAGTTGTTATTTTTCGAGTTGGAGCAAAACCCGTCCCAAGCTTTTAATCTTCTAGATAATCTGATATTTGGTAGTAAGGCTTTTTGCAATGCAAGGTTTCGACAATTTGTTTGAATTTATTTACTGATAATTTTTGCAACTTACTAGGAGTTTCGTTGTAGAAGCGTATACATTGCCCTTTAAAAGATACATTAATTTGTGTAGCCTAGTTGTGGGCACAGCAAGTTTATGTTTATTTCTGGTATTAACATGTTTATTTCTGGTATTAACATGTTTATTTCTGGTATTATATGAAGAAATAGGTATCGGCAGATGGTACAAACATTTGTCCCTAGACAGGATTCGAATCCGCTTCCTCTTGCTACGAAATCCGTTGAGTCACCGTGTACGACATACACGGGCGTGCATTCTGCATAGCATAGCGTCGCTGAGCGGTGGAGAATACGTGCTCTTTTTATGGAGGAGGCATCTTTTCGATTGTTACTCTCAAGCCGAGGGGGGCGAATCCACGACACCCCTGAAAGGGCGGGTTCGTGGCGACTCCGTGACTCAAAGGGGTGTGTATATCTTTAAAATATAAAGAAGACATTTTATTTGGCCAAAAACAGGGATGGTTATATATAAGTAGATACATTTAAATACAAAACAAGCAAGCAGTAGATAGGCTATGGGTAATTTTATTAGGTACCTAAGGTAAGAAGTAGGTAAGTATCTACTATGAATACCTGCCCACCCACCTACCACGCCGATCTATAGCCAGTGCCGTAGAAGCGAGAATACATAATTGCACCCAGCAGAGTCATCCATCATAACACAATACATAACCAGCAATGTATTGTGAAAATGCAACCAGGGGTATCTTTCAGGGGTGCCATGGAGCCGGAATGAAACTGAGCTTGCCTTTCAGCTGCGAAATGACTTGACAAATAGCATTCTTGGCAGCAGCAGTTTTACCTTCAAGAGCAAACGTATGGGGCAGCTCCGATGGTTTGAGTTCCAACGTGTGCAGAGGCAACGCGACGTGAGCCTTGAACTGAGAGCTGCCGGACTTCGATGTGATCACTAGCACGTCGCTGAACTGAAATAATATGAATAAATAAATAAATAATGCTGGACAATTCACACAGCGTTATCTAGCCCCAAGCTAAGCAGAGCTTATGTATGGGTACTAGATAACTGATATACCTAATACAATATACTACATACATATATAGATTTTTTTATTATACATAGAAAACATCTATAACACCCTGAACAAATATCTGCAGATCGTACAAACATTTTTCCCGAGGCGGGAATCGAACCCGCAACCTCCAGCGTCGCAGGCGGGCAGTCGCCCGCTGCGCCACTGAGGTCAGTGGTATGTGTATGTCAGTAGAATCAGTCCGTTTGTACGATGGTTACACCGATTGCAAAGATACAAAGCCTATAGCCAAACTCGATGTAGACTGTTTGTAAACAAACCACAACACAAAAACCTAAAACTCACTTGCTTGGCGTAAAGTTTCAGATATAATTGTAAGCAATATCTATTGAAGGAAGAAATAGTGTTTAAAAGACGCGGCAGCAGAGTGCATTTTAGGTTTGTTTAGGGGAGGCCTGCGTCCAGCAGTGGGCCAATATAGGCTGTTGCGGTGAGGTTGAGGAATTAGTGTGATAGAGTTGTAAAAAGTTTGTTTAGGAAACTAGTAGAGTCAACAGATACTCACCAAGAAAAGCATTCGTTGCTGCAGCCCCCTGGTGGAGTGCTTGTACAGACAGCCCATCCTGATAAACTCCCGCTCAGCGACCAACAGTTTGTCGTAGCCCGCGATATCGCGCTGCAGGTGACAAAGCGCACAATGGTTCTCTATGTGCCTCAGTTGCTCTCTCGCCTGCTTCGCTATGCTCTGGGATAGCTCGAACGCAACTGCTGCGGACCCGCCGACGCCGTTTGAGCATAACTCTGAAATAAATGTGCAATTCCTATCATTTTAAGTTTATAACCTAAATTTAATCATAATTTTATTATTGTATGATCCGAAAGGACAAACTTAACTGTTGAAAAATTTAAAAGTTGTTCTTATGACCAACCATGTACACAGTTTGAACAATAAATGTTTGTTATTCTTAATGATTTGTCTTTGCTAATACATTAAAGGTACAATAAAAGCCCAGAGTTTAGTATGAACAAGCTTCTGTCCACCGCTGATGTGATATCACTATAAAACGTTAAAAATTATTGACAGAAATGTTGAAGCTACTTAGTGAAAGATTATTTAAATCGTTCTGGAGCATGGCATTACAAACAATGTTACAAATTTTTGCTTTTATACCCCTTGTAATATAAGTGTAGAAATTTAAACTTGCTCTACACTGGGGAATTAAAACATGATCTTAATTATGTCTCGAAGAGAGCGCTCTTGAGCGATAATTCCGCCAATTGTTACATAGTTTTTTCTAGACCCAGATAGATAGGTCAGAAAACCTCATGTATAACAGCCTTATGCTTATATTTATCGGATGTGTCTGGGTGCAAATACCAAAGCTGCTTGCCATCCATACATATCCACCATACAAATCCATACATATTCATGAAAAATCATACAACATCAAGCTTACCTTTAAAGTTCGTCTATTGTATGTAAGTTAAGTGAGCAATAAAGCATTATCTATTAATGAATTGAGTTCACTCTGGCTATCGTTTACAAAATACAGATCATAAGGACAACGCTTACCTGCAGCAAGCCGTTCCAAATGCAGCGTTCGATGCAGCGGCCTCAACAGCAAGCAAGCTAGCGGCAGCGGCGAGTTGCTGTCGAAGCTCGCGCACTGCTGGCTGACAATCGGGTTACTTCTCCGTACGCTTTCAACCAGACCGACTAAGGTGGCTGCTCGTTCGATGAACGTGGCGTACGCTTCACAAGTGGAACTTAGGTAGTCGTGTAGTAGTTCTGCTATTTTCTTGTATTCTGGTTCCTCCGTGTCTGTGAACAAGCAATGTCAATGTGTAAATTGGCGCAGCCTGACGGATAGCTTGCTTTTTTTCTACAGTGATATTAAAGCTTTTCAGTGATTCTTAACTTGCTACGTCTTTTGACGATGACTTCAAGTACCTAGCAAAATTTAGAAAATTGCTAAATTTTGCGAATCTCATTATTTTTCGGCTGGCCATGAAACTTCCTAATGTTAAAGGAGGTTTTTTGTTCCATGGAGTAGTGGACTATTTGGAAGCACCTTTATCTAGATAGAAGTAAATTGGCGTAGCCGGTAGGATTAAAGCTACATACCATTACTTCTAGAAGGCGAGGCGGCGGCTAAGGTCCGCTCGAGCCGCGCCAACAAAGCGCCGGCGGGTAAAGCCAGCGGCTCAAGCGCGAGACACGCCCGCGCCAACGTGGTCACCACCTCCGCACCCTCGCTCGTTAGCTCTGATATTCGCTGTGACCATGTCTGGGAAAATAAGATAGGACTTAACGTACTCCACAGAGTTTTTGTCACTAAAGCTAAGTAACGTATGTAAGAATGTGACAAACACAGACAAATAGGATCACTCAGCTACGCTTAGCTCTAGTGGAATAGACAACTTAGGTCTACCTAAGGCACACCAGGATGGCAGCGGCGCACAGCGATGCGAGGCTGCACGACCTTTTCGAGCTTCTTAAGCTATACTGGTTTTATAATTATGTAAGTTGTTAAAGTTTAAATTATTTGACACTGAAAAGAGTGCACACCGCGTCACTGCCACCCGCTGTCATTTTGGAGTAAATTGAACCTAAGATTAATCAAACTAAACTAAGGAACCAACATCCATTTTTAAAGCTTGAGGCTTATGCGTAGGACCGAGAGTCGATAATACCCGATCACGATGTAAAAACATAATACTCACGACAGTAACTAGCTCCAGGTCCCGTTTGTACGTGCGTTCAGTCATGAGCAGTTCCTTGGCCACGAAGTAGGTAATATCACAGTTGCGCCGCCGAGGTAGTTCGCTCGTGCTTTCTTTTAGTGTGCCCAGCAGGCAGGAGGATATGCTGGGAATAGAATAAAAATATAATCAGTAAAATAACTTGAAATAAAATAAATACGGCGGTGTTTGAGTTTCTTAATATTACCATACTCGCAACACGACAATTCATATAAATTAATCATAATATCCCGCAGCTTTTAGTGTTAGTAAATCATGATAGATTACTACTAATACAGTACTCTTTATTGCACACCAAATAGAAACACATGACAGGAAAAGACAAATACAAATAACGTTGCACAATGGGCGGCCTTATCGCTATGAGCGATCTCTTCCAGGCTACTACTACTAACTATCATGCTTTTTCACACAAAAAGCTTACTACTCTCTCACTCTCAGCTAGTTATCCCATATGGTGGTGGGGTCAGCTCTCCTAATTGATTTCCTCCACTTCGCTCTAACCTCGACGTCGTCTTAAACATTCTTAAATTCTTTATTGCACAAAAAAATTAAATCATACATCATCATCGCGGCCTGTCATGGATCCATTTCTGGTTGTAGGCCTCCACTCTAGACGGTCTTGAGCCCTCGACATCCAATCATGGCCTGCGTGTTGCCGGAAGTCGATGTAAATCATACATAAAATAAAACAAATACTGGATATGTACAAAGGCGATCTTAACCCTAAGAGTTTTCTTACAGCAAACATTATGTGTGCCCTCTTTAAACATCCTCTTATTCGACTGTGAATGATGATCATGATGATGCTGTCATCATCATCCACAGCCGAATTTCACCCATTGATGGCCTCCCGAAGTAACATCACTGAGGGCACGCACTATCATTTGTTAGCAATGACAATTGAATATTTTCATCAAGAATTTGTTTCTGTTGTCACTGTATATACTACCATGCTGGAAGCGGCAAGCTGAAAACAGGACGCAATGACGCTCATAAGACGAGGGCTATGTCCAGCTATGGATTAATAACCAGCTGTGGAGGAATATAGGTTGATGATGATGATGAAAACCATTACTGCTAAAATTTTGCTTGAAATAAATTAGCGCTAACCTATTATTGTTTCTCCTCGTCAACGTATCGCCGGCGTCGCTCTCTCCGCCGCTCAGCACGTCCATACTGTTCGTTGATTCGTGAATTATGTTCACTGTAAAACAAAACTCAAAATTAGCTTTTTTGGTACCGGAATTATTCGATAGCTAGGAGGTTGGTATCACTGTGCGGAGCAATGTAGCTTTATGCAATAGCCCCATCAATATGCCACACAGATTTTAGGTCTGACTCACGAACGAACAGTTAATGCAGTTTCGTCCGCTTACAAGATATAGACCTAGGTCAATAACAATCGTTGACACCTATTGATAAAGTCGCTACGAGTCCGCTTCCTGCAATCGGCGACACGCAGAGACTAGCGGAAGTGTCTGATCTAAGCGGGACAGATGAGAGAGGCGGTCATTTTCAATCTCAATCTTTATCTACGCGAGTTATACCACAACTAGTTTATGCCCGCGGCTTCGCACGCGTTTTTTCTATGGAAACGTTTATAGGTGATTTCTATCCTATGGGAACTAATTTATGGGATAAAAAGTAGCCTAGTAAATTTCAGCCCGATCCGTTCAGTAGTTTTGGCGTGAAGAGGTAACAAACATCCATCCATCCATCCAAACTTTCGCATTTATAATATTAGTATGATATACATTAGATCCAGATGACCATGAAAACTAACCATTAACATTGCCATTGATAACGTCGCTATGCGTCCGCTGCCTGCTATCCACAGCGTCGTGTCCGTTTGTGAGCGGCCGCGCGTACGGCGTCGACGCACACAGCGGCATTTCCGTCCGCTCGCTGGGCGACATGCAGAGACTAGCGGACGACACCGTGTTATCTTCCTCGGGAGATGTTTCGTCTGTGTATTAAAAAGTTAGGTTAGAAATGTACTAACTCGTCCAACTAATGTAAAAAGGCTAAATATACAGTCTGTTCCATTCTTAGGGGATCAACCGTAGTGGGGTGTTTAGGGGTGTTTGGGGGTTCTGGTTATATGGAGGTCGAGACAGATTAGACCCACCGAAAGCCCCACTTTGTTCGATCCTCTATGAATATAAAGATGGATGTTTGCTGTCGCAAAGCGATGAGGCGACGGGAGAAATCGTGGATTAACTTGGACTATGTCTAGAAAATGAAAAATATGTACATTACATAGGCTACTTTTAACGAAGCTTGTTAGCTTCGTGCTTTAATAAATAATATAAGCAAACATAGAAAAAATAGGGAAAGATTGTATCTCGAAAACATGCAGTGTGGGGGTTTGAACTAACTCATTCTTGCCCCACAACGCATATGCCCATCTCCAGCTCCGTGTAGCAGCTGGGCAGTGAATGCGTTAAACGAAAAGTCGCAAGTAATAAGCCAGTTCCATATTATGTTAGAATAAAAATTTATAAACTAAGAAAAACCAAAATAATCATCTGAAAATAAATATTGCATTAAAATAACTGAAAAAGAAACAAATTATAATTAACACTAAAGATACAAAATACAACATCGACCATGCACTTAAACATTTTGATAACTCACATCGTTTTTCCTGGCAGCTTATAATTAGTTGAAAAAGGGGCAACTAAATATTTAAAAGTGAATAAAACTTCTTTATCGCTTAGTTTTATTTATTCATAGTTTAACTATCCCCGTAACGGGGTAGTGACGTGTATTGCGGGGCAAAGTACACACACACTCACATATAAATTCAAAAAGGAAGAAACGTTTCAATATTCGAAACAATATCAATGACCAACCAAGGTGATCGAAACCGATCCACCTGATTGGTCAACTTGTGAACCAATCAGATCAATCGCTTTAGACTACTCTTTCAGCTGGTTCCATACGTGAAACTTAAACAGATACGAATGAGATCAACATTAAATTACAGTCTATTCGGGTTGTACTCTCAAAAGTCGAAGTACTTATACTAGGACTCATTTGGCCGAACGATTATTGCATTAAGAGGGTGGCCGAGCCCTTACCGCTACATCTAATTTGCCTCGTGAGCGCCGCCACGGTCATTAATTGAACACTATCCAGCATTGGATTTGGGGATTAACAATAAGACGAGATCCCAACGCCGACTTAAAAACAAAAATGAAAAAGAAAAACCCAAAATCGAGAAGAAACAAAAGAAGAGAATAAATCTCTAAAAAATCAATGGAAGTAAAGAAGAACATTAAAAGGAATACAGGGACCTAGAAACCACGTTATATCTATTTCCACATACATTTTTTCCTAACTACATCTTCGGGATAAATCCATACGAAATACGAGTTATATAAAGTAAAGTATAATTATAATTATTTAACTATGCCAACATACTACATTAAATCGGGAAGAACAGTGTCGTTTTTTTAATTGCTTTTTTTAACATTACTTTTATTTGCCAAATATCGTAATTTTAAGCCAGAAAAAGATCGATGCAACGCATATTTCATTTTAGAATCCTTAAAAGATAGCGATAAATTCAAAATTTTACATAAACCAAACAACAATAAAATCATTTCGATGACTTCTTAACTTTAGTGCTAGTGCTAAACATTCACACGACAGAGATTCTCACAGTCCAAACCATTCACCTATTTGTCAAAATTCTTTAAAAAATTTAATACAAACGATAATAAGTGTCGGAAAAAATTGAGCATATTATTTGGCACGATTGCAAGATCCCTCGTAGATTACAAGTCTAGTATCATGTGAATGAAATGTATAGCGTCAAAGTTGTGTAGCAACCAATGAGTACGACACAAACAGCAACAAATCTCAAACAAGATAACATTCAATGAACCAAGATCTTGGATCTCAACACACAAAATAAAATCACAGCCTTTACAATAATAGTATTATGTTAAATAATTTTGTCAATCATAATTCAATAGAGACCAATAACAAATTCAACTAGATAAAATTGGCACTACGTATATAATAACATGATACTATTGATAGATCACCTTTATAGCTCTAGGGTCGCTAAAGGATATTTGACAATAACTAATAGTAGGGGCAGTTCCGTCTTATTATAACTAGAATATCGTGAGAAAATGCCTGAAGATGCATTCGATACACATATAACTACCGCTAAGTCCTTAGTAAGCTAGGGGTACAAGTCCGCGTAAAACACGATAGTCGAAGAGTTCGCGCTATCCGGGAATTGGCACTAGATATTAAATTCATAATTTGCTAAATATTGAAAGTGACAATGTAAATATTCAATATAATGAATACGTAATACCAAATATCAATATAACAATAATTGCGTTAGTCTGAATTCAAATTTCAAAAAAATGCTGACTAAAATTCAGCCTTCAGCATTCGCACGCCGCATCATGAACACTCATCCAATAGGAGGGGGTGATTACGAGAAAATAATGCAAGCTTGCTAATGTGAATTGAACTATACTTCACGCACTTGGATAACTTATTTTATTCAAGCCTCTAATTGATTTGATTCAACTCGTGACAAGTGCGCGAACTCAAATTGATTACTCATTCTCATCATCCGAGCAGAGCGGCGGAGGCAGAGTAGAAACGTCAAATTTCTGCTCGGGGCTGTCGCTAGAAGCCTGTGAGTCGACATAGTGACTGGAGTAGAATCTCTCAACGTTGTTCAAACTGAAACGCTGGTCCATGTCGCGAGAGTATTGCGCCTCGTCTCTGGCTTCCATTTCACGGTCGTACTGAGGGTAGCATTCCTGTGTTTGGAACATAATGACTTCTTCGTAATGTTCTGGATATGGGCTACCCCTGTACTCCTCATACTCATCCTTGTCAACCGGAATGTCGGTATCGGAGTAAGCCACGGACTCCCCGCGCTCGAACATGTAGCTGCCAGATTTAGACGTTTTGGGAGCACGCTTTATGGTATCGATCGGATAAGCGTAATCATCTGAATCATCTCTGTCGCTTTGTTCCTCGTAGTAAACCCTCGGTTGATGTTGTCCTGAAGACTCTCCCATTGATAAGTCTTCTGACTGACGATATGGTGACGAAATAGACTTGTTTCTCTTCAGCGATGATTGGCGACTGCTTTTGTTCGAATACGAAGTCCGCGGGGGACTATCCTCAGGCACGTACGGTGGTTCCTGTGAATCCAGATATGGATGACGCAGTCTGCCTAATCTATCAAAGCGAGGGAAACCCATCTCGTCCTCATCGGCCGACGATCCAAAGCCTTGGAATTGTACCGGTGTTATGCTAATCGGAAATTGTTTTGCTTCATAGTTAGCACTTTTGTATTTTGCATACTCGTCTTGGCCTTCGTCTTCGGAATAGCTGGCAGCCTCAGCCACATCACCTTTAGACACTTCAGAAGAGCCGGACTCTACTTCAGGCAAGTAGCTGTCCGAGCATTCCGAGCTCTCCATACGACGAAGAGATTCATCGACAACCAAAAATTGATCGCAATGATGCTTGTCGCTTTCTGAAGAGCACTGACTCTTCGTTGAATCTTCCTCCAGAACGTCTTGTATCTTTTCTTGGCGTTTGCGTGCACTGGTCACCTGTTTCTTACGCCTGAATGTTCTCATCCTCTCCCTAGGATCTCTGATTACGTCCAAAGAGCTGTCGGTATCGTTGCCACTCGGAGGACTTTTCATTGATATATTCCTCACCAATAGCGACTTCTTGACTGGTGCTTTCAATGGCTGAATTGGAGGAGATTCCGAACTTAAGCTACTAGAATAATAAGGAGAGCAACGAGATAGCGGGGTTTTTCCAGACCTTTCAGCTGACTTCTTCTCTTGCAGATCTCTATGAACCGATGGTACTTCAGGCACAGAAATAACGGGCAAATCAGATGAAGAGAGAAAATGTTCATGGAAAGACCAGCTTTTTGGTTTACAGCGATACTGTTGAGACGTTTTGTATTCTTTTATCTGGTTTTTAGAGAGGGTCTTGTCGTCGTAGCTTGCATGTTTAGACAATGGCTTGTAATCTGATTTTACGAACTGCGGCGGGCCAATGTCTTCTCGCATCATGTTGGAAAATTCTTGACTTTGATAACGCTCGCTGCGTTTTTCTTCTTGGCTGTAAAGCTGAGATGGCATGTCGATGTCTAGCTCAGGCTGAGGTTCGGCGAAATAAGGCTTGAAGCCACTGTCTTCGCTCTGGCAACGAATAGTCTGTTTTAAATATCTGTTAGACTGTTCTTCATAGCTCATACTTTTTGGTGGGACATTATGATAGCGATCATGTCTTGAATCATGTCCGTGAAAACCCTTCAGTCTTTGATCAAATCTCAGTACACCATTCGTGTGTTTCTGGAGACTACTCAAAGAACTGGAGCTTGACTTATCAGATTTGTCGCTGTAACTGATTGAGGACGATTTATCTGTCTTCCCGTAGGCTGAGAGTCTTAGCACAGGCTCTGTGGGTTCGTGCATGTCAGGCACGGGTGAAGACGGTTTTGTCACTGTTACTTCAATATCGTATTTATCAAGGACTTCCTCGCTATCAGAAGTCGGCTCTTGTGAAATAGTATCATCATGTTTGCCATTGTCAGTCTGAAGATGATCTTCACGAGCTGTAGCTACGAGTGTGTGTGTGGTACTCGCCGACCAATCAGAAATTGACTGAGCAAGAGTCAATGTACTATCGCTTTTAGTGCCTGAGCTACTATCCATTCCTTTACGTGAAATAGTAGTTTCAGAGCTGCATAGTTTATCGTACTTAACATTTTCGGAACTTTTGTCAAGGCTGCTGCTTTTAGAACTCATTTCGGCTTGGGAGCTTATTTTCGGTGGTTTCGGATCTGATTTCTTACTGGCATGGGATGCCGAATACGCCTTGGCTGACATATTTTCTGACTTCTCGCTTTTAGGTACGGATACAGCAGATATGCTCTCCGAAGCTGAGAGGTTTGCATACTGACGAACCGTGTTTGTTCCAGTTGACCACTCAGATATGCTCAAACAAACAGATGTGTCTTCAGAATGAGAGCTGTGAGTACATTTCTTTTGCGGTAATCCAATTTTGACCGTCCCATCTAAATCAGTCCCGAAAGAACTCGTTTCTTCCTCGGAATGGCTACTGTGACTGCATCTTTTGCAAGTGCCAGCACTCCCGGTACTGAGTTTAGTCGCTGCTCGAACTGTTTCATCAGCATTAGTTTGAGACAGAATATCGTCGACCGATGTGTCTGAAGTATTCGAACCAAAGGAATATTTGGTCTGACTCGCTAATTGAGAAAATCCTTTATCAAAGTCGGGAGAAACAGACTTGCTGTCACCTCCAAACACATCATCAGTAAACAAATGATCATCTTCGTTGGGGCTAAGGTTAGCCGGAGACTTGGGCGACCTTTGTGGTTGGCTCATAATAACTTGTTCATCTAAACTGCTTTTAGAGAATGATTTATGTTCTCCTCGTGTGCAACAGGCTCCTACGTCACCCATGAGACACGTTTTACTGAATGTCCCGCTGAGACAAGACTTGTCATAACTCGGTACAACACCTTTATTCAAGCATGCCGATTCGTCATGCTTCTCTAACGGTTCTACCATATAACCAGATTTGTCGTATGGAATAACTTTATTATTTTTCTGAGGGCGATCATCGCTTAACTCCGATTTAGACTGCATGTCTCCTTCCAAATCATCGTCATTATTTAGGGTGTCACTATCTTCATCGGAACCTTGCAAAACCTGGTCTTTAGAGCTTTCAGACTGCAGAGTAACTTTCATTGCTTGTTCTGGTTCGTTACTCATGTAGTATATATGAACTTTCTCTATAATAGGAGTTTCAAGTAGACTAGAAGGCAGAGATGGCCATTGGTCGAAGTCACTTGATACGCGTCGGCTCGTGGCTTCAGAGTCTGGGTATTTGCCAACAGCTTGTGGTGGAAGCTCCGGCAAAGGCCAATCTTCTGAGTCCTGGCTTTCGCTAGTCGAAGATTGTTTCGGCGGTGCTTTTAGTGGAGTGCGACGAGGACTTTCGTTTTTCTTATAATCGGCCATATCATCGGGACTTTTTCCTGTTCTAGCTTCTTTATTTGATCTTTCGTACATTTCACTTATTTTCGCTTGATCAATAGGTATATCAGGCATTTCAGCAGAGGTTCTTCTATCGGTGTCTGATATGTAAGCGATATTGGCGTGACTAGGTGGATCGGAACTCAGACTAGCTTGGTGATCGCTGGAATTGAGCGACTCCTCATTGATACTCTCGGAGCGAGAGATCGCCTTTGTAGAATCTTCATCTGCGCTTGTTTTCTCCGAAGCGGTACTACGTTCAGATATTCGTGATAAAGTGCGTCCAAAGTTTTGGCCATATCCGATCACAACATCGTTTGGCGTAGATGAAGTAGAAGGATACAAGAAATTTACTGGAAAATCGTTAAGATCATCTGTGAAATCGGCTTCCGTAGAATCTTTTGACGAGTTGGTCGATAATGGTGGATTTTTCGAAAATGACTGATAATCTTCTTGAAGCATACGTTGACTGTTTAATTCGAACACATCTTTATTGAGACCTAAGCTCTCATAACCTTCGTGGTCCTGCGGTATCCAAGCTTCTTCGATACTTGTACTATTTTCGCTACCTGAAGCGCCAAAGAACGGACGCCAAGTCGGTTTGAGCTCCTCACCTCGGCGATAAGCCTCGCCAAGTGACCCTGAAGTTGATTCCGTAGTTTCAAACGATCCCCTGGATTCCACACTTAGAGATCCTTTCGAATCCATGCTGGATTTGGACGAGCTCTTTTGCTCATCTAGACGACATTTCCTTCTGGAAGATGAATCATCGACACTCAGGGATCCTTTAGAGGGCGTTGTGGTAGTTGTAGTATCCATGCTAGATTTAGAAGAACTTCTACGATCATCGTCTCTCAAGGTCCTCTTTCTACCTCTAAGCTCCCTTTCAAATGAAGAAGTTATAACATTGCCGTCATCATCAAAATCAATGGTAGTATTTTGATCTTCTTGTGATATTGTTATAGCAATTTTAGTTTTCTTGATGGTTTTTTGAAGTTCCAAGGCCGCATCAGACGTCTTAGATGCAGCTGAGTGACTAGATTCCGATTCTTCAAATTTGGCTACTTTATCAATGCCAGTTTTTCTTTGATTAGGGCGAGATAGTTGTTCCACGGTTCTATCGATACTTTCAGAGCTCGAGTCAGAGTCAGTGGGAGCTTTTTGTGAATCAACCTGGCCTTGTTTCTCTAAAGTTGGCGTTGGAGATTTCCTAGTGCCATATTTTGACGGACTGCGAGGACTTTCAATGCGAGACATCTCAGGCACTGGCGAGGGGGATTTCGAATTTGATTTGGAACTCGAACCAGTGTGCTGTGATAGTAAATGCTCTTCACCGTATTCCATAGCTTGTTTTAACTCTTCCAAGCATTCTCTGTCTTTCTTATTTAACTTTTCAATATCTTGCGATATACCCAATGGTCTGGCTATTGAACAACTCACACTGGATTCATCATCAATAGAGCTGCCTTTAATGTGGCTTGACGGGCTCACGTCTTTTTCGATACTAGTCCAAGACGTTGACTCTGAGCTCCGAGAACGCTCAGCGCTTAGCTTCAAAAGCTCGCTTCGTCTAGACTTAGCTGTCAACAGAGCTTTGTGTTCCGGTCTTGGCTCTGTCGGAGATTTATCACTGCCAGAGCTTCCTGTGTGTTCCCCTGACTCAGACTTATTAGATTTTGAAGTACTCGAGTCAATGAATGGTATATTTTCTATAGTAGGGCTGTTTTCTTGCGGTGGAGTGACAATAATCTTGTTTTTGTTTTTCCATTTCAGTGATAAGTCTACGTTTCTCAGATCGTTTGAATGTTTTTGGTCGATTTCAGTATCAGCAACAATTTGTGAAATAGTTTCATGTTTTAGGAATTCAACGAGACTCGCAGAAGATTCATCGAAAGTTCCTTGTGGATCTAAAGTTCTCCGTCCTCTGGCCGTTGTATGACTGAGATCTGACATCTGCAGTTCTGTCTCAACTGTATCGTCATAGTCTGAAACCCACGATCCTGTATCAGTACTTTTACCACGCTGAAGTTGCAATTTCCTTGACTCTGGGTCAGAAGAACTGTCGGCGTCAATGTATGGTAGAGATACTCCGAGCAGCTGTCCATCATCTGAAACTTTTAGATCGCTGACATCTGTCAAGGACTCTTCCTCGCTAGTAAGGCGAGTTACTTCAGGTTTCTTTTCTCTAGAAACCAACCCGTGGATATCTTGACTGCTTCTACTTTCCTGAAGTTCCTTTTGTTTGTTATAAATGTCCATCTTGCGGCGTTCAATGATAACAGTCTGTGTATCGTTTTCGATGACAGTATGTTGGGAACTGGTCATCCATTCTATAGACGAGTCATCTTCTTTCTCTCTATAACTGTTTGAAGGGGACACTTCCTTTTTTTCTTCCGGTTCTTCTTTGACACTAGAAACACTTGGCATAGTGGGGTGAACTTCCACTTTGACAACTTCTTGTTTGAAGTGCTTATCATTAGGTTCCACAGGTAGGTCGATCGGTAGCGAAACCACATAGTTTCTATCCAAACTCTTAGACTTTATTTTGGCTTCAAGTTGGTTATCAACCTTGCGATCCAAACTCTTTGACTTGGCACCCGGGCTGATTTTCTGATAAACTACTTTTCCTTCAATTTGCTGTTTAATTTCTTGCTTCTTTGACAACGTCTTTGGTGATTTTTGTAACGCTGCAAGATCGTCAAATTTGTCTTCCATAGACTGACTTTTATCGTCCATACTTTTATTAATTTTATTACTTGTTTTAGATGATTTCTGATCTTCGAAACTCCTACTTACTTTTCCACCTATTTTATTGTCTAGCTTTTTAGGCGACTTGGCAATGAAAACATGATCCTCAGCTTTACTGGTTATTTTGGTTTCGATTATTATTTTGTCCCCTTCAGTCTTCACCATTATCTTATCTTCAGGTTGAGGGAATGGTGGCATTGTGTCTTTAACAGGACTGATAAGTGTTTTGGTTTGTTTCAAAGCAGCTTCGAACAACATTTGCTGTTTTTCCTTGCGTTTAGCGATTTCTGTGTCACTTTCTTCCTGAGACTTTGTTCGTTCCTTGCTATTTCCGCGTTTAATATCCATTTTCTCGAGAGACTTCGATTTTTCCTTCATCATCTTTTTATCTTTCTGTTCCAGTTCTTGGCTTTTGGCTCGAGCCAATTCAAGTGGTGGTACAGTTAAGAAGTCCGGCCTATCTTTCAGAGAGGACGGCAGAGACTTTTGAGTTTGCAACGCTTTTATTTTCGGAGCATTGGTATCAAGCGATCCCATTTTGTTTAACTTATTAGCAAGCAACTTGTTTTTCTCATCAGGTTTGGGTTTCAGGGTCAGTTTCTTTTTGTCTTTGCGCTTGATTCTTTCGATATCAGGCACTATTTGGTCTTCACTAAGATCCGAGAGCTTTCTAATGCTTCCTCTCGGTGAATTTAGTGAAGAAGTCGGAGATCTTGACGGAGATTTAGAAATAGGTGAACGTGATAGCGGCGACCGGCTTAGTGGAGATCGAGAAGGTGATTTCCCTTGAGATATCAGTTTACTCAAGTCGTAGGTACGCTTGAAAGATCTCGGACGTCGGTGTTCAACCAAATCAGCCAAAAGTGCTAACTCCTCATTATCAATGACCACAGACTTTGTTTCTATCGGAGGTTCGTTTTCTTCTACTTCCTCGATCTTTTCGATGACATCTTTCTTAGGTGGCGCTTTTGCTTTTTCTTCTATAATAGCCTTTTCTTCCAGTACATCTCCCTCCTCATTATCTCCAAGTGTATCGTCTTTAGATGAAAATGCATTCATAGGCGGGAGTCTGTGTAGTTGAATGACTGGTGTATCTAAGCTTTTAGCTCTACGGCTGGATGTTGGTGAATCAGTGGCTTTCTGGCGTTGCAAGGAAAATACGGAGCCTTCAGAAAGGTTCAATCTTCCTTGAGCGAAAATGATCGGCGTCCCTCCTTGCTTGCGCAGCATAGGAGAGATTAGCTCATCACGCAAGCTCTTTTTAATGTTCAGTGTAACCATGTCCTTTTTATCTTCCTTGGTAAAATCGCTTTTTTCTTCGGATGGGGCGTGTAAGCCAGTCACTTTTGCAATCTCCATGTCAGCAAAATGTTCGTCTTCTGATTTGAAGAATTCGACTGACTCAAGTATCGGCGAGGGCAAGTTCTCATTGTATTCCCAAGTAGAGCTTTCCTTGCTAGTTTGCTTGAATTGTTGCTGCTGTAGTTGCATATCTTTTTCTGCCATTTTGATTGCAATCTCATCTTCTGAGCTTGGGATGGAAATAGATCGTTCTGAGATACGTCGCAACTCAGTAGCATTGCCCGTTATGCCTTCAAGAACTTGCGGATTGTATTTAGCTTCGAGTTCAGCTAACTTGCGGCACTGCGGCGGAGATCCTTCGATCTCCGTGGAGCTCATAGTCTGACCGCGATGCCAAGCGCCAGAAGTTATTTTATCGTACTCAAGTTGTAATATCGGCTCCAGTTCTTTACGTGACTGTGGTGGAGAGAACTCCAATTTTGGAGCTGCTTCAGTTGTACCGAACACGTCATCGGAATCTACACTTTCATCATCGGAAGAGAACGATGTGATACGAATTTTGTTGTTACTCTTAGTTTTAATTTTGCCACCGGTACTTTTTTTGCCGGTGCCACGGATTTTATTACCTCTTTTACCTGTTGGAAGCTTTTCTGATTTTGATTTGATGTCAGCTCGAAGTTTTTCGGCTGCTGTCATGGGTTTGGCAGCTTCCTTTATGGGGGGTTGTTGCACATTCCGACCGTTAATTGCGAATTTGATGTCGTGAGGACATTGAGGTTCCTGCATCATGCTGTCGGTTTTTGAGCTAGTAGCAGAATCGCTTTCGATTTGAGACAGTTTAGAATTCAAAGTTTCAAGCAAATGGGGGTCCAAGTTCTTAGTGATGTCACGTTTCGGGCTAGGCAGATGTTGCATTTGACCGGTCTTGTCGACCTCAAGAGTGACGGGGTCAACTTTAGACAAATCAATATTTTGCGTAAATAGAAAGTCACGGTTCTCAACTTCGAGAAACTTGGTAGAACTATGATCAAGTTGAACACTATTTCGCGGTGATTTAGGCGACTTAGGAGATTTCGGTGATTTAGGAGACTTGGGTGATTTAGGTGACTTTGGAGATTTAGGAGACTTAGGCGATTTAGGCGAGCGAGGGGATTTCGGGTGGTCATGATATTTACACCTAGGATGAGCGTTCACAATATGGCGGCCATTCTGAGGCGGGAGCATTATGATATCCGGGGGCTGCCTGTGCTCGTTCATGGGCGACGGAGCAGTTCCGTTCATAACGTGCCTCTTGTGAAGCACATACGGAATGTCGTACCCGTCGTCGATCACCTTCTTGTTATCCTTGAAGCCGGCCTTGAAAGCGTCGAACTCTTTGAAATAGTTCTTCGGCAGATCGAAGGGGGAGCGAACGTGTTCGTTGTGCCGGGAGGGTAACTCAAAGTGGGAGCGCTTGGTGGCGATCGGCGGCGCGCTCGGGATCTGTCGGAATATGTAGTCCTCGTCGCTGGACTCGGCCGGGGTCAGATCTATGGATTTCTGGTGCATGAGCACGTGGCGGCGAGAGTTGACACTGCTGAAGCGAGGCCTGTTCGCCAGGCTGTTGGGGTCGCTTTTAGTGCGCTCCACCGTCGGGTGGATGTATGGCACGGCCGGCGTGTCGGCGAGGCGGCTGCTCGAGCTCGTCTCTAGGATCAGCTTCGGG
The DNA here is from genome assembly GCA_949316285.1 of Eupithecia subumbrata. Taxonomy (NCBI): domain Eukaryota; kingdom Metazoa; phylum Arthropoda; class Insecta; order Lepidoptera; family Geometridae; genus Eupithecia; species Eupithecia subumbrata. The sequence goes on along the minus strand of OX438650.1, from coordinate 15,480,439 downwards.
TGATACTCGTCGAAGTGAGTCTTAGCCATGAGCTCCTCCTTGAGGCTGTCCTTTCTGACCATATGCGTGTGTAGTTTCCCGCGCATAGACTTGTCGAACTCCGACTGTAAGAGAGCAGCGCCGCCCGCCTGCAGCGCGATTTTGTTCTTTGCATACTCGATGCTGTCCATAGCGGGCAGAACACGTACGGCCACGTCCGACTCGTTTGACGACTCTTTTATGAGATGAGAGGGCGGGGCCTCCCGGCTCGTAGAGCGAGTGAGAGACTCGATCTTCTCCTTGTCGAAGCTGAAGACGGTGTCGGAGGAGCGGCGCCGCTGGAAGGTGTGCACCTTGGCGAGGCGCGTGTCGGGGTCGCGCGGCGGGGGCTCCTCCTCGTCCGGCGTGTCGGTGTCGACGTGCGGCCCCACGTGCGGCAGGCTGGCGGCCCCCGCGCCGGCGCCCGCGTGTAGTGCCGCCTCTCCGCGCCGCGACTCGCTCGGGAAGGTCGAGTAGGGCGTCGGCAGGCGGAAGTACGTCGGGGAGCAAGGCAGCCGCGCTAGCAACTCCTCGTGCGAGCGATCGATGGGCGTGCGCTCCTCGTAGTCGGGCGGCTCCAGGGAGAGGAAGGTGCCGTGCGGGTCGAAGTAGTCCTCGGGGCTCGAGGGCCCGGAGCTGGGGCCGAAGCCCGGCGCATACGGGTCGCCCGCCGGGTAGGGTTCGCCCGGGGAATACTGCTCGGCAGCCGCGTACGGGTCGTCCGCGTACGGCTCCGCGGCCGCGTACGGGTCGTCCGCGTAGGGCTCCGCGGGGGCGTAGGGGTCGCGGCCCGCGTACGGGTCGTAGGGTGCGCGCCGGCACTCGTAGTACTCGGACTTGGAGTCCTCCTGGCTGGAGGTGCGCGACCCGCTGCGGTCGGAGCTCTTGCTCTTGAGCGTCTCGCGCGACTTCTTGCTGTCCGTGTGGTAGACGGAGTCGCGCGACTTCTTGCTCGACTCGCCGCTGCTCTTGGAGATCTTCTCGTCGTAGATCTCGGAGCGGCTCTCCTGGCTGGAACGCGAGCCGAGTGCGCGCCGGATCTCGCGGTAGAACGCACCATCCGAACGCACGGAGAGCTTCTCGCGCGGCAGCACGCGCGGGTCGTCGGCGAGGAAGGGGTCGAGTGGCACGTCGTCGTCGGAGCGCGCCGGGCACGCTTCCTCGTCGCTCGGCTCGTTGCCGGAGTCCAGCGAGCAGGAGCGCGTGCGCGCGAGCCCCCAGGCGGGGGGGAGAGGCGCCTCCTCGTCGTCGGACCGCTCGATCACCTCGTAGCTGTCGTGCGAGACGTCGTCTTGCGAGGCGGTGCGCGGGTAGGGCGGCGGGCGCAGGGCCGGCTCGCCGTCTGCGCCGGGGAAGCTGGCTGAGTAGGCGCGCCCGAGCAGCGCGCGCCGCACATCCGGCGGCAGCCGGTCTGCGAGCGCGAGCCGCAGCGCGCGCGCGTCCGCGTACAGCGTCACGGGAGAGTCGAGCCGGCGCCGCGCACCGCCGTCCGAGTCGAAGCTGTGGTGGGTGAGGTCGCGCGCGGAGGCGGCGCGGCGCGCGGGTGCCGCGGGCGGGGCCTCCTCCGGCGGGGGGGAGGCGGGCTCCACGAGGAGCGAGCCGCCGGAGCGAGAGGAGCGGGAGGAAGGACAGGCGGAGTACGTGTTGGACATGGACAGTTCGTAGTCGAGGCGCTCGCGGGAGGAGCGGAAGGAGCGGCTGCGCTTGGCGAGCACGAGGTCGGGGTAGGCGCTAGAGGGCGCGGCGCGCGCACACTGACCTGTGCGGGCACGCGGCGGCGGCGTGGGCGCGCCCGCGCCCGCAGCGCCGCGCGAACTCGCCCGGCTCCATGTAGTCTCCGGAGAATCCTGCGCAACCAAACAGACATCTTCCATCAATACCCCACGACATTATCACTTCACAAACTGATGTTACGATACTTTGAGAATGAACACGACTTGTCAGCTACTTCCATGCTTCACGCACATTTCACGTCTCGAGTCGCCATAATATGATAGATTTTCATTGGACACGGCCAAAAAACCCAACACGTGCCTAAATCTGCAGGGGTATTTTGATTCGTCGGAAAGGCCGTCGGATTCTATATCGGAAACGTTTTTCTTGGTAAAAAGCTTCCGATATCGAATCCGACGGCCTTTCCGACGAATCAAAATACCCCTGCTGGTTTGAGTATTCACAGGTAAGAGACTCACCAATGGTGTCGTCGTCCGATGAGGCGGAGGTGAATCCCGCGTAGGATAATGATTGACCTCGGCATGCGTCACCACCTCGTCCACCTGGAACCATCGCAATGTTCACGTCCCCTCTCCACGTCGCAATATTCGTTAAGGTTATCCACAACATTAAGAGGGGTCGTGTTACGTGCTTGAATTGTGCTGTTAAACATTCTATATGAAAATATTAATGATTTAGATTAGATCTTCGATCATAATTACCAAGGACTAATGCAGATTCTAAAACCCCCGACGTAAATTTCCATCATATAACATTTGAGCGCCTTCAGCGATTTTTTGCATGGTTAACATGACATGACTAAAAAAACTCGCGATCAAGTCACCTCTAAAAACAAACAAAAAACTAAACCCAAAGTGGTTAGAGAGTTTCGGTTTGGGTCACGGACAGATGTCACAGACAGACATACAGACACTACACACATAAAACTAATCACGCCCCTTTTTTTGTCGGGGGTCAAAAATCTACCAAAATAGTACAATTTCCAACGCGTTCAATCGAAGATCTTCCTTGTAACTGAATTTGACAGTTTGTAAACAAAATGTAAACACGGTATCTAAACACGTGAAGCAAAATTAAACATGATTCTAAGATGAAACACAAATGTTAGGTTTTAAGATAGACAATGATAAACCTTGGACCATGCTTTCGTTAAAGGAAGATACCTAATTTGGTTTTCAGTATAAACATTATGATCAAATCTGTAGTTAGGTCTTGATCTTAGATCTTAGTCTATAAATTGTATAATAGGTAACCAAATTAGGCAATGAATACAAGATTGTTAAAGACAGATGAGAAATGTTAGAAAGAACAGGACAACTTTGTAACGCCCTTACTAGTATTTGATCGCAGTATAGTTTTGAGAGCTGAAAGAAACAGAAATTGTTGAATGTTTGTTGATATTAAAGAAAAAAAAAATACTTGGCTGATTTGTGATAACTCGTGTGCTTCTATTCTAATTGAGATAAAGTAGGAAAAGTCAGTTTGCCTTAATATTTATAGCATTTATATTTTTAACATTACTGAACACGATGGCATCATTATGAGTAAACTTGCAACTGTACAAAGATGTGCTTTTCTGGATGTCAGACTAATCACAATATTCTTAGACGTTCTTGACCTCCACTGTGCGTTTGACGGACCTGAAGATTCCAGTGCGGCGAGCGAAGCGAGCGACGTTTTACGTTTTTCACTGCGACACCCCTGATACAGCCTACCCGATTTTTTACAAACCACGGACAAAAAGAAAGGGGTTGATAATAACGTCATCTCTCGTGCTGTCCCGCACAATTTGAATTCGATCTGAGCGGGACAGCATGAGAGATGACGTTCTTCTTAATCCCTGTCTTTTAGTACGCGGGTAATACATTGAAGTATCTTTGACCCTCGCACACTGACCTTGTCCTTCGTGGTGACATAGGCGGTAGCTGCGAGCGGCGGGCGAGTCGCCGCCCGCGCGGGCGGGGCCGCCCCCCGCTGCGCCACCGTGCGCGCCTCGGCTGCTGAGTATCCCTTCATCATCAGAGAAGCCTCCAGGTAGTGAGGTTGCTGGTCCCACTCCAGGGAAATCGCTGCAACCACAAACAATAATTGTTTAATAGTGTCAGTCATTTAGGCTGGTGTTCACCAAAAGATAATTGGACAATTAGGCAGCTTCGTCGGTAAACTTTGCCATTACAGTAATGTATGAAAACTTGTGTCACAAACATCAAAACAACTGTTTAAAACTTAACCATCTCTTGGTGAACTTGGGATTTAGTATATAATTAGTAATAGTAATAGAAAGAGAATTTTAAGTATGTATACCTAGCAACTAGTAAGCTTGGTCAAATTAAGGCTTATTTATTTATTTATTAGTGTCAAATAATTATTATTTTAGACTTCAGACAACTTTTACAGAAAACAGAACTGGGCAATTTGCTTGATGAATATCTTCCAGAAAGCAGGAAGCAAATAATTTTTGTAAATAATTTCTGATTGCTCGTAATGAGTACAGTATCGAAACAAAGTAAGTAGAAATCCTAGGCTGAGTCAGTGTTTATAAGAAGCGAGCAATCGGTCTAGTGCACTATCCGCTGTACTCGTTTCGTGTTATCAAAGTAGAAAAGATTTTATTATCGCTATATTGGTTTAGTTTAGTTTTATGTCGGTGATAACAGAATTGACACCATTGCCGCTAAGAAGCAGAAAACAAAGTGGTCTGATAAAGCGGTTATATGTATAATACTTGGTTTCGGTGAGGAAAATTATTTGTATTTATTTTTTTTTTACAAAAAGAATAAAGGGTTAGTTTGTTGGTGTTTGAATTATGAGGTACTGGGGACTGTATAGGATTCTGCTAGACTCTTTGGGTTGTAATTTGGAAGAAATAAAAAATATTCGCTCCGTAGTTCTCGTCATTTAATTAGTAAGTGAGTGATTGATGAGCTTTACACGAAAATCGTAGTTTCTGGTTCGTTATCGTGCAAAACCAACTCTTATGTAATTTGCATAACATATGTACGAAAACGGATCAGAAACTTCGATTTTCGTTTTCCGAGTAGACCCCCTGAATAAAGGGTGTTTTTAGTTAGAGTGGTTCTAAGGTACGTACCGTCAGAGCCCGGCGGCAGCGGCAGCAGCGGATGCGCGGACAGGCTCTGGTTGAGCGGCGCCGCCACGCTGGTGGTGGAGCGCGACGCGCGGAACGAGCCCGACCTGCGACATCGGACAGAGGATGGTAACGGACTACAAACACACCGGACCACACCTAACGCCTATGGACTGTGCACACCCTGTATATACGCCTATTGACTGTGCACACCCTGTATATACGCCTATTGACTGTGCACACCCTGTATATACGCCTATGGACTGTGAACACTCTGTATACACACCTAAATCCTATGCACACGTATGGCGTATTACCTTTTCTAGTTTAGGTATATTCATTGTATAAGCGGAAATAAAGAATTTCTGATTCATGATTCTTTTTGAACTTCTTCCACTAGTGGACAAAAAAATTAAGTAACGAGAATCAATTAATACTTTATTTCTTAATTGAATAATTTCGATTAAAATTAGACTTGTCTAGAGCTTATTTGGACGCCAAAAGGAAATTATATGATTTTGATTTATCATTTTTATACACACCTATGCACACAAGTTAATGGCTTACGCCGGGTTTGACTAGTGCGAAACTATTGGTTTTGCCTTGGTTTGTTTTATTTACAGAAAGAAGCCTTTTCGTCCCACTGCTTGGCCAAGGCAAACTATTTCAGGAATCACGCTTGTTGAATAAGTGAATGAACCCGAATTATTTAAGTTCTCCATAAAAACGAGAAATCTTAACTTAAATTCGTCCATAAATTAGTTTTAAATTATCCGTCAAACATGTTTTTAATTCGTATTGCTAAGAAAGTGCTACATTTTACGCATCTTTGATACCATGTACTAAAAATCCTAAAATATTATTTAGTGCAAGTTAACGCTTTACATCTCTATATCCCTTGTTAAACCTGTCTATTTATTAATTACTCCTAGATGATACTGTAAATAGCTTTTAGGTATTGTTGTTATTTATTGTTCCTTTCCTAAGCTTTTAAAATTTTGATCCAGCTTGATTATTGTGTGTTCGTTCCCTTATCGGAAAGACCAACATTTTCACGAGTTTAGTTTGTACATTCACTAAATTGATTATAATCTGTAGGTTAAAGCTCGTTTATAAACTCTGTTTGTAACAAATAGGCCGCCAGCTTTTGGTTTCGCAGCAGTGGGCCTCCTATTGTGTGGGCCTGCGATCCGAACGAAACTAACCACAATCTAGCAACCTCTACAATGGGTGGAGTGCAGACGTGCACTTTGTGCAGGGTGAAAAGAAAGCGACCTATACCTGACCCTGTGGGAACCTTGCAATAATCAACTCAACTCAAAGTGATTTATTTTCTGACTCTTGGAGACTTCAGAAATTTCAAATAACATAAGTTAACTTAATCAAAGGAATGTTATGGAAAAGCAGCTTTCTGATTTAATTCACGAATCTTAAAAAACCAATAGCATTTTCTAACGTTACGGAACTTCATTATTTTTATCGTTATGACAAAAATAGTGAAGTAGTCATTGTGTTTTACAAAGAAATATCATAATAACAAGAAATATCGGAACGCAGACCCACAATTAGTAGAGAAATGCATAGAATTCGTCCGAAAACACCATCCTCCGACCGATAGCCACGATACGATTGCAACGTACTATTTATATCTTGGAAGAAGCGAAAGATCAACTCTTACAGCGCATGCTCGATTGCTAATCACCATCGATACAAAAACTATCCAAGCCTTTCTCGTTCTAACGAAATTCATCTTTATATTAGTCGTTTTTAGGGACTGTTTTACCATGCAAAACCTCGTTTTATCGCACATTTGTATGACTTGTTCTCACACAAACGCCCACAAGACAAAACCAAAAGCTAGTTTTTCCCAGCCCATGCCATCGACTCACCTTTTCTTATCAAATTCATGTATTTATTTATCCCTTGTTAGATACGAGTCCTATTTACCCTATAGTTCGTGTAAACGATAACTAGATTTACATCTATAAGCAGTTTCTACGCCTAAAGTTAATTATAAAAAGCATTTCTCTATTGCAGCTGAAGCTCTGATTTAAACGATATATTTTTCATGCAAATTGACAGAAAATGAAGGAGGAACATCCTTCGTTTAATGCCGATATAAACTTCCATCTAGTTAAGTTGGCTAAGCTTAGCAAGTTAGTTAGAACGTTACCTTTGGAATGTTTGTCGTCTCACGTAGTTGTCGCGAACGAACTCGACGATTTGCTTCTGCGTTTTGCCGCTATACCTGTTGAAGCATAAGATATGTTATGAAATTTACCGGAATATAAGTCGCGTAAATCTTTATGAATTCTGTGAACATAGCCTCGAATGCGAAATTGCGCATCTATACAGTTGTGTGCATAATTATTCATCATAATTCGTGTAGAAACGTAGCACTCGTACTAACTCACGGCGCTTGCAGGGCGCGCATTGGTGGACGGCGTGAGGCGAGTGGGCGGCACCCTCCCCGCTCCTTCTGCGTCTCTGTTGCCCAAATACTCAAACGCAACTCAGATGTCTCAAGTGACGAATTTTTGAAACATTTTCATTGAAAACTGTCAAAAATTCTTGGGGGTCTGACACCTGTAATATAATAAGCTACTGCGCAGCCACTCGCGCGTACTTCCGAGAATTCATAAAGATTTGCGCGTACTATACTGACAGAATGATAGATACATGAAACAAGACTGATATTGTACACACGTGATGTCTTCACAACTTTTATGTTAAAGCGACCATTTGAGTACCCACTGAGAAGGACGAGCTTTTTTTTCGATAGTTCTTGTATATTCTAGTATATCAACGACGAAAACGAGGACATGAAGTGAGCAAATGAAGGATTCTAACGATTGAATCACGACCGTAGGGACTGATTCAAGTATTAGAATCCTGAGCGACGCGAGTGATTCATGTGGCCCTCGATATAAATCCGTTTTATTCAAGAGTTGTATACTATCTTTATATCATGAGTATGAGAAATAGAACCAATCAAATCTCGAGGAATTATTTGCACAAGGATTTTGTATCGAATATTTTCTGCGCAGGGAGGTTGTATAGCATTGAGATGGAGGTCAAATATATTGATGTGTTCGAAATTCAAATAACAAATAGTGAAAAAAATATTATTTTTAGAGGGGGAATGTTATAATATAAAGCAATGTTCAAAGTCCGCACCTAAAGGAAGATCCTCTGGTGATGACCCTCGCCCTGTGCCTGGCCGGCCGCGGCACGCTGGTGCAGCGGAAGAACCCGTGGTTCTCCACACACTTCTTCCAGAAGTTCTTGCATTCGTTGCGCCCTTCGAAGAAGAACTCTACTACGTCACGGTAGTAACCCTGTGGGAGAAGAAATAGAGTTGATTTTAGGAAATACAGGTTTTACTGTCTTCAAGTAATTAATAAAACGATAAGAAAATCGGATTCGGCGCCCGCATTTTTACTTTTTTACGCTAAATAAGGGTATAAAGAGGCCTTCAAAATGTTTTGAGCTACATTTTGAATACTCTTAGTTACACTCCCGGAATTCAGAATGGTGTTTTGATGTCTCATTCACCAAAATCGGTTTGCCGTTGTTCAAAGGGACAAAACGGCAATCAAGAATGCCAAACCAACCACATATTTAGATAAGCCCGATAATATATACCGCGGGTAAAAAATGTAGGTCGATGAAGCCAGAGACAGGGTTCCGATTGTTCAAGTAAATTTAAGTACCTTTCAAAATAAAATGTCCAAGTCTTCAAAATAGTTGAATACTAATATTATTGATTAGTTAGCAATAAATCCAAGTTTGTAGTTGTTTCTCGAATTGGCAATGTCTCTAGGCTTAAACTCAAAAGTCTTTAGACGAACTTCGTGATATCAATGTTGGCAGTCATGTGTATAACTTTGAAAATATTAATCGATGTCGAGTTCTATTATAAATATTAATTGAAGTATGTAAATACTAGTTGTCGTAACTCCAGTTTAACAAGATAGAAGACATCCTACCAATTACAGGAGATTGGAGAGTCAACGTTCATGACGACATACCAATAAATAAATAATAAATAAATAATGCTGGACAATTCACACAGCATTATCTAGCCCCAAGCTAAGCAGAGCTTGTGTTATGGGTACTAGATAACTGATATACTTAATACAATACACTACATAGATAGATATTTTTTATTATACATAGAAACCAAACCACCCAGACCAACGGAACAAATTACTGCAGAAAATACTTTAAAGTTCATTGAAGGTCACTCGCATACTTTAAAAACCTTTAGTTCTTTCTTTCAAGGAGTCCATACTACCTCAAACAGCTCATATTACCTTAGCTTCAGCCTTCAAAAATACTGCATTCCCTTTGGATCAATTCACACCGTGCGAAATGCAGCGACGCGCCGCGGCCACGCGCCGGACTAACTGAGAATACGTGCGTGGTCACGCGACTTTTTCCTGCTTTTTAAGCGATATTGTTCTCATATGTATGAAGGTAAGGTTTTAAATTATTTGACACCAGTTCGAAAGTGAACGTGCTCGCCGCGTTGGCGCTGCCGACCACCGCCATTGTGGTACTATACTACAGTAGGTTTTTTTTGCTTCGATCATAATATATGTGCCTACAAAGTTTACCTACATTCTACTAGTAATAAAATCAAAATATATTAATGTTAAAAAGAAGAAATGTTATTAATGTAGAAAATTATAATCAAAAAATAGAAACATATTAGAACTAGTATTTATTTACAACTGGCGAACAGGTGAGCCAACTGCAGACTGCTACAAACAATCTGCAGGTGGCTCAACTGATCCATAACTAAATCTATTCATAAATCTTTAATTATAGTATTATATCTCGATATTCCACAATCAAATAATACGATAATAACGTTTAACGACAGCTTGTAGGTAGGTAAGTACTTGCCAGAATCTTTTATATTTTATATTCTATATTTTAACCTGGTTTTGCGTAATTTCATTTATGTTTTATTATAAATCCAGATAGTAGTGATAGTTAGTGTTTTTGTTAATTTTATATAAGACGAGTCTGTGCACCAACACAAACCTAATATGGTTTAAAGGTGCAACATTGTCAATACATATTATTTTTAAATAAATAAATATTCTATTATATTCTGGTACGAATTAGAGATTTATAAATATGTGGGTAGATCTACAACTATTCTTCAAATTGTAACTTCACTTACATAGCCCTCCGGATGGAGCTTGATGAGGAACTTCTTTCTCTTGAAAGAGATTTTCCTGATCTTGGCCCAGCTGAAGGTGTTTATCTTGGTATAGTTCTGGAACACCACGATGCCCATGTGTGCGACGGCCAGGTTTAGGGAGACGCCTTCGTGGTCCTTCGCTGGGTGCATTTTCACTCCTGTAAAAACAGTTTGATAGTATAGTAGGAAAATTGGAAAGCGAGAAAGCGAGAGAATAAATTTTGTTGGTAGTGAGATGTTATGAATAGCTAAGGCTTGTCTTCACGCGTATCTATGCCTGAGGATAAATACTCTACTATGGTTTTTTTCAGGGTTAAGCTCGCCCATGTACATATCCTATTAAATAAGTTCATGCTTTATATTTATTGTGTACAATAAATAATTACAGAATTAAATTGAATAATAAGATTGTGAGCCCATTTGTTTCTATTGTAATTTACTAGTTCTAATTTGTTACTATTCTGTGATTGTAATTTTATTTGTTAATAAAGACCCTAGGATGAATAAATAAGGACTATTAAGGATGAATAAATAAGGACTATTCCAGCCAGATAAAAATAAATAGAAGATACTTCAACTTCAAGGCTTTATTGTTACAGAACCTTTCTACAACAAATTTTGAACCCATCTGGGTTTTGTTTTTATCCTTTTTTTGGGATCTTTAACGTTGTTGTTAAAAAGTTTTAGCGAGACTCGTGCTTCGAGGGTTTCGGATTTTAATTGCACTGTAGCATTCGAATGAACGCTTAAATTGTTTAATAAAGTTTCATTCCTTTCAAAGTTAAACAAGTCCATCCAACCAATCTAAACCCTATGCGCATTATCACCCACAATAACCTAGCAGCAACCACTTACCATACAGCTCGCATCTCCGCGCAGTCTCCAATAAATTCAGATCTGCTTCGGCGGGGCTTTGACCTCTGCAACAGAACGATTATTTGTCTCGTCATTGCGATTCTACGAGTGGAATAGCCAGGGTATCACGTGGAAATGGTTTTACTATTTACAAGATGGTTTGAATAAAGTGTAGATCTTTGCAAAACCTATTAGAGTTTCAAACTCAAGGGATAACATTATTTTTGATGTTGAAAATCATGCGACTGTTAAATACACTTGCGAGCTTTAAACTGGAATCGCTTCAAGGGTTGTTCAAGACTAATTTTTACAATTTCTTTGCAGTGAACTATGAGTTAAGTTATGTTTTCCCTTACGCAGGATTTATTGGCGACGATAAATTTTGATTTAATGCACGATAATGTCAGCTGCCACACCGCAGCAGTGACTAGACAGTACCGACAGACGTCTTCCATGTCGGCATTCCCACACTAGACTGGCCAGCCCTTATTCCAGCTCATCCAGCTCCGGCGCCGATAGAAGCCGATAGATGCAACTTATTGCAATAATTCCCAAAATTTAGGTAGCCAATTTAATAAATTTTAAATCTTCTTGATATCACTTGAAAGGTAACAAAATTACCTTTCAAATGATATACCACAATCTATAGTTCATTGTACATAAATTGTAAAAAAATTGTTTTGATCAACTAGCGATGAAAGCGATTCCATTTTAAAGCTCGCAAGTGTAGTTGATGACATTGTTGACGAATGTTTTTTTTTTACACTTTACGTCTCAGTAACTTAGATACTGATAGATGTTTATTTAAAAAAAATCATCGTTCCTTTTGCCCTTTTTCCCACTCATTTGGTGTCAGTACAACACGTTTTTTTTCTTCTATTCATTTATATTAGTCGTCATCTCAGTAGTCATCATGTCATCTTTCACAAAGTCCAATGTTAATTTAGATTTTGGAACGATTATATTCAGTAAATACACCACCATAAATCTAACAAATGATACGTATCTCAAAATACTCGTAACTACAGAAACAATAAGCCTAAAATAAGCCGATGGCCTTTCGAATATCTGTAAGTATCATCAGAAAAAAATCACTGCGAATCTTAGTAACATAATCTCTCAAATGGCGGCCACAAAGATCCAATCCCGCACCAAATTCCAACTTCATATCGTATTCCAGACACTTTTCGGATATTGTACTCTATATCTAACACACGAAGGCACGTGATGAAAATACTCACATATGTTTTTTGTGGTTCTCCATAATCCTTCGTTCTGATTCCATATCCTGTCCGGGAAAGAACTTGTACCCGCTGAGGTAAGAGTGGTCCGGGTAGTCTTCCGGGACGAAATCTCCGCATTCCGCTGTAAAGCAGAAAAAGATGCTTGCTTATAAGAAACTAGTGAAACGCTCTGACAATGAAAAATACTGCAGACGAATATTTACCTAATTTCATGTTTTTATTTACAAAAACTGACTTAGAATTCCTTTACATTTTTATAGTAATACTAGTTTCTGCCCGCGGCTTCGCACGCGTTGTTTCTATGGAAACGTTCAAAGGTTATTTCTATCTCATGGGAACTGTTTTATGGGATAAAAAGTATGTTTGATTCCAAGCTTAGAGCTACGCCGATGCAAAATTTCAGCTCAATCTATTCAGTAGTTTTGGCGTGAAGGCGTAACGAACATCCATCCATCTATCCATCCATCCATCCATCAAAACTTTCACATTTATAATATTAGTGTGATTTATCTCGCAATACATAAAAGAACGTGAAAATATATAGAAATTCTATTTTCGAGGGATTACTCCCTTAAGAATTAAATGTATATGTGACCACCCCGGGATCATTTTCTATACAAAACTAAAAGATTAATCCAAATCGGCATCACACTCGATCGGCGAACATATCTACATAAAAAACATACATAATGTATAGCCGAACAAATAACCTCCTTTTTTTCGAAGTCGGATAAAAATAGGTTACATTGCAATGCTTTGCAAAGCCACGGTTGTTGTACGAGGTAAAGTATAGAAGAATAAACAATATATCATAAATAAAAGTCGTAAACCAAAGCCAGGGATTGCGGAAAATCAAACAAAAGCATCGCGCGAGTAACCCTGATAATAAGGACTCAATTTCGTAGACAAAACCAATGTTTGCATGCTGTGATATATCTTCCTGATTGGATCTTGTACTTATACCACAGGTCTCGTCTATGAAGGCAGGATTGCGTACGTGACGTTGATCGAAATTAAACGGTATGACGACGACGTAAAGTACATTTATAACATCTTCTCTTTGCTTCGCTTTTAATAAGTTAGACAAGTCCTTAAAGACTTTAAAAGGTCGAAAGTTTGAGACCAAGATGGGTTTCGTAATGCTCGTAAAGAAAGGGTGCTCGTTTGGGACCTGTCGTTTAGTAAGATTTAAAGAGGGAAATAGGTTAATTTGGTGTGTCAACGGCTGAAAAAGTTACTGGAAACCAGCTTAGCATGACCACCCTAGACCCGACAGGAGTAAATTTATGTTCCTTGCTCTAGACAGTTATTGGTCTGCGGCTTAGGTCTGGGGTAAAATAGACAAGAATAACATCAATCTTCATTGAATGCGTAAAATTGTTTGTAATTATTCCTTTAGCTGCAATATATTTTTCTTTTTTTAGTACCATTTTTCTATACATTCGTTTAACCACTATTTCATGCGTTGGTAAGTGACAATGTAGAAGACAGACAAAAGTCTAGAAGACAAGCATTTCGCATTGAATGTAATTTTTGGGGACACTGTCCTTTTTGCTTGACAGTCTCAGTGTCAAAGTATAGTATAATAAATAAATAAATAAATAATGCTGGACAATTCACACAGCATTATCTAGCCCCAAGCTAAGCAGAGCTTGTGTTATGGATACTAGATAACTGATATACTTAATACAATACACTAGATAGATAGATAATTTTTATTATACATAGAAAACACCCAGACCAACGGAACAAATTTGTGCAGATTGTACACAAATTTGTTCCGAGGCGGGAATCGAACCCGCTACCTCCTGCGTCGCAGGCGGACCTACGCCCGCTGCGCCACTGAGGTCGTCAGTAGTATTGTGGAGCCCTGATGATGTCTCGTGGAGAGATATCATCAGACCCGACAGGAGTAAATTTGTGTTCCTTGCTCTAGACAGTTATTGGTCTGCGGCTTAGGTCTGGGGTAAAATAGACAAGAATAACATCAAATCATTGAATGCGTAAAATTGTTACAAATTATTTTCTTCAGCTGCAATACACTTTTCTTTCCACTGTACCATTTCTCTATATATTCGTTTGACCACTGTTTCATGCGTTGCAAGTGACAATATAGAAGACAGACGACGGTCTAGAAGACACGCATTTCGCATTGAATGTAATTTTTAGCCTAGAAGGCCTTGTCCAGACTCTTCTTTCTACCGGGGTGGTGCTAAAACAGACTTTATAGAACTAAAAACCAAAATCATCTTCTATCGTCATTCATGACTTTACGCAAGGAGCTCAGAGAAGCAACATCACTGGCAGGACTCTGTCGTTGTGACTTAGTGGTCTCAGTGTCAAAGTAGTATTGTGGTGTCGTGATGATGACTCGTGGAGCGACGGAACTAGTTGACGATTTATTTTGATGAATTTTTCCATTGTGTGGTTGGTGTGGTTTTATCTTCTACAATTAAATTAAGTAGTGTGTGTGTGTGTTTGAAGTAGGAGGGTAAGTGACTTGGCAATTTTATATTGCGTAAGTCTGTTTTTTACCTTCTCTGATTGCATGCCTTGTCAATTTCTCGGACATTGCACGCGAATTGCATTTCGTTGAATCTCATCAGAGATGGTTTGGCGCGGAATTGTTAATATTTTTTTTTTAACTATATCTCTTAAGTGGAAACTGTAGGCTTAAGTTACTCAATAAGTTTAACATTATTAAGGTTTAATAAGCTGTTAGTTTTCCTAAAATATAAAAATAAATAAATAAATAAAATAAAATAATAAATCGTCTAAAGTTAAGCCTACCTTGTACTATGTAGCTGGCCATAAGCGCAGCAGTGTTCTCGTTGCACTGTATGCATCCATGCATAAGGTCCCTTTTCACTTGCAAGCAGAACAGGTACCGGGTGAACTCTTCTTCGAGTCTAGCTGGATCTGGTGTGTAGAACTTGACGCAGAACCGAAGAGTCGGCTCCAGCATGGAAAGGCCGAGTTGTCGGCACATCGGCTTTTCTACGTCGAGCCAGTACTGCGAAGAAAATCCAAAATTAGAGGCACTTTTGAAACTATCATATTTACTATAGGTAGAGAATCTCAAACACCAGAAAGCATGGCAAATATTCCGTAATACTTAAGCGCTTTTAGTTTAAATCAGGAATGTTTACAGTTTACAGGGTAAAAGAGTATTTTAATGAAGTTTTGAAGATATGAATCAAACTGAACCATCGCTATTTATTTGCTTTAAGTGGCTTTCGTGTCGCTGCGGCCATGATGACCTATTGTGATCGCCACTTTCCATCGTTATTTACGCAACTACCTAGTTAAAAAATCATTTTGTTTATGTTTTAACAACGCGATAATTACATTAACCTTCGAAGGCTACGCTAATTCATACTTATAGGGCGATGTGTGACTCAAATCTTTAGGTGAGCAATTGAGTAACATGGCTATGTGATTCACGTACTGAGCACAGCAGGCTTGGTATCACAGCCCTAGAAAAGTTTTGGACCAGATTATAACAGAGACAAATGTTATTTATACAAAGCATAAAATTTACAAGTTGAATAAATGAATTGCAAACATTTACCGATGCCATTTTATTACCTAATACCCTAGCTAGACAAATCGCTGTCTGGGTGATTACTGATTATGCTAAGCCTGCAGAACCCCGTTGAAATGCTAAGCTAGAACAATTGCATTAGCAGACAGACACAGCGGGCTGCATTTGCATCATCCAATTATGTTTGTATGCCCCGTATGGTTTCCTGACTGGCACTTGTAGTCCGTAATGAGTTTTGCATCGGCTGAACCATGGATGTGTATTGTTATGAAATGGTGGAAGATTATGTACACTCACCGCTTATAAGATTCGGTCAGTGCTTTCGGTCAAGCACACCACTCGTTTAAAACGGTTAGCCCGTAAGACAATAGAAAGCACTGAACAAAGTCGATGTAATTAAAAAAGCAAAAAGTCGCGTATCAAAACAAGAAAGGAACGTCTGAATGAAATCGAGCGTACTCTCGACTCGACCATTCAGTCATTTCATTACGCATTGACATGAAATTAGCATTCCTACTCATCGAGTTCAGCGCTTTCTGTTATCTTGCGGGTTTAGCATTTTTAAGAGAGGTGTGGTTTAGCGGTATTTGGTTTTGTGTGGTTAGTACCTACGTTGAAATGTAACATATAAGTTAAGAGTTCATTTTATAATATAACTTCAGACTTGGAATTCCGAAGTTGTCTCAAAGCTTTTACTCGAGAGGGTGACATGAAACAGAGTGCGTGGTGCGCGTGACATTTAGATTGTAAATGAAATGAAATGAAATGAAATGATATTTTATTGCATAAAACATGGTATAAAAGGTGGTTCGTTATATTATGAGCTCATGTTTAACTATTCTATAGCATGCAAATTATAAACTTATGTCTTAAAATTAATAAATTCATTAATGTCATAAAAATTACGCTCATTCAGTCAACTAAATAATTTCTTTTTAAATAAATGGTCATTCAATGATTTAAATTCATTAGGTATCTTATTATAAATTTTTACACACATAGTCAAGCAGCTTTTTTGATGTCTCGCTGATTTTGAGGTTTCTTTTAGAATAAGCCTATTCGGGTCTCTACATTGTCTAGGATTTTTGTCACATGCTTGGTGGAACAAATATCTATGATTCCTTACAAAGTTTGAAATTTCATAAACATAAAGCGATGGTAGAGGCAACAAACCAAGATCCTTAAAAAACGGTTTGCAGGATTGATCAGGCGCGATTCCACATAATGCTCTGATGCATTTTTTTTGAGCTAAAAATGCTCGGTTTTTGTCCGTGTATGTGTATTCATTTGGCCGAGGAAGGGTAAGACAAGAATTGTAACCCCGCTTGAGTACATAAAAGTGTACAACGTCATAACTCATCTGCGGCCAAAATCCGTCAGCATTTCACGTTTAATCGCTATCTCTGACACGCTGGCATGTCCCGTCAGCATACAATTTATCTCACCAATATTTCCCTGTTACGCAACGAGCAGAGTTTTCTCATGTCATTCAGCGTACAAAATCGGGAAAAGTTAATAGGATATTCTTAGAGAATGTTCTGATAAGCGTGGGGGCCATTCATCAGATGATGAAGTATTACGGACACATCAATCAGAAAGCTCCAAAGTTTTATAATACATCAAGACTGGGGAAAGTTACGTTTCAAAGATCTAGAGTTGAAATGAAACACGTGGTCGTAGCTACCGTAGCTACCCTTCAAAAGACTTTGAAGATACAGATCGTCGTAGTGGATAGTACCTTCGTTCCGTTGGTGTCGAGGTATTCGAGGCCGAAGTAATCCGCTTCCAACAGATGCAGTTGCCGACACACCTGGTCAAACAGCACGCGACCCACGGCTTTTGACTGCAACAACACAAACATTGACTTTAAATAAACAGCTTAAGAAATGTACAGGAACAAATATGTAGACAGTAAAATACGCCAGCCACACGTGTGAAATGAGAATATGATTACAATATTTAAAAAGTTAGTTCATAAACTGTTAATTATGTTATACGAGCATATCATGTGCAATATGAATCTCAACAACTCCGCCAGAAACTTAGAAACCCAAGACTAGTATCAAATTACAAGTGAAACAAACTAGTAACTCCTATATTGAATTTCCTATTGCTGCAAACTTGCGCAGTTTGCCAACAAACGCTTTCGAATTTACAACTAGAATCGGGAGCATATTTTCCGGAACATATTTCTGAAAGTTTATATTGCAACCGGGGAGAAAAGTTAAGGGTTTTTAGCAGAGCCGTGAGCTATCTCAGCGCGTGGGTGTCCCTAAGGGATCAGAAGTACTGAGTCTGAATTTAAATGGAAAGTGGCAGTATATTGTAGGAAGGGTTGGACAGGAACACCTTTTAACAAGCATTGAATAACTTTCTGAGAACCGTCGACCTTTTTGGGTGAACTAAGTAGATCATAAATCATCGAGGCACCGGCTTTTTACAACATTTAGGCTTTTTACAAAATAATGTATTTAGAATACGATTGTTCCAACATTAACGTCACCCAACCTATGCCCACGCACAACACAAGCTCTGCTTAGCTATGGTAGCTAATGCTGCTGTATGAATTGTCCAGTATTATTTAATACTAGCTGCATTCTTACTACCCGTTGTCCTATTACCCGTTTTCCCGTAGGAATGAAGCATTTTCCCACGGTAAATAGTAGCCTATGTTCATCAGGAATAATGTGGGCTTCTAATGACCTCCGTGGCGCAGCGGGCGAAGGTCCGCCTGCGACGCAGGAGGTTGCGGGTTCGATTCCCGCCTCGGAACAAATTTGTGTACGATCTGCAGAAATTTGTTCCGTTGGTCTGGGTGTTTTCTATGTATAATAAAAATATCTATCTATGTAGTATATCAGTTATCTAGTACCCATAACACAAGCTCTGCTTAGCTTGGGGCTAGATAATGCTGTGTGAATTGTCCAGCATTATTTAAAAAAAAAAAAAGGTAAAAGAATTTTTAATAAACAAACAATCAAATCTTTCTCTTCTTTCTCTTCATTCTTTTGTAAGTATATATTATTACACATCGCTATAGTCTTCTTTAACTTTAATTTGTGTCCCTGCATGCAATAAGTTTTCAAACAAATACCTAAAACTCCGACTGTAGTGTGTGTATGTAAGCCCTCTCTAAAGAGATTTTATCGTACACTAAACGGGCTGAACTCTCCAAGGCTTTGCGTAACAGCTCCTTACTTTACCCTTTCTTTTAATTAAAAACGCTTTGAGGAATTTTATGAATGTACAGGAGTAATTCTGTAAACAAGTCTCACTGCGCAAAAATGGTTAGATTCCGATTTAAACAGAGAGCAAGGTTGAGTGAGAAGTTTACATGAACTTGTACTGAATTTCTTGATAGTCAGCCATGACTTATGAAGTTATGATGCGATTTCCATGCATGATACCATCTTCAGCGATCTCAGTTCGATCAAACCATGATTTAAAACTTAACAGACGACACTTTATTACGCAAAGAAAAAACAATATAGGAAGAAATGCCGGGAATTCGATCGCAAAAGAACAAAGGCCTCTTCGCTATGAGCAATCTCTACCAGGCTTTAATGAAATTGAATCGACCTGCAGCTATCTACACAACCTTGCGTGCTTGCGTGTCCACCTGCCCTACTGATCGTGACCATTAGATATCGATTATAAATTAACCGAGAACTAAATATAAACGCAAAATGCGCACGGCTCATTTAACATGATAGGTGAACCCTAGGTATGGGCAGACAATGCGTCGGCATAGACCCATGTACACCTCGACGCGCATGAATGAACGCTTGATTGAAGTTGATTGATATAGATGTCCTATCGCATGCGACTAGCCGTAGATGCGACAGCAAAAAACTGTGCCTGGCTTAAAAGAGAGACAAACACGATTCAAAATCGCTTGTTAAACCTTTTGGCATTCTAGTATCAATGAAATCTGGTGTCAACTTTGATTGGTAGCATAGATTTATTAAATGTATATAATTAATAATTAAAGATAATTGCATTTGACACCTATAGAATCAATGGCGACCGAAGCGAGCCGCGAAAATTAAGTGCAAATGAGGCAAGAAAAAGTGAATAGGCTACACCAAAAAGTCTATTATCTGCATCAGACCAAAGACCACGTCAAGCAGTCCATCAAGGCAGTTTATCTGGTCTCAGGCTAAGCACCCATCCCGGCGGTAAGCTGCCACCGACCCTCATAAACAATGCGCTAATCTGTGCCTGACCTCGCTTAGTCCTACCAAGACGAGACGAGATGCCTAGTGATGCTCCGTTCCATTCTAATCGATACTTACGACGAATGCATTGTTTATTTATTCTGCAAGGTAGTGTAGGTGATTCGTTTGCAATGAGGCAGTTATGAATCAGGATAATTTGCAGATGAATGGATTTATATTACTTTGACATTGGTTTTCTTACGACAACAGGTTGAAGCGAATCGTAGGACAAGGACATTTCGAAAAGATTTATGAAAATAGTGATTTGTATAAAGGTAAGCACAATTACCTCTGAGTTTCTTCTACGCATAGGGAGCTTAGGGCAAAGTACAAGAAACATCTCAATACACTATTCAGAAAATACGTTCATTGAAATCGCCAGGAACGAGTCCTGACGATTTCAATGAACGTATTTTCTGATGTGATGAGTGATGACGGTGCTAAACACGATAAATCGACAGTAATCTATCTTTGACGCCCTCGCATGATTCATGCAAAAAAGAGATGCGACAAAACATCTTACTTATTTTCGAGTCATGTTATTTCCGTACGAAGGATTTGTCGATGTTTGTTAAAATATACATTTTAACAAACATCGACAAACCCTGACACAACTCAGCTCTAGCTAAGACGGAGGGATTCTAAATATATTCCAAAGGTAGTACAAGTCATACAAGCAGCCCATATTGTAAGTAGAGTTCGTACGAAAGCAAAGCATAAAACTTTCAGTCATAAACATCGAGCATTGTATGGAATTCCCCACATCCCAACTTCGAGGAGGCTTATAAATATAATTCAAGGCAAATTGGATTGCCACCGTGCAGAAAAGGATTGTTGTACGTGTTATGGGTTTCAATTCTATAGTCATTCTATAATCCAAAATCTATAGTCGCCTGCATAAGATCTAAAGCTAAAAAGTTCAGTAAGACATCAGAGCAAAGAGGGCGAGTCTTTTAGAAAACTATTTAACGATCAGGTCACGAAATCCTACTAATAGGTATACTAAACCGAATGTTTGTCAGTTGTATATTTGCACGAACATCGTTAACCGAACGAATCGTGCAGAAATTGTGCCTATGTGTTTCTAGATCTGAAATACTATATGCTATATTATAACTCAAAGATTGCGTGCAAAGTCGCGGACAGAACCTAGTCTCACTATCATAAAGGCGAAAATTTGCATGTGTGTTTGTTAGTCCTTCCCACTCAAACGGCTAAACGGATTTAAATGCATTTTAGTACCAACTAAGATAGTATATACTCTGGATTTTGATTGCGCAAAAGTACAATAAAAAAAAGTTAAAGTTCCTGTAGGATGATCAAATAATTCAAATAATGTTTGTTACTTGCTATTTGCGACACGGTATTTTATTTCATCCGCAAGTTACTATGCTTCCTATTTTTAGAAAAAATACGGTAAATATCCCGTTATTTATGACTTTAGTGTTAATAACCATGATGGATTTAAAAGTTTTATCTTCCTATTTTTGTTTTGCACCTTGTATTATGTTCCTAAATAATGAAAGAATAAATAAATAAATAATGCTGGACAATTTATACAGCATTATCCAGCCCCAAGCTAAGCAGAGCTTGTGTTATGGGTACTAGATAACTGATATATGTACTTAATACAATACACTACATAGATAGATATTTTTTATTTATAAATAGTAAACATCCAGAACGCCCTGGAAAAATGTCTGCAGATCGTACAAACATTTATCACGAGGCGGGAATCGAACCCGTAACCTCCTGCGTCGCAGGCAGACCTTCGCCCGCTGCGCCACAGAGGTTGTCAAAGAATTTGATTTCGAAAAAGAATTAGAAAGAATAGTTTCATTAGCCGGCTTACTAGCTCGAGGCAACTTCCCAGTGTTTTTATTAAAAGTGCTAAACTGTTACGTTTATTACAAGTATTAAGACTAGTATTCAAAGCCCAGTTGTTCCATTACAAAGGACAAACAAAACATTAACATTACCCTATCAGTATGATATAATTTGCAAAGAATAGGGACAATTTTATTTGAAGCCACAACAGTGTAACGTAAGCCGCACGTTTTACGGCCTGTATGTAGCAGAGCTTTATTAAAAGAACCGATAGCTTTGTCCCGTTATTGGAAGGCTAAGCCCAAATATAAGACGTATTTTTCCGAGATTGGAAGCTTCTGGGAAGTGGTTGCCATCAAATTGTTTGGGCAAGACTTGGATTATTTAAATCTGGATAATCTCGTTTAACAAAGTTCTTAAATCCTTAATCCTGAATTAACGAAACTGACAAAGTCTATTAATACGATTTATAAGTTCAAGGCATTCATATGAACGAGACAGATTCAAATTCACAAATTTTTGAGTTGAATCCTGAATTAAATATTGAAATTAAATAAATAAAAATAATAAATTATGCTGGACTATTCACACAGCATTATCTAGCCCCAAGCTAAGCAGAGCTTGTGTTATGGGTGCTAAACACCCAGACCATCGGAACAAATTTCTGCAGATCGTACACAAATTTGTTCCGAGGCGGGAATCGAACCCGCAACCTCCTGCGTCGCAGTTAATACTGTCATAGCCACTGCCGCACAGGGACGACTTCCTCAGCGATTAATGAATTAAAAACTGATTTTGGTTAAATGAAGTCGACAAATTAATAGTCTTATTTAGACCCAAAAGTTAGTCTAGTCGTTGTGACTAGTAGTCTAGTAATCTTTCTAGTCGTCCTGAACGACCTGGTCTCCATTTTGTTTCGTGAGTTTAAATTATTTTTAACATCTCTCTGAAATTCGCAAATATAAATGATGTCAATTGCAGGTGAAAAGCACTTGCAGCTCAACAAACAGGGTGCGCATAAATTTCACAGTTCAGAAAATTTTTCCAACCGTAATTTAATTTGCACCACATTACACTGAGAGCTTTTGAACAAAGCACTCTACGAAATTGTGTTGGAAAAGTTATCTAAATACAAGTTACAATACTATGAACTTTATTTTTTCATAATTAAAAACTAATTGGTTCTCTTACGCATATAAATACATAAATAAAATACAAAAATTTATGACTTTTACAAAAAAGTTTGTCAATAATAAACTATTTAATGGTAATTCGTATTCAAATCATATTTATTTTTAGTTTTATTTATCACTGAGCTCATCAACCTTAACAAGCCCAACTAGAATTAATATGTGGGTTGTAGTTTTGGACCGGTTAATCAACTAGATATTTTTTTATCGAAGAACTCTAGAACTTAATAATATTCTAAACAAATTTAATTGCATATACCATGCCATATTCTGGAGCATAGCCAAAGAAAACGTGCTAGAGCTGGAAAGAGCTATAAAACAAGAAGGAATTATTTTTTGTTTAATTAGGTGCTTAAACTTTACAGCCCCTAAAAGCGTTTTTATGCTTTTATGAAGTGAGCAGAAAGCTTATTGTTATTGTGTTATGTATGGCTACTGAAATTGAGTGAAGAGAAATCGCTGATCATAAAGCACAATAATTTTAACCCAGCAGATGCCCTACTCTTAAGTAAACAATTAGGGCAACCGGTTTATTTTCGCTTCTGTTTATTTATGGTTACGGCACGGGAGGTTCTACCCATGACGTCACAACTTTTACAGTTCAGATGTACGTTTGAAAAACAGCCCTTGCAACCCTGTACTTAAAGGCTAACAAGAAAATATGGGTTGAAACGGGGCTGTGAATAAGGAAAATCTTCGCCTGATTATTAGTAGGTCGGCAGCCATGGTGAATTGATAAATTTCAACAATTTGTTACACAGTAAAGTAATTTATTCTACCGATTCGGCCTTTTGAGCATCGAGCGTCCTAATAAACTCAAGCTGGCGTTGGTTGTTATTATCAAAGAAATTCTGTGAAACGTAATAATTATCACGAAATCTTAAAGAAAAAACCCAAGGTGATTAACTTTAGGACAAGATTTATCAACGCCGCTATCTGTTTAATTTAAAAACATTGTAAGATATATACTGATACGCTGACAAAGAGTTCAACAAACTTGGAGCGTGTGCTGCGAACTCTTAGAATTCCTTATAAAATATAAACTGAAGACGTTCGAGTAGATTTGCTGAGACATAGCCAGGTCAATTTGTTTTAATTCAGACTACATTCAGACAAACAATATACAAGTAAAGTTTATTTAGCTTGCTTGTACATATACTATAATGTAAGAAAAATTTTGTACAGCAACCGAGCAAAATGCCTTGTGGACATTGACCGTTTAACTTTGAGCGTCAGTTCATCGAATATATCTCAACTGTGTTTAAATTCACGGTTGTGCATTTTCACTTGAAATTAACCTTTAGCTAAGCCTAGCTATTCAGCGAACAGAGAAAATTACATTAAACTGTATATAAAAATATTTTAAGAAAGGCTGAAATTTGAACAACTTGTGCAAATTCATTTTGTATGTAAGCGGGTTTACTACGAACCTAGTTTGTGTTGCGAGAACACCAACGTTTTATCCCCAAAATAAAATTTGGACAAATTCGGTTTGCCTGAGCGAGGTGTTCGCTCACTTTTGAAGCATGACGATATGAATAAATCATTTGTAGAACACTCGAGTCTCTAAAAAAACAACAGCATTTTTACCAAATGAAATTATGGAAACGTTCATATAGAAACAGAACAGAAATAGCACAAGTTTATGCTCCTATTGTCGGAATCACCGAGCGAGCATGCACAATATGCACATGCTCTTTGCACATGGCCCTCACAGTTCGCAATAAAGTTCGTTTAAAGTTATAGGCAAACTAATTAAACTAGTTGGCGTATAATTAAGTCGGTTAAACACCTAGAGCGTACTGTGCGCCCCGAAAGCGCAGTCAAGCACTAATTGGCGTAAACTCGCCAGAACCTAGTAATTGCTGACTTCATTTCATTGCTATATTTGCAATAACTGTCTTTTGGAATTAGGGTCAACTTGAATTTATTGAAAGTGATAACGTTTTATGTAAAGGTAAAGAATTCTATCAACCGAAACTAATATCTACTCATACGAAAAGAATATAATTATATATAATATCGATGACTACCTACCTATTTATTAGGTACTTAACTATAGAAAATAACAGTAACAGAATAAAACAATTACAACTAATATATACACTTATGTCTATTTCTTAAAAATCTAAGCCGTCACCAGAAGGCAGAGTGCCCAGAATGCAGGCAGCATTGCCACGTTGAATGGCAATGCTAATTCGTTGACCGAAATAGAAGTCAGCACACCTACTACTATTACTACCTACCTAAAATTTAATGGAAAAATTGTTAAAATTATAAATAACATCGGCATGTTGCTCAGTTGTTATTAAATTAGATAACTGTGAATAGATTGATTTCGAGCAGTCATTGCAATTCAATCAAAAGAACTGTAACTTTTGATAGGAAACATGCGATGAACACAAAATTATATCAAGATAAGTTATAGCGATAATCTTCCAAAGTCATATTGAAATGAGGTAATAATAATAAAGAGATATTTTATCGCCTGCCCAAGGCTTCGAAGCTTATAAGGTTTCTGTGAATTTGTCATATTATAGCAGCTTCCTTGTTAGGACTGGAGAATTATGTCATCGATCGTCTTGCGACAAAGGGTGGAGCACGGGCCAGAGTAAGGTATCATAGTTTCAGGTTTCATTATTACATTCTGTATGTAAGACACGACAGCCATCCCTTGGTTAGAGACATGATATATTAGAACATACCCCAAACAAATTCACGCTAGCTTATATTACATTTCGTTTATCAAA
Organism: Eupithecia subumbrata; assembly: GCA_949316285.1. NCBI lineage: Eukaryota > Metazoa > Arthropoda > Insecta > Lepidoptera > Geometridae > Eupithecia > Eupithecia subumbrata. The sequence goes on along the minus strand of OX438650.1, from coordinate 15,454,757 downwards.
AGATCCAAACCCTCACTAGGAAAGCAGGATACCCCTCACAATAAAAATACGCAATAACGGTGCGTCAAAAACCCGCGCCGCCGCGTTATTTACTTCCCGGAAAGTAGAGCAGAACTCGACAAAAGATGTAATAAATCAACCGTATTACCATGGAATACGGCAGTCCTCCGGTCGTGTCAAATTGACCAAAAGTTCTGAAGAACAATGGAATCACTGGGACGAGGAAAACTGCTGCGTTCAGGCTTTTGCTGCGGGCTACAGCCACAGCCCCTGGCTGGGCGCCAATCTAGAGCATGGCATAGCAAGCAACACAATTTTTACACTAAAACTCAGCCTAGGACAAATACTTCCAGCAAAATGTAAAGTAAACTGTTGATTACACCGCAAACAATGGCTAGTAATTATCGGTGTTGGCGGTGGATCAGTAAACAGATCTACGCCGAGTAATAAGCAATCGTAGACCGTGGCTATTAGAGTCTATATTGGTAAAGCGTTTATCTGATACAATAGATAACTGGACCGACATGAGGAAATTTTTATGATACATTTTCATTTCTCGCCGGAAATTCAACCTTATCACACAAAATACTGTCAAATGGACAACGAAAATGGTTTTGTGTACATGGCTATAAATAGGCATTCTTAATATTTCTTTTCTGCGAAACCTTTTTATGGGACGCTTAGATCCAATATACTGAATATGATTATTGTACTTATGTAGGTCGACGCAACCATTTGTACGAAGTTACAACCTCCGTCCCTTTACGTAATTACAATTTTAAGCATTGTACCAATGAATTCCGAGTTTCGGGACCTTTAAGTAACTAGTCCTTAATCTGTGGTTCGAGAACCCATCAAGATTCAAAGGAATTGCTTTTAATTTGAGCCCTGAATATTCAGAACCGGCACGAATAAAATTCCCTTTAACCTGGCTCGTAATAAAGTCTAAACAAGGAATGGAGAGTTAGAACGAGCGTCGCGCTAAATAACTGATGAATGGCCTAAATTTTAATAATAAGTTCTCAGCAAATCTGTTCTCCAATTTTTGATAAACAATAAAAAATTATGTCTATTCGTTTTTAAGTTAGCAATTAGCAGGTTTCCATATAGTATTGTATAATCGACCGGAACAAATCCTTTTACTCCGGCCTCTATGCCACAAATAAAAATGGTTTTTCAAACAGGCGCATGGCGCCACAAACGAAACCAATGTCGTCGATCAAAACCTTCGCCAACAGATATTGAATAGATACGACCGAAGATACGAAGGTTCGCTCCGAATACAGTCGCATTGTAAATAATGATCTTGTCCTCTTATACCTAAACTTTAAGAGAACTTATCCATATTCTCAAAGTTTCTGTATATTCTCGTCTGGATGAATAGTTCGGTTTCTTGTAAACTTGGATCGAGGTCTAATACTTTGTTTCAGCCTAGCTCTGTTTCGTTCAACATTACAGGCACTAATGCAGTATTGAATAGATATAGAGCTTCATGAACTTCGTCACCATGATAGTGCCCGTGCACATTGTATACTTCAAGCACCTCTGCGCTGGTAGTATCACTCAGACAAAATTAGATAAAGCAGCAATTAAACCCAGTCAATAATTGATACGGCTACCACATTTTGTCACATGAGATAAAATCTCAGACTGTTACTCCAAGTTACAGTTCCCCAAATGTTTTCAAGCGAAGCATCATGTTCAGCTTTTTAGCACTTAGGTATCCTCTTGTAAACCCTCCCTCTACCTGAGGGCACTCTACACCACGTTTGACTAGCTAGACGCTCGTAGGCATTGAAGATCACTTACCTACCTCACTAGAAGATTTTAGCCTACAATGCCACTTGAGTCTGCTACTCCAAGTTACTGAAGAAGCAGAAACGAGATAGATTTTCTCTAATCTTTCTGCTTTGATCTAGCAGGTTTTATGGATTTTGTAGGACAAAATTAATCTTTAATATAAACTTCCTGTCCGAAAGTTATTCGATTAATATTATAAAAGCTAAAGTTTGTGCCGTTGTGAAAATGTTTCGCCGAAGACAACACCTAAACTGTTGAATGGATCGAGCTGAAATTTTGCACACAAAGATGTGGATCTAGAATAACTTGTAGAATATTTTTTATTGCAAGAAAACGTGTACGAAGCCGCGGGCAGAAGCAAGTATTTTATCGATAAATCGACTTCTCGGCACAGGGTTTACCCATTAGGTTATATTGAACTGAACGAACCAAATTACCCATTGATTGAATAGGTTCCAACCACATTTTCCGATCGTTTATTATCGATTCAATTTGTGAGGTGAAACACCAGCCTTGATAGTTGACATGCATCCGATTCAACGGATGGTACTGGTTCTAGTCGACTACATGTGAACGTAAACATAAATACAAGTACAGCCACCTACGAGGTCTCATGTGCGTAATTTCACAGTTCAGTGCGTGTTACCGGCGATCGGACCAATCAGACCCAGAAACAAAAGTGAATGCTTCCTAACGGGAATAGCAAATGGTAATGGCCCCTCAAAAAATGACTTTACGCCAGAATAACTTCGTTTGTTACTAGTTAATGTTGCATGAAAGAATAGCCAGAAGAGAAACGGTAGGTAAGTTAACAAAAACGTTTCAAAGAATTTAAGGAATTCAAAAAGAAGCCCGGGAAACTTTGCTGGAAGCATTTTAGAAGGCTTGCTAAACTTTCGCGCAGGTTTTCATAGTTAGGGGAGCTTTTGTTGAACTTTGAACTGTCACAAACGGTTCCAGGCATAGTCATCAAGAATTCTAGACACTGTCAGTTTAGTTCGGATAATTTTACTTTAAATTTAAAAGCGACATATTCAGAGATGTATTTGAAGGGGACTGAGCAAGTAACTGACAAACTACTATCTAATCTAGTGAGGATTCATTATGAATGTAAGCGAGTTAACTACGAACCTAGTTTGTGTTGGAAGAACACCAATTTATTCGTTTCATCCCTTAACGTTGGTGTTCTTCCAACACAAACTAGGTTCGTAGTTAAACCGCTTACATTCGTAATTTATTCGTCAAACTACGAAAGTTTTTCTAGTGAAGATCTTAATATACATGTCAATTTAACACTTACTGATAATGAAAAATCTGATTCCTTGAATAGTACTATAAAGTTCATTATAATTATTCGTCCGTGGATTTCGTGATCCCCTTTCCAGCCGTTGCAGTTGCCAGAACTTCCGGCAATAACTGATTTCGTGAGACCAAAAGCAAGTTGGAAAGTTCAAGCAAATATTTGATGCTAATTTTCGAATTTCATTCTCAGGTCACGTTTTGTTTTTTATTATTGATTTGCTCGAGTGATTCCATGTGCTATGCTTTATTCGGTAATCAGAAAACAAAAACAGTTATGGTTACTTAACTACTATGATTAGCAAATCCATATAATTAAATGTATCCCTGCTGCAGTGCAGTGTTGTTGTTATCGTGTTAAATTAAAAAGCAACAATTAATTAAAAGTCCAGAGTTCAATAACTCCGATGTTAGCAGTTAGAGCTCAGAACACTAACTGGAATAGCCTACAGATCGAAGATACTGCTGCAGAAAACCAATTCTACGAACTCCATTTATTAAAAATCACGCCATTTTATGAATATCAAGATATCTCAGCTGAAAGTTTAATCTGGCCAGATCTCGAAAGAATTGAGCCATTCGTTCATTGATAGAGTATTCGATGCTAATAACGAGGGAGAATCGTTCTATATCACAAATAGCTTCTGCGTTTTTCCGGATTAAATGGATATAATAACAAAAAGAAATTTGCTTAATATCAGGCAAATTCTTAAAATCACAGAGAACTTAGTCGCTGCTTATAATTCTATACTCATTATTATTAACAGTTACAAAAAACACACGAAGGAGCCAATTTTAGCCCAATTCCCCTTCAGTAATTCACGGGTAAAAGAGGCAAACATCCATCTTACTAAGCTAAAATTTATTTATTATTTATTTTATTTATTTATTTAATTAGAACGGTCATATAAAACCACTTACAATAACTAAGTAATTAAAATTAAATAGTCCAAATAACAATACAAATTTACATAAAAATTCAATCTGGATTTAATAAATCAATAAAAATAACAAATTTCTAATAAAAATTCAAATTTTAAGTAAAAATGCAACAACGAAATTTCGAATCAAAAAGGTAATAAGATCATTAAATAATGTCAAATTCTAAATTATGATATACCTATAATCAAAGTAATATTACCAAATTAATTTCATTATGTTGATGTCAAAAATGAGCCAAATATCATTCGTCAATCTCACAAAATCTCATGCATCTAATAAAGTTCTTCTATTCATCATCAAATATGTCTACATGTGGATTGGATAGGTAGAGTTCAGAGTGCGAGGCAGCGGGGAGTTAGAGTTTATAATATTAGTGTGATGTGATTGGGTTTTGTCATACGATACGACTCCCCTCCGTTCAGCAGTGGACGAATCTGTGCTGATGAGAAGATGATGATCGTTGGCTCTCGCAACATTACAATACCTACCACTACCCTTTGTCACCAAACCAATAGAAATACCTTATGAACTAAAAACAACTCGATCAAGTACACAATAGAGATGAAAGTCTTTTAGCAATACTGAAACATGATTGAATTTGCGATAGAGCGGGCGAAAAACAGAAATAGAGCAAGTAGAGCTTTCAATTTACGCCTGAATTCCGGGGAATCAATATGCGATTCGAGATTCGTGGTTCCCCATTCGATATTTCGAGTGCAAAGGGACGCCAAAACGTTACATTATTCAACAAATAAACTTGAGCTTTCGATACCTTACTTCGCAATAATATTCTACCAAAGGCCCATCACACTCGGGGTAATTTCTGAGAAATCAAGAAACGGCTAAGAAAGTCCCAAACTTTTTCGAATCTAGTGCATATTCGTATTGAGGGAAGGTTGAGGATTCAAATCCCGTCGAGTCGAAAAATGTTTAGGATAATTGGATTTCTTATTCATCCAGTTGTATCAACAAAGACACCGAAACTAAGCTCTGTCATTATTCTAGCCTAAGTTTCAAAAATCTATCCGACTAAATTTATAAGGCGAAAGTTCATGAAGCTACGGATTTATTTTGTGCGCCAACATCGCCAAAACTACTAAACTGGTCGTGCTGATAATTTGCATATATTTAGTTCTAAATCCGGCTTAATGAAAATCACGTGCAAAGCTGCTAACAGACTAGCAGTTAATACATTACATACTACCTACCTACTTCCTGCTTGTTTGTGCAAGCCACAACCTCCTTAAAACTTACATTACATAAACTGTGAATTAATAAAGCTTCGGTCAAACCTACACGACTAAAACGTGACGCGAAGCGGGAGCATCAACAACACAAACATTTTCCCTCAAAAATTTCCGCGTCTCGGTTGCGTAGGCTCCATTAAATTGCCATTTTGTCAGTTTGGACGAAGCTTATAGCTGCTTGTTCCTTAGCACCCGTATAACAGCAATGTTTTAACAATTTCAGACTGCGTCAGTCTTAAGAATAGTAATAATATTCGTCGCTTAAGTCAATAAGGTTTCAGAGTCATGCATATTAATAGCCACCTTGTTCAGTGTTTCGGGAGCCATGAAAGGCGCTGAGTGGGGTCCTAAGCCATGGTATTGGCATACATTATGCAAAACGAGAATTAGTGTAATGTTACCGAAACAGTTGGTTTTATTTATGCGAGAAGTCGTGGAAGAATGCTTTCCAAGATCTGAAATCTGAATATGGAAAGTCTACTAGATGTAGGCACTTAACCTGCGTTGCGTGTGCTAGGTAGGTTGGTGCTTTAAATACTAGGTTTGCACCTGCCTAAAATATTTTTATGCTTACACGACAAAGGACAAATAGTCGTAGACTGATATTACAAATTTAATATGATAACCAGCTTTTAAAATCCTAAGTGAATTGCATAGTGTCCGCGTCCCAAGCATTTCAAGCAGCGATTCATTTTGATGATTGACTCATTAAACAAGCAGGAAATTATGTAGACATGGTACAGTCAGTCTTCTGTTCCTTTAAACATGCACCACATTAACTGATAGAAATGACCATTACTCCGACAGAGTTGATATTTCCTATTGAACGGAAGTACGACGCCGGACATGCACGAGCAACGCTATTATAACTTGAAACTGAATTCTGTTTCGTGCAAATAAATCATAATATTTCAAGGCGATGTATTGTGTCGCCTCTCTATTTCCGATACAAGTATTGTTACAGTAGAGGTGACCTAGACTCAAGGAGAATAGAATATAATTTACTGACCAATGTTGAGCTACAACAAAGTGTTCTTAGTAAGACATACTGCGCGGCACAATACAACGGAGTAGTCAGATGAGTTTACACATAAGTAGGTACACAATTAAAAGTTTGAAAGTAGAAAGTAATGACAAGACAGGGCCAGAAAAGATGTGTTCAGACCCAATCAACACAGACATTATAGTGAGGCAGCAGTGTTACCCGGTGTCAAACTAGGCCCAGATCTTATGGTAGTACTACTGCTCAGTACGTGGTCAAAAAAACTCTAATTACATTAAATTCAACATTTTTTCTTTGGTTCTCTGAATGGAAACACCATTGCGAAAAAAAATTACGATAAAAAAAATCATGAAAGTGCACAGTTTCACATAATTTCGTCAAGATCTCAGGAAACCTGCAGTCTATTGACATAACTCATGTTTTGATTCGTAGGTTATTATATTACTAACTATTTGGTTTTCTTAACCAGTTTCTTCATAAGTTTAGTAGTTTTCATTTAAATAAGCTAAAAACTTATTTTTGCGCTTACGCCCGCGCCGCGCGCCTTTTTAAAAACGTATGCCCTGTCCCGCTGCTCCTATGAACGCAAAATGCTATGCCTATCCTTTTCACAAACCCCTTTGGCACGCAAAGCGCCCTCTTAAGGGTCCGGCGACGGATGAATTTCCTATACAAACGTAATACCAAAATGATTTGTAATTTGAGCAGATTTTCGCCATGGTCTGCTATTATTTGTATTAAAATAGTATTTATCTAGGTTCCTGACACATTTTTTTTTCAAAATACTTTTCTGAAATGAAATTAAACCGAATCGCAATTCTACATTAAAGAATGAATGTATTCTTAGTTTTTGTGTAGATAAGTATTTTGAAAAAAGATTGTGGCAGGAACCTAAATAAATACTATTCTAATACAAATAATAGCAAACCATGGTGAAAATATTCTCAAACAACAAATCATTTTGGTACTACGTTGTATGGGAAATTCATCCGTCGCCGGACCCTTAAGTTAGATAGTGGAGAGAAGCATACCCTGCAGATAGGGGATTGGGGATGATAAGTAGACAAGACAGGGAACATAATATTAACTCCGCGGATGATAAAGAAGGGAAACGTTAAGCAGCAGCTAGTCAGTTCTTAAGAAAGTTCGAAACAAAGTTTGCACTCAAGCACTATTCAAAATCACACATAGACAAAGTTGCGGCAGTGTGGGATCAGAAAGTTAACTCTTCGAGGAACAAACAACGGCCAACTTATACGACTACGAAACAGTAATCCGTCATTCAGTCCACAATCTAGTTACAAATGAGGGAAAGGCTTTTACCAATCTCGATGAAAGGATAAACAGTTTGTAAGGCTGGGATTAAGGAGAGGAAATTATTTACGGACTGCTTTGCTACAAGAGAGCATAAACTCAAACGCTGTAGCGTTGTTATTGTTATGCCTGCCCAGCTCAAGCCTGATTGCAGGTCGATTTTTGGGGAGCAGACGGTGTTACGCGCACCCACCCTGCAAAGGCCTTGTCTAGGATGCGCATCCCGCTTAACGCATTCACTGCCCAGCCTCAGCAAAAATAAGGTAACCCACAGACAAAAACTGTTTTGGAATGTACAAATACAAAACGATACTTTTCATTTGATACCCCACTCGGTGAGGTAGCCCCCCCCCCCCCCCCCCTTTGAGCATTTTTCAAAGTGTTTTCTACTAACAGACTTCTCTATATTTTTCCTGTAAAATACAAATCTAAATCTACAAACGCTACAAACATTTTAGATGGATCGCTATGCAACCTTTGGAGATAGGGGGATGTGGGTAATTTTTCTACATTTTCAAAATATTTCAAAAAATATGAAACCTACAGAAATTTCAAAAACTGTTTTGAGATGTACAAATTGATACCTTTTATTTGATACCCCACTCGGTAAGCCCCCCCCCCCTCGTTTTGAAAATTATTCCCGCCCTATCGACCTATTTCAAAAAGTGTTCCACTCACAGACTTCTCTATATTTTGTCGGTAAAGTATAAATCCTCTAACGCTTTAAAATATTTCTAAATGTATGAAACTATACAGAAATTTTACATTTAATCTTGGTATTCTTCTTTTTACTTAAAAGAACATTCTGCACACTTGCATTATGCAATAATTATAACAGACAGGACCTATGCTACTGAATAAGTGTTATCTAACGAACCGATTAGCTGAAACATTGATAGGTTTGCTGGCCAACGCCGAGCAAACATAATTAAATAGACGTGGGAAACCCAATGAATAATCTACGAGTCCTATCTCTGTTTGGTTACTTTGTTGTTGACGCTAGTTAGGTACAGTGCGGTCGATGTAATTGGTGCTAGTTAATTTTATAGACTGTCTGTGTTTGTTTAATCATAGCTGCAGATTATTTATTTGGTTTTTTTCACAGCTGGTATAATACTCTATGTATTACGTTGAAAAAAATAGTGCCGCGAGACCTATGTGTGTCACAACTGGCCATAATTAACTTGTCAAAGCAAAAAGACGCTTCATCATCTTTCAAAATCAGAATCTCATGATCCTCCCACAGATCTTAATAAACCATTTAATACGATTAAAAGTACTTTGGATTATAAGATTTAGCTTATCTGATCGGTATTTTATTAGTCAAACAATCGTCAGCAATCAAACCAAAATCCAATTGTTAGATTGCGGATTCAATTTGCAAAATCAAACACCGCCCCAAGGTTGCTTGAAATTCTGCTCAGATCAGACTTCAATTGGCCGTTCGTAATGAATAGGACTTTGCTTTTTCGTAGTGGGTTCAACGCTTTGAGATATGTTTCGAGTTTCGTAGGTTCATCGGCTTCGAAGGTGGCTTGTTTGCTTTGGCACGTTCGGTATGTTTATGATAATAAACATTGAATTACCACGTAGCGAATAGGAAAAAATTCGATAAAACTGAAAATTATATCTTCTTGGTATTTTGTGAAAACGATGATCATATTACTTACTGTAAAAGTTTCTGATTAGGTATGCGTTACTAATGATGAATGACCATGAATCTACAGACCACAGCATACTGTACGTACAGCTTCTAACTTATAATGACACATTTCACATTCATAGGTATATTTTACTGTTTGTTGTTGGTGCCTAGGTTCTACTCAAGTTGAACAAATCCAGGCTCCAAATTCCGAGCTACAAATCCCGCCCTCTCAATTTCCTTAGAAGCGGGAACAGCCGCCAGCTTCAGGCAAATCCGGTTCAAAATCAACATACAAAATATTGAAAGTTTTGTCGTTGGAATCAGAGTGGATTCGGATTATCGAGTCTCGGAAACTTGGGATGCGGAGACGAGATCTTATAGGGTAATTGGAAAATGTGATCGCGAGCGTTGTCTCCGACAAATCGTGAGTTTACGAGAATGCGACTAGGCTTGGAAATATTTGTTTGATCTTATGATAAAATTTGAACTTTTTATCGACACGACAAGGCTCACAATCTTAATTCTTTTTCCAGGCTGATTAAATTGGGTGGATAGAACTTTGCGCAGTGCTGCAGCCCATGTCGACATGATCTAATCATGTGGACATGTAAACTATTGCATTATTGTTCCCCAAACTGGGATAAATCTGAGTCTTGGTGACCTTCTGCTTGAGAATTCGGGAACTTCAAGCGTGACCGTGGTAACCCTTCGAAGAGGTCTATATGTTCAGCAGTGGAGGTTCACGATAGTTAGGTTTAGGGGCTCATAATGATGAAGTTCTAACAAAATTGTCTACAAACCTGTATCTGGAACATGGATATGCTGTCGTCCAGCATCTGGACCCTGACTGCGAGCATTTTGCCTCCTTTTTTGGGCGTGGCAGGCGGCGTGCGGGAACCGCCGCCGGCGCCGTCCACGCCTGCGGGGGTGCTGGCGGAGTGGTGCATTCGGCCTGTAGGGAATGTACAATTTATAGCTGCAGTTTTATGGGATAAAAAGCCTATAGCCTACGCTTATCTTAGATTCCAGGCTTAGGACTATGCAAAATTTCAGCCCAAATGGTTATGGCGTGAAGAGGTAACAAACATCCATCCAAACATCCAAACTCTCACATTTATTATATTATTGTCATTAGGTGATATCCCTGAGTATTATCATAGGCTACTTCCAGGTACAGAATAACTCTGAACAAGACATAAAACACCAACATTTTATTGATCTTTTTGTCATCCTATATGTGTAGCTAAAGATCATTTTGAGCCAATAATCATTTCATCATATCTCAGAACTTTACAAGCCCCAATTCTGACACAAATCTACACAGCAACCCATAAACTTTATGCCCCAGGATAAGTAAAGTGGTAGTGGACCTTATTCTCAAGGCATAGAAACCAATCTCATGTGATATCAGCAGACTAACTATTGTGGACTCAATTTGTGGTGAAGTTATTGTTCATAAATCCTCTATGAGTAAGTTGAAGTGGAATGATGTCATGTGTTATTCATCAATGTTGAAAGTTTGGCTTAGATGTACATGTGCATTATTAAGACAGGCAAATAGGCTACTTTAGTATATTAAGCTGTGAGAATTTTATGAACAGCTTGGTGTTAGTATGCGTTTTTTTGCACTTATATGAAACTCATAATTACTTATTATGAGACAAACGACAACAACCTCTATGGTGTAGTGGAGCAGGTTACGGGTTCGATTCTCGTCTCAGTACAATTCTTAGTACAATCTGCAGATATTTGTTCTGGGAGTTGTTGATGTTTTTTTTATGGATAATAAAATATTAATCTTGAGAGGTTTATGTAGTGTATAGTATTAAGTATATTGGTTACCTAGTATTACCCATAACACAAGCTATGCTTAGCTTGGGCTAGATAATGCTGTGTGAATTGTCCAGCATTATAACTAACTATTATTACTTCATTATTAACTATTAATACATGCCTTTAGCGTTATCAATTAAATAAGTCATCAAAAGAACTTGAGTGTAAATCAATTGGTTTCTTATCAGACTGATTATCAGTTTAAATGGTAGGTAAGTAAGTAAAAAGTATGTATTCTGTGTTACAAAATTGAGTAAGTATGGTAAATTAGCTACCATCTTCCACCAATACTGCTTCTTCCACAGATAGTACCTGCATAAGTATTAAGGAATAATTATTGGATCATTTATGTAAGAATGTTTTAAGCCAGACCAAGATCTGCAGATTACCCTTTGCAGAAACTTTGTTTTACCTTTTATATTGATAGTTAAGAAGTATTGTTATGGATGTTTATCTAGATTACAGATTTATTTATTGTATACATAAACAGTATTAATAGCTTTAGCTTAGGTGGTAATTAGCTTATAGGTAATTAGGTACATGGGTACATGTAAGGGTGCAGCAATTTAATAGGTAGTTTTATTTTATTAAAAGGTTCACCAACCACATACATGGATAATAAGTCGTAAAATACCAACAGATAGCAAGTCAGACTACCTACTTAAATAAACTCTAGGTATTTATAATAAACATGTAAAAATAAATATGTCAAACAATTAGCATTTATTTAATACTGAGGTTTATCAAAGTGGTTAATCTACCAATAGTATTAATAAGGACCTGAGGTGTGTTAGTTTTTATAGATTTGTGTATTTGAATTTAAATGAACTGATTATTTAACTGATTAATAATTCAACATTATAATGCTGATTATCAAAGCACATTGAAATGTTCTAAGAAACTAAACACTAAATAGGTAAAAACCTATAAGTCTATGTTTATACAATCTGCAGATATTTGTTCAGGGTGTTTTTTATATAATAAAAAAATAAAAACATAAACAAAGTCTTTTTTTAGGAACATATTGAGGCTAATAACAAAAATAGGCAGCGATGCGACCTGCAGAAGTAAAATACTGTGTGGCAGATCACAACACCTCAAATATGTATGTAATAAGTTTATCAGTACCCATAACACAAGCTCTGCTTACATTGGGGCTAGATGATGCTGTGTTGATTATCCAGCAATATAAAGTTTTTCTCACCTGGTAAACTATGGTATCCTATTGTGGACAGGTGTCCTGTGGAGTTACAGCTTCCTGGGGGTAGGTCTATGTCCATCATAGTGATATCTTAGCACTTTTCCTCAAACCAACAGCAGCTGGCACTTTGGATGCCATTGTCAACTACATCACAACTACAAATCTTATCCACAGTCCTATCTAATGATGGAAATGTATGATATTACTGACATAATACAATGTTTTTACATAAAAGGCAGTCATAAACCCCAATGTTTTGAAGCAGGGGGATTGAAAAACCGCTAAAATCACTTTCTAATTAAACTCTAAAGCCCAATAAGCGGTGAGAGAGCGACCAAATTGGATTAAATGCACGGTGGATGCAAACCGGCGGCGCCCCAGTTTCCCACCCCTCAACATTAATAGTTATGTTGGATGCAATAACCAGAAAATAGGTCACCAGGAGGTGTGCCCGGTCGCAGCGACAGAGATGGCAAGCAATCTCCTCCCGCTGCGATCTCGAACTACGAACAAAGTCGACGATTCCATCGTCTACAATTTACGTTAATAAAAATCGAATAAATCGAGGGCTTCACAACCCTTTTGCGCATTTGAGGAAAATAAGCTGCCTTGTAAAAACATTACAACAACCGCAAATGAGGGAGAGAAACGACACGGGCCGCGCAAGGAAATACCAACTCCCGAGTTGACCAGCGATCGCTTCGCTACCCCAGGCCAGTCATTGATCTCAGTTTTATTAAATTTCTCACACAAAACTCACAGGATTATACCACAACTGAAAACAAAATTTAAAACTGCATTCACTGAACGCGTCATATGTCGTCGAATTCGCGAGAATTAAATAAATTTCATCACGACCCGAAATGCAGTCCAGCCGCAGCCGTGGCAGCCATATTTATTTACAATATTTCGAGTTGCCATATGAAACAATTTCTACCATTTATACCAAAGTACTCTAGAGATTGATACAGGCGACTGTTACAGATTCATGGCAAAATTTTAACATGCCTACATATCAGGGATGTTACGGAGCTCCGACTCCGATTCCGATATGTCGGAACTTCCGATTGATACTACACCTTCGGTTCCGACTTCGGTTTCGAAACTTTCAATCGGAGGTTTTAATCGGAACTCACTCATTTTAATTAGTTATCTCTTAGATTCTGATTTAGACAATGAAGCTGAAAACAAGTGCGATTTGGAACTACTTTATTGAAGTTTGTGCAGATATAGTCAAAAGATATTTCACGAGAGGCAGTCGACTACTTTGTTTAAATGTCATTTTAAGTCTGTGCATGCTACTGAATACGAAGAATTTATCAATTAGAAACTGAAAAGATATATAGAGTACAGCCTTCGACTACAAGAAACTTTGATGAAGAATCAAAAATGGTGTAGTTCTGATGCTAAATAGGTAGATGGAAATAGACAGATTGATTTCTGAAATGATAGCTTTGCAAGATCCTCTTCAATTTCGTTGAAGGTATTGGATTTCGGTGACTTATAAAGCTAATTGTGTCGAATTATCAAGGGGAAGACAGTTTTTTACCGAATATATCTGGCGGCACATAAAATAAATGATCTATTGAAACAATAAGAGAAAATCCTGCAAATCAGAAAATCCTGCGCCTACTGGTGCAGCTGCTGCAGGAATATATATGCCATCACCTTCGAATCCGCCTCCGCTTCCGACTCCGGTTCCGGTTCCGATTCCGACTCCGACAAACCAAATTTTAAAACTCCGACTCCGACTTCGGTTCCGTTAAACCACCTCCGTAACATCCCTACTACATATCCATAATTTACAGTGCGACCGAAATGAGTAGAAAATTGAGGGAGCTGCTGTCGTTTAGATGGCAACACTAATACTACGACGCAAACGGCAAACGGTCTTGATCTTTGTGTTTAGCTTTTTATTGAAAACGTGGATGTCAATAGGTACAAATCCGACCAATATTAGTAGAAATTAATTATCAAGGGCCGAAAATTTACTGTAAACTGGGCAGTTGCCAAACAACATTCATAGAGAGTTCTTTATGAATGTTGTTGGTAGACTAAATTAATTTACGCAAAAGTAATCTCTCATATTCTTATTATTATCGTAATCATTTATTCTTAAAAATAATAGATTATACTTAGCATATCTAGTTTACTAAACCACTTTTGAAAAATAATCTAATAAAATATCATAATCAACAAAATAGGTACCTACTTAGTACATGTTTTCTGATTGCGCGTAAATTGAAATCGTCCAACTGTTCTATGGTCTTCCTTTTTAGGGTTTTGAAGATCGAAGATCGGTTTCAAAACCCTTATGGTCTCGCTTTGTCTGTCCTTTTTTCCCTCCTTAATAACTCAAAAACTACTGCAGCTATCAACTTGAAATTTAAAATAATAATACATTTCGTGCGCCTGTACAGATTTAGAGAAAAATAAATGAAAATAAATGAAAAATGAAAATGAATATTTTCCATACAAATTGTGATGCCGAAATTTTAAAAGATACCTACAGAGTCATATGGGGTATCAAATGAAAGGTCTCATTTTGTACATTTCAAAATAGTTTTTTAAATTTTTGTAGGTTTCATACTTTTTAAAATATTTCGAAAAAAGTCGAAAAAATACCCATTCCCCCCCCTTATCTCCGAAGATTGCAGAGCGATCCATGTAAAATGTATGGAGCGTTTATAGACATGAATCTATATTTTACAGGAAAAATATAGAGAAGTTTGAAAAATGAACAGTTTTTGAAAAATGGTCAAAAAGGGGGGGAATAATTTTCAAAAGGGGGAGCTACCTCACCGAGTGGGGTATCAAATAAAAGGTATCGGTTTGTACGTTTCAAAACAGTTTTTCAAATTTCTGTAGAATTCATAGTTTTTGAAATATTTTGAAAAAAGTCGAAAAAAAACCCATTCCCCCCCCCCCCCCTATCTCCGAAGTTTGCCGAGCGATCCATTTAAAATGTATGAAGCGTTTGTAGATATAGATCTATATTTTACAGGAAAAATATAGAGAAGTCTGTAAAAAGAACACTTTTTGAAAAATGGTCAAAAAGCAATAATTTTCAAAAGGGGGGCTACCCCACCGAGTGGGATATCAAATGAAAGGTATCGGTTTGGACATTTCAAACCAGTTTTTCAAATTTCTGTAACTTTCATACTTTTTGAAATATTTCGAAAAAACTCGAAAAATTGGTAAAAAAGGTTGGTACCTACTATTCTTAGGTATTCGTTAAATTGCGAAGTCTCTAACCGGTACTTTTGGTACATATTTGTTGACAAACGTTCAAAACCCTCGTCGCGCGAGTTACACTCGCACTTGACGGATCTTGTTTTTTTTTTGAGTTTTGAATGTGCTTTTGTTATGTTAGTAGAACCTTGCATTTTCAATTCCTGATCCATAACAGATGTACTTAGCTACCTAAAAACAAATTTAAATTATACTGAAATGTAACGCAGGACCGTTATGAGTGGTAGATGGGTTTGAGGTCAACAAAACCCACAAATATTTTATAGTAGATTTGGGATCTAATTTTGTTCGCTTCTGCTCAGGTACCAAAGTGTAGGCAACACAGCCAAATACTCGATGGCAAAACGGATGATGATGATGATGATTTTGTTTTAAAGACTCAAAATATGGAAGTGGACTATACTTTTTCCAATACAAATGGAACTAACTTTAAAAATACCATGAACGCAATTTGCAAAATCAACATAAGTATTACTCAGGCAATCAAATTCACATATTCGTTTGAGACTATTTTTTTATGATTTATTATTCTACAAGTACCTACCTAATAAAACCAGCGCAAATGTAGTTTTTTGCAAAGGTCAAACTATTTCAGTGGGTACTGGTAATGGTACTAAACACAGGTGGCTTTTTTCAGGGGCGTAGCTACCGCCGTAGCTGCCGTATCAATTATACGGGGCCCCCGGGCCACGGGGGCCCCCGATGTGCGTAAGCAAAAATTAATAAAAACTTCTCATTTTTTATTTATTTTAGAAATGACAAAAGTTAAAACAATATCTGTTTTATTATAAATAACTTTTTGTTCGATGGGACATGAACGCCTGTCAGACCTGTCACTATTATCCTTGAAGGCACTTTAGAAAAACTAAAGTCATCATCAGCTATTAATGATTTAATAAATCAGTTTGCCGAAAAAAAGGCAAGGAAAGTGTAACTATATTTAGTTTGAATTGTTTGTAAAAATTTTGGAAAAGTGACAGATAAATAAATATATATTTAATAATTAAATAATTATGCTGAATAAATATTTCTTTTAATTTTATGCAAACTTGTTTTTTTCTTTTGTGAGAAATCTTTACCCTTCATAAGGGCCCCCAAACAAATTTTTATACGGGGCCCCGCCAAGGCACGCTACGCCACTGGCTTTTTTACAAAGGATGGATCGAATACAGAAAAGTTTATACTGCATGCAGCCTTCTTTCTACCACTTTGGACTTTGGCTAAAGGTGCTTCTAAATGGGCTACACTTTTCTATGTGTGGCTGCAATACAATGGCCGGTAACATTGCTCGCAATAGTCGCAATACGAGCCTGACTATGCAAGATTGCTGTAATGGCCCAGCAATAATTGCCAAACATTTTAGGTGTGGCCAGTATGGCCGGTATGGCCGGGCTATCGCTGACCGATCGATTTATCTGCAATATTGCCCAGCCCATTCTATTGTTGTTTCAGTCGCCCGCTATTGTAATGGCATAGTGCATTTTTTCTACCGACATGACGTTTGTTATGTATGAGTGATGCTTTGACTAATTGCTATGTTCTGTGCTTTGTTTTTTGTTTTTGAACGCAACACATGGCCCGGCCATAGATTGCTCGGACAGCAACATCAGTGTTCGAGCAATATTTTTGTAATGGCCGGGCAATTACTTGCCAATATTGCAGCCACTAATTGCAGAAAAGTATAGCCCGTTTAGAAGCACCATAACACACACACGGGCAACTATCGCGCTAGTCTCAATGCTAGTCTGTACAATAATAAACTATGTCTGTACAAAACCGGTTGCTCTACTTTGACACATGAATCTTTAGATGCTTTGAGTTACCAATCACGCTTTGGCCGTCAGTCATCCATCTGTCAATTGAATCTGTCAAAGCGTTTTATTCACTGCATGCACGTCACGTCACTCTTTCTATCTATTGTCAAACAAACTGTGCACGTCGTGTAAACAACACTTCGTTTTTGCGAAATAATTCTAAGTTTTAGTTTTGAATCTAATATTATGAAGGAACAATACGTGCCCTAATTGTAGAAGCATTCTATCAATATGGAAACCACGCCGTTGCTATCTAGGCCCAAAAAGAAGCCACTATGGTCAAGGTAACTATTTTTATTGTTCGCCTCTGTTATGTATTCGTATCGATCACAATGAATTTGTTGTAAAAATGGATTTTTTAATTCTATTATCGTTTTAGGTTGCCATTCCTTACGTTTCGCAAGAAAGAGTTGAGTTCTAGGGAGATCTTTATAGGACACCTCCCTGAGGAAGACTATCCGCCCAACTATGTCTGCAATCAAGTAAGTAGATCGAACTTATCTCAATTAGCAGGTATGAACACCAATCAGAACCAAATCTCATTAGCACAGGAAATGGATTTTTATTGTTGCAAGCTTATGCTTAGGTAATTGATGTTTACAAATGCTATTTCCATCAACTGAACATTGTTTATAATTCCAATTCCAAGGAAGTGTAGGTTTGTTGGTACAACATACTTAAACTATATAATAATTCATGCCTGTTTTGATATAATAATAGTGCAGTGTTGTGTTTGGACATTCTGTGCTAAATGCAACATAAATACCTACAATTATTAAAAAATATTGCTAGACAATTCACACAGCATGTTCATACAATGTGTGTTTACTATGAAACTTAGTTAAAAAAATACGGATGAGATGAAGTGTAGTGCCATACCCTACTTTCATTAACTCTAGTTATTTTATCTTGGACACTAAACAAAAACTCTCTTTCAAAGATAAAGTAGCCTAACTGGTCCATTTGGAACCAAACCTTAACTTCATGTCATATAAGGTTTATTTTATCAGGTATTAAAAAAATGGGGATTACCTGGTGCTCCTAGTGTTAATAATTTTCACTTTCTAGGGAATCCCCGCAAGTGTGACAATGGAAAGATTTATCTCTCAAGCCGGCTTTTGACTATGGGATATAATATAATTTATTATTACATCCCGAGATATAATATTTTATCGCTCACCATACATTTTGTATGGCACCGTTTACACTGTGCTATAATATATATTACATCCCAAACTATAAATATTTTTTCGACCGAGTGAGCGATATTTGAAGGTCATTTGAAGGTGTATATTTCACCTCACGTCCCCGGACACCGCGCCTCCCCCGCTTCGCCCTCCGTTTGAATGTTGGCGTTCGTGTGCAGACGTGTAAACTGATCATTGTGTGCTCCAAAATATATATCTTACAGTGTGAATAGCAATCGCGGGATGTAATATATAGCACAAGATGTAATTTATATTATATCCCATAGTCAAAAGCCGGCTTCAAACAAATTAAGATTTTTATAATAATTGGTACTTTTTTTTCTAAGTGTTCATAAAAAAAATATTTCTCAAATAAACACTAATTCTTTTGTTACATTTATAAAGTTATACATAAAAAATTATTTTACAAATTCCTTTCACATTTTTAAGTGTTTTATCCCCTTACATAATGAAATTGGCTTCTTTTTCTTAGCCTGGATATAGATAAAAAAATCGGATTTTTTATATTTATTATCAAAATCTGATTTTTTCGTACCCTGATCTTTATGACATACATTTGAGATTCTTTTGGTTGTATTTACACTCCTACTTCTCCTATGATTGAATATTCTTTCATTTCAGACAACTTAAAGTCCATAATACACACACATTAGGTACTGATGTAATTATTTACAAATAGAGAACAACAGAATATAAGAATAAAAACAAATCATTGTATACTTCTAATTCTATTCAAGTGTGCCTTCTGCTCCTACAGTGAATAAATAAGTATCAGTATCCTTAATGCTTAGGCGAAAGCGAGGGATCATAATGACAATCCTACCTCTTTTCAGAAATACAATATCTTCACATTCCTACCGCTGGTCCTATTTGAGCAGTTCAGTTTCTTCCTGAACATGTACTTCCTTGTGATGGCCCTCAGTCAGTTCTTCCCGAGCATCCGAATAGGGTATCTGTACACATACTGGGGGCCACTGTGCTTTGTGCTAACTATCACTATATTCAGAGAGGCTGTGGATGATTTCCGAAGATTTAGGTAAGATTCTTTTTTATCTAAATACCTAGTGTAAAATCTAATTGCCTTAAGCTCTGGTTATTTTGGGGCTAGATGATCATGTTGAGTGTATTTTTACACTGCAATTACTGAATGTTTAATATGATAATTATGATTTATGATTTGACACAGGTATGCAACTATTTCTAGCATTTTTATTCCTTATCTAAGTATATTTAATATTAATACCTACATAATTGGCCTAAGGCCATTCTAATTACATCAATAAATAAATTCTAAAATTACAATTACTGCAATAATTGTATATTTTAATTCTCAATGAGACATCATTGCCCGTTTAGGAATTCTTTAAAAAAACTTCTTACCTTTTATTAACAAAAATGTGAGATTTTACATATTTGTAATTTGAAACCACATGAACAAGAATATGATCTTTTTATTTTAGACTAGTTCCTGCCTGCAATTTTGCACGCGTTGTTTCTGTACAATCGTTCAAAGGTAATTTTTATCCCATGGTTAGTTGGCAACTGGTTTATGGGATAAAAGTAGCCTATGTGTTATTTCAGGGATATCCTTACCTACATCTATGCAAAATTTCATCCCAATTCATTCTGTAGTTTTGATCTGAAGAAGTCACAAACACGATCCACGTTCATCCAAACTTTAGCATTTATAATATTAGTGTGATGATCATACATAGGTAGGTGTTTCGAGTTTTCTCAGAAATATTTTCCATTTATACCACCTATTGTATGTTTAGTTTCAGTTTTCCTTTCTGAAAGCCATGCATGCACAACACATCTTAATGGAACATTAATATTGTTTGTTGATTCTTACGATTATTACGTATAGCAGACTTACTACCGAACGTTAGGTAATCTAACGTTTTGCAGGCTTTTAAACTTCACCTTGAGTATTACGAATGTTCTAGCTGGCTGGCTAGTGTTCACTTTAAGGCGGTTGTTTGCCGCATACTAGCGCCGCCATCTGTTTTTATTTATAATTACGTTAAGCACAAGAATTTTCAATTATCCAATGTACAGTTTGTGATATCTATTCCAAGCTTTTTTTTAATCCCTCTGAAATAGTTTAGTGTCGTATAGAACACACAGAGAAGCGAAAACAGAGTTCGGTGGCCACCAAGAGCAACTTCGATATTCTGCATAAAGGAAATAAAAGAAAACTATTTTATGGGCATTAAAAAAAGCTTTTGATAACATAAACTGTACAATGGACTTTTGAAAATTCCTTGTATTAACGTAATTATAAGAAAGAAAAGACAGTGGCGCTAGTAGCAACCGCCTTAATTTTATCACTAACTTTTGTCCGTGGCTTCTCTCACGTAGTTCCTAAACAAAACTCAGCCTCTAAAACTATTAATATGTGTTCCTTATTTCCATGATCTCGGGCCAGATACTTACTATTTTGTGAGCCATTCGTGGAACCGAATCCACAGATGTTCTCTATGAGAGTTAATCTAAAGGAGAGAGCTACACATAGCTGGTATCATTCTCGGGTGCACAATGGTTCACCCAAAGAGAATGATAAACCGACAGGTTTAGAGACTGTTGCATTGCAAAGGAAAAGGAAAGGAATAAAAGTCACGTTATTGTGA
The DNA here is from genome assembly GCA_949316285.1 of Eupithecia subumbrata. Lineage (NCBI taxonomy): Eukaryota > Metazoa > Arthropoda > Insecta > Lepidoptera > Geometridae > Eupithecia > Eupithecia subumbrata. The sequence goes on along the minus strand of OX438650.1, from coordinate 15,433,569 downwards.
TTGGTGGATGGACTGGGTAATCGGGCTATATGGGAGACATCGGACGCCTGCCAGAAACATAGTCTCAAAACTGATAAATAGCTATAACAAACACCAAAAAGTTTATTACAGTCCCTGCAGCTAAAATCTCCAATGTAAATTTTCACAACTTTCCCGCATTACAGACGAGACAGAGAAGTGAATAAACAACGCTACGAGCGTATAGCCCTAGAGACAACAATAAACGACTACCGGCCGTACCAAACAGAACGAGTGCCTGCCTCGGAGCTTCGCGTTGGAGATATCGTGATGCTGCATAAAGGGCAGAGGGTGCCGGCGGATATGATCCTGTTGAGGACCAATGAGACGATGGGCACGGTGTTTATAAGAACCGATCAGCTGGATGGAGAGATTGATTGGAAGTTACGGTGAGTCTTGAGTTTAATAAGTCTCTTTTAGAGAGTTCTGTACCCAAATTCTGGTATTTAAAAGAAAAAAAAAAAAACATTAACAGACTGAACCGAAAAGACTTAGATGTCTTGTTAGTAACTATTTTTTCTCTGGCTTCCTTACAAGCACAGATCATATTCGACGACCTCTGTCTGCCTGCTGATCTGCCTGCTACACAGGAGGTTGCGGGTTCCTGCTACACAGGAGGTTATTTTATACTACTCACTATGTGGAGCTTGTATTGTGGAAGCCAGATGAAGGAGTAATAGCATACTTCACTAGCCGGGACCCTATTTTTACGCAGCCTCGCTTATTACTCGCTTAGTTTATCCATCTGTTCGTCTATCAAACTCCTAGACAAAATATACATTTTCCTCTCTAAGGAAAATGTATATTTTGTTATTTTTTGGCTTGGGTCAGGAATAGGCATAACGACTGTACTTCCCCAGATGAGCTCTATACATATAACATACACAAATATTCGTAAGGCCTTTTGTGAGTGGAAAATAAATGTTTTATTATGTATTATGGATGTCCTCCCTCACCTCACCAGCCTGTATTGGTCCACTGCTGGACGCAGGCCTCCTCCTTATAAGCGCCTTATTGGCTTTTATCATATGGGGGTAATGCCCAAAATCCCTACGCTGGGCACGCGGGTTGGGGATCGCAGTTCGGTGGTAGAATTGTTCTGCAGGGGGCGCTGCTGCCCGCCCCCGGTGGATATCCCTTAGCCGTCTCTTACGACACCCACGGGAAGAGTTGGAGTGGTGCAAATTCTAAGCCGACACCACACAGCTATGTATGTAATGTCTATAAACAGTAGTTGTATGTATGTATAGTATACACTGTTAGGTGTTTTAAGCGTGATTCATTACCGGGAGCTGTAATTTTAATCAGTCGTTGACTTTTATTGTGTCGGCATTACATTACACAATGACTGTACTTAAATTGATTGTTTTGAAAAACTAAAAAGCGAGTTCATATTCCTTAAACACTGTTTTTTAAGTTTTGTGCTTTGGTTTTGTAGGACAAATAAAATAAATAAAATAAAATTATAAAAATAATTCCTCGGGAATAAAATATTTATGGGAACACCTCGGGATAATTCTATGCTATACAAAGGCGAAATAATTTTCAAAATCGGTATATAATTGACTGAGAATTCGAGGGACATACCTACATAGATTTTGCGGATTTGTCCAGCATTATTTATGTATTAAAAAATCATAAAAAAAATTAAACTGTACTACTAATTATGAGTACAAAGCTGTAGTGAACAAAGGAAGAGCACTTCTTGCCAAAATATTATAGTATACAAGTTTTTACAAACTTGGCTTGGCACTTAGGGCACAAAATTTTTATTGTATTTTATGAAATAAATACATGAATTTAATTTTAATACAGCTGAACATAAAACCTCCTCCTTTTTTCGAAGTCGTTTAAAATACATAAAACATTGTCAAGTTATGTTTTTAGATATTAATCTACTTCACATTAACATAAACAGTTCATACAAACAGTTCTATTTATATAATTTGCCACTATTATGATTGGATCTAAATAATATGAATTCCAGATTCCGACGAATGTCTAAATAACAATAAATAATGCAATCTTCAATTATCTATCAGCTAATTTAAATAAGTAAATAATGCTGCACAATCCATACAGTATTATTAGTATTAGTAAACGCGTATTTATCGCGTTTATTTACCTATCTTTTGTCATCCCGTGACCACGACAGTGTGTAAACCTGTTGAAACGTCGGGAAAAATAGGTAAATAAACGCGATAAATACCCGTTTAATAATACTAATAATAATGTGTTCAGATCGCGTAAGTTTGAAAATATTAATCCATACAGTGGTGTTAATTCAGATGTCGCCAAAATTAAACTAAACTAATTAGAAAGCTCTACAAATTTTGCTGTCTCTTCCATAAAGATCGAAATAAAAAGGAAGGCATCATTTTTAAGGCTTATTCCAATAATCCCCTGCCATAATCCCCTGCGAAGGGGATTTCTGGACTTTTTGTCCAAAAATCCCCTGCCGGTTCAAAGTGAAGACGCACAGGGGATTTGTGGACAAGAGTTCCAGAAATCCCCTGATCCACTCATTTACATCGTAAGTAAATGTTCGTTCTTGAAATAATCAAATGCAAACAACTAAGTAACCTAACCTTATAAGTAGAACAACCAAAATATTAACATTGCATTCAGGAATTTCCGACTCACAATAGGGTTTCAGCTGATTTCAAGTAGTTTTTTGTGCTGTTTTTTCGTGGTCCCATTATTTTGTCCCATTAATGGGAACACGAGGGAGAACTATTTCTTGTAGTCCCATTAGTATGTGCGGTTGTAGAAATTTGTGTCCTGTAGGTATATATATCTCGACTTAGTTTAGTTTAGTTTTTGCGAGATCTGAATTGACACCACTATTCATCTATTATGTAACTGTAGTAGAACGAAACACCCTAAAAATTAAATCAAATTCTAAAATCACTTACCTTTCACCTTGCAACCGGGCGCCGCCGTGTCCATCCTCGACCACTGATAAATTGTCGTTAGCTCTACTTGCCACCACCTCGGCTGGACATGAAGGGATATTCAGAAACTCTGTTCCCAAGTCTTCGACTCGGATGAATGTCTGGACTACGAAATCTCACACAGATTCACAGTTCATAGAAAATGGTCTACGATTTGTGGAAAACTGATTTCTGGTAGTTTCATTCCTTGCAAAACGCAGAAAATATTAAAAGCTGCTAAAATTTTCGAATCTCGCGCGGATCTGTGTCAGATTTCGTGTCGATGACTCTGTAACGGTGTTTTTGAATTTGATTTGAATAGACCTCACCTCGCTTTTGACTTTACATGTCCCAAGTGCATTTGAGTTCCAGGCTCCAAGTTTCAACGATTTTGTCCGTCGTTGGAACTTGAACTTGTTCCTTAAAGATACAAAGTTGATGCCGACTGTTAGTATGCTACTGAATGATAGTAGTGCCCAAAAAACCTAGTTAAATAGTCCATCCCAAACATGTTCATCCAGCCCCAAAGTGAGCATAAGCGTGTTACATTTTCAGAATACCCCTCCCATCAACCCAAAAGCTACCCACCGACGCGCACCTACTAGACATAAACGCGCAGATCTTCGTCGAGAAGCCTGTTAAAGACATCCACGCCTTCGTGGGTACTTGCAATAGACGCGACGAAGAGGAAAGCGATTCATTGGATATAGAAAACACGCTGTGGAGTGGATGCGTCGTCGCGTCGGGACAGGCTACTGGGCTGGTCATCTACACAGGTATTATATTAAACACTAGCTGCCCGTGGCTTCGCACGCTCTTTTTCTTATAAAAATAGCCAATGTTCGTCGCGAGATACCAACTACCTTCCTGCCAAAATTCTTTAAAATCCGTCTAGCCGCATTGGCATGAAAAGGTAACAGACAGACTTTCGAATTTACAATGTTAGTAGTATGGATAATCTGGAGACCGGGAGAGTAAGTAAGTGATGGATATGACAGATAGACAGATGTGTCATGTACTTTTTATGCAATAAACAATATTTTTTTTTTTATTTAAAAGGTGAGGCTCTAAGGAAAATTAAATATGACCACAGAAATGTCTTATAAGTTTTTTTTGTACGATATGCGTCTGCAGACGCCCTTGACAAATGTCTATCTATATAGTGTATTGTATTGTGTATATCAGTTATCTAGTACCCATAACATAAGCCCTGCTTAGCTTGGGGCTAGATAATGCTGTGTGAATTGTCCAGCATTATTTATTTATACTTGGCATGCATAATGTGAAAAAAAAGATGATACTGAATCAAAATCAAACAAAAATTCCTTCTTATTTTTCATTCTAAAGTTACCTGTCCAGATAAATAAGTTATAATTAGTGGCAATGAAAAAAAATGATCATCTGAAAAGTGTCCAACATTTAAGCAAGGACTTCACACGAAGTACGAGAAACACGCACAATGCTTAGAAGTACTACTCCCACATTCTATGAGACACCTGTTGCCTGAACCATAAGAGCCATATGGAGTGGCACTAGCGTCTGGAGGTCCATACCCAGCAGCGGGTGAAGTTGGGTTACGGATATAATAGAATATCGCCCATGTACTTTTGTGCAATAAAGTTTTTGCACAAAAGCACATGGGCGAGCATAATCCTAGATAGCATTCTCTACCTGCTAACCTTTGGGTAGTGTGGACAACAATTTAGTAGGTAGTGCTAGATTACAAAATTTATAGATACATACCTACACAATAATAGATGATGAAGATAACCAATTAAAGAAAACTCACCATTGTTATTTTCCAGGCAGCGAAACCCGAAGCGTGATGAACAACGCCATAGCCCGCTCCAAAGTCGGTCGCCTGGACTTACAGATCAACGACCTGACCAAGCTTCTTTTCTTCGCAACGATGCTCGTGTCTCTTCTACTGATCACGCTGAAGGGATTCAGTGGGCCCTGGTACTCGTTCCTGTTTCGATTCGTGTTGCTTTTCTCCTATATAATACCAATCAGGTCAGTTAAAGTTTTAAACTTAATCATCATTGACAACTGGATATTTCCGAAGTTTGTGTTTGACGACCGTGTGGTGTCGGTTTAGAATTTGCACCACCCCAACTCTTCCCGCGGTTGTCGTAAGAGGCGACTAAGGGATATCCACTGGGCGCGGGCAGCAGCGCCCCTGCAGAACAATTCTACCGCCGAGCTGCGATCCCCAACCCGCATGCCCAGCGTGGGGATTATGTGAATTACCCCCCATGTGATAAAAGCCAATAAGGCGCTTATCAGGGGGAGGCCTGCGTCCAGCAGTGGATTAATACAGGCTGTTGAGGTGGCGCGGGGGATACATTACATAGATAGATATTTTTTATTATACATAGAAAATACCCGGAACAAATATTTGCAGATCGTACATACATTTGTCCCAAGGCGATCGAACCCGCAATCTCAGGCGCACCTTCGTCTGCTGCGCAACATTGGTCGTACCTATTCTAAGAAAGTGAAGCCGCGGGTAGAGAATAGTCCACTTCAATTTTTTTTTACTCATACTCATCTATTCGCCGTAGGAGCACAAGGCACACTTGAAAATGTCATTTTAAATATAAATGGGTTACAATATGTGGTGATTAACTTATAATTCAAAGCCATAAAACAGACAAGACAGAAAATAACCAAGGAATTAAAATCTTCAAAGTATAAATTCATGCATGGCTAGCTGTAGCACCGTATACTTCGTTATTGTGTAAATAATCTTCATAATTAAAGACGTAATTTCACACACTGTCCTACAAAATATCATTATATTCTTTACAGCTTACGAGTAAACCTCGACATGGGCAAAGCCTTCTACTCCTGGGCGATCCAGCGCGACAAGGAAATGGAAGGCACCGTGATGCGTTCCACCACCATCCCCGAAGAATTGGGCCGGATCCAGTACCTCCTCGCAGACAAGACTGGAACACTCACCAAGAACGAGATGGTGTTCCAGAAACTGCATCTAGGGAACGCTTTGTTTCATAAGAACAACTTTCATGAGGTGAGCTTGTATTCTATAAGCGAAGACGAATCAGCTGCCCACGGAGTCCTGGAATGCGAGGGAGTAACAACACAACGAACAGAAATTCTCAACTTGCCGAGGTCACTCCGCGAAGCCTGTGAAGACCCCAGGAAGATTCTGCGCTTCTGGACGGAGTTAGGCTGGCTATGCTAGCTAAATTTTAACGCATAATGGACCACCTGCGAGTCTGAATGCGGAAATAGGAGTACTTATACCATACCATACCATACCATCTATAAGCGAAAGTTTGTGCCGTTGTGAAGATGTTTGGCCGAAGACTACGCTAAAACTACTGAATGGATCGGGCTGAAAATAAAGATCTTGACCTGGAAAAATTAATAACAGAAGCTAGTTACGTATATAAACGAGTTATTAGTCTTTAAGACGCAAAGAAAACAACATCTTATGCAGGGAACTCGTCTCTGTTTTAAATCTGAATCACAACGGTCCAGGTTTGAAATAGAGGCAGTTTCAACTCAATTTGTGGATGACATATAGCAGGTTAATAATTGTTTTCTAAAACTACTTGACGGAAGAAGCAGATTGTCTGCCTTGTATTGTGTGGTATCACCATTGCCTCAGAGAAATACCTGGTTGGGGACACACTAGAAGTGCACTCTCCGATGCCGCTCGTCAATCTGAGGCGTAGCTAGTAAACCCTAATGTGCCTGATTGATTGATTGTTCAATTAACAGATTCCTCGTGTCTACATTACAAGTCTACAACTTAGAGCGAGCTGTTGGAACTAAGGCGGGTATTACGAAAGCTTAGTCACGGATCTATGCTTGAGCAACGCTTATTCCATAGAAAAGCGTTACTCAAGCATAGATTGTTGATGCGCAAGCTATAGTACGGGCCTAAGACAGGATCTAAGACTGGTTGACACTGTATACTACTTATACAGTGTGTCCTAGTTTACCAGTTTGTTGTCTTAAATACCTAAGTATTTAAGACCTTCAGAAATAAACCTTAATTTATTTGTATTATTTTACGTTATTTAATCTCCACAGGTAGAAGCTCTCCTAACCCAGTACATAACAAACGACGCGCCATCCCTTCCCACGTCACCAACGACGTCCTCCTACGACCTCTCTGCCGCGACGCCACGACAAGTGTGGCACGCCGTGCTCGCCGTGGCGCTGTGTCACAACGTCACTCCGGTCTACGAGCTGTCTGATACCACTGACGAGGCGCAGTCAGGTGATACACACTATATTATATAATTGAATTTTAATAAAACGATTGCACGCCTAAAGGCTATTGTGGAAAATGTAAGATCTTTCCACCATTGTATTTTCAAGCAATAAGTGAAATTTACTTTACTTTTACTAGTATATTGCCCTGGTATCATCAGCCGTGTACACACCTCGTGTCATTCCTTAGGGTGTGCCTCCAGGGTCTTTCATGAGACCTTGATTCTTTCTCATATTCATCGACATTTTGTGTGTTCTGATTCTGATTCTGAATGGGGGAACTGGGATCTGCACTGACATCTCGCATAGGAGTGTATTGTGCATCGCCCCCTGCCTAACCAGGCCCTAACCAGACCAGCTCCTTAAAATATCGGAGCAGGACCTTTGGCGATTGACAGCTTCGTTTCAGCTTTTCTGAAGGCGTTGACGGGTTTGATTCCTCTATGAGAGTCTTCAGTCCGTTTCCCGTCTGGCGTCCTCTGTGGCTGTGCAGTGTACCACTACGTGTTCCACAGTCTCTTCTTCCTGGAAGCAGCCACGACACAGGCTACTGTCTGTGGCTCCAGTTTTAAGAAGATGATGGTTCAGTTCACAGTGACCTGTGATGATGTCCACCATTGTTCTTAGGTCCTCGCGGCTCATCTTGAGCAATTTTGTATGTTATTTCTAATGTATAACTTATTAATGTATAATTTGTTCCAGATATGGGATCCTCAGTGATGTCTGAGAGCTGTGGGGGTGCGGTCCCGCAGCAGCAGCTATGCGACTACCAGGCCTCCAGCCCGGACGAGGTGGCTCTGGTCAAGTGGACCGATATGGTACGCATCATAATTGCAAAACTCCAGACACGGTCATAAAATATCCCTGTCTGTATTTTTATCGTGTCCTGCGTAAGCGACATCCACTCAAGAATGCAAGTAGAATAGAGAAAGAGATTCTTAAATTTCTTTTCCTATTCTACTAAAATGTACATGTTTAAATGAGAGTGTGAAGCAATACTGGCGATTATGCGACGATATTATTCACATAGTGAGTTGATATAGTTTGGTAGAATCGGACCTTGGCTACGTGAACGCCGCTGGCTATCACTGAAATGTGAATATTTTACTGTACTAAATAAGTTCTGGTCTTTCTCTCTCAAGAGAACGCGTTTGACGTTCTTCAAATCTTCATTTACCTCGACTCACTCTCATTTCTGGATTGTTTATTATGAAAGGGTTGTATTAAGTATATCAGCCATCTAGTACCTATTACACAAGCTCTGCTTAGCTTAGGGCTAGATGATGCTGGGTGGATTATCCAGCATTATTTATTTAGTATTGTATCGACATATTTATCATCATGTACCTTCACTCTCAATATGAATTTTTTATCTACAATTGTTTGTCTACAATTTCACAGAACTTGTTTACATAATGATTGTGTCTCCTTTATTTCCCAGATGGGTGTATCACTATACCAACGAGATCTACACAACATTTCGCTGAAACTGCGCGCGGCTAACGAGATAGTAAACTACACAATACTACAGATATTCCCTTTTACGAGCGAGAGTAAGATGATGGGGATTATTGTCCAGGTTTGTTTATATTTTGTTAGCTTCTAACTGCGGCTTTACCTCCGTGGTAGTTAGTTAACGCTTGCACTGTTCAGCCGGCGCGCCGTGGCTACAGCAGTGCTAGAATGTGCGTCGTGGGACCCACATTTGCGTCGTGGGCACTAAAAATTTTAAGTGTACTCGCATGTTCTCATTTAGAGTCTTAGGCCCGTATTGTTAAAGTATGCTCAGTCACTTTTATGGCATAGAAAAGAGTTACTCGAGCATAGATACCTGCGATGACTGAGGTAGCTTTCAAAATACTTCTTTTATTCTACTACGGTCTTAAAATCATATCTCAGCCCACATACGTCCACCACTAGACATATGCCATCCCATACGACGCCACGACGGTCCTAAGCCGCCTCCATCCACTGGCTCCCTGCGACCGCTCCAATGCCTCGGTTCATCGAGTTGATGGTCTCCCGTTTAGCGTTAAATTAACAAATCAAAATCAACATAATAATGTTTGAAACATAGCCAATACGATCGCTTAACTATGAACACTAAATCCTATTGGGTTGGGTTTGACTCATTTCGCCGCACTCATCCATACTAGCTTCTGCCCGCGGCTTGGCACGCGTATTTTCGTATTTTCGGCCATAAAGAGCCTATCTTCTAAGATAAGCTATGTTCTAAATGTACGTCAAATTTCATCATGACCTGTTTAGTAGTTTTGGAGATCTTAGGTAACAAATATTCACATTTCACAAACTTTCGCATATGTAATATTTAATTAATTTATTTAATTTAATTAAAATGGTTATCTAAACTAATACAGTAGGATAAGCCAGTAGCCAGAATTAAAATAAAATGTATTTCCACAGGAAGAGAAATCCGGAAAGATAACGTACTACGTGAAAGGCGCTGACGTAGCACTAGCGCGACTACTCGACTCCACTTGGCTCAACACAGAATGCAAGCAGCTCGCGGCCGAAGGCCTGAGGACTCTGGTGGTCGCCAGGAAGCCGCTCTCTAAGAACGACTATCTAGAGTTCGAAGTGAGTTATTACGTAAGACGTAAAGTGGCATTAGGCCTCTGGTCCACACGTTTTTCGTCAATATTTATGGTGTCGAAGGATCGTAAATTCATACCTAATCAAAAAATGAATTTTGATTAAAGCCAAATATCGCCACGGTCTTACATTTTGATGGTCAGAAAAGCGAAAGCGACAAGTCGCCTACATTTTTCTCAAGTCAACTCTTTATGACTTAAGGACTCTTTATCTCTGACTTAAAGACTTTATGAACAAAGCAGAGATCAGAAGTAGCTCTCGCTAAAAAAGAGCAACTTCGCATCTCTGCCTACACTATACAAACTAAGAATGAATCTATGTTGAACAGAATAATAAGTTAAAATAAGTGGGAGCACTGATTTGGGTCGGGGTAGCGCTTTAATAAATGAAATGATGAACATAAAAATGTTAAAATCATTCATACATGCCTAAGGGTCTCACCAGATTTATCGGCTCTTCTTTATTACGTTCAGCATTTACTGACTGGCTTAAACCATATCTCCGTTGATAATCGAAGTAAAAAAAGCTAGCACGCAAAACGTAAAACGTTACCCACAATCAATAATGTCACGATCCCCTTCAACAGTCCGAGTACAAAGAAGCCCGCCTGAGCATCGCGAACCGCAACGAACGCACAGCTGCCGCCATGTCCAAGCTGCACTTCGGTTTAGAGCTGCTGTGCCTCACTGGCGTCGAAGACAGATTGGCTGAGAACGTGCCGCGGACACTGGCTATGTTGAGAACCGCTGGGATTAAGGTAACACTTTAATAATCTTGATTAGTCTTAATAATATGTATGGAACGGAAAGCTATCTTGCGTGACGTCATCAAACGACTTTGTTCAGCAGCGTTGTAAACACAACCTACTCATAAAAACTATCGTAGTTTGACGAATTCATTACGGATGTAAGCGAGTTAACTACGAACCTTATTAAACCTAATTATATAGAACCGCACTCACCCTGAAGATGTCCCTCGTTAAGGGATGAAACGTTGGTGTTCTTCCAACACAAATAAGGTTCGTAGTTAACCCGCTTACATCCGTAATAAATACAACCTACTCATGCTGAGACAGAGACCCTTTTAACTTTTAAATCCATCATGGTTATTAATACTAAAGTCATTGACAACGGGATATTAACCATGATTTGAGTTTTGAACTCGGATCACGGAATAACTCAGTTATTCCGTGATCATGGCGCATGACACTGCGCCGAAATAGTGGAAAGCTCAAAACTCAAATCATGGTAAATATCCCGTTGTCAATGACTTAGAGACCCTTTAGTCACACAAGGTTGGCTTCTTCTGTCCTTTCGTATTAATTTATGATATAACTTCTTCGTTGACACATTAACAATTCTACCTAATAATAATTATCATTCATTACGGATGTAAGGGTGTTAATAAATACAACAAAAATAAGTAGTTAACATGCTTACATAATTAATTTGTCACGACGATAGTTTATATATTTTCAAATATCAAAGTGCTTAATTTCCTTAAAGATGCTTCTAAACGGGCTACACTTTTCTGCAATATGTGGCTGCAATACAATGGCCGGCAACATTGCTCGCAATATCAGCCAGACTATGCAAGATAGCAGTAATGTCCAGGCAATAATTGCCAAACATGGCCATGTATGGCCGGTATGGCTGGGCGATCGCTGACCGATCGATTTAACTGCAGTATTGCCCAGCCAGTTCTATTGTTGTTTCAGTCGCTCCCTCTTGTAATGGCATCGTGCATCTTTTTCTACCGACTTTAAGTTTGTTATTATGAGTGATGCTTTGACTAATTGCTATGTTCTGTGCTTTGTTGTTTGTTTTTGAACGCAACACATGGCCCGACCATAGATTGCTTATTTTTAGCATAATTTTTGTAATGGCCGGGCAATTGGTTGCCAATAGTGCAGCCACTAATTGCAGAAAGTGTAGCCCGTTTAGAAGCACCTTTAAACCTTTCAGGACTTTTGGAGACATATTAAAATAACAATGATCATCTTGAACATTTTTGTAAATTCTTGAACCTCAGTTGTAATAAAAATCAAATCAAAATGATATTTTCCCAGATCTGGATGCTAACCGGCGACAAGCTTGAAACAGCGCTCTGCATAGCGCGCTCCCTGCACCTGGGCGGAGGCACCGCGTGGCACACCGCCAGAGACTGCGCCAACAGGCGCGACGCCTTCCAACTGCTGGAAACGCTGCACAGAGCAGACTCCACCATCGACCTCATTATAGAGGGAGAGACTTTAGAAGTGAGTCCATTTAGAAACTGTCTGTAATGCGCGTGCTGTGTGGGCTTTCAATTTGAACCACCCCAACTCTTCCCGCGGGTGACTAAGGATATCCACCAGGGGCGGGCAGCAGCGCCCCCTGCAGAATAATTCTACCACCGAACCGCGATCCTCAACCCGCATGCCTAGCGTGGGGATAATGGGCATTTCCCCCAAAGCCAATAAAGCGCTTATCAGGGGGAGGGCTGCGTCCAGCCTTTTAGGCTGGTGCGGTGAGGTAAGGAGGTACAGCGCGTGGCACACCGCCAGAGACTGTTCTAACAGGTCTAACAGGCGCGATGCCTTCCAACTGCTGGAAACTCTGCACAGGGCAGACTCTACAATCGACCTCATTATAGAGGGAGAAGTGAGTGCTGAATTAATTACTCTATTGAACTATTATCGTTTTATCTTGTGTAAATAAATATCCGTGATATGGTTCTTGGGAAGGTTCTTCTAAATTATTCTCGTGCAGGGGACGACAACCGTAAAGTACAATAAAAGTAAAGTAAAAATTAATTTTTTTGTTTATTGTGCCATAAAATTACAAGTAAAGTTGATAGCTACAAACTATTTTATTAATGTTAGTTACAACTGACATCAAAAAAGGTCATCGCTCGGCATAGAACTGAATGCTGAATTATGTATTTTTGTTAATAAAATGAATTTGATTTTCTTCGCAGGTCTGCCTCCAATCATACGAAGAAGAATTCGTAGAGGTGCTACAGAACTGCAGCGGCGTCGTGGTCGCGCGTTGCTCGCCGACGCAGAAGGCTCGGGTCGCGCGACTTTTGCGCAACCGCGGGCACGTGGTCGCGGCCGTGGGCGACGGAGGGAACGATGTCGCGATGATTCAGGACGCTGATATAGGTAAAGTGGACTTCAAGTTTAATAATCTACCGGAGGATCTAAAGAATTTATCTGGAAACTTAATCAATATACAAATAAAAAAATGGCTTCTCAGTAAATGCTACTATTCTATTAATCAATTAAAATATTGTATGTATAAAATATATATTACAGGGATTTGGAAGACTTGATTATATTAATTGATTTTGATTTTGTTATTCATCTAATTAATAAATTTTTTTAATTATCTGTTGTGTAGAAATATATTGTGTATTTTTTTTTTTTTTCAAACAAGACATTTATTACTGAAGAAAAGATAAAGTATACAAATTACTTATGGTCCCCGCACTAGGTTCAGAACCTGTATTATTAATTGAACAATTAATATTTGCATGCCTGTGGTAGGCATATAACTGGACGCACAGATATAATAATACTATACTATATAGTTTTAAGACCTACATTGTAACATATATTCTTGCAAATACATAAACATCTTTGATCAAGATGTAGCTGTTATGTGTTATGTTTCTCAATCAGGCTATCTGTCGAGAGTTTCCTGTATGTCTGTGATTAATTGAAAGTAAACATTATTTTGACAGGTTTTTTTAGAATAACCGAAGAGCTTAAGTTATTCTGTAACAACACAAGAATATCAAAAAATTAGGCCCCCAATTTAGAGCAGCATAGGTTAGACCCCGATAATTGGTTAGCCGGATAACATAAGGCGGTCGCTGGTGGAATTAACGTGGTGCCGGCACAGAAATTTATCTAATCTATAGGTGCTGGCTTTGTACCACGCGTCGTCGCTTGCCCCTCTGCCTTCTGCAGGGGTATTTTAATTAATTTGATTCGTTTCCGAATCGAATCCGACGGATCTTCAAAACGCTATTTTGATTTTGCCTCGGGTTGATGACTGATATAAGGAGCTCCTTGACATGGCCATTAGTCAACAGATTCGCTTCGTATTTTCGATCATCAACCCGATGCGAAATCAAAATAGCGTTTTATAGATCCGTCGGATTCGATTCGGAAACGAATCGAATGAATTAAAATACCCCTGCTGGACTGATCTCACGGCTGGCGCGAGCTATGTACAAGAATACAAGAATTTATTCACAGCCACACACAACTTATACAAAAAAGGGAAACAAAAATATATGTAATAATGAAAAACATAAACCTTTGGATCTCAGCTTAAAACATATTGTTAGCACAGCAGCGTTAAGATCGGAGTCCCAAGGGTAAAAATAATTAGTCTTTCTCTAACTATGTGCGCGGCTAATCAGGTCCAGTCTCAGCTTATTGTCGTTATCCACCGAGGTCGATAACGACGCTGGTTTTCAGTCTGGACCTAAATTGGGTGACGTCGCGTCACGAGTAACGGTCCACAGATGAAAAGTAACAAAGCCTAACAAAATATAGGGCTAGAAGTAAGTAATGTATTGTTCAGTCAGTGGGTACATCTAAACTCCCGTCTGTTGTTCGCAGGTGTGGGGATAGAGGGCGCGGAAGGGCGGTCAGCATCACTGGCGGGTGACGTCAGCGTCCGTCAGTTCGCGAGCCTGGCGCGGCTGCTGTTGGTGCACGGCCGCCGAGCGTGTATGAGATCCGCCGCGCTCTGTCTCTTCATAGTGCATCGGGGCCTCATCGTCTCTACTATGCAGGTGTGCGTCATTGTACACAGGTGTTGATGACGTCTCTCGCGCGTGACGTCAGCGTCCGTCAGTTCGCGAGCCTGGCGCGGCTGCTGTTGGTGCACGGCCGCCGAGCGTGTATGAGATCCGCCGCGCTCTGTCTCTTCATAGTGCATCGGGGCCTCATCGTCTCTACTATGCAGGTGTGCGTCATTGTACACAGGTGTTGATGACGTCTCTCGCGCGTGACGTCAGCGTCCGTCAGTTCGCGAGCCTGGCGCGGCTGCTGTTGGTGCACGGCCGCCGAGCGTGTATGAGATCCGCCGCGCTCTGTCTCTTCATAGTGCATCGGGGCCTCATCGTCTCTACTATGCAGGTGTGCGTCATTGTACACAGGTGTTGATGACGTCTCTCGCGCGTGACGTCAGCGTCCGTCAGTTCGCGAGCCTGGCGCGGCTGCTGTTGGTGCACGGCCGCCGAGCGTGTATGAGATCCGCCGCGCTCTGTCTCTTCATAGTGCATCGGGGCCTCATCGTCTCTACTATGCAGGTGTGTGTCATTGTACACAGGTGTTGATGACGTCACTCGCGCGTGACGTCAGCGTCCGTCAGTTCGCGAGCCTGGCGCGGCTGCTGTTGGTGCACGGCCGCCGAGCGTGTATGAGATCCGCCGCGCTCTGTCTCTTCATAGTGCATCGGGGCCTCATCGTCTCTACTATGCAGGTGTGTGTCATTGTACACAGGTGTTGATGACGTCACTCGCGCGTGACGTCAGCGTCCGTCAGTTCGCGAGCCTGGCGCGGCTGCTGTTGGTGCACGGCCGCCGAGCGTGTATGAGATCCGCCGCGCTCTGTCTCTTCATAGTGCATCGGGGCCTCATCGTCTCTACCATGCAGGTGTGTGTCATTGTACACAGGTGTTGATGACGTCTCTCGGCCATTAATTCAGCGTCCGTTGTTCGTGAGAAAAAAGCCGTGCGTATCTCGTTTCTCCGCCTCTTTTGTCTATTTTGTCCGTAATGTGTGCTCTATTACAAATGCTCTCCCACTGATGGCCTCTTAAAGAACCAAAATCCGTGGCAAAATGCTTTAGCCCAGTCGATTCATCACACTATCACACTATACAGGTTGTCCCATGCAACCTGTACCAGCGAAGGTCTGTGGTCTGGGGACATCGATACCTATCGATTGGACCACCATGTATGTTCTGTGATTTTTTGTAGTTTTCGAGATATGAATTTTTATGTTTTATTTTCACGTTTTGAAAATTTTGGAAGGTTTGAGCTGTATTTTTTTCTGTGAAGTGATTCTTTGAGAATTTTTTTGTATTTTTGACGCTGGTACAGGTTGCATGGGACACCTGTATATATAATATTATAAATACGAAAGTTTGGATGGATGGATGGATGTTTGTTACCTCTTCACGCCAAAACTACTGAACGGATCGGGTTGATATTTTGCATACAGGTAATTCTAATCCTGGAATCAAACATAGGCTACTTTTTATCCCATAAATCATTTCCCATTGGATGGAAATCACCTTTAAACGTTTCTATAGAAACAACGCGTGCGAAGCCGCGGGCATAAACTGGTAATTCATAATTCTTCATTTGGAAACGGTAAACCGTTGGTCCTGACCTCTCCCCGGTCGTGTTGATCTATCGTCTCATCGGATTATGAGAGTGAGGGAATAAAGAGCGCACCTGTGTGCGCACACACTTGAGCACTATAATATGTCCTGCGCATCTGGCTTATCTCCGAGGAGACTGGCCGCCGTGGTTGAAATTCGGCTAGTTAAAATTATGTTGATGATGACATTATCTTTTGCTTGCAGGCTGTATTCTCAGTGGTGTTCTACTTCTCGTCCGTTTCGCTCTACCCTGGTTTCCTGATGGTTGGATATGGAACTGTTTTCACAGTTCTACCGGTCTTCTCATTGGTAAGCAATATTCTGTCGTAAGAGTACCATATATTTTATTTATTCTAACTTTAATGCACGAGCAAAGAATATACCGTGGCGCTTGACGCCAAAGGCATTGTCTACCTGCCAACCAGAAGCATAGTTTTATCAGATGGTTGGCATTCTTACTAAAAGCGTGTTGGTTACGGTTTTAATGGGAACTTTCGTTTAATTTTCATGGCCTTTCATTGATTGTTTGAGATTCAGCTACGTAGCTAGGTACGTAGTAGATGTAAAGTAATTTTTATGATTCAGATTTATAAGAAAAACACTATTTTCGTTAAGTTTGGGAAAGTTTTATTGCGGTGTGACAATACAGCATACCACAGCGACGATCGGGAATTAAAGTACCCCTATTTACCCCCTGTTTGTAATTTCCAGGTGCTTGACAAAGACATTCCGAGTACAACAGCACTGAAGTACCCGCAGTTATACAAGCAACTGACTAAAGGACGACAGCTCTCTTACAAGACCTTCTATATTTGGACAGGGATTTCTATTTACCAAGGTTAGAAATTATTTGTGTGTTTTTCTCAAGCAAATATATGTTAAAACAATGTTCAGTACAAAATCGCTGTTGCTAAAGGTCAACGCACTCTAATAATTTAACATGATCCATAATAGATAAAAGTTACTCTATGAACCAAAGCATAGGTAGTTGAAAAGTTGGAAAAAACAAAATATGGTCTCTGCTCTCTCTTAAGAAAACTATGATGACAATGACACAAGCTCTGCTTAGCTTGGGGCAAGATAATGCTGTGTGAATTGTCCAGCATTATTTATTTATTTAATGCGATTAAAATATTTGTGCCATTTAGAAAATCCACTTTTATGGCTGGGGCCAATACTTATCGCACTACACCTCTCTTTTGCAGGAGGCGTAATAATGTACGGCGCGTTAGTCCTATTCGAAGAGCAACTGATCCACATTGTAGAGATCAGTTACACGGCGCTTATTCTGACGGAGCTGATCATGGTGGCTCTATGCGTGGTCACGTGGCATTACCTCATGGCGGCCGCTGAGCTAGTCAGTCTGGCTCTTTACGTCGCTACGCTGCTTGTGTTTACTACGTACTTCGGTGAGTAACATGCAATAAGCTCGCTTAATTAATAAGGTGTTGTTTTAGCTGATCGTGTTGGCTCTGTTACTTGGCTTTACGCAGTGGCAGAGCTGGTCAGTCTGGCGCTCTATATCGATACGTTGCTTTTGTTTACTACGTGCTTTGGTAAGAACAATTGTAAAAGCTGGTCATGATGGCTCTTGACCTGATCATGGTGGCTTTATGCGTGGGCACGTGGCATTACCTCATACCAGCTGCTGAATTAACAGTCTGGCTCTTTACATGGCCACAAAAATAGAATAAGCTATCGTATGAGCTGATCATGTTGGCTTTTGAGACGATCATGGTGGTTGCTCTACTTGTCCCGTGACATCTGCGAGCAATGACTCCGATTGGTGGAAACGTGTGCATGATGTTGCTATGAGATACTGTTCATTTTGGTGCGTTTCCACTGACGCAGAGCTGGGCGGAGTGGAGAGGACCGCACCGTTAAGTGGCCAATCATAGTGCTCGAAATCTCCGCTCCTGAGCGGACTTTCAAATACAATATGTGAACACGCGGCCCCGAGCCGGACAGAACGGAGTCGAGCAGGCTATGGTGCCGAGCGGAGGGTTGACTGATCGGAACACGGTTCAATGCAGCTCAGCTCCACTCCGCTTCGCTTGAATGCACTTGCCACTTTCACTGCTCTTCTCCGCTTCACTCCGCGTCAGTGGAAACGCATGTACATTTAAGCATGCCGTATGCAATGTTAATTTAAGTAGATATGCCTCCGCCGTTAGTGTTCCTTTGTCGGCCCTTTAGTTGATGATTTGTAGAGAAATCCCTATCGCGAAGAGAATTAAATAAACAATACCTACTTACCTTAGCTTATAGCTAGATGATGTTGTGGATTTTCCAGCATTATTTATTACTAGTTGCATTCTTACTACCCGTTGTCCTATTACCCATTTTCCCGTAGGAATGAAGTATTTTCCCGCGGTAAAAAGTAGCCTATGTTCATCAGGAATAATGTGGGCTTCTAATAATAAAATAATTTTTCAAATCGGTCCAGTAATTTCGGAGCCTATTCAATACAAATAAACAAACAATCAAATCTTTCCTCTTTATTATTTATGATTTCCCCTTTCCCCAGATGCGGACTTCATACGTCACTGGGACTTCTGGTGGAAGGTAATAACGATTACTCTGGTATCCTGCCTACCTCTTTACATAGTCAAACACATGCATAGAAAGTGGAGCGCGCGCCAGTACAAAAATATTAGAACATGATCTTCATTCCAATTCCCTCTAAGTTTAATTTACAATGTGATTCACTCGTATATTTTCTGCACATATATTTACGTATAAAGGGAAAGTATTATAAGTAATATGTAGGTATAGTAAGGTGATTATGGAAAATATGGAGAAGAATTTACTTGCAATATGGATAGATTTTGTATCGGACAGTATAGACAGAGATATGATATTGTGTCTTGTTTCTTCATACTCTGTTTGTGAGTTGTGATGTACAAACATAATAATGTCGTTCTCTTTCTTACACAATTGGTTATTGTCTCATAGTTTTTCCGTCTATGTTGAATTAACAGTGGATTTATAGTAAGTCGGGTTCCGTAAGTTAAGTAGTTAAGTGTTATATATTTTAATATGGGTTAATACTCGCAGAAAATTAATCTAAAAATAGTTTTTTCTTTTATTTTAAAGTTTATACATTATTGTTGGAGCGTAATCTGTTTTAAATCATTTTTTTAGTTACGAATTATGTATATTTAGACTTATTTCACTGAGATATAAATACTGTGATTTTTAAGTACTATGTAATCTAATATGATTAATAATACGTTCTAGTTAAAGTCATTATTCGGTACGACCATTAAACGTCCCATTTATATAAATACTATTATCAACTTTATAAATTATAAATTACGTAATATTTATATGTGACAGTATTCCGCAATTACTTTGCTCATTTCAAGCTGCCATTTTTCTGTGTAACGGAATGTTAAGGCGCTGTCTCCCCGCACACTAGCGCCGCCACCCATTTTATCTAATTATTACGTTTAAGAAAGGAATTTCCAAAAATTACGTTAGCTAGTTTGTGATACCTTAAGCTTTTTTTATGCCTCTGCAATAGTTTTATTTTGTATAGTTTAGACAGGTAATCGCAAATAGAGTTTGGTGGCCACCAAGGGCAACTTTGTTTCTTTGCATAATAGAAACTATACAAAATAAAACTATTACAGAGGCATTAAAATAAAGCTTATAATAGGTATCACAAACTGGCTAACGTAATTTTTGGAAATTCCTTTCTTAAACGTAATAATTAGATAAAATGGGTGGCGGCGCTAGTGTGCGGGGAGACAGCGCCTTAAGCAATGACTTTATAGGAACATGATATAGTATAGTAGGTTTTAGGTATAACCATAGAATCTAGTGTGAGTTTATTGACCACTGTGGACCAGAATTTAAACTCCTAAAATATAAATAAACAACTCATGTGCATTATTATTACAGGTACAAATTTACTTTTGTGATATATTTAATTATTTTATTTATATTTTACTTTCGTGTTTTAGGACAGATTGTAATAGTTTGGTGCAGTGTTAATTCATGATCAAGTTAATAAATACGTAAATCAAGTTGATGTGTATAATTCTTCGAACTTACTCAAGCCTTGGTTACCTACTTGATCATAACGCAAAATATGCGGTGCCGGCACTTTTTCGTATGAAAAACTAGTTTATGCCCCCGGCTTCGCACGCGTTGTTTCTATGGAAACGTTTAAAGGTGATTTCTATCCCATGGGAACTGATTTATGGGATAAAAAGTATGTTATGTATGCCTATGTTTGATTCCAGGATTAGAGTTACCTGTGTGCATAATTTCAGCCCGATCCGTTCAGTAGTTTTGGCGTGAAGAGGTAACAAACATCCATCCATCTATCCATCCATCCAAACTTTCGCCAAGCGCGGTGAAGTGGGGACAGGGTACTCCGCACTACGTGGCGTCATGCTCTTCACAACGCTACGGTGCGCGTCACGGCGTCAATAATTTGTTTGTACAGCATACCGCTGCGGCAAAATCAAATGACCGCTTCTCCGCACACATAGTTGACATTATGACGCGACGTTGCATCGTGACGCTACGCTGTGTCGCATACCGCAGCGTTGTGAGTTGCGAAAAAGAGACCAAAGCTTCAGGCAGACCTTTGCCCGCTGGGCCACTGAGGTCGTCACTAACTTCACTTACGGGATTGTACCTATTCTTCACCGTAACAATAATGTAAACGTTTTATAGGTAGAACTTATCTATTAAAGATATCTAAAACATTATGACAAAAAATTACATAAATAGGTAAGTAAAACTATTTTGTATCGTCCGAGCGAGTTCTAAACGAACTCAAATTAATCTGCGTGCTTGAAGACAATTTAACCGGTGTAACAGAGCGGGAACTCCGATCCAAAGGCAATTGTTTTCTCTTCTCACGGCTGTACTTTGAAGTAGTGGAGCTTTCAGAGCAAGTTGACACGCTTTCCGACACTGTACATAAAAAGTCACTGTGGTTCCGCTCGGACAGTTCCTCTGTGTAGTCTCGACTCGTAGAACCCGTCGCGGGCTGCGGGTTAATATTATACGTGTCTCCCGTGTGCTCCTGGCTCGAAGATGCGGCACCTATGGCGAACTTTCTCTGATCTATCTTCACTTCAGAGATGGACGTCTCCAGCTTCGGCGGACTGTCCGACCGCTTTCTCGCGTCAGCGTCGCTATCGGACGTAGACTCGCTCGGTTCGTTCCCGCTCACTATCGCCATAAGCTTCTCAGTGTTCTCGTTAAGATCGTAAACCTTCTGAGTCCGAATGGACCCTAACGACATAGTCATGGGCTTACCCCTGAATTGATTGCGTGAGTTAACAGCATTCGACAACGTCCTCAGAGGTATCAATGTCCGCATGCACGTAGATAAACGCTCGTACAGGAACGATGCAAATGAACCACCTTTCATATTCATATTGGTATATGAAAGAATGGGGCTCACTTTACTAGAGCTATTACTGGTGCACAAGAAGTGTATTATTATTTGACAGCCGAAAAATGCTACTGCGATCGCAACCACTACCAGTATGTAAACTATAGGGCCCCAGTCGATGTCTATTTGCATGGGTTCCGAAAGTTCAAACGGATGCCATGTGATGCCGGATTCCACGTCGATATCTTCGTAGAGATTGCGTCTGATTTTGGAGTTTCGGTGGGCTTGCACTGCAGCCGCTACCTTCAGAACTCCACCGAAAGCAGTATAGAGCTTCTCGTCCTGAATATGTCGCGCGACTTCACGCTTCAGCCAATTCCATAGATCTCTATTTAAACCTGCAATATCTGCCTTCCGGCAGGCAGCAGGGGACCTTTTCAAAATGCATCTAGCAGCAGTCGTATAATATTTCAGCAGTACATTCTTAGAAGATGGGGCGGTCAAGCTCACTAGTCCTCCAATTTTAAACGGTAAAGCAATAGAGGTGGGATTTTCTTTGTCGTCAAGCATTGGTATCGGGAAGTGTATGCACGAGTTGAGGTCTCGCTTTAGCACCAAATTAGAGCACGGATCCAAGATTACTGACGATGTCCTCGGGATGACTATTTTCGCCACGGTTATGTTCGACCATCGTTGAAGGCGCTGTGGCTCTTGCCAACCCAAACCTTGGGTATTCAGATATTCTTTCATCTCATCGAACAATTCATGTATAAGTATAGCATTTTTGTGTGAGATGTTACCGGAGTAAAATGCGAGCCTAGCTGCGGGTAGGATTTCATTTCTCAGGTGAGCTCCGAGGGTATCAGCCATGGCGTCTTTCAGCAACTCTGATCTGTGATCGCTTCCTGTCTCCACCGAACGCAATGATCTGCGAAAGTAACGCACTAAATCTTTGATGAATTTGTCGGTGATTTTTTCAGGAACAACGGGCGCGGGTAAAACATCTTCGAAAAGTCTCCGTGCCCGTAGTTTTACGATCTCATTTTCATCCCAACAACTCAAAGGCTCTGTGTTAAATATTGCACTACCCGCACTAGCACCATTTGCGTAAACTAATGATCTAAGAATAACTATAACAGTAAGAATTCTCATTTAAAATAAATTTGTAAAATAACGCACAGTGTTTCAAAGATGATTTGACTTGATCAAAGAGAATAGAATAACCGAAACAATAACAACGGACTTGACTTCTTTGTTAGGCAACCAGGTTTGCACGGGCCACAGGGAGGGTTTTCGGGTTCAATCCCCCCCGTAAATATGCTCGTGTACCTATGCTAGTGTCCTCGTTCCAAGCTCAGGTTCCAAGGCTCTTGTACGTTCCAAAACAGTTTCTTAAATTTTTGAAAGGTGTACGATTCTCAAGCATCCAGGAAAAAGGTGAAAAAATATAGGTAGTTAAAAATTAAAACTCGACTACGTAAAAGTCTCTTATCTTATAAAAGTCTAGACAAGCGTTCACCAATTTTTCACTGAGGTTCGATTTACGGAGGTTCAAATAAACCGCTTTCTATTTTGACAGTGACATATTTTCGGTTTCTGACAACATGTGTGGTCCGTAGAAAGCTGTGGTATGAAAGAATGGTGAAGTCCGTCAAAGTCAAAGTATTGTGTCAACGGAAGTGCTGCCAACTTATGTGGCGATCTAAGTCCTAAATTATGCGGCAAAAATGGGCCGAACCCTTGGCCGCGCTGAAACTTTTCAAGTTTCAGCGCGGCCAAGGGTTCCGCTTACTGATTGTAATTTCAAATCATAAATCTGCTGCGATGTCTGTTTTATCGTGGAATTCAGGTGAGTGGATGGAAACTACCTACTAAACAGATGGAGCTAAAATTTTGCATGGATTTTGCTCTAGATCTGGAATACTGTGCCTGGGCTTTTTAACAAAAAGAAAGTGCAAGGCCGCGGGAAGTAAAAAATATATATTTGTTTACTATACCTATATACCATTTACCTGTTTTACACATGTATTGATTTTATTTTACCACGTTGTCTCTGAATGTTGTTTAAATAACTCATTGAGGTGGTTTTGAGCGCGGCAAATGGGTAACTGATGCCGGGCGACCGTGCCTAGGGGGCAGGAGCAAACAATGGCACTCACCCAGGGCGGAATCTTGTGCGTTGCTCGGGCACGCAGAGCCGGCTTGCTTCGCTCACTAAGTTCGGACAGTCTATTTATTTATTTATAAGGCAATGCCAACAATACCCATAATAAAACGTTCTTTTATAACAATTAGGTATAAAGTTTCTTAGTAGGTATAGAATGTGTGCTTCTAACAGGCATGCACAACATTTACTAAAGGGTGCACAAACAACGACTAAAAATAATACCCTGAAGGGGTTACATTATGAGCACATTAAAGATCGCCAAAATACTTTATTTGGATTTTCAAGTTTTTATTTTAATGTTCACTGTACTAAACGTAACAGTTAAAGTTTTGAGTGTAACAGAACGAATCGCATCGTGTTATTCTACAATACACATTGCGTTCGAAAGCAACATAAAACGTCAAATGGCAATAATCAACTTGATTTTTTTTCAGTGTTACCAGTATTGCTGATCTTTTGGATCTGTTTCAGATACTCATCTTTCTCTGGGGATATTTAGTGGATCATAGCGCTTTGCGAAATGCGAATCTTTTCGGACAAAAACGCCTATCGAACCGGCTCATCTATTTTATGAGTTTGTTCCTGAAAGAAAGAAACATTGAAGAAGTCTATTGTATGTAATCTATTCATGCCTAATTGTGGTTAGTTTAACATTTTAACGAGATTTTTTATTTTGCGGTTTTTAATATGTTTTTCCTGCTACAATAAAATAAAACTACAGGAAATGTAATTTATTTTCTTAACTGCGGCCAAAAAAGCCTCCTCCTTAGGTTGCTTGCTATTTTGGGCAACAGCAGCTACAAATCCTGAATATTATGCGCTGCTCACTCCGCTCCTCGTTAACACTCCTGTCGTCGTTTTTTTTTTCCCCGTACGTACTATACTCTATCCATCGAGCTTGTAGAATTTTCAATAACAAAGCCACTGACAGTTCAATCAGCTGATGCAGGGGTAAAAAACATTTTTAATAATGTGGTTGGCTCTTGCCTGCGGCTTCGTTTGCGTATTTAGGATATACATAATTTGGTCTTATTTGATTTCTAACTGACGCAAAGAAAGAAATAATTATAAAACCTATGACATACCTAACTAAAATTGAACAAATTAGTACATAACCTACCAAGCTATACTCTTATGGCGGCTATTTTGAGCTTTGATAGATGTCTCTGGGTAGTAATATTTAATGTGAATAATAGTTGGCATAAGTAAATAAGGTAGTCTTGTGAAATCAGTACTACTTTTTATTGTTACCTATCCTTAAAAAGGAAATACAAGGTAAAGGAGATGAAATAAGACTATAAATGCAAATTATAGGAATAATTTATTGTTGCATCATTAGTTAATTTAGTTATCATCATTTTATGTATTTACTCTTTAGTATACATGTGTCTCTCTTCTGGGACATTATCATTAGTTAATTTAATTATCATCATTTTATATTTTCAATCTTTAGTATACATGTGTCTCTCTTCTGGGACATTATTGATAGACAACAATCAATTATCATCATCACTGTCAGAATCTGAGCTACTTGATGTATCTCCGGACACCTGGATGATAAATTGATCAATTACATTATCTGTAATACCATCCAGTTCCCTCATTTTTTTCTCTTCTTGTATAACATGGTCTATGCATTTTTGCCATGCTGCAGGTGTTATCAAATTCATAGATTCTTCTAATAAAATCATCAATTCATGCATTTTAAATGTTTTATTTTTATCTGCAACATGGCCTTTGACTTGCCCCCATATCATTTCTATTGGGTTTAATTCACAGTGATAGGGGGGCAATCGCAAGACTTCAATATTTTTTTCTTTTGCGAATGTGTCAGTGGCATAGGCCATGTAATTATGTTTTATTGGTTGTATCAAATCGATAAGCTCCCTTTTTATCATAGTGTCCTGGAACGAGATACCCTTGCTATTTAACCAATCTTGGATGTCAGCTTTTTTCCATTGCATGTTTAGTACTCGTTCCAGGCGACGAGAGTGATAGGGAGCATTGTCCATTACTATAACTGATTCTGGCTCAATTAAATCTATAATTTTTTTGAACCACTTTTCAAATACTTCTGCGTTCATTTCTTTGTGATAATCTCCATCACCACTTTTGCTTTCGAATATTAATTTTCCACCATTCAAAAATCCATCTTCGTTTCCTAGAAAAAAAAAACAAATATTAAACTTTAAACAGTTGATTTGATGTTATTGACACAAGTTTTGATACATTTAACTGAAAGCTGCCTTTGTCCGATTATCTATTGGTGAAAACCGACCTTATTGCATCACCACCCATAAAAATATCAATGATATTACAAGATGCAATAATAATACTCAATCTATACTTATTCATACTTGACCATGGTGCTACTTCTTTGATATGTTGATGCTATTGTTTAAATAAATTATCCTGATTCATGAAAATACAACAGATAACATACCAATATGTACTATTATTAGGCGTTTTCCTTTTCCAGAAGGCCCTTTGAGTCCTGTAGAAAGGCCTTCCAGGTGTGCCTGCCTTGTTGACTGTATTGTCATGTCTTGCCACACCTTCGTTTTCGTATGACCTACAAAAACAAGAAACAATGTTAACATAACATACAAAAGTTCAGTTCAGTTCAGTTTAACGACTACATGTTTGATATTTAATATAATTATTTACTAAAAAGGATAATAAACAAAGAGTAAATTACCTTCGTTTAACCATGTTTCATCTGTATAATATATCTTGCGCCTCTCTCATTTTGGCAATTTTTAGCAAATAATTGCGCCTCCACCTTACTATTTCATGTTTTTCAATGAGACTGCTGTTACGTGATCTTTTCAGGTGTTTTATTTTTAGCTTTGCTAAAAGCTTTGCAAATGTACTCCTTTTGAAATTTGGTAGGTCATCATCTTCGTTAACCGAATTTAACACTTTGTTTAGTGTGGGGATTTCATTTCTGAAGAAGAATTCATGCACTTTTCTTCGTATGGCACTTAGTTCAAAGTCCAAGAGTTTGTCAATTTTGGCTACTCTTGGAGGTAGAGGTGCTGGTGACTGAACGCGATGCTCAGTAGAATAGCCTTTCAGGACTTTCCACACCGTACTGACGCCAACTCCAGCGGTATCGGCAGTCCTTTTCACCATCTCCTGCTTATAGGGAAATTGGTCTCGAGGCCAAGTTTCTTCCACCAGTTTATAAATATTAATAATCGTGAGCTTCTCTGCAGAACTGAGAGGCGTTTTCTTTTGACGCTTCTTCTTGGGCGAAGCAAAGAGCTTCAACGAACTCGGGCCTGGTTCATTGCTCATTGTATCAAAACAACAAACGTAACAAACAACAAAAACTCAACAGTAACACTCAACAATAACAAAAACTCAAGAAACAACGATAAACTCAACGAAAACAACCGTAACGTAAGCAGAGAGCACAAAAGGAGAGAATTACTTGAACTAACCACAACAAAGCAAGAAAGTCAAGTAAGGAAATAAAATGGCGATCGTGGGTGGGTAGTGTTACCCACTCTGTCAGAAAAACGGGGAAAATAAAGTTATGTTATCATTCGTTCATTCATTCAAATTTTATTGTAATAATTCTGTAGATTTGTATGTATTAGCACAGCCAACTTATGCATACAGTTGTTCGACGAAGCCATTTAGACAGGGCAATCGTGCGGGGGGCAAGGGGCGAGGCATTTGAAAAATCACCAAAAATAAAATCATAATGTTTTATTTATGATGATGTTTCCTTATAATAAATAATTAAAAGTTTTCATTTAACACTAGCATTGTGCTAGCATGGTGACAACCCTGGCCTGATTACCTGGTCGCGTCACTTGTCGGCAGGTTCCGCGATATCAAAGGCCTACTGTATATTATTATTTATACTGTGGCATTAGTATCTAGGTAAAGTATATGACACAATGGTGCCCATGCAGGGTGCAGTGACAGCAGTGGCTACATTATTATCCGCATACTTTACACACATAATTTTACGTACGTAGATTTACATATTTTTGTAATTTTACACTGGTTTTGCTGAAAATTCTCAAGTCTCACCCTTCGGTCTTGAAGAAAGCATTGTTCAAATCATCATCATTGTTAAATAAAAAAAACATAATCCAAGAAATAATCTTGTAAATGTAAAAATGAAACGATTTTTACTGGTAGAGTTCAATTCATAAATCAATAGTGTGGAAGATTTAGATTAGCTAGATTATTATTTGTCAATGAGGTTCCATTGGAAGGAAGGCGTTTCAGGCCCAGGCCCATTAGTAAATAGACGTTCTTAATTTTATGTCTTTACATTGACCATATTTTCTAAGCATCATTGATTTCTTAGATTCTTCCTGGGTCTATGATAATATTTAGATTTTTTTGTTTAGCCATTTTAAGGATTTCAATTATATTTATATATCATATTAATTTATATTTAATAATAAAAAACTAAAAGTACTTCATATTTTTTCTCTCATTGCAACAATTTACTGAAGAACAATTTACTCAGGATTCAGATTAAAAATACAAATTGAAAAAAAATGCAGTAAACAAGGTTAAAAGACCATCACAGGTTGTAGACGATCTCGATTTTTTTTTATATTTACCTTTTCTTTACAAATAGGTCACTTAGATTTTTTTAAATTTCTTGTGATAAATACCCTGACTTGGCCTGTCACTTGTTTCCGTCTTGACGTGGAGTTTTGGGACATCGTGTTTACAAGCCACGATGCTTTAAACTGCACGACTATCTATCGTCACTAAAAAAAATGGGAACACACCCTAAAGCGCCCTAAAAACTACACTCAATAGGGTAGCTAAGACCAGCTGGCAGCACTCGCTCAGTGTTGAGTTTACGTTCCATTCGTTCTTCAATAATCCGGCTAAAAATAAAATACTGCTCTGTATAGGAAATAAGTATGGTCATAGTGCTATCCTAAATTGGGAAGCATAGTTCAAAAAATACCAATTGTTTGCATCCCATGACGTCAAAACTAAGATTCGTTAGGGTTGGCACTTTAACAAAAGATAAAAATATCTGGTCATTTGAATCTTCGTTTTTGACCAAATAATGACGATTTGTAAATTGCTACAACTAGATATTGCATAGATATGAAGTAAAAATTGAAAAAAGTAACAAATCTAACGGAATCTATGGGTGAAATCATTGGAATTACGTTAGGCCTGTGTCATTTCATGGTGATAACCCTAAAAATCAGCTGATTACGTTTGTTTACGAAAAATCTACAAGCTCGATGGATAAAGTATAGGTACTCTATTTGCTCAAAAAAAAAGTTGGCAGTTGGCAACTCTATTCACAAACAAAGTAGGTACCTATGGTGCCTATTGTCTCCCTCTCGCTTCGCTGCCTTTGATTTTGAATTTTGAAAATTCTTCTGAAATTTACGCGATCGTTTAGGTTCCCGTCGCAGATTATTTTGTGTAAACCTGCGATGATTTTTAAGTAAATTGATCCATGCTAAATTATCTAACTAGGACTTGAAAATGGTGAGTGACTGTGCTAAGTGATACCGATGAATCAATTTTGTTATTTCCATGGTCTATTTAGTTATTTTATTTTTTTGATCATGGTTATCTCTATTATTTCTAGACGAACTAAGGTTTCTCTATTACATACTTATCATGCAAAACATCTCTTTTTGTGGTGTTATCCCTGATTTCTTGAAGGCTGTTGCTTGTTTATGTACCTAGTAATAATTGAGTAGTCATAGGATTATATTTTTTTCACTATACATACCTACTGCAATTACCTACACAATAAAACTTAAAAAATATTTTTATAAGGTACCTACTACACTTTATATATAGGTTGGACAAATGGGCCTCCATGCGATTGCTGTGTAGGTGATCACATCTTAAACGGTTATGTACAATTTTGTTTTTGTTTCTCTTTAGGATATCAGAAAATTCTTTCAACCGAAGACATCTCCCGCTGCAGTGAAAAAAAGGAGAATTGAAGATGATGATGATGATGTGATCCCCGAGTCACCTGATGTACAAATTATAAGCAAGGTAAGCTATCTCATGACATGTTTTGTTTACAATGATTTTATGTTGATTTCATTACTTAAAAATATATGTATACTTGCTATGACCTGTGGCATTTGTAGTAAGTTTTACTTTCTGACACCACACTTAAGATTTAAACGGTGTAAGCTGGCCTGAAGTATCTTTTATGACTTAATAGGCAAGATGTATCTTGTTTATGACTTAACAGGCAAGTCTAAACTACCTTGTTCAAATAGGCAGATAACTGGCTGACAAATAGAAATTTGCTAGTGTTTATTGGTGTCCTAATGTTTGTTTGCATGATCTTTTGATGCATACAAATTAAATTAATACCTAATTTGGATTGCGATTCAACATGGCCATGCTGCCAGCATCTTGGGCACTCTGCCTTTTGGTGACGTTTTACATTTTTAGGGAATTGATAAGTGTAAATAGTTGTAATTTATTGTTGTTATTATTGTACCTTATTCAAAATAAATGGTTTCCTATCCTAATTATTCAAGTTATTTATTTCAAAGAAAAAGAAAACCAATGAATCTCAAAAATCAAGTAAAACCAAGTCTAAATTATCACTCAAAGAAGTCAATGTTACTGATTTATTTGGAAATGGACCAATCAAAAGAACTGAACCAGTAGTTAAGAAACCTGAACCTAAATCAAAAAAGAAAACTGAAACAGGGATTCATTCAGATGATGAGTTTGAAAAGAGTCTTCTCGAAATAGATGGTTTGGATGAGATTACATCTACCAAACAAAAACATGATAAAACCAAGGACAATAGAGATGAACTCACCGCTGAACCATCATCAAGTAAGGAATTAGAAAAACAAAGCAAGACTAAAAAAACAAAATCGAAAACAAATGAACCTTCAAAAAAAGAATTGCATCAACCATATTCAGACACAAATAAAACTGTACATAACTTGAAAAAAGAAGATTCAAACAAAAGGAAGTTTGAAGAGTTTCTGGAAAATGATAATAAAGCTGAAGAAATTACAAAAAAGGTAAAAATCCCAAAAGTTAATGACTCGGACAAAATTAAACTTGAAACTGACCCAAAAACAAATGGCGAGAAAAATAAAACGCACGATCTGACTGTTGATGACTCAATGATGGAAGATGAAGCTGATCAATCAATGCACAAGAAAAATAGAAAAAACAAGAGCCTCAATCAATCAGGTAAGTGAAATAATTAAAAAAATGCTTATTACCACAATTTAAAGAAACTGCTTAAATTACACAATCAAATTCTAGATGCTTTTAACAGTTTTAACGTTTCAGCATTAACAGATGAAGAAAGGCATGAGAGAAAGAGGCATTCAGCAGCCTTATACCAGCAATATTTGAACAGGACCGGCCCCAAACATTTAGGAACCAAGCAGATACCTGAGGTAGGTTATACAGGGTGATTGTGGTAGCTGCAAGGTGCAAAGCTTCGAGGAGAAGCTAGGATAGACTAGTTAAAACCATTTGAGCCAAGGTTGTCTAAGACGAAGTCGCACTATTTTAAACGGTCTAGCATTGAACCCTGGATCCTACTCTGTACTTTCCAATGGAGAATGTACGTACACCTATCTGCGCCGCAGGAGCCGCGCTGCCGCGCCGCAATCATAGGTGCGCGATGTTGCATACTATTTCAATATAAAGATTAATAAAATTCGATGACTGCGGCGCGTGTGACGCGCACAGATGCGCGTTCACCATAACAGTGAGGTGTGAAAAGATTTGATTACTACGTCGCAGTCGATTGTTATTTAACTGGACAAATTAAACTACTTCACCCATGTACTTATTAATCAACAACAGCATTTACCAGTCCACTGCTGGACGTATGTATTAGGCTTCCCCTGATAAGCGCCACTTATTAATCTTCATCGTCATCAGCCTACATTAGTTCACTTATTAATGCTTAAACAATATTTATATGATGTTATGAATTTTCAACACCATTTTATTCAATAATAATTAAAAACCAAAATTATGTTTTCAGGGTGCTGAAAATTGTCTAAAAGACTATGCATTTCTGCTGACTGGTGTGTTGGACTCTTTTGAAAGGGAAGAAATTGAGGAAACCATCAAAAAGTATGGAGGTTGCATCAAGTCTGGTATCAGTAAAAAGGTATTTGAAGATGCAGGAAAAAAATATTTTATATAGTGGAATAAATAAAATAATATATATATTATATCAAGGTCTAGGCTTACTCTATATTTTCATTGTGGTATTCTATACGACAAGCCCATTATTACTACAGTAGTCAGACTTTCTGTCAAGCCACGTTTACTTGATACTGCAATCCGCGATTTACAGAACAATAAGATTTTTTTGTATTTGGTACACTTATAGGTAACACATGTCTTGGCTGGTGAAGATGCAGGCCCAGCAAAAATAGCGAAAGCTGAAGAACTAGGAATCAGAATAATTGGTGAAGATGATTTCCTGAAAATGATTGAAAATTCCAATAAAACCAAATCAAAACACAACTCGCATAGAGAAGACAAAGATAAAAATCATGATAAGAAAAGTATTAAAAATAAACTAGTCAATGGAACTTCCAAAACTGAGACAAAAGAAAAATCTGTCAGTGAAACTAAACATGCTAGGAACAAATCAAATGAAAGTAAAGATGCTCAGTCTGAAATTAAAAAAAGAAAATCAAGTGATAGTTTAAAAGAAGCCAAAGCTGAAATTAAGCAAGAAAAATCATGTGAAAGTATCAAGGACGCTAAAACTGAAATAAAAAAAGAAAAATCTGATAAAAATCAAGTGAAAGAAAGCAAGATTCAGGTAGAAATGAAAGAGGAAAGAGGTTCTAAAATGAATTGTGTAGAAAAGCTTGATTTAAAATCGGAAAGTGGCGCATCGTCCAGTTCAAGTATCAATTTAGCAAATAGTAAGTTTCTTTTATGATCCAAAATAAAATAATGTCATTTATGTATGCATATAATTCTCTCGTAGGTCTTAGATGATTAATAGAAGAGATCTAGATGGTGCTCCGAAAATTGTCCAGGCTTACTGATCGGGTGACAATCTTCGATCATAACATAACTCAATCGATGTAGACTGTACATAAAAGTCTGCTTTGTTTTAAAAGTACACTCACATAATAAAACCATTTTCAGATGCTCAACTAGAAACCCCAGCCAATGCGTCGATGTGGGTTGAGAAATACAAACCTCAGAACTTGAAGAGCATCATTGGACAAACTGGTGAAGCTAGCAACGTTAAAAAGTAAGTGGGTAATTTCTACTCTGTTATTCAATTGTATATGTTTATTTCAGACAGTATAAACTTTATACAGAAAACATAAATTTAAAAATTACAAAATTGTTAAATTAGATGCACAAAATAGAGTTTTTGTTTTTTATGTTGCTTACAAATATTTTACATGCGAGTTTGGGTAGTGTATAGAAGCGAGCATATAAAATAAGAGTTGTAATTCCTTCCAGATTGGTGAACTGGCTGACGAAGTGGTACGTGAACAGAAAGGCCAAGCTCCCCAAGCCTAGCCCCTGGGCCAAGAACGATGACGGCGGCTTTTACAAGGCTGCATTGCTTTCTGGACCACCGGGTGTTGGTAAGAGCGTCTTTCCTTCGAATCTAAAATTTAAGGAACTTCTCGTATCTACTGCTACAGAGGTTTTTCTTGACCAATCAGTAGCCAGTTCGTTGACGAGATGTTTATTTCAACCGCCGCGCCGTGAGACATGCTTAAATGAGTTGCGTTTGACTTTTAGGGGGTAACAAACGTCAATTCATTTATTTAAGATTACACATCTTCGTTTCAGGCAAAACCACTACAGTGTCGCTAGTGTGCAAAGAGCTGGGTTTCGACATGGTGGAGTTCAACGCATCTGACACCAGGAACAAGACGCTCATCAAGGAGCAGATAGGAGAACTGCTCACCACTACCTCGCTCTCCGCTTACGCTAAAGGTAGGGACAGTGCAAGGAATTTTGGACTTTATCCCTTTTAAGGTTTTATTATAGTGCGTGAGACCTCACACTCTCTCGTGACAAACTAAATTTAATTCAGTAACATTTATTCTCACAAATCATGACACACAAAAAAATTTAACTTTAGTTTTTGAACAGGTTTGGATAAGAATTTAAAAATAAACTTATGTTTCCCCTGTAGGTGGAGCTAAGTCCCAAAAATTTTCGACTCCTACGTCATTTGACCTCGTGGTGTAGTTGCTTATCACATTTCCGTACTGAGGGAGGGAAGCGCGTTCAAGTCCCGTCGAAGTCACAAAAATTTATGGGATATTATTTGGCGAAATATTTTATTTAATTGATTACACAAAATCCACAGATCTCATTAATAAAAGTAACTTAAAAATATCACTTACAGCCAATAACAGGATTTAAATTTATACAATTTTGATAATTAAAAACAATAGTCACAAAACTACAAAAAAAAAATTGAGAGAAACTACTACTTACCTATTTAAACAAAATACAAACACAATAGGTAGCAGGTATCTACTAAAAACAAGATCCGTCAAGTGCGAGTCTAAGCGCGCCGAGGGTTTTGAACGTTTGGCAACAAATATGTACCAAAAATACCGGTAAGAGACTTCGCAATTTAACGAATACCTAAGAATAGTAGGTACCAACCTACATTTCAGATGGATCTCTGCATGCTTCGGTTAAATGGGTGGTTCGGTTAAGGTGGGTAATGGTAAATTTTTCGACTTTTTTCGAAATATTTCAAAAAGTATGAAATCTACAGAAATTTGAAAAACTGGTTTGAAATGTCCAAATTGATACCTTTCATTTGAGACCCCTTAAGACTCTGTAGGTACCTTTTAAAATTTCGGCATCACAATTTGTATGGAAAATATTCATTCTAATTTTTCATTTATATTCATTTATTTTTCTCTAAATCTGAACAGGCGCACGAAATGTATTATTATTTTAAATTTCAAGTTGATAGCTGCAGTAGTTTTTGAGTTATTAAGGAGGAAAAAAAGGACAGACAAAGCGAGACCATATGGGTTTTGAAACCGATCTTCGATCTTCAAAACCCTAAAAATACCATTGCAATAATTTAAATTATCCATGATGCCAGTGCATTATTTATAATTCATATTCATATTCATATATATTTATTGCAATCATTGTGTACATTTTTAGGTCTTAGTTTAAAAGTAATGTTTATGAGGCACAATGGTACCCTAGCAGGGCGTGGCAATAGGTACTGAGAGTGGAGGTGGACCGGGTTTCTATAAGAATCTAGGAATGGGTCGTCGACTTCTTTTCAGTCGACGAAACGAGACCGTTTACCGTCCACGATGAACTAGTTCATAAAACAGTCTAATGTTCGACCAGTTTATGCCGTTCAGTTCAGGACATGATCGATCGTTGAACGTTGATGCACAGACTGGTAAACGACGACGAGAATTATAACGATCATAAACGCTTGCCAATCGACGACGACGCGACGTATGAACTATTTTGACGACCGATGTGGTGCAGCCGGCAAAGGTCCGCCTGCGACGCAGGTTGCGGGTTCGATTCCCGCCTTAGGACAAATGTTTGTACGATATGCAAATATTTGTTCCGGGTGTTCTGGGTATTAAATTTTTATATAACTAGTAGTTCTACGAACAGTAGACCTCGCGATCACTACTTTTTTTTCAACAATGAATTTACCTAGGTACGTACTACGTACCTACCTACCTACCTAGGTACTATGTCTTTCGGCGTTAACTCGCTTGCAAATCGCCATGCCAGTAGCCAGTGTGAAATAGCACGGAGCAAAAGTGTTATGTTATCGTAGGTATCACTTATCAGAACCTAGAAGGTACCTAAGCACCAGTTTATTATAGGTAGGCCTACCTTTAATAGTGGTGATAAACTTGTCATAAGTAGGTAGGTATTAAAATGTAGGTATCGGTGCCTCTTGCTTTTTGACGCGTCAAAAGAATCGGTGCCTCTTGCTTTTTGACGCGTCAAAAGAAAAATCCCATAGGTCAGTAGGTAGGTACCTAGGGAACCTACACTACATACCTACCTTCGGGATAGGTCCCTAGGTAGGTAGAGATAAAGCATTCTAAAAATGCACGCCAAGTAAGTAGGTACCTATGACGTTTAATGAAGAGGGCCTGCATTTTTAGAATGGTTTGTCTCTACCTGGATAGGTATGCCCGAAAATCAGAAATAAATAACACTCCTAGGTACCTAACCTACGCTTGTGTGCATAGTGCAACTTACCTACCTACCATATGAAGATAGGTAGGTAATTGTTTGGTAGGTAATGTAATAGGTACTTAGCTAGCTCAAAAAAATGAAATGATTTCCCTACTTTTGAAATGAAATACCTAGGTAGGTATGCACACTATGCAAGAATAGGCGTCTGTTTCTCCAGAATGGATTTAATAATACATTGACATGCATATTGCATTGCAATAGAGTTTACTTTTACAAAACACCACTTACGCCGCCGCCGATATACAGTCTGGCCTGGCGCATGGCGAAAGAGAGATAGTCATATTATCGAAACAAGCAAGTGTGAAGAGAGCAGAATGCTTGATAGACGGGTGGCTAGAGAGCGAGAAACAAACAGTTTCGTCAACGCTCGACTTTGGACTGGGCTATGCAAATGTCGTTCACGAGTAAACTGGTTCATCAGTGGACTGTAAACCGGTCTAGCAGTCGACGGCAAACAAACAGTCTACAAAAACAGTTCGTTCATTCAACGACCACTCCTATAAGAATCTCTAGTTATGTTTTAGGTTTTAGCGGAAAAGTATAGTTCAATAACTTTTGTAGTTACATTTTTATATATTATTGTATAGGTAGTAATGTATATATTCATAATGCATAAAAATTCGTTAGTTTTAGTTTTTATTTTAATTTATCGTTGAAGAAGTCACTTAAATTATAATAGCATTTATGTAAAAGGTATTGTTTTAATTTTTTTTCAAATATATG
The DNA here is from genome assembly GCA_949316285.1 of Eupithecia subumbrata. NCBI lineage: Eukaryota > Metazoa > Arthropoda > Insecta > Lepidoptera > Geometridae > Eupithecia > Eupithecia subumbrata. The sequence continues at coordinate 15,396,891 of OX438650.1, read as the reverse complement.
GTCTTTTTCCTCGTCTTTTAGTATATCCGGTATTTTGTTATAGATTTTAGATGCCATTGCTTTTGGCCCGGAACTTTGCATTTTTAGTTTTGACTCGGGTAGTGTAATTTTATGCTTAAACCTAGTCGGATAGCGTCGCGGTTGATCAGCTGTTTTTGAGAAATTTTGGGGATATTTTCGGATAAATTTACAACATTCAAATATATAAATACATGTCAGTGTTAGTATTTTAAGCTGACGAAAGTGGTCTTTGCAGCTCTCAGGGCTCTTTATATTAACTAATATTCGGATACACGATTTTTGAAGAACAAAAAGATCTAGGACGTCAGTACTATTTCCCCAAAGTAGGATTCCGTATGAGAGCCAGGCAAAAGCGTAAGCATAGTACGCCGAAACGGCAGTTTTCAGGTCAGTTGCTTTTCTGAGTTCTCTTAGAGCGTATGTGAAACTAGAGAGCTTTGTCTTAATTTTTTTAATATGATCTTTCCAATTAACGTGTGTGTCAATAGTTATTCCTAATAGTGAAAACGAATTTACACATTCTAATTTGATGTCGTGGTATAAGAAGTTTATGTCAAGGGGGGTTTTTTGAAACGGTCGAAATTGCATTATTTTTGTCTTAGTATAATTAATGTCAAGGTTGTGATCATTCATCCATTGTTCTACAGAGGTAAGTATGTCAGTTAATTTTAAATTGAAATTTATGTCATTATTATTAGTTGATGTCAGAATTGAAATATCGTCAGCGAATAGAATTGAAGGTTCATTAATTATTTTAGGAAGGTCATTGATGTATAAAAGAAAAAGTATACATCCTAATACGCTTCCTTGAGGAATTGAAGCTTTTATTTTTATGGGAGCTGATTTTATTTTGCTTACGATGCCGGTTTTATTGTCAAAATGCTCTAGTTCGACATACTGGATGCGATTGGTTAGGTACGACTTAAACCAGTCGTGCGCTATTCCTCGTATACCTATTCCATTTAATTCACTTGTTATTATTTACAATTGCACCGCGCGTCTACTAGAGGGGGCGCCACAGTATTGGTTGCACACGGGCGCTACATCGGCTCGCTAGAGCCACCGCCACCGTACCCGCTCATAGAAAATGTTCGTTGCAGGTGATACGGGTAAACAAGCGGTGACCAAGAAGCATGTCCTAGTGATGGACGAAGTTGACGGCATGGCGGGAAATGAGGACAGAGGTGAGATCTAAATAAACATTATTTGAAGTTCTATAGGTTGATTCTTGTTGAATGATTTCTACTTACAAATATTAATTAATTCAATTTATTCCAAGTAGGCCCCCATGAGATAAAAGCCAACAAGGCGCTTATCAAGGGGAGGCCTGCGTCCAGCAGTGGACCAATACAGGCTGTTGAGGTTGAAGCCAAAGCCAGTACAACCCATTTGTGTCCACAGGTGGGCTACAGGAGCTCATAGGACTGATAAAGACCGCGTCCGTGCCTATAATCTGCATGTGCAACGACAGAAACAGCCAGAAGATGCGCTCTCTCGTCAACTACTGCTACGATCTCAGGTTCAATCGGCCCAAGGTGGAGCAGATCAAGGTAATCTCACATGATAACTACAAAAAGTACATAGAGGATGTAAGCGGGTTAACGACGAACCTTATTTTCGTTGGAAGAACACCAACGTTACCAACGATGACGCGGAACACGCACACCTCGAAACGCGCACTCACCCTGAAGAACTCCCCCGTAAAGGGATGAAACGAAACATCATCCTCCAACACAAATAAAGTTCGTAATTAACCTGTGTACATCCGTAATGCATTCGTCAAACTACGAGTATTTTTTATCGTAAAATAAACAAAAAAAAAACACGCGAGAAATGATCGCTAATAGTTGTTAAAGAAATAACACTAGCGGAAAAGTAATTCTTGGCATCGTAAGCGTTCATCCCGTGGACTCTAGGATATGTATTCTTGCAAATAAATGATTTCATTTGAATAAAGACTTGACGAGGTACTTGCATCTTAAAAAACAAAGGTAAATGTGATTATAAGAGTATAACTAAGAAATTTTCAAATCACGATTTAAAAACTTCGAAATACCTAAGTATTGATATTTTCCCACGTGGTCTCATTAACAAGATTACCTTAAGCTAAATAATTCACTGGGAACTATTCATCTCAAATCAAAATCACCGAATATCTTTCTCTATTTCTAATTTATTTTTTACAGTTGTGTCGAAATAAATATTAATTCCATTTTACTATTTCTACCCCCCTTTTTCAGGCTGCCATGCGTTCCATATGCTGCAAGGAAAACATCAAGGTCCCTCCCGACGTGCTTGGCCAGCTGATCGTCTCAGCCAATCAGGACGTGCGTCAGACTCTCAACCTGCTATCCATGTGGGCCGTCGATCCTTCTAGAATGGAGGCGGAGAAACTCAGCAAAGACGCGTCGGTTGCTAAGAAAGATGTTAAATTGGTAAGGTTTGTTTTTATACTGCTTTATCTATCTACTAGCGACCCCGGCTTCGCACGGGTGCAATGCTGATACTAAATATACTACAGAATCGGCCCCCCGGCCGCTACCGCTGCAACCGCTATGTCCCTGCATTTAAAGTCTGTGATATCTTCGAAAATATTCATTTAAATTACATGCTGTAAAGGGCCATATTGATCTATATTAAATGCACATTGTATTTAAGGTAGTTAATTGGATAAGGATTAATGCTGTATTGCTTATAATCGCTTCGTAAATAAGCCATGATTTCTCGTAAAAAGTAAAGGATAAAAAATGGTTATTGTGGTTTATCCCTAAGAGATAGATATATATATATAAATGAATTGCGGTTCGTTTGTTTCGCTAAAACTCCAGAATGGCCGATTTTGCTAATTTTGGTCTTGAAATATTTCTAGAAGTTCAGGGAATGTTTAAAAACTGAGAGCGGTACGAAGATCGCCGGGTCTGCTAGTATAGAATATAATTATTTATTCAGGTTAAAAACAACATTACGTTTCGGTTAGAAGTGTGTTAAAGCCTACGTTAGGTTTAACTAGACGCAGCTGTTCTCACCTGGTTCAATAAGAGGTATTATTAGGTCGGATATTAATCGAACTACTAAGGTAACAATCATAAATAGAATGAGTAAAAGAATATCTTGCAGGGAATGCGCTTTAGGAGACACTGCCCCGCCAACATTAACAATAAATTCAAACAAATTGTCAAACATATCATTTGTAAAAGGGCATACTATAAAATATCTGATTATTTAAAGGATAATAAAGCTTGGGACGAGTTTTGCTCCAGCTCGAAAACTAACACCTTAACAAGGTAAACGTTCGCTTGTTCGCTTCTTTACTTTACCTTAAAAAGATTGAAGTGAACAAAAAATCAAAGTGATCACTTTATTACCTTACGTAATTTGAAGTTTTGTAACGTGTGCAAGAGTCCTGTAAGATCTAAAGGAAATAAAGCATTTGAAATTCGATATTTTCCAGGGTCCCTGGGAGGCGATCCGCAAAGTGTTCAGTGCAGAAGACCACAAGACTATGTCAATCAACGATAAGAGTGATCTGTTCTTCTACGACTACAGTCTCTCGCCGCTGTTTGTGCAAGAAAACTATCTGCAGGTCCAGCCGCACTGTCTCAAGTTAGTCACATTATAAATCAGTTAACAAAAAGTAACAAAAAGCAAGGACTAAACTTTAAGGGGGGGGGGGGATTTCAGCTTCGATCACAGAACACGGGTAAAATATTTTTTAAAAATACCGACGTTTAAATATCGAAAACATAAATAAAAACGAAATTATCACGGCAATGGCTCATGCATGTGCTTATTGGCATTGAACCGTGGAAAAATGCATTTGTTGTACCTACCTACCGCATCTAAGGCGCGTCGCCCGTTCCGATGATGTCGCGTGTTGACCGCCGCGGTCAACGACCCGCGACGAAGGTGCTATGCGTTAAAAGAGACGGGAGCAGGTACGTAGGCCATTGTTAGATAATTTTAATGACAATAAGCACATGGTGTAACAAAAAGTGCTAAGTTTTGTTACACCTGTAGGTATATCTCTTACGGTGTTGGCGCAAAATGCTTCGGAGCAGATCAGCGTTGAGATAACTGTGCCCACCAGCTAGTTGACTCAACAAATGCTGAGTCGGACGCCATTTTGTAGCATTTAAGTATTATCTTCAATTTAACATAATCTCATGGTGTTTGTATAGTTTAAATAAACCTAAATTGAAATGTCCCAAATAAAGATTTCATATTTCTTAAGTAATTATGTCAACTGTACCAAAACATCTGTTTTGGTATTCATGTAGGCATTAATACCAAAACAGCTGTTTTGGTACAGGTAATAACCAAAATATGTACTTCATTGGGTACAGGTAGTCACTAAAATGACATTACCTACATTAATAAGATTCCTTGGATTGCGAGGGTGATCCAGTTACAATGAGCATACAATGTGAAGTTATCTGTACATCCAGCCGTATTGTCCCAAGTTAGTCACAGTTCAATTCAGTAAATCAATCGAATATGTAATAGCTTCAAACCGTGGCTTCAGACGCGTTTTTCCCGAATAAAAAGTAGCCTATTTCCTGAATACAATCTTTCTGCTTGCTGAATTTCGTCCCTTATACTCTTGTAAGGCCTGATCAGGCCCATTTGCCGTCGATATTTTCTGCGACTTTTCCACGAGTGGGACGAGTTACGTCTATTTATTCTCAGGTGTCGGAGGTTATGATCCGTTCAGCTGTGAAAATGTTATAGACAGACAATTACAGCGGTACTACAAAGACCAACGTAAACACTCTGGTCTAACAAGCGTTTTGCTAAACAGTGTCTAAACGGTTATACATGGCTTCAACAAGAGTTTAGCTCTCGTTTAAACTATGTCTAAGCCGTGTCTAACCGTAAACCGTCGTAAAACGCAGTTTTGTGGTAACGCTTTTTTTAAACACGCGCTCGACAGATGTCTCACTTTTTTGTAGTACCGCTGTTAGGTTCTACCTACCTGTTGTAAAACTAAGTTGACTTTTGCAGAGGAGAAATACTAGACCGAATCAGCAAAGCTGCGGAAAGTATAGCGATCGGCGACACTGTCGACAAGAGAATACGAAGTGCGCAGGCGTGGAGCCTTCTTCCTATGCAGGTAAGGTTCAATTTAGCTCTGTTTATGTATGTTTCTTGAAAGAAATATCCACGAGAGCAATAACGTTAACAATTGCTTCCACCAGGAAAGCAATAACTTGCCACTATGCCTAGTTACTCTTGTTCAGAACAATTTTAGCGAAATTCCTGTAGGTATTAGGTGCCACAAAATGGTACCATAATAGTACCTGCTTACTTACCGGGAAGAGGGGAATCCAGACCCCTTAAAAAGTTAATAAAATGCAAGAATTTGTTAAAAAGTTTCTGTCCTTTTTTGATTAATGCACCCATTTTGTAACGGCTTAAATAAAATAAAGTCTACTTTGCCCAGGCAAAAACCCAGTCAGATTCAGTTCCCTGACTTTCCGGGTTTTAGTTTGAAACTAGAAAAATCTTTGTATCTTACCCTTATATGTACAGTGTTATAAAATGAATAGATGAATAGATGTTAGGCTGATCTTTCCAAAGTATTAAATCAAACTTGTAATTACATAACTGGACTTCCATCATTATCAACCTTAGGATCTTAAAAATAAGATTTAAAATTACATACCTACCTAAGTGGCAGCAGCTTCAATGGTGTCAATTCAGATGTCGCCAAAACGAATTTCAAAGGACAAAAAATATTGCCGTCCCTTTCATAATGATCAGAATAAAAAGGATGGCACCATTTTTAGTACTGTTAAGTTAGTTTAGTTTTGGCGACATCTGAATTGACACTATTGATATGTATTTTTAACACCTTGACTGACATCACCAACACACCTGCCAAGTGTGGTGATTATGGCAAAAGCCCCCTTTCTTGGGAGAGGCACGTTCAGCAGTGATCATGTGTGCTGACTGATGTGATGTGAAAAAATATATTTACAATCTAAAACCCAATAAAAGTAACAAAGTTTCCTTTCCGCAGGCAATGTACAGCTCAGTGATACCAGGTCACCATCTGTCCGGTCACGTGGCCGGCCAGATCCAGTTCCCCGGCTGGCTCGGGAAGAACTCACGCGCCACGAAGATGCAACGTCTCTGTCAGGAAATACATGCGCATACAAGGCTTAGGTAAGGAAACTCTATGGTTATGGGAGCTAAGGTGATTATGATTCAGCAGCTTGTCTATTTAAAGTCTCCGAAGAAGTTAGAAAAGGCTATCTAGTATTTCCATAGGTAGACATAGCATCGATTCTAGGAACGAACGCGTCAGAATTAAGTAACACCCTGCATAACACAATGCAGGTTAGAATCCACTTTTTTTTTGTTTTTACAAACCTATTCGTTCTGTTTGTATGTTACCTGAATAAAAATATAATTTATTTTTGTCTTAGAAAACGCCTACGATTTACAGGTTTGGATTTAAACCTAAATATGTGCAGGGGGTTTCTTAATTCTGACGCTGTCTCTACTACAGGGTGTCCGCAGGGATATCTTACACTTTGGGCTGAGCTCACGGCGGCGCGTAGGTAAGAGGTAACGGGGGGAGGTATATCACTCAACACGGAGTGTTGCGGTGTTGTTAAGAAGCCATGAGTCACCGGAGCGCACCGCGCTTTTGTGGTTTAGGCGTATTTCGCGCACGCAATTCGATAAATGTGGCGAGGCTTCGGTTTTGTTCTCAATTTGATAAACGAAGATTGAAGGATGGCTCGACGAACCAATGGGCTAGTTGACTCTTTTTTAAAGTAGGTCTTAAATTAATAATTATTAAATTGAAAATATGCTACTTAGTCATCTTACACATTATTCACATATTGTTGGCCCCTATGTTTATCTTGACTTTTGTCTGTTCTGACCTTTGACAGAACTACAAAAGTAAATTCAATTCAATTAATGCACAAAAACGTATTTATAAAACACCCATTTCGTGGCACTAGTGATCTGGATTCGTGGTCTAATTTGAGCCTTTCCTATCCGTAGCACAACGGGTTCAAAATCCTCAATATTCCTTGACTACGCGAGCCACTTGCGAGACGCGATCCTCAAGCCGCTCATCGTGGACAAAACCGAAGGAATCGAGAAATCTTTGGAAGTCCTAGAGTCGTACCATCTGCTCAGAGATGATCTGGAGTCATTGAGTGAGCTGTCTCTGTGGCCGGGGGCGAAGAATCCTGCTGTTTTGGTTGATCCTAAGGTGTGGTACTCGTTTTATTCATTTTGTGAATTGGTCGTGGTGCCCAGGCGCGGCCTCTCGCCACCACCACCGGTCAAGTCGTCTACAACTACATGTGCGTCATAGACTCTCGTATACAATTTAGTAAAAAAAAAGTAGACAGATAAATACAGGTGTCAATTCAGATGTCGCCAAAACTAAAAAAAACTAATTTGATAGCACAAAAAATGACCTTTTTATTTCGATCGTTGTGAAAGGGACGGCAACGTTTTTAGTGCTGTCAAATTAGTTTAGTTAGGCAACATCATATTGACACCAATGTCTAATCAGTTTAGTCACCTTTGACTTATATGGCAAAGTTCTGTTAAAACGTAACATTAAAACTCTGCGTATATGTTTTTGTTTCGTTGAATAAAGAATTAGATTATCTGTATAAATAAAAATCAATTGCCGTTCGTTAGTCTCGTTAAAACTTAAAAACGGGTTGACCGATTTTAATCTTTTTCTTTTGTTTGTTTGCTCTGCAGGGGTGGAATAAATGAAGAAAAAAAAATATTAGAAGTTCACGCGATCATCTCAATAAATGACATCTCAGTATACCTATCTCATTAGATATAAGAATAATTGTGAATTCCGAATGACCCCCAGGTGAAAGCCGCGATGACGCGCACATACAACAAGAAGGCGACAGCGCTGCCGTACGCGCCCGCGGCGGTGAAACGCGGCAAGCCGCGGGACGAAGATAACTATGATGATAATGATGACGTCGAGGAAGAAGCGGACAGCGATCCCGAGAATGACGCGCTTATAAAGGTACCTACTTTAGAGGGGTCTGTACGCTGGCGCTATACGTCATTCCTGGTTACCACCACCTCGATCGCCACTGCTGGTGGCAACACAAGCCACTAATGATTAGTAGCATTTAGGTACAATTTAATTTTTTTTTACACATGATGCCTTATAAAAATAAATTTGCGCATGCTTTACCAAGGTGGCAAACAAGCATGCGGTCCGCCTACTAACCGCAGCCTGCGGACGGCTGCAACATCAGGAACATTACACGCGCGTTGCCGACCCTTTAAATGTCTTACAAGATCCTCTTTATATGTACAGATGAAGCAAGTCTTTGACCTTTCCAAGCCTAGTACATTGATTTTGTGGCACCTTGTTTGACTAGTGTGTGCGTGTGTACATGCATCAAGATTGTAAACAATCACACATTTTTTTTTATATTATTGCATCAAGATTGTAAACAATCACACATTTTTTTTTATATTATTGACTGTCAATTAAACAAACTTATTTTTTCAGAAAAAGAAAGTTAAAGATACTGAAAAAGCAAGTTCAAGTGAGAAACCCAGTACCAGTAAAGGGAAGTCTGGTAATGGCAAAGGAAAATCAAGTAAAGAAAAGAAAAAATAGTATTGTGTCTGATGTTTTGCTGCTATGAGTCCACCGAAACTTTTGTTATTTTAAGTTTATTTTATAGATCATGACGACTTTACAGGCCTTAGTTTTTTGTTTGTTGTTGAATGAAGTTGGACTTGCCCGCAAACTTCTGAATAACAGTAGATACAACCCGGTCACATTATCTCCAGACCTCGCTGGACTGAAAATCTCTGCCCCGTTCTCCTCGCCGCGCTCGCCACGGCGCGTCAGTACGGTTAGCACTTTCGTTGCCGATACGCGTCGACTTGTTTTCGTGGTATATTTTTAAACATTCGAGCGCCGACGCGACTTGACACATCGACGCAAGGTCTGGAGATAATGTGACCGGGTTGTAGAAACCTAATATAAGTACAGTGATTTGTATCAATACGGAACCCCCTGTTATGTTTGAAGTCAATTTCTTTACTTCATGGAAATAGTTTAAAATTAGACTATATCTGTAACATTGAGATAGCAAGATGTTTTATACAAAACAGCAATCATACCAAACAAGACTTTGAACTTGGAATCTGTCAGGGGTTTACCTATTGATGCACGCTACTGACCCTATAACTTAGAAAAGATGTCCACAGAATGTAAAACTTTAATTCTGTGTAGTGGTTTCTATATGCGGAAGCTTCAATATAAAAGTAGAATATAATCTATACATTGTAAAATGCTAATACAACATAAATTCTATTCATTTAGTATTTTACTTAGTAAGAAACCTATAGGATCACCCAGAATGAAGAGCATTTTATGGACTGACCAGTTATGTTATTTTAATGGGGCTTCTAAACTGGCAATATTTTACTGCAATATGTGGCTGCAACGCGGTGACCAGCAACACTGCAAGCAATACCAGCCAGACTCTTGGCAATTTTGCAGTAATGTCCGGGCCACATAGCCATTAAGGCCAATGTTTGGCTATGTAACTGGATGATTGCCGAGTAATCGATATTACTGCAATATTTCCAGCAAGTTCTATTGTTGTTTGTTTTATTGCATATAAAATGTATGTATAAATTGCAGAAAAGAATACCCATTTAGAAGCCCCATACTAATTATTCTTTAATTTAATTACTGTGATGAAAGAGGATGATTGTGTTTGGTGAATAAAATTGTTTTTAGAACACTTGACTTTGATCATTAGCTTATTGGGAATCTTCTACAGATTGTACAGAAACAACAAACTGACAACAGCAAGCTTTTATTACATAATTTTCACACTATCTCTATGTACATGATTCTCTTCACCTAGGCTTTTTTTATGAGCTTTACTCTGGGGTCGTCGGGCCGATATATAACGATGGATTGCTTGTATTGTTTGTTGTCCCCATCATTTTTAGCGTAATTGTAGCACCCTATAAATCCGAGAGCAATTCCTACTATGCCCATTCCGGATGATGCTATAACCTCTGGTATTTCAGTCCAACCCTGCTGTAGCAATTGGCCAAGGCTTCGTCTTGAGGCAGCAGCCATATTTGTAATGGCTTGGAAATCTGCAGATGTAGCGTAATACCTCACGTCCGAGGTAAACACGAAATTTTCGTAGAATTTCTCGCTTCAGTCAACTCTCTCGACGAATACTCGTTTTTTTTTTATTTGACATCAATGACATTGACATATACACAAACAATATTTGTGTAATAATTGAACAGGCTGCAGCCCTTTGGCCAAAGGGCTACAGCCTGTGCAAGATCAACACAACACAAATATTGTGTCATTCATTAAACGGTTGTTGAAATTAAAGCCGCAACCAGAGCCGCGATTTTCAAGCGCGTCTTGTGTCGCGCGATTCCACTTTGTTTTTGTTAGCGATTTCTAGAAGCCGCGCGCCAAATACGAAATCGCAGCAGTGTGTAAGATCGTATGCGTCTTAAGACGGCATTCACAAGTAAACCAGAAATTCCACGGTTATTTCGTCCAAATTCTATGGTTTTCGTTCGTTGATTGAAATAACAATTACTTGTTAATAATAGTTCGTTTTCTCTTCTTCAATAATAATAGAACAAATTTTAAAAAACTTTTTTATTTATTTTATAATAATCATTCTACCGATGCATGTTTACGCAAAAACTCTCGCGAGACCTATCTAATTTGATCTAATTTGTAGATTCTATTGAATATAGATAAATAAAATATATTTTTTTAGATTGCAAATATCCTATTCATCAATAATAATAGAATAGATTTTTGTTATAGGCCTCTATGTAAACAAAAAAAAACCTGAACCGAATTCAATTATCGACCGAAAAGCCTTAAAAACAAACCCCAATATCTCCGAAGTTCTACGTCATTTTGACATAATATTTATACCTAAATAATCCTCAACATTTGCTTAAACTACAATATTAATTTTATTTATTAAATCACTACCATTATTTTTTTATGAATTTATTAAAAGTGCTATATATTTCATTGCGCCGGCGATCTGCCCTCAGTAAGGCTCAGTACCGCGCGAGCGCTTGTCGAGGTCGGACCTATGTCAGTTTTTTTCAGGCACTGCGTCAGAGTGTGCGTGCTAGAACATCGTAGACTACGACCAAAGTTTTTGATCGTTGTAAGTATTTACATTCGTACAGTATTTTTCAATTACTATTTAGTTTGTACATTATTATCATACCAGATAGATAACTCATTATAGTTATCCCAACACAGTAAGGGGTTAGGGTACATCTGGTCCGAATCTCAAACTGATCCGCGGACGAGATGTCCACTTCAATTTTGTGTTGGGGTACATCTGGTCCGAATCTAAATTCTCTTGATTTTAGATTCGGATCAGTTGTACCCTCAATCAAAAGTGTAGGGGACATCTCGTCCGAATCTCTTCGTTACTTTTCAAGGTTTCTGAATCGAAATACATCCAGCACAAATGCTGCCAGATTTCTAATGGTAAATTATAGTACTTGTCAAGATCTACATTTAGGATGACAGCTATCCTCAAATCACGATATCTCAGGAACTGACCATCCCAGAGAACCAGTTTCTAAAGTGAAATTGTAGTACTCGTCGAGATCTACATTTTTGATGACAGCTGTCAAACTTCAAATCACTATATCTCGGGAACTGACCATCGCAGAGCACCAGTTTCTAAAGTGAAATTGTAGTACTCGTCGAGATCTACATTTTTGATGACAGCTGTCAAACTTCAAATCACGATATCTCGGGAACTGACCATCGCAGAGCACCAGTTTCTAAAGTGAAATTGTAGTACTTGTCGAGATCTACATTTTTGATGACAGTTGTCAAACTTCAAATCACTATATCTCGGGAGCTAACCATCGAAGAGCACCAGTTTCTACAGTGAAATTGTAGTACTCATCGAGATCTACATTTTTGATGACAGCTGTCAAATTTCAAATTACGATATCTCGGCAACTGACCATCGAAGAGCACCAGTTTCTAAAGTGAAATTGTAGTACTCGTCGAGATCTACATTTTTGATGACAGCTGTCAAACTTCAACTCACGATATCTCGGGAACTGACCATCGCAGAGCACCATCCAAAGAAAAATACGAAAAATCAAACCAACGATAAACTGATTACGTTGATATGTAGTATTTTACAATAATATACATATTCACACTCTTATTTGTACACGTTTACACTCTTATGTACAATCTCAATTTACGAAATGAGATGCTCAAAATGTCCATTATTATGTTTTAATTAAATAAACAATAGATAAATAAACAAAACCACACACAGTCAGAGTTTGACATATTAATGATAAAGTTTGAAAAAAAAAGAAACAATGCGTTTGAAACACAAATTTTCTATACAACCAAGTGTTTTTGCAATCCAACCCACGGTTACAAAAAGTTTTATTACGGAAAAAAGTAAATTGACTTGAACTCCCTACAAAATGTATGGGATCTTATTTTTATGATTTCTGACTAAGTACAGAAAATTTAGTCGGTTCTAAAGAACTTATTGATTAGTATAAAAAACAGGATTGATTGGCATCAAAAAAAGTTCAAAAAATCTGTACGTAACTTTTTTGAAAATCTATGAAAGGGGAAGATATTTTTTTCTAAAAATGATGTTTAGTTTCCTCAGACCATTTTCATGTAGCTTCAACGGTTAAGGTACCTGCCCTTACTGAACCGTCTCAAAATTCCACCCTGTTTATATATGCTGCGGATGTCGGTAATAGGGCATGCAAAATCGGAAGAATACCCAAAACCGGTTTTTGTTCGATTTTTGATTTTTAAAATCGGTTTTTTCGGTTTTTTCGATTTTTTCGATTTTTATTGTTTCAATACAAATAAAAATACTTGATTATTTTTGTAGTCATTTAATAAAACATGAAATCTAACCCCGCGCTTGCCGAAAACACGATCTCAAAAAGCTCTTGATCAGACAAATTGTCAAATCGAATATCGCGCTCCCAATCTTCATCTATGATTTTTTTGCACTTATCAACCACATTTTTTCAGTCCTCTGGCGTGACATTTTCACAGGCATTGTGCAGTAATGTGAGCTTTTTATTTGCCGTAAAAGGAGGTTTAGTATTATGTCTGGCTGCGTGACCTTTGACGTAGGCCCATATCAGTTCAATCGCGTTATATTGACAGTGATATGGTGGCAAACTGTATGGCCTTTTTCCTTAGCGATCTCATCTAAAATGTAAGTTGGCGTACGGGTTTTGTGTATATTATTAACTAATTTCAGTAATTCATTTTTCAGCATCGTCTCGTTGGCTTCTATGCCTTTGCTTTGCAGATATGCGATTAGTTCCATTTTTCGGTTGCTGGACGTCGGCGGTTTGTTTTTTTGCACTGAGTGGTACGGAGCGTTGTCCATGATTATCACATGCGGCTCGTTTAAATTATTTAATAGGATCAAAAACCATTACTTAAATTGTTCGAAATTCATTTCTTCATGATATTCTGTGGTCTTCATCGACTCGAATGCCAGAAGGCAATTAGGCACAAAACCTGAAGCAGTCCCAGCATGAGCAATTATGAGTCTCTGTCCTTTGCCTTCGGGTACTTCGGTGGTAAATTCCGCTTTCTCATCTGTCCACGATTTTGATACTGTGTGGTTTGCGTTGAGCCATGTTTCGTCCAAAAAACCACTTTCTCCCAGTCTATAATATAACATAATATAAACATATTATTAACTACAACTTTTTAAATAATTAAGTAACTAGTTAAATCAAATTGCTTCGATTTTCACATTTTCATAATCGATTCATTATAGTCTGTGGTTAAGATGACACACTACTCTATGGTAAACCAACCCCTATCACCAATAATGTATGATTATTGTCTTGCGTACATATTGAAGGAATAAAAATATGGAACTTCATGCGCGTGATCACTACGTGTAGAATATACACGGACGGCTCTAAGACTGATATGGGCACGGGAGCAGGGATTCACTCAATGGATCTCAACATCAATGTATCAATAACCTTAGGCAAACACAGCTCCATTCCATATTTCAATGTGAATGCGCAGCTATAACCGAGGCAGCCACAGCTGTGCAAAGAAGAGATATAGATAACCAGTGCGTGCGAATCCTGTCTGACAGTGCTGCTACACTCAGAGCCTTGGCAGGAACTCCAAAGTCGTGTACGAATGTCACTTGGCACTCGAGAGGATCTCCTGTAGAAACAGGATAACCCTTCAATGGATCAAGGGACATAGCGGTTCACTTGGAAACGACGCTGCTGACGAATTGGCACGGAAAGGTTCGGAGACGCCGATAATAGGCCCACCTCCGCTCCTTCCCCTACCATTCTCCGAATTCCGAACATGGATAAAACTAAAAACCACAGAAACGCATACTGAACGATGGACACACCTACAAGAGTGCCGTCAGGCAAGAGCAGCACTTCCAGTTGCATCACCAAGGCTAACCAAGCGCCTACTGAAACTGACCAGAATGGACCTACGCGTCCTAGTGGGGACACTCACAGGACACTGTCCACTGAACAAACATCTCTTCACCATCGGAGCAACAGACAGCCCTCTCTGCAGGGGGTGTCTCACTAACGAAGAATCAGCTGCCCACGTAGTCCTGGAATGCAAGGGAGTAACAGCGCAACGACACGAAATCCTCGACCACCCGAGGTCACTCCGCGAAGCCTGTGAAGATCCCAGGAAGATTCTGCGCTTCTGGACGGAGTTAGACTGGTTGTACTAGCAAACTAAACACGCACAATGGACCAATCCGAGTCTAAGTGCGGACAGGAGTACACACACCATAACCATAACCATAGATCACTACGTGTATGTCAACGTCAATGTCCCGCGTATCAAGCTTTATTTAACAAATAATAAATACAATAAATTAGAGTGTGGTGTGGTGTTGCCACTGCCGGAGAATTTATAAAAATGGTAAAGATCGGAAAAATCGAAAAACACCGATTTTGACTTTGAAAACCGGTTTTTACAAATCCAGGAATATTGACCGATTTCCGATTTTTTCGATTTCCGGTTTTCCGATTTTGCATGCCCTAGTCGGTAAGCAATCGATTACTGCGTAAAATAATGAAAAATATATCAAAACAAATTAGGTACCTACCTCTATTATGAACAAAATTAATACTTCACATAAAAAAAACAATCCATCGAACTCCATCCTAAGAAAACTTGTATTACGGTGAATCAAGATCATTTAGTCGCAAAAGAAAGCACGCTTGTGCAGGTCGCCGCCCACTCGGTGCGTAAAATACCTAAACTTGCAATTCTCCGATATGTGACAGGGCTCTTAAAACAAAATGTAGGTAAGTACTACAAACAAATCGCGTGACATAAGACGCCCTTCAAAATCGCGGCTTTAGGATGAAGGATTAAAGATGTTATGGTGAGCCGAAAAATGGATTTGTCTAGCAGAAAAAGTGAATTTATTTCTTAGAATATTAAGCAAAATGGAAACGTTCGGTAACGCTCTGTGAAAACATCCCTCATGTTTTCATACCCCAGAGAAAAATATTAAACGTTACCATTTAGCAAAAATATAGGGTTTTTGTAAATTTTTCAAGATAGTAACTACATACCTGAAAGAGATATTTGTATTCTATGAGCAAGCGGAGCGAGCCGCAAAACTTTGTGGTTCATATACGTAATGGTGAGCGAAGCGAGCCTCGATTTTTTTTTTGAGATATTTTCTGTTAGGGGAAAAGTAAGCAAGAGAACCTACCTAAAACAAAAAAAATATAGCGAGCCCAGCGACCCCCGAAAACTTTAAAGACTGCGGTGGTAAACGTCGAGGCTATCGATTTGAAAAATCTAAAATCTTTACAGGGATCTTAACCCCAAATACTCAAACACAAATCAAATTTAAGCACGTCTCAAATCATTACGGATGTAAGCGGGTTAACTACGAACCTTATTTGTGTTGGAAGAACACCAACGTTTCATCCCTTAACGAAGGACATCTTCAGGGTGAGTGCGGTTCTAGACGCGCGCGTTCCGCATCCCTCCGAGCACTGATGTTCTTCCAACACAAATAAGGTTCGTAGTTAACCCGCTTACATCCGTAATGAATTCGTCAAACTACGTCTCAAATCGCCTATTTTTGAGAATTTTCTATGAAAATATGTCAAAAAATTTGGCTTTTGAGACGAGCTTAAATCTGAGTTGCGTTTGAGTATTCGGGGGTTCGACTGCTTTTCCAAGACCGCTGCAAAGATTTTTGTGGACACTGGGTCCCCTTTTCTTACTCCTCGTTTTATCTATCGTTCCTCCTTTTTTCTCTAATCTCATTTGCGCGGTGCTGGCTTTTTAGATGTCTTTGATTATCCTCACATATTTTTTTTTTCTCGCTTTGGTCTCTTGTGTTCTAATGAGTCGAACGCTTTTTTGTATTCCACAAATGAGCAGTACGTATTTATTATTGGCCAAGATCTCACTAAATAGGTCAAATTTAGCCTCATTTTCCCGCGGTTCCATCCACCGCACCGTCTCGTCGTCATCCTCGTCGCCGCTGCGTCCCGCCAAGGGCACGCGAGTCGAAGTCATAACTGTCTACTCCATATTAAAATATCTATTCACCGTTGACGGTCAGGAAGGTTCTCGAAGCTCTACGCCTTCGGAATACCTATATTGTTAGGATAACATTTTCATGGCTCACGACGACGCCGGTATCCTCCTCCGGCATCGTGAAGCGGGGCGCTCCCACAGATGGCATATATCTGTGCCTGCGCAGATATATATGCCATCTGTGGGCGATGCCGCCTGCGAGTCGCACCGTCAAGGCTGGGCAGTGAATGCGTTAAAGTAAGAAAAAAGTCCACCTTCTATGTTGTAGTCACATAAACTCCTTAGTTTTTGATAGCTTTTTTTAAACTCTATGTCAGCCAACAGTCAAAGTTTGGCAAGTAGGTAAATTTTGCATAGCACGCATGCGTTGTATTGTATTCTCTTTGAAAATTTCTTTGTTTGCAAAGTTAGAAGCGGAGTGGTTTTATTCTCTTTGAGTTGAGTTGCGCCTAAAAATAAAGTATTTTGTATAATCATGGCAATATTTAGCAAATTTACAGGCCCAGGTCACGAAGTAAAGTTCCCAAAAACGCTGTACGGATTATTTCTTAGAGGCTGGTGGGAGATTCCAGAAATAATGGGGGCATCTGGAATGGCTATACTTGGTGGTGTTTTAGGATGTATTGGGCTCTACAAGTACTATAAAAACGATGGTGACAATAAGGAATATAAGGGTTATTACTGTGTCGTAAGGAAAAATGATCCAAGAGCTAAACTCATAAAACATCCGGTATACACACAATATAAATGTTAGATTAAAGCCTGAAACCCTGCAACGATTGAATTTTAAAGGTTGATACAATATTGTTAAAATGTTAATTTTTGGTTCTTGAATTTATAAAAATAAAAATATTGAAAACATTTTGTTTTACCTGTGCGATAAGTAGATTAGCGGAGCTTATTCGCTAGTTAGGAAAGGAGGGCGACGGTGTTCTTCCTTTAGATTTCATAAAGGTATAAATATCGTAAGGAGTGTGCGGACCACATCACATAATGAATGTTCCTGTAGATAGTTAGACAGTGTGGTCTAAAGTTTAAAATGAGAGCGGACTGGCGACAGAAAAACAGACAGAATGACCCAAGCTTCAGCTTTTGATCCCTACGGGAGAGATGTTCTATTTGGAGATTTTTGGAGTCTCTTGCCTACACCCAAGTCACCGCGCAGTAGATATGCCGTTAGCCCGGGATGGCTTTGCGCAGTAGCTTATCGCGGCTCAGTCGTCGACATAAGTAAGGAATCACCGGGTTACCTAAACGAACTGGAGGGCGAATACGGTGTGGTAAGGCACGGCATTACGGCTCAAACGTTAGCAGTTGAAACGTTAGGGTGCGCGTTCACAGGCCGGCATCGGACACTCCGTTGACAAGTGCGTCCACTGATCAGAAATCCGAATGACTTCATTCGCATTATACGGAAAAGTTGCTATCTAGAATCCTCGCCGACATTGCCGACAGTTCGCTCCGTGCGGTACGGATTTTTTATGTCAATCCATTACTGGGGCTAGTGCGGATTGTCCGATGCCAGCCTGTGAACGCGCACCCGAACGATTCAACTGCTAACATTGGAGCCATAATGCCGTGCCTTACCAAACCGTAATCGCCCTCCTGTCCTGACCCTCGCCACGTTTAAATGGTCGTCATCTGAGACTTAACTTGAGCAATATTTAGCAGTTGGGAGTTTTTTTTTTTTTTTTTTTTTTTTAATGGCAATTTTATTCCTCTTTTGGGTTTGAGGAAACTTTTGCCAACTTGGAATTTGAGTTAGACAATGTTTCAGGGTTGTGTCAAGGGCGGATTTAGGCAATGGGGGTCACAGGGGCATGTGCCCACAGATGGATGTAGAGTTTCCGTGAAACCGTGAGGCGCTGCTACGCAAAAACTACTGAACGGATCTGGTTGAAATTTGGCACAAAGATAGATTATGGTCTGCAATAGCACGTAGGCTATATTTTATCTCGGAATTCCCACGGGAACGGGAACTGCTACGCAAAAATTACTGAACGGGTCTGGATGAAATTTGGTACAGAGATGGATTGTAGTCTGGAAGAGCACATAGGCTATAAGTTACATACAGCTGTAGGTTACATACTAATTTCTAAAGTTTTTGTTTTTATAGTGCGTAAGCCTCACACTCTGGCAAATTTCTAAGAAATTAAATAACATCACAAAATTTACGACTTCGGCGGGACTCGAACCCGCATCCTTCCGTAAGTACCGGAATGTGCTAACCAACTACACCACGAGGTCGAGTGACGCTGGAGTCGAAAATCTTTGCGACTTTCTACGGCGCTACAGTCCGTAGAAAGTCGCAAAGATTTTCGACTCCAGCGTCACTCGACCTCGTGGTGTAGTTGGTTAGCATATTCCGTGTGGTGAAAGCACGTGCGAAGAAGATCCGCACCGCAGTGAGCTAAATGTCAACTACACAGAGATATGTCAGTTACCTTTACCTCTTCCCGCCAAAGATATAGGAACGTAGGTAGGTAGGTAGTCTTAAGATCTTTGCTTCCCGCACCTTCAACATTTTTTTCGGATTTTTTTTATGCGCAATTGAAAACTGACATTGGCAGAATTGTGTCAAAACAAGATGCAGAACCTAATACAAAAGAAAAAGAAGAAGAATTGAGCGATTTTCGCGTAGAAAGGATTTTCGCTACGGATTTTCGATTTGCAATAAAAGAAAAAAAAATTGTTCTTAAAAATAGTTCCTCGATAGGTGTCAAACAAAGGTGTCAGGCTCAGGGCGTCAACAAGAAATTAAGGTAGGTATGTCAATGTCAAATGAAAGGAAACAAACTTTCAAGTTTCTAATTCAGTAGCCTTATTGAACTAATAATAGCACGCGCGCAAATGCACGCGCGTGCGTTTGCACACAAATGTATGCAACAAAATCTCCCGTTTGTTGCCATGATACTAATGTAGCATAGACACCGACGTGTTGCCGTAGATGGGTGAGACAGATCGCAATCTCTTTTCTTCTCAGGCTACAGGCTAGTTATAAGTTATAACTTTATAAGGTTGTGCTGTTCGTCTATTCCCACTAGTTTAGTTATCCAGTTCAGGTGACTGAACTAGTGAGAATTATTTTCTCGTTTGTTCAATTGAAAATAAGACTAGCTTTTGCACCTTGTTACATTTATTATTATTAATTTAATTTACACGAAGTTTTTCCAAAAAGTTCTTCATCATTTAAAATAAACAAAATATATATACTAAAGTAATTTATAACGGAATATTAAGCATTCGCATGAGTGAGAAAATGAACTAAGCGCGCTTAAATTAGCCTAAACGCACGCAAACGCACGCACACGCGTTTGCGCGCGTGCGTTTAATAGTGTAAACTGACAGATTTTAGCATACTAGGTGTACTAGGTACATAACGAAAGGATTTTCCAAATCGGTACATTTTGACGTCGGTTGTTTTCATTTCATTTGACATTGACATACCCTAATTTCTTGTTGTCACCTTGTCACCCTACTTCCTATAATATATGAACTATTTTTATATAAAAATGCAAATCGAAAATCGCATCTGCACGAGTCGTCCTTTCCTACTCATCAGTGGGCACTGCCTAAATGAATGCCATCTCATCTGCCATAATAGACATTCTCGCGCGCTTGATGAAAGGCAAAAAATTTATTCGTAAAACGGCCGCGTAAAAAAATGCGTAGACTTTTAGCACAAGGGTTATTATAGAAAAACTATTTGTGAGAATAATTTCAAAATAAATTTATTTCAACTATGTCTGTATCGGCTTTATTTAGAGTTTTCTTTCTCCGTATGTTATTTATTTTCGCCCAAAGTTGGGCTAAAATCGGTGTTGAAATACAAAAGTTTAGAAGCTTGTATTTTTTTAATTAATAGGTACTTTTTTTACATTTTCGGGTGCTTAAAGACGAGTGCATAGATAATGACCAGATAAATTGATATTATCCTTAGTTTTGGATGGTCAACATCAACTAGCGTTGTAGTTACCCTTCCACGTTTGTATGGAGACATGAGCGACTCGTTCATCCTTAATGCATCTATTCCCATTTCCGCGCGGACGCGCAGAATGCCGCGCATCTAGCCCTGCCACATCACGGATGTTTGCCGCAACCAACACCGCGCCGCGCCGGCGCGGCGCGCGCAGGGATTGACATCTGATCTGAGCGGATACAGGCAAACACAGATGTGATACAATATCACGTTAAGCATAGATTTATATCGTTAGATAGGCCCTTACCGCAGTGAGACCGCGCCGTGTTGTTCCACAGTCGAAGTGAGTGAGGCTCACTAACCTGGAGTTAGTGCACATCCAAACACAGTGTGAGCCGGACGTGTTGTAAAGGACGTTTGCGAACTTTGCGAGCAGTTTACTGTCACAAAATGCCATCGTGTGCCTTTCTAAAGTGCAACAGCAATTCTAGAAACACAAATAAAGCCAGAGGTGTAACATTTCACTCGTAAGTATTGCGATTTCATTGAAAAACTTTTATTTTTCTTCCGCACTGTCCGAAAATAACAAATTTAAATGGCGAGTGCACGAAAGAGAAAGTCGTGTTGGCAACTAATCTGGGAGAAAAAGAGATGACACTATTTTCTCGGTACCTACGCTTCAGCGTAGACTGCACCGTTTTACAAATTGCACAGGTTTGTTTAGATAGTCACATTTTCGATTTCAGGGCTTATTAGGCCGTTTTTTTTTCATAGAATTATGTGCAATACGATTGCACACGAAATAATAATAATAATGATTAGGTTTATTGGCAAAAACACTATTTCTAACTATTATTTGTTCTACACAAATTGCACAGGTTTTTGACACTATGTTGACGCACACATTCAAACATTTTCGATTTCAGGGCATCTAAGGGTATACTTTTTTCAGGAAAGTGTGTGCAATACGATTGCACACGAAATGGTAATAACAACAGATAATTACAATGGCAGAAACACGATTTTTTAACTACTTTTTTGAATGTGTGCGGTAGCCGTTAGTGTGCGTGCGTCGGCATTTTGTTAACCCACACATTCAAAAACAATGCCACAGTTTTTGGTGTCGGGGCCTATCTAACGATATAAATCTATGACGTTAAGTATATACCTACCTACTGGTACCTACTAGATTATAAGAGGTCATTTCATTCAAAGTAAGCTATTTTATTACTTATTCCTGAAGTTTCCTTGGCAGAGGCGTCCGCTTGCGAATAGCTTGCAAATAATTTGATAGTCTTCACTAGTGTATACCCGCCGGCCGGCGTTTATTTATCGTAGGTACAAAAACAGAATGGCTTCATCATCATCACGATTTGCTGATGTCGAGACTGTACCACCGATTGAAGTGTTCCAATTAACGAAACTATTTGCCGAAGACACTTTTGTAAATAAAGTGAACTTGAGCGTTGGCGGTACGTATTTTTAATACCTACAATTTGTCTTTACCTAAGTGAGTTGATTATGAAAAAAAAATATACACCATGGAGTCTGAGACTTCAATGTAGGTATTTATTGTGTCCTGGAGAACGAAATTCAATACTTCACTGATAGTGTAAAAAATAAAAATATGTAGGTACCTTACCTACCTATAATTGCAATTGCAAAACTTGTGTACATGAACGAGGGAAAATATAATTATTTTCCCTCGTCGCTGCTTGTATTTATAAAATTTATTTTCACAGCGTACAGAGATGAAAGTGGCAAACCATGGGTCCTTCCTGTGGTCCGGAAGGCTGAACAGCAAATGGCAGCAGACGATACACTGCTGCACGAGTATCTACCAGTATTAGGTGAGTGTTCTATCAATTTCACTAACAAAACGCTCATTTGAATTAAACCATGTTTTGTATAAAGATGGTTAGGTATCTCTGATAATAATAATAATAATAAACTGTAAGCAAATCAGTTCAAACACAAATCTCAAGTAATACATTACTTTAATTATAATCAGTTGACCTTAGAACTTTGCCTTTTTCCCTATTTTTCTAAGTTTTACATTTATAATTCTTCTGATAAAATAATTCCCATTATCCTCCCATTATTCATTCCTCAACTTCTTTTTTTAGAGTCCTGTCCTTATAAGTGACATTGACATTTTGGATCGGCTGAATCTATTTTGCAGGCAAATATAATTATAAACTCTACAAGGATGAGAGTAATTTAGTGATGCTAATAGGCGGCTATCCTGTGTACGGAATGTCCTCAGTCCGATCCGGAATGAACGCAGTCCGATCCGGAATGTCATCAGTCCGATCCGGCCATTAGATATTTATGTTGTATGTCCTCATTACAATTATACAATTTCTTACTAAGTAGGAACTCAACGAATACAAAACAATACTGTATGGTTGAAATATAACTAAAGTAGATAATTATCTTTAGCGACACAACTTATTACTAATAGGCCGAAAGAATATTATGCATATCTTCATCATCGTGCGAGTAACGCAATGGCATTGGGTAACGCAATGGCAATGGAGAGCTCAGCAGGCGATCAGGACTTCAAAATGATACA
Organism: Eupithecia subumbrata; assembly: GCA_949316285.1. Taxonomy (NCBI): domain Eukaryota; kingdom Metazoa; phylum Arthropoda; class Insecta; order Lepidoptera; family Geometridae; genus Eupithecia; species Eupithecia subumbrata. The sequence continues at coordinate 15,373,740 of OX438650.1, read as the reverse complement.
GGGTCTGCGTGAAAGAGAACAAGAAAACGTTAGTAGAGTTGTAAATAATAATAAAAATATATAACATATTTTTATATAAAATATGACATATTATAGATAGTATACAGGTGAAATAATTATTTGATGTATTATTATAATTTGAAATTATTTAAAGAATTCAAATTGTAATTTCTCATTATTGAGATAATTCTTTTCGGAGTGATTAAATAGTAAAATTATAAACTGTAAATGTTACCACCATTTGAGTCCTCGTAATCGGGCAAACTCATTATTGTGTTTTGAGTCCTCGTAATCGGGCAAACTCACAAACTGGTATTTGAGTCCTCGTAATCGGGCAAACTCATTATTGTGTTTTGAGTCCTCGTAATCGGGCAAACTCACAAACAGGTATTTGAGTCCTCGTAATCGGGCAAACTCATTTATTGTGTTTTGAGTCCTCGTAATCGGGCAAACTCACAAACAGGTATTTGAGTCCTCGTAATCGGGCAAACTCATTATTTTGTTTTGAGTCCTCGTAATCGGGCAAACTCACAAACAGGTATTTGAGTCCTCGTAATCGGGCAAACTCATTTATGCGTATTTGAGTCCTCGTAATCGGGCAAACTCACAATACTTGAATCTGTAAATATGATAAAAATATTATATATAGACCCGCATTTCCTTATTTCAAGTTATTCAAGGTGGCCTTAGATTTTGCTCTATTTATAACTATTAAATGCATCTGTTCTCTTTCCCTCTGCAACAAATTGTGGGAATAGGATCTATTCATACGAATACATAAGATATCAGTGTCTCTGTATTTTGAGAGTGGAATATATTCGTATTCAGTGAACTTTACTTATTATTATATTTTAATGCGGTAAAATTGTCAATAATTGATATCACATTGTGCTCATAATGATAATCACATGTATATCAACACTGTATACTCCAATATAATGAAATTTGATGTATATGTAAGCTCACTTAAGCAATTTTTTATTGGAGCTAGTTCTTTACAAATACTAGAGAAGTATAATAATATTTTAATAGTGTTTGGGATCAGATATTATCATTTCGTTCGGTCATCCCCCAATGAAATACCATTATCATTTTAACTTTCGCTTTTGAAATTATAGGTTTTCTCTTTTTTTTTTTTTTTGTACTTCGAAGTAGTCTGTTTTTTTTTATTCGTTATTTCGATATTTTGTTTTGAGAATTGATGTGACTTTGCAAGGTTCTTTAATACAGCTTCTTACTTTACCATCACAAGGACAGTGTTGTGGTTAGAGATCATAATAGGATCCCCAGTGTTAAAGATTGGTTGTGTGTAGTTATTTTTATTTTATTATTTAATTCAAATTAATTATTGTAGGTGGTCGTTTGTGTGACCGTTCACTTATTGAATAAAATAATTGTAATTGGTATCGTCGTGCAAGACCCTTTTATTAAGAGCTTGGCTATAATTATTGCTGTTATATTTATTATTTCAAATCAGCATACATCCGCCACACTGTACAAGTTAGTACTCGAGATCGGGTTTCTATTAGTAGCATCTTCATGTATTTGATAGCCATGTCGATAATGTAATGTAGTTCTACTACTTTTCAAGTCGATGAGTAGATGATTCAACTTAGCTGTATGTGTAGGTACTGACTGTAATTTATGATGTTGAAGCATGGATAAATTCGGTAACCAGTCGCTACTACACTACACATAGCATACTCAAAATGCAATGTCTATGGTTCTAGCTAGTCTGACGGTCTGACATCTGAGCAGGAGATCGACAGACACCATTTTGATTTGTCGCTACCGACATCTTTATTTAAATCTTTGCTTTTATTTTAATCTAAAGTAACTAGGCACCAATATTGTTATTGTTCTTTGTAAATTATAATAAACCTCTTAAAGGTGCAAGTGTACTGATTTTTTTTTTGTAGGCTATAATAATCATTTGCAAATCCCATAATGAATGGTGTGGTGCAAATTTTGTAATTTATCTCACGTTCTTATTGTGACTTCGACGGCATCGTGAACATTTAATGCTTTTGCTTCTTGTGCTGCCGTGAGAGCTCACCATACTTTGAAGACAACAGGTGACGACAATACTATTTGCAACTCTGGACTAACATGGAGACAACTCTTGTGTTTTAGTTGTTTAAATGTATATTAAAGCATCTAGCAACTAGCACTAAGCAATGTGATAAACATTGTTATATTTAAATACAAACTTCTTATGATTGCATATATAACATAATATATTTTACGGCTTGCATTAATATTTTGACGCAGTTTATATTTATGGAATAGAAAATGTGTGAAAATCTATTATGTAGTAAGAACAGAACCACATTTTTTTTTTTTTTTTTGCAAATAAATAAATGATTATGGAATTTAAATTATTATGTAGTGATCTGCATGTTACTTAACGTTGAATTGATAAATACAATTTTTTTCAATTCATTTACCTTATCCTTTATTTTCAGGTTTACTTTTATTAAATTAATTTTAAAATTTTAATTTAATGTAAAATTTAAACATCTAATGGTAGATCATAGTGTTATTAAATTTGAATTTGAAAATCTCTGTGATACCTGTATATCACAGGTTTATAAATTAACTAATTATATATTATTTTTATATATATAGTAATGCTTTAACGCGCGTTCCATGCTTCTAGCAAACTTCTTTACCCGCCTGACTTCTTAAGAGCTGTCTCTTTTGGACCTGGACTACCAGTACTCGATTCTCATAAGAACTGTCTTTATTTTTTTTCGATCTAATCATAGCTCAGTTACCCCTGTGATTTATAAAACCAGGAAGTTATTAAAACCGGTAGATACTCAAAGCTGAGCCAATACTCAATAGAAAAACTGTATTCTTGTAGAGTAGCAACCACTATCTAGCAATTAGACCACATTGCAGTCTGTTTAAACTTAAACGTTTGCAGATAAAACAGTGATGTTCAAGCAGGTAATTAACTATCTATTATAAGCCATTATTTATTTATTTATTTGATTGGGCATATAATACGAATAAGTTAACTAATTACATTAGTTACATAAAATTAAAGATTAAATAAAATATTAAAATCATTGTTACACCTTTAAATTAGTCAAATAAATTAATATAATGATCAGGTGATAACATTTAATAAATAGATTACGCAAGTCAAAATTACTTAGTCAAAGCACAAGTACATGCATATAATTAGATAGGTATCAAATTGAAAATAATAAAAACTAGGTACACCCATTAATGTTCTTATTATTTATTTTATTAGAAAAGTTTGTCTTATTTAGTCTAACTATCAAATTAATTCTTTTATACTAAATTAAGTACCCTCGGTAAGGAACCTTGGCGTGATTATTGACTCAAAAGGACTGTTCTCTGAACACAGAGATGCCACCATTAATAAACCATATAAAAGTCTTAGGTTTATCTAAAAGGTAAGCTGTCCATTCTCTGATGTAGCTTGTGTAAAAAAATTCTAAACTAGTCCTATGTAAGGAAAATTTTAGAGTATTGCATCGTTACTTCGATTGCGTGCCACTTTATGAAACGGATAAGCATAGGATTCCACGTTTACGGGAACGGGACGGAGCACACGTTTACGGGAACGGGACGGAGCACACGTTTTTGGAACGTTGTAAGCGTGAAAATCAGGTGTTAGCTTCTTTACACTAAAACTACACAACATTATGAACAGATCTTGTTTTCTCATAGGGATACTGAGATCTAGGACTAGCTTTAGTTCGATTCACATCTTAACTATAGATGTTACATAGGTTTTGATGACAATCAAGGTACGGAGGGTTGTAGGTAATATTTGTTTCAATTACTGATAATGTTAGGTACACACTTAGACTTAGTGAATTACGTGTGTGACTGTGACTTAGAATAATAATGTTTATCTATAACTTCATGCCAAATGTGTGGCAACACGCTGAAAATGACTACACTAGACAAACCTTCTATGTTTAAAACTTTTAAACTGTCGTATTAACAAAAATAGAATAAGTTTTTAATTAATAATTACAACACCAATGCAAGAAGCATGTGTTTACCATTTCTAAACAACTCTCGAAGACCGAAGAGTTATGGCAGACATTGTCTTTGGTATATGATTGTATATGCAACGGGTATATTAACTGTAAAAATTTGTCATCCAAATTGCTGCCTGAATACACTGCGGACCAAGACTGGATATGCAGCAACAAAACTTTATGCCTTCATGTCAACAATACTAAATATGCACATGGTGAATACTCACCTGACATTTGGTTTGGTAAAAGCTTTAACATTAGATAATGTTTTTTTTTTTTTTTTTTTTTACACTAAAACTTTTATGCCTGATATTTTCAACTATTATCAGATTTATGTATAGCGCTACATAAATTATTTATCTTTTTAAGTATTTGTAACGAAAGATTTTTTTTTTTTTTTATTATTTTTATTTATATTTTTACTATTATTTATTGAAGTTATTATGTAACTACCTATTTATAGTATTATTTTACAAATGACAAGATTCTATTGAAGTTATTATGTAACTACCTATTTATAGTATTATTTTACAAATGACAAGATTCTTGACAAATAACCAGTTGATTTAAATTAATATTCTTATTTTATTATTAAGCTACACCTATTTTATTTCTTTTTAATTTTTATTTCTGACACTAAAATTAATTCTGTATGTCAGTGTATTATTTTATCTGTTATTTTTTTTTATATGTTTTTCTGTCTATGTGTAATGTTTCATGTATTATAGTCCATGTAAATAGACAAAGTATGTCTACTTAAACAATAAAAAAAATTATTTACTTTACTTTTACTAACTAAGTATTAGTTTTTATTTATATAATTAATTTGTAGGTATATTATGCATAAGATAAAGTTTACTTTTGGACTAAAAATGTAGATTTTGCATTTTAGTCCATCTAAATTTCTAACCATAATGTGGTGTGAATTAGTAAGGGTAACTGGATGACCTAGGTACATATTGACAGATCGTTCTTTTTTTTTTTTCATAATAATAATGTTAATCCTTTTATTGGCTGTTGGTGATTTATAAGAAAAAATAAATTTTTAAGAGCTGGTGTTTTGTTCATGAATAAATACCTCAATAAATAAATAAATCAAATATGTACATAATTATATTATGTATGTACAAATTCGTTTTTAACTTTTAGTGGGTTTTAGTTAATCGTTGGGCAAAATATCATCTCTATTATGTTGAGGACCTTATCAGAGAGATATAAATGCACATCTCTTTTAGAGAGTGATCTAATGTAGAAACAATTTAGTAGAGTTTAGCTGAACAGGTAGTACACTCGTACAACCTGTGGTAGTGAACTATCTCTATAAGAATAAGAATAAGAATAAGAATAAGAATCATTTATTTGCATAAAACATGAGTATGAACATGGTGCGAGCATGCAATTATGTTAAAATATAAATGACCTACATGTTTTGCCATTACTGGCGTGCAAATAGGAGAGGGCACGCTGCAGATTTGTCACTAATGTGATATGTCTTATATTATAATGTATACAATCAATCATAATACAAAAAAATAAAAATTATCGGATAAACTTAAAATAAATTATAAATTCTAATTGGTATAGTCAAAATTTGTCATCAAGAAAGTCATTAACGCTATAGTAACATTTATCTATGAGTACATTCTTAAGTCTATTTTTAAATACATTTGAGTTAGTACCAGAGTTACATTTGTTTAAACATTTAACAGCTTGATTATATATTTTGGGTGCCATACCTAAAATACTTTTTCGTATTAGGGCAGTTTGCGATGGGTGCATACAAAGTCTATTATTGTTACGTCGGTTACGTACCACAACGTCAGAGAAAGTTTTAAATAAATGTAAGTTATTTTTCACGAACATTGCTACATTTAGAATATATAGAGCTGGTAGAGTAAGAATTTTGTATTTAAGAAAGTATGGCTTACAACTATCAAGAGTAACTAAGTTGAACATAGCTCTCAAGCAACGTTTTTGTGTTTTGAAGACTCGGTCGTTTTCGGTGCTGTTCCCCCAAAAAATAATCCCGTAACATAACAAAGATTCAGCTAATCCATAATAAGCGGCTAGAAGACCGTCGGTGTTAATTGTGGAACTTAGTTTATGTAGAGCATAAGCTACACTACTCATTCTTTTGCATAAACTTTCAATGTGACTTTTCCAATTGAGTCTTTTGTCAATTATAAGTCCTAGAAACTTAGCCGTTTCTACTTCGGCTATTGAATAATTATTAAAATGTATGTCAATTCCCGATAAATTATTAGATCTTTGATTAAAATGCATAATGTTCGTTTTCTTGAGATTAATTTTTAAATTATTATTACTAAGCCATGAAATAATAGATGTCAAGGAATTATTAATGTCATTTTTATACGATGTGTGGTCTCTACAAGCTACAGTTAAGGTACTGTCGTCCGCAAATAGTGTCATTGGTTGGCACGTCACTCTAGGCAGGTCATTTATATAGATTAAAAATAACAGCGGGCTTAATACACTTCCTTGTGGTACACCGTAGACTAGATTACGTTCTGAGGATGCATGGGTTTCTTGACATTTTGTATCAAAATTAATGTTATTTATTTTGGTAATTTGTTTTCTATCTGTAAGGTAAGATTGAAGTAGAGATAGTACATTTCCTCTAATACCGTAAGCTTCAAGTTTTTGACTCAGTATATTGTGATCCACATAGTCAAATGCTTGCGTCATATCGCAATAGATAGCACAGACTGCCGTTCTTTTGTCAACATTTAACATAATGTTCTTTAAAAAGTCAAATATAGCCATGTTTATATTTTTATTCTTCCTGAAACCTTTTTGCTCTTTACAGAACAGATTATTTTTTTCAAGATACGAGTTTATCTCGCCATGTAGGTATTTTTCGAATATTTTGGATATAATAGAGATAAGTGCTATGGGTCTATAATTTGACATTAATTCTCTATTTTCTTTCTTGAAAAGAGGTTTAACAATTGATAATTTCAGTTGTTCAGGGTACTTGCCTTCCACTATACATAGATTTAAGATATGGGATAAGTGGGTGCATATATAAGAATTGACTGATTTTATTATTTTAGTTGAAATTTCGTCATAGCCTACACTGTTGGTATTTTTTAATGATTTAATAATTTTGAATATATCGTTAGGTATAGATGGTGCTAAGAACATAGAGTTTTTCCTAGGAATTATAAAATCGGTGATTTTATTACCATATTCACTAATTGGTTCGATCTTATCAATAAAATAATCATTAAATAAGTTCGCTATTTGACTCGGATGCAAAACATATTCACCATTTAGTTTAATTTTTGAAATATTATCTTTTGGCAGATTTTGTCGAGTTTTGTTAATTATTTGCCAAGTGGTTTTGGATTTATTTACTGATGTTTTTATTTTATAATTATTTTGAGCCTGTTGAGTCAGTTTGATTATCTTTTTGAATTTTTTAGAATAATTCTGAAATTTAGTTTTATTTAGTTCCGTAGGTTGCCGCCTTGATGTCCATAGCAATTTTCTTTTATTTTTGCTGCAAGTTTTAATCCCCTTTGAGATCCATTTAGGTTTATTTTCAACCCTAATTGTCGCGTTTCTGTAAGGGAAGCACAAATCATAAAAAAACCTAAAGTCTTTAATAAATATGTTATACGCAAGGTTTGAGTTAACATTACTATAAATTTCTGAAAAACTATAGTTCTTAAGGCACATTTTAAATTTTATAATATTGTCATTGCTATAATCTCTTTGTACTTTTCGCCAATAATTTATTTTTGTAGTTTTTTTCACAGGAAATAGAAGTAATTGTGCCGTGTGGTCAGATAAGCCAAGTTCAATAATTTTGGTTTGACAAAGTTGTGTACAATTATGTGCAAAGTTGTCAATACATGTTCCACTTTTAAGACGCGTTGGTTGTTTCAGCTCAAGTCTCATATTATAATTTAACAACAGACATATAAAATCCGAAGTTACAGGGTTACGTTTCAAAATGTCAATATTATAGTCTCCTGCAATAATAATATTTAAATACTTCTTTTTACTTAAATGTTGCAATAATAGTTCTAATTTGTTAAGAAATAAATTTAGGTTTCTATAGTTTGGGGTGCGATATAAACATATAATAACAATCTTGTGGTTTACTATTTCTATTGCACAACATTCGAATACATTAGCTAAAGAAAAATTCTTGATTTCATTAAGCTCCCTAAATTGGAGTCCATTTTTTACAATTATACAAGAACCACCCCTCTTACTGTTAACTCTACAGTAAGATGTAGCCAAAATATAGTTAGGAATACTTAAATAAGTTTCATATCCAGACATCATAAAATGTTCACTTATACATATCACATCTATATTTATATTAATATCTCTAAGTTCGTCTAAGCTCACTGTCAGAATGTCCGCTTTATTGATTAAGCCCGCAATATTTTGGTGCAGAATTTGGAGATATTGCGTCACGAAAAAAATCCTGTTTTTCTTTTTCATTTGTCAAATTTTTCTTTTCAGTTTCGGCATCGATTTTGTAATAGTGTAGGTCCTCAATATACTTTTGTAGATTTTTGAACAGGGCGGTGACACCAAAGTTATTTAATGTTCCGTATTTTCTGTGAAACATGCTGTGGTCGTATCTTAAATATCTGTTGCTGTCGAAAATGTATGCATATTCATGTGTATCCACGTCCAGGTATAGAAGATTATTAAAATTTTCCACTCTCCAGTTAAACATGTCTGTATTTTTCCCGTATTTATAACTTGGTAGGCAGATAATTATATTCGTATGCTTGATAGTTTGAAGGCTTTCCCTTATGTAAAATATAATTTCAAAATAATCTTTCGTCGTCTTGAAGTCTTCTTCACCCAGCAGAATAACGCAGTAGTCATTCATAGAGAAGTCGGAGATTTTTACGTTCAGGTCTTTAATGAGTTTTTTTATATTTCCATTTGTCATAAGATAATGACACATTTCTTTATAATTTTTTAATCTATTTTCTCCAATATCTAGAATATTATTGTGTTTGTGAGAGCTCAGTAAGCATATCCTTCGAGTCGGTTTCTCTGGTTTTTCTGGTTTTTCCCCTCCTAATTTAATTGGTGTCCCATTAGGTTTCTTGGTATGTTTTGTTGGCAGCTGAGAGTTAACAATGTTATTTTTTGTTTTTTGTGATTTCGGTGTTAATTTTGTTGTCCTCGGTTTTACTGGACTGCTTGTGATTTTCTTAGATAACGTATTTTTCTTAAGAAGTTCATCGTTTGATTTTCTAAGGTTACAATTTTCTATTAATAAGCGATCAATTTCTGAATGAGCGCTTATAAGTTCTGATTCTAAGGCTTCAATTCTATTTTTTAGCTTTATCGTGTCATCATTGCTATCGTCATCTGACATCTCAGGTAGGCTATTTGATGTCATGTCCGCCGTATCTTGGTATAATTCGCTCTCGTTGTGGTGACTGGGTGGTGACTCAGATTTAGTTCTTGGTCTTGGTCTAAATGTTATGTTTTCTAGGAGATTGTTCATTGTAGATAAGTATTGTAACTTATTTAACTGCAAAAAGTGCTCGCTCAGTGGGATTCGAACTCGGTAGTAAAGATCGTAAGGCAGACCTTCTCCCAATACACCAAGCTGGCTGATGATGTTAGAGCGAAATTTAGCCTCTGTTTCTTCTATGTAGTGGTTTTCACCCCGCTCAACAGATGGCGTTACACGTTCGTAGATTGTATAATGTAAGTGATTGCTTATGAGTTGCAACTATTATATTTCGAGGTTATAATATTTATCACAGTGAGAAGATATTGGAATGATGTGGTTTTCGCTGGTTCGCAATGTGGTTATTGTTATATGCAAGCACTTACGTCTTGTTTTTGTTTCTTGTGTGTAAAAATTTGAAATGTCAATCGAATCCGTTGGCACTATTCCTTTGATCTTTTATCACTTGTTCTCCACTTTCACTGCATAACTGATTGTTTATTATAGAGATTATCACTTTCTTAACATTGTTCAATAAGTTTCACTGGTAAAGGCTTATATATCTATACTTGTATGATTTTTATTTTGTTTGTATACTTGGTGTAGCAAGTATAAATATAAACAATGTAAAGTATCTAAATATCAGTAATCTGTATATTATAATGGTGCATAATTTTTGCAGAAATAAAACCGAGTATTTTTTAAAAATAATTATTACCATGTTTTATGTCTGCATATTAAATGTGCTTGATTAGGATCTAATATAACGCTTGATAATAATAATAATAATAATAAAACTTTATTTAATTTTGAGTGGTTTTTACAAAGTAGGAGTTTTACCTATCTTATAATTACTATGGTAAAACTATGAAGCTACTTGAGACTAATGAAAGGGTACTAATTTATACAAACAAAGTAAATAAGGAGATAAAAGAGTTGTAGAGTAACTACGTACATAGTGCTCTACTATGTGTGTTTTAAATAACAAGTAAGTTTTGCCTACTTCGAATTAAAACCTATGTGTAGTGATACATTAACTCCTTGCTCTAACTAAGTATAAACTTATGTGTAGACATTGTGTGTGAGTGACATTTTATGTGCATTATTGAAAAATTAAATTATTCATCATTAAGGGTTAATAAAATAATGTGCAGCATATTAAGGGTTAAGTGCTGTGTATAATCAGGGTTAAAATTATGATACTAATTGAGGATTTAAATATTCGTGATTTAGGGTTAATAAAAATAATGTGCATTAGTAGGGGTTAAAATAATATTTTTGAAACATAAGTAGTTATACTAAATAATTTTTCGCATAAATTTTGTTCAACATAGAGGAGAATGATATTATAGATAATTTAAGGAGGTTAAGGTTCCTGAAATGTCTTTTTTTTTCTTCTTGGTTAAATATTAATTATAAAAATCATAGTTAGTACTTTAGTAATGTTATGAATAGAGTTATTTGGAAAAAGTAGGTACATACATACCTCCATGCTCTTCATCATAATGCCCAAGGCTAGTAAATATAGACAGATTTTTAATTAGCATAATAAACTTTTAAATCTTTAATAAATTTAGTTTCTTTTATTTCTTTGAAATAGTTATTGAATACATAGTAAATACATAGTAGGAACCAACAGCCTTTCAGGATAAGGATAGCAGTTTGAAAACCATTGATGATCATGTGCATGGTAACATAACAACTACAATGGTAATAAGCGCTGAGGTAACAGTGTTAATAATGTTGTAAATTAACTCAAGTGATTTGTTTGAATGTGTAGGTAATGCAAGTTTATTTAGGCAGGTAGTTGGCTAAACAATATTCATAATTTATAGATTTTCGATTCATGATCTGTAGGATAACTATAAAGTTGTTTTGTCACTGACCGAGTTAAACCAAAGTTGGTTTTGAGTTGACACACTTGAGAACGGGAGAAGGTTGCTTATTGCTATACATATATTACTTATAATCATATTATATATTAATTATAATAACTAGGGTTTTGTTTAAGATTATTCTTTATACAGTACTTATTCCTTGACATACTAATATTAGTGGTAATATAGGTAATGGTGAATAAATTGAATATTTTCTGAAGTCCATAATGTAATTGTCCTCACTCAGTTTATTGTATGAGTTGATAACTGATCTTGAGATACCTGCCCAAAGTGGTAGACTAAATAGTATTTAAATTATGTAGGTAATAATATTGATGTGTTGTCCGAGTCTTTGGAAACTTTTATCATAACCAAAAATTTTTCTTTTCACCATTAAGTATTTAATCTGATCAGCAGTAGGATAAATATTAATAGGTATCCTGACTATTTTTTTTTTTTTTTTGATAGAAAAATAGTCAAAGTACAAGGTTGGTATGTCTGTAGTGAGCGGACCCCGGACGGGTTACTTGCTGATAAGTTTTGAAGTTGCTGGTATTATTAGATTCCTTTTTATTACTTTAAGTACAAAGTTGGTATGTCCGTAGTGAGCGGACCATGGACGGGTTACTTACTGATAAGTTTTGAAGTTGCTGGTATTATTAGATTTATTGGTTATGCTATATTGATGCTGGTATTATTACCTATTTATTACCATAACATTTTCATATTCCTGTACAATATGTGATGAGCTTTGCGTCTAGGTACTCTGTAAGTACATAAGTTTTACTCCATGAATATACATAAGTATGGATTCATTGCTTGATTCATACTCTGGCATTGCATCTTGCTATATCCAATCATGTTGGAAATGAAGGAGTGATCTCGTGACTGTTTACACAGAACACAAAACTTCCTAGGTATGTTTGTTACTTATTCAAAAGGTTTTCAAGGGAACCGACAATTAACCTTGACGCCGAATTTACTTGTGATCCGAGCTGTGTGGCTGTTTTACTTGAATTAGGTACCTACTTACTGAAAAGTACCTAACCTTGTTGTATATAATGTGTGCGGGACCATTATTCAACAGGTAGGTATCATAGTAAAAGTCTACATACCAAAGATCCAGTGAGCGTAAGTTTTTTCTACTTCTGATTTGTAAGCAAATCAGTTCAAACACAAATCTCAAGTAATACATTACTTTAATTATAATCAGTTGACCTTAGGGGAGACAATAATGTACGACAAAATATTGTACGTCACGATAATTGGTGACCAAATTTGTACACCCAAATAATTCGTGTACATGGCTTCCGATTATCGTGGTGTGCATTATAATGAGCGTACAATATCAGGCCGTGCTTTATTAACACGTGACGAGCTTCCAAACTCAATTTTGTACGGCCCATATTAACCACCCTAATAATTCGAAGCCATGACACGGTTTATTGGGGTGTACAATATCGGGGCATGCATTATCAGCACGTGTTGCTATTGTACGCATAATAAAACGAATCCACTAGAAGACAGCAGCTGTCAAATCGATGCTTCCTTTACACCCATGGCGTGATAACGATTGAAAATCGTGCACCAGGTGGCAGCACTGGCAGACAGTTTTATTTATCTATGGTCAGTGGTTTCGTTACCGCCAGGTCAGGCCTCCCATAGAGTATAATGTTCCTTGGCCAGTAGTATTGTTCTGTGCCCCGCCAGGGCTCCACTCCGTTCAGTTAGTAAACATGTTAATTAATTGTGAATAACTTTCACTAGTCCATATTCTTACCATTAACACCCATAATATCTATGTGAAACGGAAAATGGGAGGTCAATAATGCTCTACAGGAAATGTGGTCAAAATGGCTTGTATTGTAGCCATTCGCAGAAGACAAGGCCAACAAGGACTTCAAGACGATTACAAACAGATGAATCAATCGTAAGCATTTACAAATTTTATGTGTTAATTTAGTTTTCTAGTGTTGTGTCCAACTTAGCCTATGTTCTTATATATACCTATAATGCAATTATACTTAAATGTATACACAGCCTTTGACATAACCTTTTCATAACTCATGAAATCAATTTATCCCTACTCACTCTGGCCAAACTCAAGATACCTAAAAAAACTGTTGTGCAACAGAATCTCCTCATCATAGTTCACTAAAAACTTTTAAAAGTTTCAGTTTCAAAGTAATATATTAATTTCTGGGATATGGCAACTACATAATATTCAATCGGTTCGGTATCTACATACCTATTTCGTGGCCTTGTAAACTTCAAGCTAATGTTATAAATAATATTATAAAATTTTAATAACGTATTTCTTATCTTCTATTTCAGAGGCAATCAAGAAACATGTTGCCAATCAACGAGATAAAAGATATAAATCATTTTGCCAGAGAAGAAGAAAGAAGTCAGTCAGTCATCTTTTATCGAAACAGGTAATCACTTTGTATCAATTTCGTCTAATGATTCATTGAATTGTTAATTACAACTGAGGTAAAAATAACGGGATGACATTGTTTGTTATCTTCTAAAAGCAGTTCAATAACTAAATGCTGATCCATTACTTGAACCCTCATTAATCATCCATCATAGTATTGTAGTTTCAATAACTTAAAGTTATGTCATACTCATAAAGTTTTTACGTTTACCTACTAGTATTTAGTAATTAGTAGAAGAATAGTTATCTGAGCCAACTAGACACTAAAACCATATTATATTTTTCTTTTATTTTTTTTTATTTATTAATTCCTGTTTCAGCCGGGTAAATGTGGAAAGAAATGCAGTACCTAGTACCTACCAATCGATTAAACTACTGTGGAAATTCAAAGAAATAATGAAAACCTAGGAAAATACATCAACATAAAATGGAAACTGTTATGTATATACATATAGTACTCCCAGTGCTAACATGGTGATGCTATTTTTTGAGATCTTACTAAGGCACACAATATCATAAAGCCTACCAAAGATAGTCTGCCAAAGATTGAGGAAGGTGAGCATGTTAGTTTTTAGAAAGCTAGATAAAATTAGGAAAGATAAATAAATGGAATCGAATAACATGTTGTGCCAACGCCACCTAGAGTGGGATGTGGGCAAGGCAAGATCAGATGAGATTCAATCATGAGGAGCATAACGAAACTAAATGATGTCTACAAAATCCTCAACAACGAAATGATGGGTGATGGGCAGGACAAACAATACAAGGAACAGAGAAATGTTTCCGTCTAAGTTTATTTTGCATTGTTCCCCTAAGGATTACGATTCAAAATATAATAATAAAAATAAAAACGAAATGATGAACTTAATTCAGGCATCACGAAAAACATGGAAGCGGCTTTTGTCAAAAGACAAACAGAAGACATAAAAAACACAAAAGTTTCAAATTCTAATTCAAATTAATTATTTTGCAAAACATAGGTAATAGTTTTAAATAGATATTATTATTAGTATAATAGTTTAAGAAAGTGGATTTTTTGTTGATAATTCATATTTTATTAAAGACTTTATCTTAGCATGGTTCTAAAATTTTTGTTACTACTAATTGTACCTAATAAATAACTGTCTGAATAAAAGGCTTATATTATTATTATTAATTCTACCTTATTCTACCTTAAACTTCGCATGTATTGTTTGGGAGTAAAAAGTAGCTTTTATGTAAATCCAGGCCTAGAACTACATCTTTGCAAAATTTAAGCCGAATAAGTTCAGTCATTCATGAAGAGAGAACATAATGAACATTATTTAAACATCCAAACTTTTGCTATTATATTAAGTTCATTCATAGTCATGTAGGTCTCCAGGACCATATTATTGAATGTTTGAATGTATTTGTAGGTACAGTCTAGTTTTTTGGATTAAAAATACGGTAAACTGAAATTTTTACTGGGAGTTTAAAAAATAAGCAATTTCGGGGCACAGTTAGAGACAATTCACTAACATGTGACGACCTGCAAAATAAGTGCAGGTAGATGCTGGATGTGGCAAGCTGAAAACATTGTAACAGAGATGGAACATCCTTCTTTTTTTGAAGTCGGTTAAAGCCTACATAGAATAATTCCTTAATTTTACACTGTATTTAAGTTGCAAATACCTCACGGGAATATATTTTAATGGAACTATCTCGGGATTATTCTTAATAGACCTAAATGCAATGCCGAGAGAACCAGCAAAGAGAAATGAACGGTGAACGTACAATAGACTTAAAAAACATGACTTCGATTTCATAACCTTCCGTTATACCTAATCTGTGATTTAGCGGAGGTAGGTAATCGCACAACAGGGTGTGCATGCAAGATCTGACATATTGTATGTACCTATCTCAATTTTGTATTCTTGGAAATAAATGATTGATTTGAATTGAAACGTAGTAACTTACTAAGCGTGCATACGCGCGAATGCAGAACTGCAGACAGATTCGCGCACAAGTTACCAAGCGCGTGCTGTATGGTAACTTGTTGATTTATGTATTTCCTACGTATCTTATATTAGTAAGAGAATTTTACACGTAGCGCCTTAGCTAAGCAAATTGTTCCGAGCAGGTGGTTAGTTAGAATTACTTAAGAACGCAGGTAGGTTCGCGTGGGGGTCCCGTCAACTTGGCGGGACCCCCACGCGAACCTAACTGCAGCAAACGCAAACTTATGATTATGCAAACTGAGCGAGACTTGGCGCCGCCAAGTCTCGCTCAGTTTGCATAATCTAGAACGAGATGCCCTCTATTTTGACGCAGAAAGGCAGCTGTTAGCTATTTAGCGTTCTGGCGGAAACTTTTTGAGTTTAACTGAAAATCTACAGTATATTTTTTCTTAGCCCAGAAAGAATTCTAATAATAATGTAGTTAAAATAAGGGTGTACCTAATTAAAAATATGAAACTCAAGTGACGACCTCCGTGGCACGGCAGGCGAAGTTCCGCCTGTGACGCAAGAGGTTGAGGGTTCGATTCCCGCCTCGGAACAAATTTGTGTACGATCTGCAGAAATTTGTTCCATTGGTCTGGGTGTTTTCTATGTATAATAAAAAAAAAACTATCTATTTACCTATTTAATGCATTAAATATATCAGTTATCTAGTATGTTGTAAAAATAATGTATTCCTTTAAAACGCATTTTATACTTTTTAGTCTGTGACTGTGATGACATGACAGAAGTCTATTTTCTTTACTTGTTACTTCAATTCACTTCTTCATAACCTCTGGCTATCTAGGTTTTCTGTATTCATCTTGCTTTGCCTTTTTATAATTAATCTAAGATAAACAACTGATCATTGCCGTAATTGTATGCTATTTATTAGTGATCAATAAATTAGCTGCAATCTATTCTACGTGTTGGTTATTTCTCGTCCTGCCAGTCTGCTTCTACGACACACTGCATAACCTCAACCAACTTCTGCTGTGCATCACCTTACACTCTGCAACATATTACCCATAACACAAGCTTTGAGTAGCTTACTTTGGGGCTAGATGGTGCTGTGTGGATTGTCCAGCATTATTTATTTATTTAAAATAAATCAGCCGGCATCATCTAGCCTAGCCCAAGATAAACATAACTTGCTATATAGGTACTGATATACCTACTTAATACAAAATACAAACACTTTGCCCGAGGCGGGAATCGACCATGCAACCAATCGCAGGCGGACCTTGGCGAAGGTAATTCGAATCAGTTGTCAAGTACCTACCTAGCTACTTGACTTACTTTGCATTATATTGTATCTACTTACTTAGGTATCTAAACAATGCCAAAATTTAACGGAAGTGATTCTCTACATAGTATAAAACATAGTCGCTTCCTCTGTGTATGCTGAGATCTTTAAAACTACGCAACGGATTTTGATGTGGTTTTTTTAATAGATAGAATGATTCAAGAGGAAGATTTGTATGTATAATACATGCATAATATAGTAGACAAACACTGATAATTTAAGAGGTTTCTAATGTGATGTCGTAAATAACACAAACCCATTTTTTTGCGCTTACATTGCAAACGCTGGCTGAACCATATGAGGTAGATCAAAATAATGTAAGTATTTAATTGTACTCCTTAAAAAGGTCTAAAAAAAAATCCGCGATGGTACCTATTATGTCTATCTCTTAGGGATAATCCAAAATAACCATTTTTTATACGTTATTTGCTCGAAGAAATTATAGATTTCAAATGCAGGGACACGTAGCGGTTGCGGCGGTGGTGGTACCGGCTGGGGGGTTGGTTCTGTAGTATATTTTAGTATCAGTATTGCACCTGTGCGAAGCCGAGGCGGGTCGCTAGTATAGTATAAAGTAGGTAGAAAGGTATCAGCTATGATATTTATTATGTACCAAGTGTACCAACGTAATTCAGTACCTACGAAATGAAGGAACGGTTACGGTAGGTAGGACGGAACGGGTAGGTGCCTAACCTATCTAATGTGTTATTATTACCTAGGTATACCGACCTATTCACTGCTGTTATGTCATATATTGTCGTCTGAGCAGAATTTTGACCACGGCGGTGGCCCGTCTCATCGAAGACAAGCCAGATGCGCAGGACATATTATAGTGCACACGTAAGTGCACAAACATAGGTGCACTCTCATAATCCGATAAAAGGGCAGACCAACAGGGGAGAGGTCAAGTGCAGGGCGGGGAGGGGCGGGGAGGCTCGGCGCGGCGGTGGCGGCGTCGTCGGCGGGGGCGCGGCGGCGATGGATGGCACTAAGCCCACTTATCTATACTAATATTATAAAGAGGAAAGATTTGATTGTTTGTTTGTATTGAATAGGCTCCGAAACTACTGGACTGATTTGAAAAATTATTTAACCATTTGCATAAGAAGCCTTATTATATTCTTAATGAACATAGGCTACTTTTTACCGCGGGAAAATGCTTCATTCCTACGGGAAAACGGGTAATAGGACAACGGGTAGTAAGAATGCAGCTAGTCAGAAATAATTTGGCAAATTATTGACGAGTTTTTTTTATTTCAATTCATTATTGATAAGTTCATTTAATTTTGAAAATTATTCGACTTAAATAATTAAATTACCTATACCGATTGACCACAGTTGTTCTCATATTAAGGAACGCTGAATAATAAATTGTGTTGTGTGCCCTTGTTCATTATAATTACTTTAATTAACAGTCTCTTTGTTTTGTTATAGAGCTGAGCGTTGTTTATGTTCTTAACGTACACTACACTAAATAGGACATGGGCCCTATTCTGCTAATCTAAACGCTTCACTATGACAATGATATCACAGAATACCAGTGTTGGTATTTTACCTTAACCATAGATAATAATATACAGGGTGTCCCATGCAACCTATACCAGAGGTCTGTGGTCAGGGGACACCAATACCTATCGATTGGACCCCCATGTATGTTCGGCGATTTTTGTAGTTCGAGATATGATTTTTTTGTTTTATTTTTTTTTTTAAATTTTGGACTTTTTAAGATATAATTTTTTCTATGAAGCGACTCTTTGAGATTTTTTTTGTTAATATCATGGCTAGCATCACACGTGTTTGTCTGTAAAAATACAAAACACTAAAATTCTCACAACAAGTAGCTCAGATTTTAATCACGAAATAAAAAAATATATTTGAGAGAAATTTTAGCTTGATTTCAACTTGAAAAAAAAAATAACCCTGACTGAATAAGTTGTTAGTAATTTCAAAAACTTTATGCCGGATGTATTTAATACAATACACTACACAGATAGATATTTTTTTTACATAGAAAACATCCAGAAGTGAACACCCGATAATTATCTGCAGATCGTACAAACATTTGTCCCAAGATGGGAATCGAACCCACGACCTCCTGCGTCGCAGGTGGACCTTCACCCGCTGCGCCACAGAGGTCATCATAATAATATACCGTAGCTGAAAGAAATTACAGATGAAGGGACGTACGACAAAAGTGACAAATTTGAAAACATTCCATCAATCTCTCCGTGCAATAGCAGCTCACACGATATCCAGATTTTCTTTCATCTAAAAGTTCTATGTATTCTACGATGATACCAAGATATATAAGATACCATTTACGTCGGGATATTTACCATGATTTAAGTTTTGAGCTTTTCAAATCATGGTACATATCCCGATGTAAATGACTTAAGTGTTAATAACCATGATGGGTAAAGTTATTGACGATACCAATGTCATACTTAAGCGATTGGTTAGCAGAATTGGGCTCCATGTATATGAGGAGACGGGTGCATGTAATATAAAGCGAGCGGATGAATTCCATTACGGAAAATTAAAACATTCTCACTCGTGTTACAAATAAACTAGATAGTTTATTTAATTCAGAATATTTCAGAATTGCGGGAACTGTTATGGGACAGAAAAACGTACAGATTAACACACATTGATTTTTTCATCAATCTACTGAGTTTATACTCAACTTATTACTAATTTGGATGAATCGATCTTGCAACACTGTGTGTGTCTAACAAAGGAGCTGAGACGTGAACAGGAACACTCACGGCTTGGTCCACCCAGAGTAGTTTTGTTCTATGGGTCCACCAGTCACAAAATCGCTTAAAATAAAAAATAAAAGTTTGTTTATTCAGACATAATTTTGTCTTAGCGACCTATGGAAAGAGAAGGATGGAATGAGTAGATGATGGTTTGATAATTCTGTCATCCGTGGGAAAGAGTAAATCTTGGAGTTTCTCTAAGGGATAGGTAGGATTCGTAATGAGTACATCCGACAAAGAACCAAAGTTATCGAGATAGCTCAAAGAATAAGCGAGCTTAAGTGGCAGTGGGCCGGCCATATCTCGCGAACAACCAACAACCGCTAGAGTAAACGTGTTCTTGAGTGAAGATCGCGACTTGGCAAATGAAGTGTAAGACACCCTCCGGTCAGGTGGGGTGACTATCTGCGAAAGACTGCTGGTAGATGCTGGATGTGGCAAGCTGAAGACAGGATGCTATGGTGCTCATAAGGATAGGCCTATATCCAGCAGTGGACTAAAATAGGTTGATGATGATTAACCTCTCAGGAAACGAAATAGGAAACGCGGCGTTTTGCGATATTTGCGTTTTCTTGATTTCCCGAGAAAAAACTAGTACCTGGCACGAACGAACTAATACTCTTGTAGTTTCATTTAGATATCTATGGTAAGTATAAGTAGGTGCTTAGCTTACTAGGCACCTCTATCTCAAAACGATCGGTTTATTAAGATACCTATACTGTAAACTGATTTTAATAATACCTAGTAACATTATTAAAATTCTTTATATCGGATTACAGATATTACCGAACCATAAATTGGTCAGTAACAGGGCAACAGCATAAAAGCCTCTTCTAATAAATTTTAATATTCTTAGAATAATATAAGCAGAAAGAAAATTGTTTCCACGAAATGTATGAGTTATATCTATAAAATAAATAGTAGGTAAATAAATTAGGTGCTTTACTTGCCTACATGTTTATTTGTGTATGAACTTATCCGAAACCGAAGCGACAGAAATCAAAAATACCTATCACTTTATTGCCGTGTCAGTGTATAGTTTTATAATTTGACCTTTTTTAAGTGTACATTTATGGTATTTATGGAAATAAAGAGTTTTTGATTTTGATTTTGATTTTCCGATAGCTTTAAACCATTAGGTACCTAGGAACAGCTAAATCTACGGCAATTTATTCATGGTTAGTTTCTGATAAGTAGGTTAGTAAAGTGCCAACTGGGACACCTAATTCCAGATTTCAATAACTTTATTTCTTTATTTTAGCTAACATAATATAATAAGCATTAGACAAGTCAGGTTTTATAGGTGCCTAGCCTACTATAGATTGTTATGAAATAAGAAATAATAATATAGCGAATATGGTATGTATTCGTTATCTATCATTCAAACAATAAATAATTCTGGACAATTCACACAGCATAATCTAGCCCCAGGCTAAGCAGAGCCTGTGTTATGAATACTACTATATAATTGAAATACTACCTATTTAATACAATATACACTACATAGATGTTTTTTATTATTTAGACGACGAAGTCCAGAACCCCCAGAACCAATGTCTGCAGATCGTACAAATGTCCCGAGGCCGGAATAGAACCTGCAACCTTCTGTTCTCCGTCACAGGCGGATCTTCGCCCGCCGCGCCACAGAGCTCGTCGTCGAAACAACCTTTATCAACATAAACAAAACAAACCCTTGTTTAATAATTTTGTAAACAAAAAGTCGGTTCAAGTTGACATTGATACTCGACACCGTCCATAGTGATGGGACACCGTAACATTTTGTGAGGCTATCGATGAAATGGTGTCGAGGCCTAATTGTCATACCTACTATTTGTCACCGCACCGGATTGGAAAATCAGCACGTTTGTAGGCCGTTGATTTGTTAGAATTGACTGATTGATTAAATTTCACAATTGTGGCTAAGTGATGACGTTTAGTTAGCTATATTGTTGGTCATTCAAAATTTTAATTGGCGTAGGCAGTTCACTGAATCTCGTTTCTGTACCTAGGCAATCGGCCTAGGCATTCTACAAAAGAGCTGATTTAACTATCCGGTGGCAACATGTGCTGCATATCTACTCATATTTAATTTTACACAATAAAACTGATGCATCATAATTAGTTTCTATATCCATGAAAATTATTTATGTAGTGTTCGTTTGGCAGCACTTACTTAACACTTGAAGGACCCACATAGGAAAGACTGATGTTACAAAATTCATGTAGATACCTATTTACAAAATTGACCAATGGTGGTCTAATACCCAAGTATAGGCTGATGATGATGTAACAAAAGTATCGATCACTGTCGATCGACATAATACTGACTCTCATCTCATCACTTCATCACTAACCATAGACATTCTTCGGCAATACGTCAAGCAAATCTGGACCATTGATCGTAACAAATAAGGTTCAACTCGAATATAATTGACCTAGTACAGAATGGCAGTAGGTATATTTTGTAACGCAAGCGCACAGATTACAGAGCAGGCGCTACCCCGACCCAAACCAGCGCCCCCACCTATTTTATCCTATTATTCTGGTAATCGAAGGAATTTTCAAAAATCGATTGGCCAGTTTGTGATGCCTATTAGCTTTTTTTAAATGCCTCTATAAAAGTTTTATTTTGTATACTTCGCATCTCTGCCTACACTATCCAAACTAAAACTTTTAAAGAGGCAATAAAAACAAGCTTAACTGGCCAATCGATTTTTGAAAATTCCTTCGTCGAACAGATTAATAAGATAAAATAGGTGGTGGCGCTGATTTGGCTCGGGGTAGCGCCTTAAGTATGAAATTCGATTCCTTATTTTTAATTTTAAGTAAGCCTAGCTGAAAATGTTTAGAGGTACGTGTGAGAGACACAAAATGGTATAAAAATTGAGTTCAGCGCCTGCGTCCCAACGGACGCCTGACCACAGACCAAATCACTTACAATACCTCTAACATTTGTAATAATTCCAGGGGGAAATACGATAACCACTTTTTTAAAATGGTACCCTTTTTATATATTGTTTTAAAATCAAAACTATACAATAACAATAAAAACTATACAAAAACAATAGGTAGAAGAAAAAAGAGGTATTCTATGCTAAAAAAAGGGAACAAAAGGGTCCCTATCTCAGTAGTGTAGCATTCGGCTAAGGCCAATGCGACGCTGATTTTCAGGTAGAGCGCGACCCTATAGTAACAATATTAGCAGACACTAGATCAGTTGTTTGACTACTCAGCTGTGCAGTGGGCGAAGGAAGGTCGAGGTTCGATTCCCCACATGGGATAATTTTTGTATGATCTGCAAATTTTCGCCTTTATACCGAAAGCAATAGCTGACCCGTTCGCGATTTAATAATAATTGGTACCTCAAATAATGTTTGTTTTCATGCACTGTCATCACCAATATTTTGGATTCAATCTATGTAACTCTACTAGGTAAATTTCGAGATCATTTTAGAACAAGTTTCAATGTTGAATGTACCTATGTATGTATTCAACATTGAAATGTGTTCTAAAATTTTATGTATGATGTTTTGAAATTGCGTACTGACAAACCTTGAAATTTAACGCCTTTTTGAGATGTGTGATGGATGAGTTAGCACCATCTCAATTCTTCCGCGGGTGTCGTAAGAGGCGAATAAGGGATATCCACCGGGGGCGGGCAGCAGCGCCTCCTGCAGAACATTTCTACCACCGAACTGCAAACCCCAACCTGCATGCCCAGCGAGGGGATTATGAGCATAACCCCCCCCCCCATGAAATAAAAGTCAATAAGGAACATATCAAGGAAGAGGCCTGCGTCCAGCAGTGGGCAAATACTAGCTGTTGAGGTGAGGTGAGGGATGTAGGTAGTTTAGGTACCTTATTCCATGTTGGCAAAGTTCGAGAACAACCAAATTTTCACATGAGGGATAACATCGGACGCAAAGAACCAGAACAACAGAAAATCTTTGGGAACGTTTTTTGAACGATATTGGACACAATAAAATCTGATGAGTTTATGAAAATAAAAGAAACAAAGAAAAACTACCTATATTTCTTATCTACATAATCTATCTTCTTAACATGTCCCACTATATTTCAATATTTTGACGTGTATTGGTCTCTAAGGAAAAATGTTTAGTTAGACCACTTTGACTAGCTGAAAATCCAACCGGTCAAACCCCAACGCACCTTATGGCACAGAAACTTAAAGCCTCATAAAGTTGAAGGTTACACAGAGAGCAATAAAACCAATAAAAATAATTCATTTTTAAAAATTTATAAATATTATATCATGTATTGTATTAAGTATAACAGTCATCATGGGTATTAGACCCATAAATAAAACAAACTCTGCCTAGCTTGGGGCAAGATGATGCTGTGGGATTGTCCAGCATTATTTATTTATTTCAGTATAGAAAAGTATTAGATCTTATTTTACTTATTTTACGGTGTAACATATTGTATACCTCTAAACAAATATAAATGAAATATGAAATAATAACTAATCGGAACACCTTATTTGCGATGTCGGTGACTCGTGTAGATAACGCAATCAGGTTTTCTGCTGACGACGATATAAACATAAATAAACGGTGGTGTCTCTTTGCAGGCGGCCAGTGAACCTTCGAAAGTTGACACCCTTCGGCCAAAACTCTGCGCTTAAGTAGGTCGAGAGATGTTAAATTAGAACTCTCACTAGAAGCAATGGAGAGAACTTAACTCGGACTGTTTGAGAGATTGAATCAGAAATTAGGTGTTCCGTAGAAGAACCACCACAGGTTTTCATCACCATAGAATAGTACCGGGAACCCGCTCACTAAGCCAACGCTGTCTTTCTATCTGTCCGTCTGTTAGTTATTAAAGGGGTTAATAACATAACAGGGGTCTTATTAATTTTATTATTATTTATATATTTATGTGGAAAACAAACTGCTTTTACAAAACTTCAATGTGTAGAAACAGTGGTGGTATAATTCAAGCTTTATAGTTTTCACTTATAGTACGAAAAATAAGCTTAAACTAAATCTTAAATAATCATAAAAAGTTGAAAAAAGTAATTTAATGAGTGAGTAAACCCAGTTTGAAGTGGTTTGCCTGTTCTTTAACAAATAGTTATGAAAGAAAATATTAGTCAGAAACAGAAGGTCAGAAGTCATATTATTATTTGTTGAAATTGAAACCTGTAACGGCAATTTAAATTCTTGCAAAAAATTCTACTGTCTACCTAATACGGTTCATGTTATATAGCCCGCTGACATCGGATGGACAAGGAATCAGAACCCGCTGACACAATTTGTGTAGGGAACCTTAAAACTTGATAATGATGTTTGCTGATTTAAAACTTTTTAGTACGGAAGCCTTCGTGAGCGTGCCTTCTGTCTTCTACTTCTCGGTTTTATCGGGCTTTTTTCAATTACATTTCATTATTTTTTGAGTCTTGGACAGACGAAATCACTTTTCTTCGGAGCTTAGATACGATCTTCGCATAAAGATAATAGTTTCCTGAATTTAGGTACTCTAAGCTCAAATGCAGCTTTGTCTAGATCATTCTAGAACCTCGTTTCAAGAAACCAATTCTTTTGAGTAGGTACTGCATGGTTTCCAAACCGGAAAGTTCCGTAAGAACGAAAAGTAATTCATTAAATATAATGGCAACTTTTGAATAAAACGCACTAGTCGAACTGGTACAGTACAAACGAAGCATGGCTGTCTTTATTTCGACCAACGAGGAGAGAGATTCTGAGCCAATGGGAAGCAAGGTCGCTTTGAAAATTGGCTTTGAAATTTGTCACGTGTCAATAATGCGCACCCCATTATTGCGCGGCCGAATAATGTACACCTTGATAATCCGTGTCATGGCTTCTAGTTTCCTACGTACAATAACGGGCCGTACAATACATGGCTGTACATTATTGACACGTGACAAGCTTTCACGAGCTGATAATGCATGGCCCGATATTGTACACCACGATAATCGGAACCCTGTTTGACACGGATTATCAAGGTGTACATTATTGGGCCGTGCAATAAATTGTCGTGCATTATAGTGACCCGACCTTAGAACTTTGCCTTTTTCCCTATTTTTCTAAGTTTTACATTTATAATTCTTCTGATAAAATAATTCCCATTATCCTCCCATTATTCATTCCTCAACTTCTTTTTTTAGAGTCCTGTCCTTATAAGTGACATTGACATTTTGGATCGGCTGAATCTATTTTGCAGGCAAATATAATTATAAACTCTACAAGGATGAGAGTAATTTAGTGATGCTAATAAAACCTACCTTAGTACCAGATAATAAGGGTACCTTAGCACCAGAAACAGTTGTAAACAATAAAAAAACTTTGCAAAATAAGCAGGTACCTCATTTCTAATGTAAATACCCACCTACCCGCCCTCATGGATGTCCTTAGAAGATGGGAAGGCGTAAGTGTGTTGACGCATACCTATAGCGTCCCACACAATGGGCCTCCCCAACTCCCATGGGATGTCATACTATACAGTCAGGCTTTTTACCATCGTCACGCAACAGAACATTTGGTTTGAGAATAGCTGGCATGTAAGCGGTGACAAAGGCTCGCCTGATGATGTTATTAAGGCTGGCGTGGCGGGATATCAGACCAGCGGCGGCCCAAGTAGGTACAAGATAATTCATGATGACCAAGCGGTTCGATAGCAGGTGGGACCAAACGAGATGGCTTTAAATTTTTTCCAACCAAAGAACTAGTGCTTTAGACAGAAGACAAGAACGCTGGTAGGGCTACACTTGAAATTTTGAGTAGGTATACCTAAGCCTCCCAATTTGACAGGTAGGGAGGCCTGCGACCATGCCTTGTCATCTAAATCGATATTCAAAACCGATAATAAAGTATTCTTTAGTATGTTGTCGAAGCCTTTCAAGTGCTCGCTACGTTTTCACAGTTGACTACAACTCAAATAGGTACGTAAATTTAGGTACTAATAGACAAAACCGAATAATCGTAAGAGCCATGCATGACTATTAATTTGAGCAGTCTGTGCGCAGTTTTGTTGAAATTTTTAATTTTCTCATCTATTTAAATGACTGAAAAGACTCGTCAAGAATTGGTGAACCAAGAAGTCGAAGAGATAATTTATCTACAACTGTACCTAATGTTGGGGACCAAACTGTTGAATTTTCTAAAGATATTGTTTTTGTCTACACAAGAGTGCAAATATGCTGCCGGACCCGCCCTCGCAGATGTCCTCGGCGCAAGTGTTGGTTTGGTTCCTTCATATAGTTTGTTCATACCTATTGTAAAGAGACTGTACCTATGGATGTCGCCTCTTTGGTATAATAATCTATGATTTGGTTGCCATAGTAACTTTGAAGTGTATTCTGAAAATACTGATTCTGTTAACTTGTACTTCTTAAAAACTATAATAAAACAACGTTTTATAATGCTTTAACCAAGCTGTTTATAGTATTCTTATCGTTAGAACTTTTCAACATTACAAAAGTTCATATGGTAGCAGAGCGTGGTTCCAAACAATGAAAAGTTGTCACGACGCAATATTACCTATAGCGAAAATATTTTCGTAAGTTTTTATTTTTTGCTATAAATATGCCTAAAGCAACATATCACATTGATCCACTTGATAAGGATAACTATGATACTTGGGCAATACAGGCTGAAGCTGTATTGGTAAAAAGCAAGCTATGGAAGTATGTCTCAACTCCGCTTGACGAAAAAGCAGATACGACTGAGATCGAAGCAGATCAACAGGCCAAGGCAGAACTAATTTTAATCATTGCTCCTTCCCAACTAAAAGAGGTTAAGAAATGTAAGACTGCGAAAGACTTGTGGTACAAATTGAAAAAAATACATGCGAGCAAAGGCCCTGCTCGTAAGGCCACATTATTAAAGCAACTTATTCTGACCAAACTAGAAAGCAGTGATGTTCGTACACACTTAAACAAGTTTATGGACACCATCGATAAGCTCGCTGACATGGATGTCACCATAAATGAGGATTTGCTTACTATCATGATGCTCTACAGCCTTTCCTCAGAGTACGAAAACTTTCGCGTTGCTATAGAGTCTCGCGACATATTGCCAAAGCCGGAAGAACTAAAAATAAAAATCATTGAAGAGAGCGACGCTCGTCATCACAATGATAATTACGAACCTGGCCAACAACAACAAGAAGAAAACGCATTTTTCGCTTCTTGCAAAATATGTAAGAGAACGGGAAGAAGAATCTTTCAGAAGAAGACACACAAAGTTTGCTCTGACTGCTGGAAGAAAAACAAAAACAAAAACACTAACAAAAACGCTGATTCCCTATTTGCTGAAGAATGTTTTCTTGGTTCAACACGAAACAACCAGGATGACTGGGTACTTGACAGTGGTTGTACCTCACACATGACCTATAACCATGAGCATTTCAAAAACATGAAGACTGTGTCAAGAAAACTCGAATTTGCATCAGAAAATCACTCTACAGAAATTTTGGGTGAAGGAAGAATTACATTTTCTGATCAAAAACGAAAACGACGGGTACATCTGGAAAACGCCCTTTATGTACCCTCCCTTTCTACCAATTTACTATCGGTACCTAAAATGACTTCACATGGAGCCACCGTCTCGTTCGACAACAACCGTGCTTTAGTTCGCAACGAGTCAGGTGAACTTTTACTGTCTGCAGAGAAGTCGAGCAATGGTCTTTACTACGTAAGAAAACCAAACATTGAACAAAGCTTCGCAGCAACGCCTGAAACTGGTTCGACAAACACAAAACAAGGTTCCATACTAGACTGGCACAGAAAACTTGGGCACATGAATTACAAAGATCTCCAACTGGCTCTCAACAACGAGACAGTGACTGGAATGAGTTTTAACAAAAATGAGATTTTGTCATTGCCAGACTGTGAAATTTGCATTCAAGCAAAAATGACTCGAGTACCGAGCCCTCCACAACGAACAACTCCTCGAACTACTGAACGTCTAGAAATTGTCCACAGCGACGTGTGCGGCCCAATAAGAACACCTACTCATGCCAAAAACAGATACTTCGTTACTTTTATTGACGATTACAGTAGGTATGGACGGGTCTACTTCCTGAAAAATAAATCTGAAGTATTAGACAAGTTCAAAGAGTACAAACAAGAAATGGAGAAGTTTACAGGCAATAAAATTAAACATTTGCAAACGGATAATGGAACAGAATACGTCAATACGAAATTCCAAGCCTATTTAAAAGAACACGGGATTTCACGACGCTTATCTGCACCCTATACCCCACACCAGAACGGTATCGCTGAACGCAAAAATCGGACAATTGTGGAGAAGGCTAGAGCTATGCTTATTGATGCTAAAGCACCAATGCACCTATGGGCAGAAGCAGTAAACACTGCTAATTACCTAGCAAACAGAAGTGTAAACAGTGCTATAGAAAATAAAACACCATTTGAGAAATGGGTGTTAAGAAAGCCCTGTCTTAATCACCTCCACCCTTTTGGATCGAAAGTTTTTATTTTGAAAAAAGGACCAAGAGGTCATAAATTTGCTCCAAAAGCAATACCGGGGATGTTTGCTGGATATTCTGACACCAGCAAAGCATACAGGGTTTACGTTCCGAACAAGATTTTTATATCCGCAGATGTGAAAGTAGTCAAGGCTAATTACTACAAAAGCCCAACTGATGTAAACAACTTTGAATACAATAAAAACACTAACTGTGATTCAGTTTCAGAAACGATGAAAACGCAAATAGAAATCGATGATGCTGACGAGACTCAGCAAGAACTTCCTATTGAAAATAATGAAACTGAAAGTCTACAAGACGACATTATTACTGAAAACGCAGCTGATTCTAGTCTGCAATATGAAAGTGTTGAGGAAAACGTTGATGATGAACAAGATTCTTTTAACGAAAGTACTCTTCGAGAAAGTCTTAGTCATGAACACGCTAACACGGAGCCTGAATCTGAACCGAATAGCTACAGTCTACGAGACAGATCAGCAATACAAAAACCACAACGGTATGATGACTTTATACTAGCTGCTGTTGCTGAAGTTCAAAATTTACCTAAAGATCCTGTGACTTACAAACAAGCATTGGAATCTCCTAATAAAGGACAATGGATTAAAGCCATGCTGAGCGAGATAAACTCTCTAAATGAAAACAAAACGTGGGACTTAGTGAGTTTGCCTGCTGGAAGAAAAGCACTACCATGCAAATGGATATTCAGATTAAAGACAAATCCAGATGGCTCAATCGATAAATTCAAAGCTAGACTAGTTTTAAAAGGCTATTCACAGCAAAAAGGAATCGATTACGACAAAACTTTTAGTCCTGTGGCTCGACTCAGTACTATACGAGCTATTATCGCAATTGCTGCTAAAGAAAATTTAAACCTACGCCAATTCGATGTAGCGTCAGCCTTTCTGAATGGCTCAGTAGAGGAAGAAATCTTTATGAAACAACCTGAAGGTTTCCAAGATGGGACAAACCAGGTATGCAAACTTAATCGCAGCATTTATGGTCTGAAGCAAGCACCGCGATGCTGGAACTCATGCATTGCCGGTTTCTTAGAAGTGACGGGCTTTCAACAAAGTGAAGCTGATCCTTGTCTGTACATTAGAATCAGAGGAAAGTCAAAAGTTTTGATTGGACTCTACGTTGACGACGGGATTGTGGCGTCGAATACGTCAACAGCAGGAGACGAGTTTATCAAGGAATTGAAAACAAGATTCAAAATAACAACTCGACCTGCTTCCTACTTCTTGGGTATGGAAATCAAAGGTGAAAAAGGCAATATAACATTATGCCAACAAGCTTACATAAAGAAGGTTCTTGAAAAGTACGGTATGACTAATTGCAAACCTACACCGACGCCAATAATCAAACAAAGTATCAACGATACAGAACCTGATGTTGATATTGATACCATTTTTCCATATAGACAAGCCGTTGGAGCCCTTACATACTTAGCTGTGGGTACAAGGCCCGACATAGCATACGCCGTGAGCGTTGCTTCCAGAAACCTGGAGAAACCTAGCACAAACGATATCATGCTAGTGAAACGGATTTTCCGTTACTTAAAAGGAACGACGGATAAAGGTCTTGTATTTAAGCAATCAAAAGAGTCACACCAACAGCTTTTATGTTACTCTGACTCAGACCTTGCCGGAGATCAAGCAACATGCAGATCAACAACTGGAATGGTATGCTTATTATCAGGAGCTGCAATCAGCTGGAAAAGTCATCGACAAACAGTTGTTTCTATTTCATCCACTGAAGCAGAAATTATTGCAGCTAGTGAAACGGCACAAGAAATTTTATGGCTAAACAGCCTTATGAAAGGTTTGGTGGATTTGAAGAAACCAATACTGTTTTTGGACAACGAGTCTGCTATAAAGCTATCGCACAATCCGAAGTATGAATACCACAAACGTACAAAACATATCAAAGTTAAACATCTATTTGTGCGTGAATGTGTTATCAACGGTGAACTTGAAGTTAAGCAAGTACCGTCGGTGCGGCAGCTGGCTGATATGCTTACCAAGCCGCTCTTTGGTCCAAGATTGGAAGTTTTAAGCGGGCAGATTGGATTGAAGAGAATTTAAAAATTCTTAAAAGTTCCGAGGGTGTAAAGAGACTGTACCTATGGATGTCGCCTCTTTGGTATAATAATCTATGATTTGGTTGCCATAGTAACTTTGAAGTGTATTCTGAAAATACTGATTCTGTTAACTTGTACTTCTTAAAAACTATAATAAAACAACGTTTTATAATGCTTTAACCAAGCTGTTTATAGTATTCTTATCGTTAGAACTTTTCAACATTACAAAAGTTCATACCTATGTTGTGTAGTTTTTAGGTAAATAGGCATAAACATCATTTTTGCGCTTAGGTACGCCGTAAAAACGTATGCTCTATCCCGTTCCTATGAACGCGAAATTCTATGGCAATCCTTTTTACAGAATGGCCCATAATGCGCCCCAAAAGGTTCTGTTTCCGCCGAAACTGACACCGAGGCCTAAGGTTTGGTTTCGGTTTCGGCCGAAACTGACACCGAGGCCTAAGGTTTGGTTTCGGTTTCGGCCGAAACTGACACGAGGCCTAAGGTTCGGTTTCTGATGAAAATCCAGTTTCAGTCGGACATTAGATGAAATAAAGTACCTATTATAGATATTTTGTTTCCAGGTTTGGCTCAATTTGCAACTGCTTCCATTACGATGCTGCTAGGAAATGATAGTCCTGCGCTTATCAGCGGCCGTGTTAGTTTTCTCTTTACATAGTGTAGTTATAACTTCCTCACTACATATTTCATTTCTTGGTAAATTACATAATGGAAAAAGCTGCGAGAAGACTAAAGACATAATCACACTGTAATATTTGAAATACGAAAGTTTGGATGGATGTTTGTTAATACTTCGCGCCTAAACTACTGACTGCATCGAGCTGAAATTTAGCATAGACAGGTTTAGACGTGGAATAACACAGGGTACTTTTTATCCCATAAATCAGTCACCATGGGATAGAAATAACCTTTAAACTTTTCAAAATTGAAGAATTGGATATAAATTCAACACTTTTGACGGCGATTGTGTTACTTGAAAAGAGAGCACGAAATGAAGGCAACAAGGCAATAATTATTTATTTATCGAATTCCGCCATTTCCTACTGACTGGATACGACCTTCACGCTGCAATGGTTCGAAATAACTAGAGACGCGGCGCAAAGAGTTTGAATGAAGCCTAGGACGTCCACACCACCCGCCGACGGCGTCGTCAGCGTATGAAAGAGACCACAACAGTACATTTCTGTAGTAAACTTCGTGACGCGGCGTACGGCGGCGTGACGCTGTAAGCGGCCGATGGCGTTTATGAGGACCACCAGCCTTAGGTATTTTATCTTGATCGATGTCATTCCCGGCTCTTATTCTTTTGCTTTAAAACTTGATACGCGTAGGTATATTTTGATTCATCTATTCACCTTTGGTAGTATCGTCATTTTACTGCAATGTTGGAGAATCCCTGGTACCTACCTAGACGCGTGTCCTCGAACCATCGATGACCAAAAAAGTAGTTATTTTGGTGCGCGTCGGCGATCTAAGGCAAAATAGCTTTCAGAAAAAAGAAAACCACGTCTGCAAAAAAAATCGTTTTTTTTAATTCAACGAATATTATATTTTTAGGCCTTTGGTATCCAAGCCCTGTCCGCAACTGGAAGTTTGAGGATTGGTGCCGATTTCTTAGCCCAACAACTTAAATACACCACATTCTACTGCTCATCACCGACATGGGGTAAGTCAAAATACCCGGCGATATAATATATTTATGGCGACCACTATCACTATCAGCATAGTTTTACAGGCATGACGACCACGTAAAAAGCCGAGAGAAATTTTCCTGCTTGGAGAGGTTTTTAGTGTCCTGCAATGGGAAAGGGTATTTTTTCGACTTTTATCGAAATATTTCGAGAAGTATGAAATTTACAGAAATTTCAAAAACTATTTTGAAATGTACAAACTGATACCTTTCATTTGATACCCCACATTCGACTCTGTAGGTATCTTTTAAAATTTCGACATCACAATTTGTATGGAAAATGGTCATGTTCATTTTTCATTTTTTTTCTTTAATTCGGTACAGGCGAACAAAATATATTATTACTTTAAAGCTTTATAGCTGTTGTAGTTGCTCAGTTATTAAGGAGAGAAAAAAAGACAGACAAAGCGAGACCATAAGGGTTTCGAAACCGAACTTCGATCTCGAAACCCTAAAAATATACGCTGCGACTTGAGAACCTCAATTTTAGTAGGTTAAAAATTAAAAATCACTCAAAACTCAACCGCACGTTCCAGAGAACCACAACCTAATATTCCTGAACGCTGGTTTCAATCACGCCCGCTCTTACCGCTACTGGAACGCAAAGAATTGCACCATCGACTTCGAAGGATTCATCGAAGACTTGAAGAGTGCTCCGGAGAACTCCGTGATCATTCTGCATGCCTGCGCGCATAACCCCACCGGGCTTGATCCAACCCATGAGCAGTGGATGAAGATCGCTGATGTTATGGAGGTTGGTTCGTCTTTGGGTAGAGTACATAAGCGCATACATTCAGCACAAAAATAAGCGTTAAAATATGGGCGATGATGAGGCGCGGTGGGCAAAGGTCCACCTGCGATGCAGAATGTTGTGGGTTCGATTCCAATCTTGGGACAAATGTTTGTACGATCTGCAAATATGTTAAAGGAGTTCTGTGTGTTCTTTTTTTTTAGTTAAATTAACTACAAATTTACGGTTTTAATATTTTTTCCTGTACTAGTGCTATAAGGCCTTGCTTCTTGCCAAATTTCATAATTCAAGGTCTACAGGATATCCTATAGATCCAGACAGAGAATCGAAAATAGAGTTTGGTGGCCACCAAGGGCAACTTCGTATCTCTGCCTAAACTAAACAATATAAAACTATTACAGAGGCATTAAAAAAAAGCTTATAATACCTAGGTATCACAAACTGGCTAACGTAATTTTTGGAAATTCCTTTCTTAAACGTGATAATTAGATAAAATAGGTGGCGGCGCTAGTGTGAGGGGAGGCAGTGCCTTAACTCTAAACCTCTTTCTTACAGGAGAACAAACTGTTCCCGTTCTTCGACAGTTCTTACCAAGGCTTCGCTACCGGCGACCTCGACCGCGACGCCTGGGCCGTGCGCTACTTCGTATATCGTGGCTTTGAGCTCCTCTGCGCGCAGTCTTGTGCCAAGAACTTTGGACTCTACAGTAAGTATCCATACGGTTTACTTTACAATAAAACTTTGCTAGCGACGACCTGGGCAAAGAAATATGGACTCTAAAGCAATCTATTATTATTTAACTTCCAGACGACCGCATAGGCTGCCTCGCTGTCGTGCTAAAAGACGCCGCGTTAGTCGCGCCCGTCAAGTCGCAATACACGTGGATAGCGCGCGGAATGTATTCCAATCCGCCGGCGCACGGCGCGCGCATCGTGGGAACCGTGCTCGGGGACAAGCAGATGTATGACTTGTGGTACGTTCTAGTCTAGCAGATGTGACGAGTGGTACGTATACGTACTAGCAGATGTATGACTTGTGGTACGTTCTAGCAGATGTGACGAGTGGTACGTACTAGCAGATGTATGACTTGTGGTAGGCTCTAGAAGATGTGACGAGTGGTACGTACTAGCAGATGTATGACTTGTAGTACGTTCTAGAAGATGTGACGAGTGGTACGTACTATAGTTTGACCGAAACCGCTGTACCGCGCCTGAGGTACGCCTACCTACGTACAAGCAATGTAAAAAAAACATGATTTTCAGGTGTGGACATTGTGTCCATACTAGGAAAACATATTTGAACATAGTTTAAAATTTAGCCTTAGAAAAACGTCATTGATTTTTGAATATAATGTATTTATGAAGGTATTCGATAATAGACGAGCATTCCGTTTCTGATGTGTCCATATCACATGTTGTATTTTCTTTTCTGAGTTTATTTTTGTCTCGTAACCATTTTGTCGAGTTTATTCTTGAAGGCGTTTATCGCTGTGACTGATATAACGTCTATTTTTTTATAAGGAATGCCAACAGGGTTTACATAAAGCATTCATATAGTAGGTATTAACTTATTATCTAAGCTGGTTCTAATATTATACGCTAATAATAGGCAGACACAAACGTCTCTGGACTTCTGACGATACGTAAAATAAAGAAACGAATTAACGTTTCCTAAGTAGGTATATATTTTTTATATATTACTAGCTTCTGCCTCCGGCTTCGCACGCGTATATTTTCGGCTTTATAATATTAGTAGGATTAGTGGGACGGTTTTTTTTTTAAGTACCTGTACGTGTTACAATGTTGTTTTTGAGTTTTAAGCAGTCATTCCTGAAATTATATATAAATAATTATTGGTTGTTTTTTTTTTCAGGAGAGATCACATTAAGTTTATGTCATCCAGAATTGTTCTTATGAGGGAGGCCCTAAGGTCTGAACTCATAAAGTGAGTATTATTGAAACGCATAATAAGTCCCTTTTTTTTAACCAGCGAAAAAATTGAGGAAGTTCTTAAGTCGACGCGCATATGTTTTTTATGTATGATATACCACGCATAACTTTTTTACAGAGTAGTCCAATTTTAATAATTCTTTTTTTTTTTATTGGAAAGGGTATATCCCGAAAGTGGTCCCAAAATTTGGAAAAAAATCTACTTTAAGGGTAGGAAAACAGGGGATGATTGATTGTTCACTCACTGATTGTAATGTATGACCACGCATATCTTTACCTAAATAATTACCTAAATAATCCGTTCATCCGTCCACAGATTAAACACGCCGGGCAACTGGGACCACATCATAAAACAGATCGGTCTGTTCTCCTACACCGGCCTGACGCAGCGGCAGTCGGAGCACCTGGTGCAGGAGTTCCACATCTACCTGCTGAAGTCTGGACGCATCAACATCTGCGGATTGAACCCCTCGAACGTGGTCTATGTTGCTAAGGCTATGTATGACGCGATCATCAAGTTCCCGGCTGAACAGTAAATACATGCTATTACTAGGATTTCAGATAGACCTTGGCAACTGTAAAGTAACTTTCTAATTGTAAAGTTACTTCAAGGCCACCCGGGAATCCAAAAAGGGTCAAGGCACATTGAAAATAATTTTGAACACTTCATAGGACATTGAAACCTATCTCCACGTCGTAAGCATGTATTTCTTTCAAAAAAGTCCCTTCGATTCCCTCGCAAAAATTCTAGATAGAGGGAGAATATCGATGTGCCCTGACATCTCGCATCCTGCCTGCCTGCACCTGGTGCCGGCGAGTAGACACTTATACATATGACGGGGCCGGCTCATTCTGACTTTAAGAGCCTTATTTATCACACTAGCGGTTTGGGAGCGGCTGCGGGGCGGAGCGGGCGCGCAGCGAATACGTCGCGAACACGCCGCGGCTGCGCAGCGAATGCGTCGTGGATACGCCGCGGCTGCGCATCGAAGACGTCCCGGACGCGCGGTGAATTCGCAACGTTTGACGTTCGTACACTCAGTAACAAAATGGATTCCGACGAGGAGACACTGTGTTACTTCGAAGACACATTTGTTACTTCGAAGACGCCGGAGACAAAATCGAAAGCATCGACGAATTTGGGAGGATCCATTATCAATCAATCGAATGGAAGAGAGCGACTGCTTTGTGTTGTTTTGCAAACGAATAAAAAATATGTATGTACTAAAACGTTTGTACGAGACAGTACAAAATGGCGTCCACGCTGCTGTCCGCGGCGTAGGTATTCGTTGCGCGTCCGCAATGAATTCGCCGCGTATTCGCTGCGCATCCGCGGCGTATTCGCTGCGCGCCCGCTCCGCCCCGCAGCCGCTCGCAAATGGCTAGTGTGATTTGATAAGGCTCTAAGATCTGTGTTTTGTGTCTGTTAATTAACTTGATTGAACAGGATAATGGTGTCAATTCAAATGTCGCCAAAACTGAAATGTCGGTGTGATACGTCGCGTAGGTACCTACGGACTAAAACTTTCATTTTACTATTCTTTATTTATTTTTCAGATTTCTGTACGGAAAATATTAAAATAAAATAAGAATTATTAATCCTATTATAGAAGCATTGTGTAAAGTCGGACTTATTGGACGTTGAAAAACAAATAACATAATCGTCTTAAATACCGCTACATGACCATAGATAAGTAAAACCTACTCTATTTGTTTATTTTTATGTTATGTACGTACCTAGGTCTTGTTAGTTTTATTTCCAAAATAAATACTTGAATAATTTTGCATGAATTCAATTAGTTTTATTTCTTAAAAGTTTTACTATCAAAATGGTTCGGTATCATTTTGGGGTTCCAGTAGGTAGGTATTGATTTAAGAAGAAAAGTGACACTACTGAATTTTTTTAAAGGACATTGACTCGAGTTGAGGCTTACAGTGACTAAACTTTTTCGATGTTTGGCACAACGCTAAACTAGGTCGAACCAAATGCAATGCAATAGCTTGGCAGCTTTTTTAACCTTGAAAAGCTATGCCATTTCGTACAAATTACAGCACTTAATAGTTCAAATATCCGAAAAATCTTAAAAATCTTTTATAAACTTAAAATAGTAGACGGGATTTTCAGGGTTAAATAGCCGCCAAGCACTTGGTTACACCTAGGTAAGGTATCCCCAGTTTCAATATGACAAACGTTGTGGTGAAAACCTGTTGGTACAATTCCTGTTTTTGATTTATAACTGAAATAAACTTAAGTTATTTAAGAAATGTAGAGTTGTTTTGTTTTTTTGCAAAAACTAAGCACAACCGTACTGACCGACACGTTTCGCGCGAACCAATGTTAATTTAATAATTGCACATGGTAGGTATAAATTCTTTTAAGTTTTGATCAAATATGAGCATTGCTTGCTATTATATTTTGTTCATCTGGACCAGGTGCTCAAAATTTCATAACAAGCAACATTAAAGCAACCTTCCAAAAGATAAAAGCAGCAAGAATCTTATTTTAATATTTACAGGTGATGTTGGTTTACCGTACAGATGCTAATGAAACAAAAAATGTACGAGTAATAAATGGTGTAAAATCTGATCACTTTCACAGATTTTTAAGTACCTATAATCCTAAAGAAATCACTAAATAAAATAAATAAATAAATAATGCTGGACAATTCACACAGAATTATCTAGTCCCAAGGTAAGCAGAGCTTGTGTTATGGGTACTAGATAACTGATATACTTAATACAATACACTACATATAGATATATTTTTATTATACATAGAAAACACCCAGACCAACGGCGGGAATCGAACCCGCAACCTCCTACGCACAAACTGTATAATACAGAGACGTTCTTTAACAGATAACGACTTCTTTTACTGGGGGCGCCCGGGTGCCCCAAGGAGATGGTGTAAAAGTGTACACATTTTTACAAGGGTAAAAAAACGTAAAAATTTCGAAAATGTCTAATAACTATAAAACCGTGAGACTTTTATTGGGTACCTATAATACATTATTCTTATTTTCTGAATAATTGTGATGCCACCTACCCGTAGGTATAGGAATGACCTGTATTTGTTATTTATGATGAGAGATAACTAACCACATAGCGGCGGTAGAGGTATTTTTCCCCTAAATATAAATGCTTGATCTATAGTCCTGACCAAGCGTCGTGACCCCCCCAAAATATTGGGCTTCGACCGCACGCCTGTCCTTTGGGCACGGAACCCTAACTAAAAAGTAGGTAGTATCCATAGATTCTTTTGGGAGTTCGTTCGTATTTGTAGGTACCATCAACCGTTTTTTGTACTGGAAACGTAGACTCCAGTGTACGTCGTGCTTTCCAAAGCACGTGCACGCACCGCAGTGAGATAAATGTCAACTTCACAGACATAAACGTCAGTGTCAGGTGATCAACCCTCTTCCCCCCGGACCTTTTTTTTCGTGCCTGTCAATTTGCCAAAGGAAGGTCAACGAGGACAAATAATTTAGTAAACAAGTTACGATATTTTTTATTCCTGAAGTTTCCTTGCCGGAGGTGTCCGTTTGCGAATTGCTTGCCAGTAAATTGATAGTCGTTCATCAAAGCTTCATTTCATTAGTGTATACCCGCCGGCCGGCGTATATTAACGTGCTTTTACAAAAACAATGGCTTCATCATCACGTTATGCTGCCGTCGAGACTGGACCACCAATTGAAGTGTTCCAATTAACGAAACTATTTGCCGAAGACACTTTTGAAAATAAAGTGAACTTGAGCGTTGGCGGTACGTATTTAAATTGCAATTCGTCGTAATAGGTATAAGGTAGTAGCCTTGTGATAGATTATGAAAAATTGCATCTTGGAGTCAAGTTCTATGTATTTTACGCGTCCATAGAAATAACGAACTAAATTCAATCTTCTTTAAAATACTTAATTGAAAGTAACCATCATTTCTCAGGAATTACTTGTAGAGAACAAATTTTGTGAAAGTGCAATTGCAAAACTTGTACCTATTTAAAAAGTTTATTTTAACAGCGTACAGAGATGAAAGTGGCAAACCATGGGTCCTTCCAGTGGTCCGGAAAGCTGAAAAGCAAATGGCAGCAGACAATACACTGCTTCACGAGTATCTACCAGTATTGGGTGAGTTTTCTATCAATTTTACTAACAAAATACTCATTTGAACCATGTTTTGTATGAAGATGGTTAACTCTTAATAAGTAAAGGGTACCATAATAACAGAAACAGTACGAAAAGATTTTGAAAAAATGGCAATAACTTATTTCTAATGTTTAAAATACAAAACTTGATAGAAAGACCCAGCCAAATTTTGGATGTCAATTACAAACAACTTTAAATTAGGAAGTTCCTAGTTTATGAGCTAATTTCTATTAGGCTATGTTACATGGTTTGTTAATTGCTGTAAAGTGTTATATGGACCACTTTGCATTATTTTATGCCATAATACAAATGGAATCCTTAGTTTGTTACATTATACTTTCAAACACCTATTTTTACAAAATCAAATATGTATATTCAAATAGAGTGAATTTAATATCAAAAAAGTCATGCATGACGGACAGACAGACAGCAAAGTGACCCTATAATAGTTTCTTCTTTTTGAGGTATGGAAACCTAAAAAGGTCAACATAGAGGTTCTTATTATAAACTGCATACCTAGTTTATGAAATTAGTACTTTGCTTGGCATCAGGCAAGAGATTAGATAGATAAGATATTATCCACCTGCTTGTTTCGTTTAACCTTACAACATTTGCACACAAATTGATTAAACAATAACCCTGTCCATACACTAAATCAAAATGATATGATGGTTCAAAAACAACCGATGCAACTGGACCATAGATTAACTCAGAGCTTATCTCAAGTAATAAAAACATTGCTACTATAACTATAAACTATTACTTGTTGTTTACTTAAAATTCATGTTTTAAGTACCTATAATATGTTGCTGAAATATTATTCTGTTAGTAAATTGTGGAGTGTAATGATAATGAAACTAAATGTAAAATTTTTTAAGAAACCATTTTTGGAGTGGATTCTATAGATTTATTTAAAGTGTAAAAGAAATGCACTTCCTAGATCTCATCACCATCTGACCTAGACTGGAAAAAGTAATTCCAATCTCAAGGTATTTTATTAAGGTGACGATCTCAGCCTGAATGTTCCGCTGGATAATGCAAAAAAAATACACTACATAGCATATAATATTATTTCAAAGAGGAAAAGCAAAGTTTTTTGTAATCCTTCTAAAATTATAAAGGTGAAAGTTTGCCATCCCAAGACAACGCCAAAACTACTGAATGGATTGGGCTGATATTATGCACACAAAGCTCTGGAATAACATACTATAGGAAATATTATATAGGTAGGTAGGTTATTTTTTTATGATATTGACACAAATGTTTTGCGCACCATGTTTATTTAGCTGAGTGATGATTATCAAAGGTTATATTACATTAGACACACAGCTTTATCTTTTAAAAGCAAAATGACGCATTTGATGATAATATTAAGTACCTACATGTATTAATAGGTATTTCAACAACAGAAAGATTGAGCATTCATCATTTTTTGGAACTATTGGAAGTAATGACATGAAAGCGTAATTCACCAGTACATCAGTCATTGGGTACCTGTATCTCAAGAGCTGCTTCAATTCCCATGATGATGACATGATGCTGTGTGGAAATGTCCAGTATGATTTTACTTAGGTATTCATATATCTAGGAAAGAAGTATGGGAGAAAAGTATGGTAAGGATCAAAAGAATGGACAAAGTAAGAAATAGGACCATCAGAAACAAGACTAAGGTCTGACGAGCTGACCCCACCACCATATGGGATAACTAGCTGGGAAGAGAGAGAGAAACAAGACTAAGGTCCAGGATATAAGTTGAAAATAAGAAGACAAAAGTGGAAATGGACGGGACACATGATCAGAGGAAAATACAAATGGAGTAAAATAACCACACAATGGTACCCAAGGGATGGAAAAAGAAGGAGAGGTAGACGACAGAGAAGGTGGGATGACAACATTAGACAAGTCGCGGGAATTACATGGGGAAGATTGGCCAAAGAAAGGCCATAATGGAGAAGATTGGAGGAGGCCTTTGCCACCTGGCAAATGGACATACAAAAATGGAACAAAACTGAAATCTATGAACAACATAGAAATACTTACTGTCTTGTCCGATTAAAGGCTTATTATTATTATAAGATTCATATATCTAAGGGTATGTTCACACAGCAGTCCGTTTTACAGGCCCGTTATATTGTATACGTTTTTATTCGGCGATGGCGGATGTAGTTAGTTGTATGAGCAAGTTCACACACATGAAGTAATAATTAGTATGAAAGCGCTCATAAAACTACATCCAGCATCGCCGAATAAAAATGAATACATAAGATATTAATAGAAATGGTGGATGGTTTGTTACTCATTCACACAAAATGTAGTGCAAGGCTGTGGGCAAGTACCTACCAAATAAAGCTAGAATTTTATTGATTCTTCTTTATTCTAAGCATCAAAAATATTTTTTACAGGATTTTATTTACTACTTTGTCGGCGTAATTGTTATGTTTAGTTTACCCATTCCAAATAACAGCTTTCAAGTACTAGTCTGTGCTAAGCTCAGTCGTGGCCATACAGACAGAAACAGACGTGTTCCGGACTCCGAACCCTAAAATCGGTTCATTCGCTTGGGAGCTATGATATACACAGACGTTAAACCTTCAACATGCAAAAAGAGTTTTGCGTTGGGGTAAAAATGTAAAAGACTCACGATATAATATTATGTTTAAAAAGAGTTCGGTTTCCACCGAAACTGACAACGAGTCCGAAGGTTCGGTTTCGGCTGAAAATCCAGGTTCGGTCGAATACTAGTTGCAATAAAGTATATTTTGTTTCCAGGTTTGGATCAATTTACAAACGCTTCGATTGCCATGCTGCTAGGAAATGATAGTCCTGCTCTTAAAAGCGGCCGTGTAAGTTTTCTTTTACAGTGTGGAATGTGTAGGTATACCTTACTACATATTTGTTAATCACATAAGGAAAAAGATGCGAAAAGACTAAAGGCAAAGAATCAAAATAATATTTCAAATGATATTTTTTATTATACATAGAAAACATCCAGAACGCTCTGGACAAATGTCTGCAGATCGTACAAACATTTGTCCCGAGGTGGGAATCGAACCCGCAACCTCCTGCGTCGCAGGCAGACCTTCGCCCGCTGCGCCACAGAGGTCGTGTAGTGCCGGCTTAGAATTTGCACCACCCCAACTCTTCCCGCAGATGTCGTAAGAGCCGATTAAGGGATTTCCACCCGGGGAACGGACAGCAGCGCCTCCTGTTGCAATTCTACCACCGACTTGCGATTCCAAACCTGCATGCCTAGCATGGGGAATATGGGCATTACACCCAATGAGATAAAAGCCAATAAGGCGCTTATCAGGAGGAGGCCTGCGTCCAGCAGTGGACCAATACAGGCTGTTGAGGTTGAGGAAATTGACATTGGGTGCAAACGGGCTGAATGGATAATGATGACCGTATGAAATTTAGAGTACCTACTCATTTCAATAAATCTGTGGATCGATAAATCCCTTAGGTAATCGATGCCATTCCCGTCTCCTTATTCTTTTGGTTTAAAACATGATGCGCGAATACGTTATTTATGATCTTACCGCAAAATTTTCATTAATTTATTCACGTGTAGTATCGTAATTTTATTTGCGATGTTTAAGAACCCCTATAGACGCGCGGCCTGATTAGTTTATGAACTATCGAGTGGCCAAAACTGTAATGATTTTGGTACGCGTCAATGATCTAATGTTTCAGAAAAAGGAAAACCCTGCAAAGTACCTAAACATCGAAAAATGTAATTCGACGATCTATTTTCTTATTTTTTTTATATTTTTAGGCCTTTGGTATCCAAACCCTGTCCGGAACTGGA
This sequence comes from Eupithecia subumbrata, assembly GCA_949316285.1. Classification (NCBI taxonomy): domain Eukaryota; kingdom Metazoa; phylum Arthropoda; class Insecta; order Lepidoptera; family Geometridae; genus Eupithecia; species Eupithecia subumbrata. Next base: position 15,329,993 of record OX438650.1, on the reverse strand, counting down.
GCCTTGAGGGTCGGCGCCGATTTCTTAAGCAAACAACTTAAGTACACCACATTCTACTACTCATCACCGACATGGGGTAAGTACCTCAACGATAAATATTTTATGGCGACCATTATCAGCGTAGTTTTTACAGGTATGGCGGCGTAGAAAGCCTAAAGAAGGCTGTCAAATAAGCACGAAAACTGTTTACTGCGTAAAGTCGCAAAGCGTGGACCAAAGACCTTTGTGATGCAGTGGGACAGCAGTGGCTTAGTTACTAAAATCCTAATATGACCATACGAAAGTATCAACTATAATTAAGTCTACAAAATCTTAGGAGCGGGACAGAGCATACGTTTTTGGAACGGCGGCGTAAGCTCAAAAATGATGTTTTTGCAAGAAAACTATATTAGCCCCTTAATAAAATAGCCGGTTATCAGATTGCCTGCTTTATACGAGAACAATGGAAATCAATTATATTTTAACTATCCGTCTATGGAAACACTTACGCAAAACGATTCGATAATTCAGGATACTTTTACATGAGAAAAAGATTTAAGACTTTATTATATCGTTGGTCCACAAACTAGGATAAACCTGTATCTTCGGGACCACCTTCCTTGGGTTCTTTACATGAAACATATCTGGCATTAAATTATATTTTAGTAGATAAAAATAATAGTGTGAAAGTATACATTATTGTGATGGGTCTCTTGACACCAGTCACATAACAGTCTGAGCAACAGAAGACGCTATGAATGTGTAGTGTGTGCGTTTGTTTGTGACTGTGCCAAAGAAGGTCATGTCTTGTTTTTCGAAAAACGAAGTAGAAATCTTAGGTTATTGTGGTGCTATTAGAGTTTAAACTGTAAAACCCTGCTCAACATTCAGCTGTCAGCAAGCAAACATTCTTTTAGTTTCCATATTAGAGCTTAAGGTGGTCACGCGTGAATGAAAATCGGCTTTAAACACCAAGATTTAAAACTGTTTGTCCTCCGCAATTAAAAACCGGTCTTAAAACCCAACCACCCGTTCCAGAGAACCACCACCTAGTATTCCTGAACGCTGGCTTCACTCACCCCCGGTCCTACCGCTACTGGAACGCAAAGAATTGCACCATCGACTTCGAAGGATTCATCGAAGACTTGAAGAGTGCTCCGGAGAACTCCGTGATCATTCTGCATGCCTGCGCGCATAACCCCACCGGGCTTGATCCAACCCATGAGCAGTGGATGAAGATCGCTGATGTTATGGAGGTTGGTTGAAAAAGTTTTTATCCTAGAAAAACGCGTGCGAAGCTGCCGGCAGTACTTAGTCCGATATAAATACCAATGATGACAAACCTAGCCCTGAGTCCTCAGGACTAAGCTAGTACTCTGTGGCCAGGCCGAGTACTCCCTAGGGCACTACATCAGCCTTTATGAGCGAACTACAAAACAGACAAGGGAACTCAACCTGGCCATGCACTTCTCAGTAGCCAGGTGAGTCTGGAGGGCAGGAAGTGAAAAAATTGTTAGTAATAGAATAATAAGCAATTTAAAATCAGACCACTTAGATCAACTAATAAAATTAGAAATTCTAGTAAAAAGTAATATAATAATTGTAAGAAGAAAATAACATAAACATCTGTGACCACAAATGGATTTGAACGGAACGGACTGAAATTGGATTGGGATTCTTAACCATCACCATCATTCAAATTTACCAATACGTTCAATTCAATATTCACACCCAAATAAAACTTTAGTGAGTAGGCAACAGTCGGTATACATAAGAGTAGACAAAAGTTGAATGAGTTTTTTAAATATGAAATTACGAAGATGTGAAAATCTCAAAAGTAGTCCATTGATTTAGTGTCAATAATCTTTTGCTTATCGAAACAAAAACGAAATGTATTAAATTTATTCTACCGAATGTTAAACAAGTTAAGGCTGATGTTAACATTAAAGGAGAAATGTTAGAAATTATAGAAAGCACTGTATTCTTAGGAATCTCCTCAGATTATAAACTCCAATGGGGCCCACACATAGGTAAGGTATCGAAGAGACGTAGTTCTGCAGCGTATGCAGTCAAAAAATCCGTCATCTTACAAACGCAAATACATCTAGACTTGTTTATTTCAGCTACTTTCTCCTTTTAGTATAATATCTTATGGTATATTGCTGCGGGGGAACGCTACAGATATTAACACCGTATTTGTGCTGCAGAAGAGGGCTGTTCGTGCAATCTATAATATGGGTCCCAGATAATACCTACATGATAAATTCAAAGAAAAAAACATAATGTCAGTACCTACCATGTCAATATATATATGAAAGCTCACACAGAAATATCAATCGGTTCCTTAAAAATAGCGATAAACATAATTTTAATATCAGAAATAAACATAATCTCGCTGTGCCCACAAGGCTACACAAAATTAATGTATCTTTTAAAGGGCAATGTATACGCTTCTATAACAAAACTCCTTGTTAGTTGCAAAAATTATCAGTAAATAAATTCAAACAAATTGTCAAAACCATGTTGTGCAAAAAGGCTTACTATAAATATGTAAAGTATTATCTAGCTAGAGGATAAAAAATCTGGGACGGGTTTTGCTCCAACTCGAAACAACTAACACGTCGCTTCTTTACTTCAGTCTTCATACCGCGACAGAAATCAAAAATATCACTTCATTTCCGTGTCACTGTTTAATTTTATAATTTGACCTTTTCTTAGTGTACATTTATTGTATTTATGGAAATAAAAAGTTTTTGATTTTGATTATTGTTTTTTAGATTCAACACTAAACCCCTGTCTTACAGGAAAACAAACTGTTCCCGTTCTTCGACAGTGCTTACCAAGGCTTCGCTAGCGGCGACCTCGACCGCGACGCCTGGGCCGTGCGTTACTTCGTACAACGTGGCTTTGAACTGGTCTGCGCGCAATCTTACGCCAAGAACTTTGGACTCTACAGTGAGTATATATACGGCTTACTTTACAATGAATACTTTACTAGCGACGACCTGTGCCAAGAAATATGGACTCTGTTATTTAATGATTATTATTTAACTTCCAGACGAGCGCATAGGGTGCCTCGCCGTTGTGCTAAACGACGCCGCGTTAGTCGCGCCCGTCAAATCACAATACACGTGGATAGTGCGCGGAATGTATTCCAACCCGCCGGCGCACGGCGCGCGCGTTGTGGCCACCGTTCTCGGGGACAAGGAGATGTATAACGAGTGGTATGTATTAGCAGATCTATGACGTGTGTTACGTACTAGCAGATCTATGACGAGTGGTACGTACTAGCAGATCTATGACGAGTGGTACGTACTAGCAGATGTATGACGAGTGGTACGTACTATTAGATGTATGATGAGTGGTACGTACTAGCATATGTATGACGAGTGGTACGTACTAGCAGATCTATGATGAGTGATACGTACTAGCAGATGTATGACGAGTGGTACGTACTATTAGATGTATGATGAGTGGTACGTACTAGCATATGTATGACGAGTGGTACGTACTAGCAGATCTATGATGAGTGGTACGTACTAGCATATGTATGACGAGTGGTACGTACTAGCAGATCTATGATGAGTGATACGTACTAGCAGATGTATGACGAGTGGTACGTACTATTAGATGTATGATGAGTGGTACGTACTAGCATATGTATGACGAGTGGTACGTACTATTAGATGTATGATGAGTGGTACGTTCTAGCAAATGTATGACGAGTGGTACGTACTATTAGATGTATGATGAGTGGTACGTACTAGCAGATGTATGACGAGTGGTACGTACTATTAGATGTATGATGAGTGGTACGTACGTACGTAGAAGCAATGTAAAACAAAACGTTATTTTCATGTAGTTTGTGTCCATTCTAGAAAACATAGATTATGTACATAGTTTAAAATTTGCCATGTCTGTAACCTTATTTTAAAAGCCAAAAAAAACGCTATGGATTTCATATAAAGATTATTGTTATACATTTCCTATGTATATATTTTGTATTAATGAAATAAAACTTAAAGTTGTATTTGAGTATTTGGAGGAGTGTCGTTTGGTATTCCTGAAATTATAACATTATTGTTTGTTTTATTTTCAGGAGAGAACACATTAAGTATATGTCAACCAGAGTTATTGAGATGAGGGATTCCCTGAAGTCTGAACTCATAAAGTGAGTACAATTTTATCGCATCATGCCCCTTTTTACCATACAGAAACTTCTCTCGTGCTATCTCGCTTCGATCAGGTTGGGTGGAAGTACTCCCCATGTCCACATGTGAACTCGGTTTGGTCCATTTTGCGTGTATTTGCTAGCATAGCCAGCCTAACTCCGTCCAGAAACGCAGAATCTTCCTGTGGTCTTCACAGGCTTCGCGGAGTGACCTCGGCAAGTTAAACATTTCTGTCCGTTGTGCGGTTACTCCCTCGCATTGATTACGTGCAGTTAATTCGTCGTCATCAAGGTATCCTCTGCAGAGAGGGCCGTCTGTCGCTCCCATGGTGAATAGGTGTTTGATCATTGAGCGGTGTCCTGTTAGTATTCCTATCAGGATACGCAGGTCCATTCTGTCAGCTTAGATCATCTTTGATCCAATGGTATAAACAGGGCAGCATGAAAGAGGCGGTCATTTTCAGTGCTAGGCTAGATTTAGTGCTACACGGACGGTCCCTAGTCCGGAGCTATCGTATAGAAATCAATTATTACGTTTAGTAGCGCACAGCCCGCGAACCGCCCAACCATCCGGACGAAAACCACCCGTCGAGCGTGTCCATGCTCCGTACGTCTATATCAGGACGCGCTAGGCATCTTATCGACGCGTATAGTGCGCTGCGGACACATTACCGACCAGATGTATGTGCAGTACTGAGGATTAATTATTGCGCTAATAAACTTGTCCGTGCCGTACGTTGGTCCGTCCGTAGAGCACTAAACTGTGACTAAACGGTCGACCGACCGAAAGCCGTGTACGGGGGTCCGTACAGTCGTCCTTACGGTGCGTCCATGTCTAAATCCAGACTTCATCTTTATTAACGCGACTTTTGAAAGTACCTCTGGTAGGTTTTTACCTCGGATTAACTTTATACCCTGGTAAATCCTTATGGTGCGCTTTACAATTTGTTGACTTGGTTTGTTTATTTAATGACCTTGTTTCACAATAATCCCACAATTCAAATAGCAACAAGATCTTAATAACAATGCCTACATTGTTTATCTGACCACAGATTAAACACGCCGGGCAACTGGGACCACATCATAAAACAGATCGGTCTGTTCTCCTACACCGGCCTGACGCAGCGGCAGTCGGAGCACCTGGTCCAGGAGTTCCACATCTACCTGCTGAAGTCTGGACGCATCAACATCTGCGGATTGAACCCCTCGAACGTGGTCTATGTGGCTAAGGCTATGTATGACGCGATCATCAAGTTCCCGGCTGAACAGTAAATACATGCTATTACTAGGATTTCAGATAGATATAATTGTAAACTTACTTCAAGGCGACCCTGGAGTAGAGAGGAGAAGAGATAACATTTGTAACGAAAACAAGAAACAATAACCGTCTCTCGACGCCGGAATATACCCAGAGTATAAAAAATATATATGTATCTATGTAATGTATTGTATTAAGTATATCAGTCATTTAGTAACCATAACATAAGCTCTGCTAAGGGCGGCTAGATGATGCTATGTGGATTGTCCAGCATTGTTATTAATATTATTAATAACGATAAAAATAACAGCATTAACAGAATAACAACAATATGAAATGAGACTCGAGGCGAATTTTCTTTCAAACGGAACGTGTATGTGTTTCGTGTAAGAACGAGCACTCACACTAACTTACGGCGTTAACCGTAATTTACTGCGAGTGCTCGTCGCCCGCGCACCTTTCCGCGTCCCTCTGACCCTAAAATAAGCTATCCGAGAATTCATAAAGATTTGCGCGTACTATACCTTTAATGCTTTCTTCATTTATATCGGGTTGATTCATCAGTGTTACCATGGTTCCTGTATGTTAAACATGTAGTGACGTTACGTTGGTAGTCAACTTGAAGAGGACCTGTGGTAAAATAATAGTATAACATAGCTCCATAAAAAAGTTGCTTGAAGCTTGAACAACTAGATATTTGCTAAAGATACTTGGAATTTAAAAAGTAGTGCATATACTTGACCCTAACTTTAACACATAATGTAAATAACCATGTATACCTATTGTGTTAAAAATGTGTTCCACGATAGAAGTGTAAAAGATAACAAGCTCACATTAAAGTATTAGGAAATGAGCTATTTATCATAAGCAATAATACTGTAGATTATAATCACCAGATGTTAATTTGTATTGAGATTATTTACATAATTTAGTGGCTGTGAAACTTTATTTTATCAAAGGCCAAAACATGAAAATGTATGTTGATTTAATGTTATTTTAATATTATATTTGAGCACGATTTAGAATCCTTAGATCAATTTATTGCTGATACCGAGACAATGGCAATATGTATTCACTGCTTTTTATAGATTTTTTCGTCGAGCAATATTTAGATCATGGAATGTCATGCAGTATTAAAAGCGTTTAGATACCAGGTGGCATGGTGCATTTTAATTTTCTTAACTAAATAAATAGCCTATTATTGTTGCAATATATTGATCACTTGTTTGTTAATACCTTTGTTTTATTTTTCTTTGTTAAGAACTGTATCCACAGGCAAGCGTCTCTTTACCTGCGACCCGTCCAAACGTGACGAAAATGTTATTAATGCCTTGAGTCTAATGCCAATTTCGAGTCGCAAATATCAACGCAGCACCTTATTTCGTGTCCCTCCAGCAATAACACAATTCATTAGGCACATAGCAGATAATATTTATTTATACTTTCAAAAAGTAACTATATTAACTGAGTAAATACGATCTACTTAAGTACCAATATCGAGTCGCAAATATCAACGCAGCACCTTATTTCGTGTCCCTCTAGCAATAACACAATTCATTAGGCGCATAGCAGATAATATTTATTTATACTTACAAAAAGTAACTATATTAACTGAGTAAATACGATCTACTTAAGTACTATGACTCCATAGCTTCGTTTGGCTCCGTCGTGATCGAAAGCAGCGGCCGTGACCCGAAGCGAGTTGTGACTGAAAACCATAAGTCGTTAGAATATACACTACATAAATTAAATCCCCCTAGCAGAATTCATCGGCCAATCACTTCGGCAACCAGTCTAAGTAAGAGGGCGCACAGGACATAATAGTGTACAATTCTGTGCGCAAACACGGGTGCACAAATATGAACGAAAGTTCAAATTATTATACAACTTGCATATAACTATCGTATCGTTTAATTAGGTACAGCTAGAATGGATGATGAATGGCGCAGGACCAGATAATGGGAGGGTAGAAATTACAGTCGTCACAACAAATAGGTATCAACTGTGAAACCTCGCATGCCTCATCGCCTGGTCGTCAATGCATAGAGACGAAGCGATGCTTCAGACGCTTGCTGCAGGCCAAACACAGGGATTGTTGTCTAGGGTAGAATAGAGACAAAAACAAAATTAAAAAACCCCCCGACAGTATTTCATGAAACATGGCTAAGAACACTCGGGATAAAATTATCTATGATACAAAAAATACTAAACGAAAATCTATTTGGGAGCTACGATACCACAGACAGACACACTTCTAACACTCTTTTTGCGTCGGCGGTTAAAAAATTACGTTACTTCGCCATCGAATTCGTAAAATATTTTAAATTAATTCCTTCCATTTCAATCATTTACGCAATGTATGACGATGCGGTGTCATTTTTGTCTTTTCTACCTTATAGAACAATCCCTGCGCTTGGCCTACCGTTGAGTTGGCGTTGTAATTGGGAGTTATGTACGAAGAATACTGAACGGATCGAGTTCAGGCGGTGTTCCGTTTTCGATTGATATATTGTCATAAAATTTGTAGGTGGGTATTTTTGATCAGCTGTTTTTGGAGTTTGGTGTCACAGCGGCCAAACTAGGTCTATTGTGATTGCAACTTATTGTATTATGTCACCCCATTAAGCCATGGCGTTCGTAGTTCAGCGCTATCCCTGCAGCTTCTAAGAACTGAAGTAATTTATTTATCAACATTGTATAAAATTTATATCTGTTTTTACAAGAATAAAGTCATTACTATTTTCTACTTAAAATATTTAAACATTGTGTACTTATGTGGTGATTCATCTGACTCCTTATTAAAAGATAAAGATAAATTTATTTGGCCAATAACAGGTAGGTAGTACATACAGGTTGGACACGGTATGGTTATTTATAAGTAGCTACATTTACATACATAGACACAAAACAAGCAAGCAGAAAGGTAGGCAGCTATAGGTTTATTGTGCCGCGCACTAGGTTTTATAAGGACCATTTTGTTGTAGCTCTTTACATTGGAAGTAAATGATATATTCTATATAAGAATGATAAAAGGGCGATACTCACATGTTTCACTGATGGTTAGGTCCACCAGCTCTATGTAATGCTCCTTGTTGTCGCCGCCGACCGCCACGCTGAAGGGCGCGTCGGGACACAGCGCGGCGCACAACGCCTGGCCGACGCGACCGGCGCGCTCGCTCGCCTGCACCGGCGGGTTGCTGGAAAAACACTCTATATTCATCATCATCATCATCATCAGCCTATATTAGTACACTATTGGACAAAGGCCTCCCCTAATGAGCGCCAAAGCTCCCTGTCTTCAGCTTGCCGCATCCAGCCTGCAGTCTTTCGCAGATCGTCGTCCCACCTGGCCGGAGGGCGTCCTACACTACGTTTGCCGAGTCGTGGTCTTCACTCAAGAACACGTTTGCCCCAGCGGTTGTCGGTTCTTCGCGAGATATGGCGGGCCCGCTGCAGCTTGCAAATTCTTTGAGCTATGTCGTTAAACTTTGGTTCTCTGTCGGATGTATTCGTTACGAATTTTATCCTTCAGAGAGACTCCCACCCATCATAGTTCTTTCCATAGCTCGCTGAGCGACTTTGAACTGGTGGACCAGCCCTACCGTGAGTGTCCACGTCTCAGCTCCGTAGGTCATGACGGGTAAGACGCACTGATTTAAAACTTTAGTTTTCAAGCATTTTATATTATATATATTTACATAATATTATAACAATAATAAGCATAGATAGGCCTCTGTTCAGCTGAGGACATCTTCCGGCTGAAATAATAATCATGATAAAGCATTTATTTGCCAACACAACGAATTCATAAATTAACAAAACCTCAACAGCCTGTATTGGTCCACTACTGGACGCAGGCCTCCCCCTGATAAGCGCCTTATTGGCCTTCATATCATTGGTATTGCCCATAATCTCGACGCTGGGCATGCGGGTTGGGGATCGCAGTTCGGTGGTAGAACTGTTCTGTAGGGGACGCTGCTCGCCCCCGGTGGATACAATACAATACAAATATTCTTTATTGCACACCAAAATAAGAAAAATAGAAAAGAAAAACACAAACACAAAACAGTTGCACAATGGGCGGCCTTATCGCTAAAAGCGATTTCTTCCAGATATCCCTTAGTCGCCTCTTACCACCCGCGGGAAGAGTTGAGGTGGTGCAAATTCTAAGCCGGCACCACACGGCGCTATCGGCGTAATTAACAATAGGTAATATAGAAATAAATAATAGTTTTCTTTAGTATGTCAAAAAGACCATGGCTCAGCGTAATATTTTGCTCAACTGTTTTGCACTAATAAACTATTTTGCAAACTGTACAATGGACTTAAAAATTAATTTGATTAACGTTATTAATTATAAGAAAGAAAAGGTAGTGGCTAGTTTGAGGCATACAACCGCCTTAGTGGTGAAACTGTATAGAAAATAACTATCTAAATTTCTTACCTTGATATATCCCAAGTTTTTAGTTTTCCATCTGTACTCGATGTGACCATGAGCCCGGGAACCTTTTCACTCAGCAATAATCCTGTAATTAAAGAAAACGTCAAATTAATCTGAATTAAAAATGTTGGACCTATCACTATGTCAAATTTACACTTCAAAGTCAAAGCCCACGGCCACGGCCACGCCCACGCCCTCGTCCACGCCCACGCTTACGTTGACGGCCACGATGATGACGAGAAATTACTAGATATTATCAAACAAATAAAAAAATTATACATAACTGGCTTCTGCTCGCGGCTTCGCACACGTATTTTCGATAAAATAAGTAAGTAAAATAATTATCGGCAATACCCATGACATGAAGGCCAATAAGGCGCTTATCAGGCCTGCGTCCAGCAGTGGACCAATACAGGCTGTTGAGGTGAGGTGGGGGCGTGTAGCATTACTGGTGACCCCTGGTTGTGCCGTTGGTAAAGGCCCTTCACCATGGTTTACCTGTGACTTCCTTCTCGTGCGCAGTTATCGTCCAGAGAGGCTGGTCTTGTCTGCAGTCTACGTACGCGACCTTGCCTTCGTTGTTGCTCATCTGAAAGAATATAAAAACAAACTTTTTAGGGGTCCCTTCGCTAAGCAGAGCGGAGGGAATGGATGGAATCGACCAGGGACCCAATTCGACGAGGCCAATCGGTTCACTATGGCAATCATCCTCGCAGGATCGCCATAGATGCCTTTAGATGTTTGACGGGCTCTTGTCTGGCAGTGCGTTAGTTTGACAAGCTAGGTTAGTCAAAAAACAAGATAAGTATTATTAGATAAGATGAAAAGAACTTAATTCAGTTAGGGTCTAGCCACTACCAACCAAAGTTTAGTTCAGCTCACACATCTCGCTCTGACTGGTCCAAGCCTCGCTGCACAAGTACTTGAGAGAAAATAAACTAAAATGCATTGGGGCTAGAATCTAAAACGTGTTTTCTTCTAACCTAGCTAGCCAGGATAACGCATTGAAAATGTAAATACTCACCCGTTTTCTTAGGTTTTATACTCACTAAGAAACAGAATGGCTTCGTCCCGCACACACTCTATCTGGGGAGGTAGTTACCACGCGTGGTGCGACTCGGGCGTCCGGCAGTCTGTCACTCTGACGTCACTGTCGCATGACCCTGACAGTATTCTTTGTACTAGCGGGTGGAACTGTATGATACTCGGTCGCATGAACCTGACAGTATTCTCTGTACTAGCGGATGGAACTGTATGATACTCACTACGAAACAGAATGAGTTCTGTAGGTCCCATTGCAAGCGCTCTATCTCGGGCGGTAGTTGCCTCGCGCGGTGCGACTCGGGCGTCTGGCAATCTGACACTCTGACGTCACCATCGCATGAACCTGACAGTATTCTCTGTACTAGCGGATGGAACTGTGTAATACTCACTGCGAAACAGAATGGGTTCTGTAGGTCCCATTGCACACGCTCTATCTCGGGCGGTAGTTGCCACGCGTGGTGCGACTCGGGCGTCCGGCAGTCTGTCATACTGACGTCACATTCGCATGAACCTGACAGTTTTGTCTGTGCTAGCGGGTGGAACTGTATGATACTCACTGCGAAACAGAATGGGTTCTGTAGGTCCCATTGCACACGCTCTATCTCGGGCGGTAGTTGCCACGCTCGGTGCGATTCCGGCGTCCGGCAGTCTGTCACTCTGACGTCACCATCGCATGAACCTGACAGTATTCTTTGTTCTAGCAGGTGGAACTGTATGATACTCACTGCGAAACAGAATGGGTTCTGTAGGTCCCATTGCACACGCTCTATCTCGGGCGGTAGTTGCCACGCGCGGTGCGATTCCGGCGTCCGGCAGTCTGTCACTCTGACGTGGCCGTCACATGAACCTGACAGCAGTGTTTGCGCTTCTAGAGGGTGGAACTGGATGGATTGTACCTGGCGAGAAACAGATCACACTGAGATATATAGGCATGTTAAGCGGAGTACTGCGTATGGAGCCGGGTTAGAATATGCACCACCCCAACTTTTCCCGTGGGTGTCGTAAAACTAAGAGATATGCACGAACATGAAGAAAAAATGCAAAAAAGTTAAAAAAAATCGTAGTACAAAAATTTATCACCTCGGGGTCCAGAATCACCCCCTTTCGTGTTTCGTTCACACATTTTTCGTGGCACCCTGTATAATACCAAATTCATCAAAATAGACCCCTGCGGGTCGTACAGCCGAAACATGTGCACTAAGCCGAAAGCGGGTGATACTCGACCATGAGGGGATCTATTTTTGTACTACGATTTTGCGAGTACCGATTATTTTTTGTTTTTTTTTCTCCCTGTACGTATTATTTTACATGCACTCTTGCATTTATCGGAAAAAGTGGCATGGTTGCACTTGTGTATCATACGATAGGTAACAACCTATTCTATAACACCTACGTGTTTTCAAAGTTGTATCGGTCGGTAAGCATTTCATATAGAAACACTTGAACAACATCAGTGGCGCAGCGGGCGAGAGTCCGCCTGCGACGCAAGAGGTTGCGGGTTCGATTCCCGCCTCGGAACGAATTTGTGTACTATCTGCAGAAATTTGTTCCGTTGGTCTGGGTGTTTTCTATGTATAATAAAAAAAAAATATCTATCTATGTATCTATGTATTAAGTAGGTATATCAGTTATCTAGTACCCATAACACAAGCTTTGAGTAGCTTACTTTGGGGCTAAATGGTGCTGTGTGGATTGTCCAGCATTATTTATTTATTTACATATCAAACGTCTCGCAGATAAAAAGTGCTTACTTTATCAGTGAAGTAGTCTAGCTTCGTATGCGGCGTGCCTTGGTCGAGGTCCCAGAGAAGAACTGTGTTGTCGGCCGATCCGCTGGCGAGGACGTGTCTGTAACGAACGATTTTATCATCAGTCAATGATGGCTTCAGGCTCGTATTTTGTCTGATCTGTTTGAACTTTGGTAGTTTCACCTACCTAAGAAGACATAGTTACACAAAGGGGTTTGAAAATGTTGACCGAACATCGGTCACCATTTTCTTTTTTTTTAAAGTCACCGCTCATAATAATCGTTATTTATAATATGGACAGAGGACACTAAAACAAATAAAATTTCTAATATAATAATGCCCCAAGGCATGAGGTTTATGGGATATTCATAGATGAAAATAACTATTTTTTTTTTCTTTATTATGAATATCTCAGAAACCTGACGCTTTAGGGCATTATGTTATAGATCATTTTTTATTTATGATAGTGTCCTCTTTCCAAATATATAACATTTATTGTGATTTTTGCACGGAGGTTGGCCCTAACAGCGATCACCATTTTTTGATAATATCGTCCCGCACACTAAAAGCATGCCCAGTGTGGGGATTATGGGCATTACCCCCATGAGATAAAAGCTAACAAGGCGTTTATCAGGGGGAGGCCTGCGTCCAGCAGTGGACCAATACAGGCTGTTGAGGTGAGGTGAGGAGGCACACTATAAGTAGTAAACTAAACAAAATAAAGGGCCATCGTCCATTCAAAAATCTTCAAATGCCTTTTTAAACTACATATTTACAGTTGATGTTATGGTTATAATCTAAATTTTTATAAAATATTTATACCGTTTTTACTGGGATAACGAGTAGTATATGTCATTCCTTCTTGGCGTGAAGGTAACAAACATCCGCATTTAAAATATCAGTGTGACGTCAACAATCGGCGAAGGTTTAAAAAGTATCTTACGAGAAGTTTCTATTCCAAGATAGATCGAGAACGGCATCCTTGTGTCCAACGCGTTTAGTCTTCTTCTTCTTGTTTGGTTTGTTGCCGAGTTTGAACGCGGGCTCCAAGCAGTTCTCTATGTCGAGATCCCACACTTGTATCACTGGGTCCATGCCTCCGAGCGCGCATAGGTTGCCTGGAAGAACCATGGGATTATTTCTACTTGCATCGCTCAATTTGTTTGTCCGGTTTGGCTCATTTATTTTGTGTGAAAGAAAGAACTCGAGCATTATACAGAGTGTCCAGATTGAGTGGGTCATCCTGCAGGTGTATGTGCCCCGCGCAGCGCACATAAGGCAATTTTTTTTCCAAGCATGAGGAATATTATTCAAAGAATCTAGTATGGTAAAATGGAATAAGTACAACATGCTTGTCACCGAAAATTCAAGCAGCGAGCTCTGTGCACTCGCCTTGAAATCGCTCGCAAATCGCCAGTGTGATAAGGCTCTTAGAGAAGGAGGTATGAATTCGTGGGATAGGACAACATGAGTTTAATAAAATTACATATCTCCATAACGGTTCCACTTGTTTGGTTTTTGTGTCAGTTTGGCCTTGCCCTTCCGCACGCACCTGCAGGATCAGCCACTAAGCATGGGACCTCATCCTCAACAGCCTGTATTGGTCCACTACTGGACGCAGGCCTTCCCCTAATAAGCGCCCTATTGGCTTTTATCACATGGGGTTCATGACCATAATCCCCACGCTCGGCATGCGGTTTGGGGATCGCAGTTCGTTGGTAAAACTGTTCTGCAGGCGGCACTGCTGCCCGCCCCCGGTGGATATCCCTTAGTCGTCTCTTACGACACCCGCGGGAAGAATTGGGGTGGTGCAAATTCTAAGCCGTCACCACACAGCTGAGCCATCCTGTATAATTCAGTAACTTCGCTCCTACGTACCAGGTTGTGGGTCCGAGGGGTCATGGCTGAGCCATTCGATGCACAGCGGGAACCAAGGCAGGATGATGTCGTGGTGCACGTAGAACGAACCTTCTTGCTGGTTGTAAACTGAAAACAAGGTTGCAAGGTTGACTGTATTCATGTAGAATGAACCTTCTTGCTGGTTGTAGACTGAAAACAAGGTTAAAACGTATGCTTTCTCCCGCTCCTATGAACGCAAAATCCTATGCCTATCCTTTTCACAAAATGGCGCGTATTGCGCCTTCTTAAGACGAAGTGGGTTTTGCGAGAAAAGGACGAGCAAACGACGCGCGGGGAAGGCGAGAAAGGAAGGCGAGAGCCGCGGAATGGCCAGCCCGCGCGCGATTTCACAGGTCGTTTTTTACAAATTTGTTTTTTGCTCTAAAATAATACTCTTTCGCAAAAAAATAAAACCATAATCGTCTAAAGTACTTTATGAAGGAACACGTAGACGAAATTTTACACTGAAAGAAATGTTTATTTAACAGTAACCAAAGTTTTGGCTACATATATCCAAAATATACCTAGTGACTTGCGAACTAAGACTTACCAGTAACCAAATCAGGTTTGTCTAGTGGTGTTGAGATACTTGCAGCACAACTCTTTTGTCAAAAGTAACTTTACTATTTAGATTATAACTAACATAGCTGTTTATTAAAAACAACACTTCTGTTAGTGAAAAATAAACAAAAGATTTTGCAATAATTAAACAAACTGATTTGTTACCAGTATTTGAACTGTTTGCTTGATTTTTCGGTTTAATTTAGCTACTGATAACCAAACTCTTCGTCAACTTTCTACTTTATTTTTTGGTTACAGATCACAAATGTGTTTGTTTGTTTAATACTTGCGAGTTTCGTTATCAGCAGCCAATCTCAGTTTGGTAATTAGTAACCAGAATATTACCTACATTTTGCTTAGGTTGGTATACCTACAGGATGTAAAAAAAGGGTGAATGAATATCTAAGGAGATTTTAGAAAGTAAATTAAACTGAATCACTTTCTCAAAGAAACGGTGCAAATAATTAAAAAAATGCTCCTTATACATTATTTCACCCTTTTGTTACATCCTATATCCCATACCTAAACAGTATTCAAATTGAAACGAAATATTGATTCAATACAGTTTTATTTCAATTATTACACATAATTTAGCACTCAATTGGCAGGAGATGAATGAATGATCATTTAAACTTATAGGTTTATCTCTTTCTGACTCAAATGGACTCCTGGCTGTTTGCTCCTCCACTTGCTCACAGTAATCCAATAACACTCGTGGATCATCATCATTTAGTATTGAGTTTTATTGGTTTTTATAAGTTCATCAGCCTAAAAAATAAAAAAAAAACAATGCTTTACCGTTATACAACTATAAAACAGTCAACAGTTTATAAAGGCAACACAGAACAAAATGAGTGTGTAATATATATACTTACAGTACTTGTGACAGGAAATGCGTCAGGTACTATATATTTTTGAGCATCGCAATTTGTGATATCAACTTGGCCCTGTGACCACCTATAGGCACCAAATCCTTTTATCTTCAGCTGACAAAATTTGAAAATTTTCCAAGTCTTTGTTCTGGAATTTAAAAAATATTAATTATTAAAAATATTCACGTGCCTGTACTCGGGCGAGATATGCAGCTCTACTGTATTATTCCACCAATGTTTTTGTACCATGTCTTGTGTGAATAAATGTTACTGAATTACTGAATTACTGAATTACTAAATAGGGTTGGAGTGCACTAATGGGAACAAAGGCTTTTGCATGTTCATCATCAAAATTGGTTCAATGATTTAGCCATAAAGAATTAAGTAACAAGCAGTTCACATTTGCATATTCTGTAGTTTGACTAATTTTCTCGGCACAATATTTAGTTTGGAATAAATTTTCTGTGTCTATCTGGTGTTTATAAAACGAGTATGTAATATAATACCTACCTTCAAACTTATCAACGCACATGGTCAGGCCCCAAGACATAAGGTAATCCATGTCTCTTGTACAACTTGATTTGCCTGGCTCTGCTGCTGCCACCGCCTGATCGAATTCGCTCATGTCATTTTATACTCGTATACGAGTTTTTTTTACAAACACCATTCAATGTCACTTTCAATTTAATCCAACAAATAACGCGCCAAAGAGAATAAAACGATGTTCCTTGAATAAAAACCACAAAACCACTCCGCACCGCTCTCCGTTACAACACGAAAAAGATAGCGACAGGTTTGAACTTGTTCGGGGGCGGCGGCGGCGTTGCGTTTCGTTTACACATAGACAATCCTTTGCAATAAATAGTAACAAAAAATTGTTTATCGTTATAAAATAGTTTGGCTAAGTTTAACAAAAGTTTTGTTGAATTGGTAAAACGGTCTGTATGGTTTTTTTAAACAAAACTATTGGTGTTATTGAATGAATTAAATGACTTACAAAGAACAAAACTAGTGTGCAAAGTATTACAAAAGATTTGTATTTGGTTGATACCTGTTGATTGATTAATATCCAACATAAGATTTGCTAAAATATAATTTAACATGTTGATTAATAAAAAGCATGAAGTTTGGATGCGTTAAGGTATTGGTTTTGTTGCTGCGACCACACTAGTTAGTCTACGTTATCTTAGTAAATAGTAACCAATAATTATGTTACTGCTTACCGAACAAAAATCTACATAACTAGTTTTGGATTCATTTCATAACTACTTGATTAAATGTAGTTAAAGTTCATTTCCGAACAACAAAAACGTCAATTTACATAACTAGTTCGGTTAATCCTTTTTTTCAGTGTATTGAAATATGATAAGTAACTAGCAAATGAGACCGCTTTTTCCGTAGAAGTATTTGTAAAAATGAAGATTTAGAGGAAACTTTGCGATTTTTAGGGTTTTGATGATCGAAGATCGGTTTCAAAACCCTTATGGTCTCGCTTTGTCTGTCCTTTTTTCCCTCCTTAATAACTAAAAAACTACTGCAGCTATCAACTTGAAATTAAAAACAATAATACATTTCGTGCGCCTGTACAGATTTTGAGAAAAATAAATGAAAATAAATGAAAAATGAAAATGAATATTTTCCATACAAATTGTGATGCCGAAATTTTAAAAGATACCTACAGAGTCATATGGGGTATCAAATGAAAGGTACCATTTTGTACATTTCAAAATATATTATGAAATTTTTGTAGGTTTCATACTTTTTAACATATTTCGAAAAAAGTCGAAAAAATACCCATTCCCCCCCCCTATCTTCGAAGATTGCAGAGCGATCCATGTAAAATGTATGGAGCGTTTATAGACATGGATCTATATTTTACAGGAAAAATATAGAGAAGTTTGAAAAAAGAACACTTTTTGAAAAATGGTCAAAAAGGGGGGGAATAATTTTCAAAAGGGGAGGCTACCTTACCGAGTGGGGTATCAAATGAAAGGTATTGGTTTGTACGTTTCAAAACAGTTTTTCAAATTTCTGTAGGTTTCATACTTTTTGAAATATTTTGAAAAAAGTCAAAAAAATACCCATTCCCCCCCCCCTATCTCCGAAGTTTGCAGAGCGATACGTTTAAAATGTATGGAGCGTTTGTAGATATGGATCTATATTTTACAGGAAAAATATAGAGAAGTCTGTAAAAAGAACACTTTTTGAAAAATGGTCAAAAAGGAATAATTTTCAAAAGGGGGGCTACCCCACCGAGTAGGGTATCAAATGAAAGGTATCGGTTTGGACATTTCAAACCTGTTTTTCAAATTTCTGTAACTTTTATACTTTTTGAAATATTTCGAAAAAAGTCGAAAAATTTACCAATACCCACCTTAACCGAACCACCCATTTAACCGAAGCATGCAGAGAGATCCATCTGAAATGTAACCTACTATTCTTAGGTATTCGTTAAATTGTGAAGTCTCTAACCGGTACTTTTGGTACATACCTATTTGTTGACAAACGTTCAAAACCCTCGGCGCGCGAGTTACACTCGCACTTGACGGATCTTGTTTTGTATCAAGTCAAGTTTTGTCAATCGTGTTTCAACTCCCATATCTTTTATGGGAACTAGAATCATTAACTAGAATCCTAAACTTTTGATGCTTATCAAAAATTATAAAAATTCAATGTTTTTGTGCCTTAAAATTGATTTTCCGTATACACAAAACGTGGGTTATGGAACTCAGTTCACCTTAATCTCGACTTAAGGACGACCTCCGTGGCGCAGCGGGCGAAGGTCCGCCTGCGACGCAAGAGATTGCGGGTTCGATTCCCGCCTCGGAACAAATGTGTACGATCTGCAGAAATTTGTTCTGTTAGTCTGGGTGTTTTCCATGTATAATAAAAAAAATCTATCTATGTAGTGTATTAAATATATCAGTTAACAAGGCGTGTGAATTTTTCTCACTTTTCTACGTAAAACCATTTCGTAAACTTTTGTGCGCGATGGTATTTTGACAAGAAAAGTGACGAGGACACAAGGCGGAAAGCAAATGTCAACCGACGAACCAAGCGCACCGGCAGGCATGCGGCGCGTGACCCGCCCGCCCCGCGCCCCACCGCATACCACCAAATATCGTCACACAGTCCTATAAATCGCCTACTGCGCAGCTTGACCGCCAGCGTTCTTTTTACATGACGCGAACTATACTCACTGTAAACTTCCAGTACGCTAGCATCGCTCTCCACGTGCCCCACAAGCAGCAAGTTGTCATCCGGCTTTATGATGTCATCCTCCTCATCGCTGTCAGCGCCTTCAGTCTGAAATATTTATTGTATTTTTGATTGTTTTCTTGTACCTATTTTATGTTTTTTCCTCGATATCACCTAATGGCTTTGTTCTGTCGGAAGACCAGGAGGAAAATTCTGGCAATACAATGTGTATTGTCGAACCTTGATGAAACGAAATGTGCGGATACAGGAAATAATATATTTATCGATAAAAACCGGAAAAAAAATATATGTTAGCTGTCTCAATAACAAAGCCGATTTAATTATTTTTTTGAATAAAAGTTTCTGCCATTTAAATAAAACTTCAAGTGTGAGTTGGACTCGCGCACTAAGGGTTCCGTAAAACCTTGTGTCTTGCCAAATTATCATGATTCTAGGTCAATGGGAAGTAGGTCCATGGCGGGAAACAAAATTATTTTTTTGCGAAAAAATCTACAAATTTACGGTTTCTGAATTTTTCTTTTATTAGTGCCATAAGACCTTGCTTCTTACAAAATTTTATGATTCTAGGTCAACGGGAAGTACCCTATAGCCTATAGGTTTTGGTCTATAGCAAGAAACAAAAGTATTTTTTTTTGAATAAGCTACAAATTTATCATTTGAGGATTTTTTCCTTTTTTTGTGCTATAATACGTTGCTTCTTGCCAAATTTTATGATTCTACGTCAACGGGAAGTACCCTATAGGTTTTGGTCCATTGCGAGAGTCAAAAGTATTTTTTTTAATGAATAAACAAAAAATTTACTGTTTTCGGATTTTTTCCTCTACTTGTGCTATAAAGCCTTGCTTCTTGCCAAATTTCTTAATTTTAGATCTACGGGAAGTAAACCTAGAAACATGAAATTTGGCCTATAGGTTTTGCCCATACCCTATGGGTTTTGGTCTATGGCAAGCATTAAAAGTATTTTTTTTGTGAATCAATTACAAATTAATGGTTTTCGGTATTTTCCCTTTACTTGTGCTATAAGACCTTGCTGCTCACTAAATTTCATGTTTCTAGATCTGCGGGAAGTACCCTATAGGTTTTGTGTACATGTGATTGGAAATTTCAGAATATTCGGACATAAACGGCTGATACTTTTGAGTGCGTTGACTTAGAAGTTATATTTATGTCGCGACTTGAAGAGGTTACGAACTCGAGTATTTGACGTTCATTTCAACTCGACACCTAAACGCGATCCTGAGAAAAGAGGGTTGACAGACGGACAGACAGACAGACGGACAACAAAGGGATCCTATAAGGGTTCCTTTTTTCCTTTTGAGGTACGGAACCCTAAATAAATATTTTATATTTTATTAACTACTGGTTTTCATCTGGTTTTTTCTTCGTTTATTTTTGAGTAAACGGTGTATTTTATTCGAAGTAGTCTCATATAGAAGCTATATAGTCTACCTAGCTAAGAAAATAAATAAAAAATACAATTTCAGTACATAAGCCTAGTAAAAATAATATCGTTTTTTAGAAATTTGACAAAAAAACGATTTTTATTTTATTATAAATATAATATTAGTGTGATATTTTATCCCGTGATACTGCATCACTCGATAACATATCATGTGATACTCAGAATTGGCCTAGCTTTGGTTGTATTGTAACCAGAACTTTTTTGCGTAGTTGGCCATGTTCGCACAAGAGTCGTCAAAACGAACTCCGGGCCCTGAATGCCTATTTTAATTTTCCAAAATACGCAATCGATTGTTTGTTTCGTTTTTTTTTGACAAATTGTTTTAGAGTAGGTACACCAATTTGGCCGAAACGAAACACTAAATTTCGTGTTGGAGAATCAAAATAAGCACCATGTCTAGCTCAGATAGTTTTAGTTTTATTTTTTTTTGGCTGAGGGATTTTTGTGATTCCTTTCAAAAATAATTCTGTTTTGTCTATACTTTTAATAGGTCGCATGTTTTCGAGCATAACGGGAATCAAACATGCAATCAAAGACGCCCTCAACAACTGCTCAATCACACCAATATTTAAAAAACGCGAAAGATTTGATGTTCACCCCTTCACGCCAAAACTACTGAACGGATCGGGCTGAAATTTTGCATACCGGTATTTGAAGCTTGGTATAAAACATAGGCTACTTTTTTTCTCATTGATCAGTTCCCATGGGATAGAACACAGAGGAAAGAAACAAATCATTAAACATTTCTATAGAAATAAAGCTCAAAGAATAAGCAAGCTGAAGTGGCAGTGGGCCGGCCATATCTCGCGAAGAACCGACAACCGCTGGGGTAAACGTGTTCTTGAGTGGAGACCACGACTCGGTAAACGTAGTGTAGGACGCCCTCCGGCCAGGTGGGATGACGATCTGCGAAAGACTGCAGGCAGATGCTGGATGCGGCAAGCTGAAGACAGGGCGCTATGGCGCTCATTAGGGGAGGCCTATGTCCAACAGTGGACTAATATGGGCTGATGATGATGATGATGATGATGATGATAGAAATAAAACGTGCGAAGCTGTGGGCAGAAACTAGTTATAAATATATGCTATAATATAACTTACTCTTATTTGCACATTTTCACTTAGATCCCCCAGGTTTGGTATAGTGGCCACTGTACCGATTCCAATTGGGTTTACTGGAAATAAATATTAAGGTAATCAATTCGTTATCATCAAGTAACCTTACTCAGTATTTTTATTGTATGACAAAAATATCCTTCTTCCTCCAATAATATCCTTTTCATCCTTAATAATACCAAAGCCTACCTATAATGCATACAGTCGTCCGACGAAGGTGTTTTTACAGGGTAATCATGCGGGGGCCTAGGGAGGGGTCGAGGGGCGAGAAGCTCCCGAGATACTTGGGTGGTGATGTATGGCCTCCCCCATTCCGTCCCTTGCCCCCCCTCACGATTGCCCTGTCAAAACCACATCATAATGCCTTTGTCAAACAACTGTATGCTATACAAACCAGTAGATAGTAGTATAATAAATAATAATTAACAAGTGGTGGTTGGTTAACATGAGCACAAACTGAAGATATGCATGTACCTACACACTGCCCACAAAATTACTTTCTTGCCTTTGGTTTTTAAATGACTCTCTCTCATTTAGCAAAAAACAGTAAAAGGAGACTTAACTTTTGATATGTACTTCATTCATCAAAATTGCTTTAGACTTAACTTTTGATATGTACTTCATTCATCAAAATTGCTTTAGCTCTTTTGATATTCTATGTTTTTCTACTTGAGGTAATAACTGCTCTGAAACCCTCATCTTAAAAGTCCCTGCTCACACTACCTCTTTCTATGAAAAATCTTTCACTGTACAAGCTAACCGTCTATGGAATGCTCTCCCTCTGGACATCAGACGTGCAAAATCACTCTCTATTTTCAAAAAACTGCTCCATCAGCATTATATATCCTTGTAAAGAGTTAGACAACCTTATTTTATGTTTATGTATGTTTATTATTAATCTTTGTAGGTATTATGGTAGGTATGTAGTGTAAGTATTTATTTCCTTTTCTTTAAGTAGGTATCTATCTATATATATATTCAGTGCCACCGTCTATTTTGTTCTTTAATTTCCAGTCCATCCCAAGGTTGCCTGGAAGAGATCGCTTTTAGCGATAAGGCCGCCCTTTATACTTCCTTTTTTTATAAGCATTTTCTTTGTATTGTTTCCTGGATTTTTGTGATATAATAAAGTGTTTTCTATCTATCTATCTATCTATCTAATAATAAATAGTGTCCACCAACTACATAGAAACACTCAATAAACATAATCCGATCTACTCTGATAAAGAGTGTCCTTAAAACATGAACTTGTACTTACAGGGTTCCTCCTCATCATAATTGGCAAAGTTGAACTCATCATTGGGATCCGCAGGAGGTTCTCTTGGAGCGCTCCCTTCACCTTCTTCCCCACTCTCATCATCACCTTGTTCATGTAAACTGGAGACCGCAATAATTATTTATGTTAATTAATTATTAAACTGAAGTTCTATTTATTAATTATTATATCTATTATAATAATAAAATAATCATTAATTATAATAAAATAATGATTAATTATTTTTATTAATAACTAGCTGCTGCCCGCGGCTTCGCTTGCGTAGTTCCCGTTCCCGTGGTAATTCCGGGATAAAACATAGCCTATGTCCGTCTCCTGGTTCTAAGCTGCCTCCCCACCAATTTTCAGCCAAATCGATTCAGCCGTTCTTGAGTTATAAATAGTGTAACTAACACGACTTTCTTTTATATATATAGATTAATAATACTAAAAAAAAATTTTTTAAAGGGCAGAAGCCTTTATTCACAAAGAAAATTATAATATAATTAGTATTTACAATTGAGCTAACTGCAGACTGTTGCAAACTATCTACAGGTAGCTCAACTGATCCATTATCCATATAAAATACGGGATGATGATGATGATGATGATTATTATAATTACACAAGCATCCAGTTCCAAATAGATGAATAATAATGATTCAACTTTGCAGAGTGGCATAGGTTAAATAATGTCACAAGTAATAACAAATTTATTCATAATAAGGTAAATAAATAAATAATCTATAGGAACTGGACGCAATGTAGATAAAAGTTAAAATAGTTTGCAATATGAAATGGGTAGGAATGAGAATGCATCTTGAAAAGGGTGTGTAGGAGACAAGTGTAAAAAGTAGTGGCAGACAAGAGCTACATTCAGCTACACAGGTTAATTGTCGCAAGCAGGTTTGTCCAAAATGGTATTTGCCATATTCTTTTTTATCAGAAATAGAGCGGTGAACCGCTCTATTATTTGAACCTGTTACCGGAAGTCATTATATCAGCCACATTGATAAACACCCTATAAAAATAAGCTCAACAACTACACTGTGTGATAAAGACACTTCAGCCACAGGCTGGTATTTATTATTATTTGTCTATTATCAGATAAAAAAAATTAGCTAGACTATTCCTGCCAAGTCTTCCAATGCCTGCTATTACAAAAAAGAGCTATCTCCCCATCATTCTAACCCTCAGAGAGCCCAGATAGTGAATTGTCGCACAGACCTCACAAGGTCTGTGGAATGTGATGTATCTAAGTTCCAAATAACTTACTGTAAATCTTCAGCGGTCTGTTTGATGATTTTTTCTAACTCTGTTTCTGTGAGTTCGATCTGAAAACATGTTCGCAGTGAGTATGAGAAGAATTTTGTTTAGATTGGAAATTGAAAATGGGATAGTAAATGTGTACCTTTTCTGGGACGGCTTTAGCGACGCCACGTCTTACAAAATGCATACACGAAATTAAACTGACTGTAGGCGTCTGCTCTTCCATTTTATTGTGATTTTTTGTAAACAAAAACTTGACAAAAACGTGCAGCACGCCGCCCGCTGTCTGTCGTCTGTCATCAGCTGACTGATGGACGTTTCTGTCACTTGCAGTGTGAAGTGTCTCCAGGTTATGTATGTGAAATTTCCCGAGATCAGGTTAAAATTTCCCTAAAAAGATATTTTCCCCATTTTTTTTGAATATAATCAATATACTATTTTATAAAGGAGTACCTGACTCAACGCACAGGCCGAACCACTGGTTCTAGAGGCTAGAAATTTGGAGTGATTGATCCTTTTAGGTTGTAGGGGTGTACCTAAAAAGTAATTTTGATAATTCGCACTCGAATTTCAAAATAGGAGTTAAAAGTTTTAACAAAAATGCTCTATATTTCAGTCACCGTAAGTGATAGAACTACTAAATTTTACATGAAGATTTCCCTTTCATAGCGATCACACGTTTCAGTTCATTGTTTTCTGAAATTATGATGGTGTTTTCCTATAGGTATCCAAGTTTTAACGAAAAAACTAAAGTTTATACGCAAACGCTCCATATCTCAGCAACCGACAGAAGTACAAAATTATACATGTAGATTCCCTTTTGATAACGATCATACATTTCATGCATCGTTCTCTGAAATTATTTGGTTTTCTATAACTAAGTTTAAATGATAATGCTCTGTATCTTAACAACCATTTGCAAAATAATTACAAAATATTACATTTAGACTTCCCATACAAAAAGAACACACATGATGAATTAATCATCGTTTTCTGAAATTTGGAAGATGTTTTCCTTAATATATTATAAAGGAGTACCTAGGTACCTGATGCACTAACCAACCAACGCACAGCCCAAACCACTGGTTCTACGATTTCAATTACGACACAGAACAAATCATAGATTTTTTAAATTGTTTTGTCACAGGATTAGAAATGTGTACTTCTTTCATTTCTCCCCAAACTTTCGCCAAAATATCCAAAATTTTCCCCACAGTTTTCATTTCCCCAAAATTTCTACAAAATTTTTATTTTTCCCAGAATGGGGAAAAATCCCCCAATTTTAAGACACTCACTGCCACATGTTTTGATTTTGATACATACCGCTAGGTAGGTACTTATGCTATTTATCAAAAAGTTGAAGTTGAAGTTGAAGGTAGGTACTTACGAAATGTAGACGTTGACATTGCAAACAGTGATGACAACAGCAAAAATGTGACAAACGTGGATAAACGTCGACCAACTTTAACCCTTTGTGTCCGTGCAAGCCTAAGAGGTGCAAGCCATGAATCTCTGAAGTATATAAAGGTAGGTTAGATATGTAAATAATCATGGACTTCATCATGACTTCATGGTGCTAGCATCCTTTTAACTTTGTATTGGTTTTTACAGATAATCTAGGCTTACATATTATTATGGTAGACATGCTCATAAAATAATAATAATTGCGAAAGTGAGATGAAACATAGTTAGTATTAGTAATGTCAAAAAGTCTATGTGTGAGCAGATCGTAGTTTAATCTATCCCTATTTGCGTATCGGTTTTTTGTTGTTTGTCATCACAAGTCTGATGACAAACAAGATGTGGAGTCAAAAGATTTTCCTTGATATTAACTGGTAAAACCATGGTAAAACGCTAATTTTGTACATATAATTTGTGATTTTGTTGCTATGCCAAAAGGTAATTAAATAATGTGCAGGGATGGTGGGTTACTGTATTTATGGTTGTAAAAGGGAAATCTACCAAACAACATTTCATCGGTAAGTATCATTTTTTATCTACTACAGCGTATAACGACTCAAATATGAACTCAAACCTATTTTCTCTCAATTAAAAGATTAAAAAAAGAAAGCAAACATATTGATAATTTCACCTAAAAAGACGATAAAATCATATCTTGCTTTATGTACCTACTACCAAACTAGAGATTGCAAATGTTGCGATCCGGATTATCAGAAATCCGAAATATCCAGCCAGATAGTTGATTCAGATTTGAGCATCGAAACCCGAATAATTATCATAATCATATTTAATTATTATTATTATTAACACTTAGTAAGTAGTAAGTGGCACAATTTTTAGACAAAAATTGTTAAGGTCGCGATTGTTTTGTCAATATCCGGATAATAACTTATCGGGGATACTACTAGGTACTTGAATATACCGCAAATTTCACTTTTTTGGTTTCGCTATTTAGGTAATTAGGTACTTATTTTTTTTAATCCGAATGAAGGATTGTTAAGAGATAAGTGGATTGAATGTACGGTCCGAGTTAACTGGCATCCAAGTCGACACTCCCGAATCTGCTCACGATATTTCGAAGCAAAGTACATCCGACACAAATTAATAACCCACTTAAATCCATTTTCGGAACCCACACTTTTCATCCAGGTGAAGTAAATTTATTATAAACAGGGTGGACAAACGAACGTTACCTGGACGGCAACTAGCCGAAATATTCAAGATAGTAAGTTTTACTCAAAGGAAACATTCCTTTATTTTTATAAAAAGGTATTACTTATTATATAATTAACTAGCGGCTCGTTCCGGCTTCGCACGGGTGGACATTTATGTTTTGAGCATTTTGACATTTATCCTCCCTCGCTGCGTTGCCCGCTGCGCTGCACGGGGCCATGCCGCGCACTGGGCACGGCGCGGCGGCGGGGCGGTGGCGGGTGCAGTTTTAATGTAAAAAGTACCTAGTTATAGTGACATAACAACAATAATTGGACATAATGATATGGTCAAGTTTTTTTATAGATAATCTATATATTTTCTTTAATATTGTAGGACATTTTATTGTTCTGTCATCAATATTTTCCGCAACGTATGCGATGAAAGTCAATTTACGGATATTTTTTTATACCTTGGATTACATGAAGTTACTGATTCTAAAGATGGATTAAAACATGACTCTTCTTAAATTTTATTATATGCTTACCCAATTCGAAAATAATAATCAATTATACCTTTAGACGACAGAGCATGGCACCACCCCACCTGGCTACTCCTCCTATTAGGTTCAGGTTGAGGGGTCTAGGTGTCCGCGAAATTTGTAATGTTTCAGACACAGAGAAGAGCTAGTTTTTTTATAAATTTTACAGTTATTCGAATTATTTGGATCAAACGTGTTATCCGGATATGTGAATGAAGAAAACTCCATTATCCGGATTTTGTAATCCCTATCATACGTCAAAATATCGCTATCTCCTACTGTTTACGCTGAGGACTGGTCTATTTAATTTTTTCAGCTTACGGTTTTTTAAGTAGAAATCAATGGTTTTTTGTTTGTCTTTAAGAAAATTTCATATAGGTACTTAATAATAAAACTACAAAAGTTTAACTCTTTTGACATGGACACTGGCAGGGTTGTGGCAGCACAGACACAGCGAGCCAAGAAATAAGAAGTTGAAGTTCGTGCATCTCGTCCAATCTCGTCCGTCGTCCGTCGGTTCCACAGTCGTCGGTTCGCAGTGATGTCAACTTACCTACATATTTTATAACTAGATCCAGCAATTTTTGCACCCATTATCTACAACTGCAAAAAAGTTGTAGTATTTTTTGGATATTTTCAAGCAATTTTTCAATATAGCGACTTCATTTGAACATACACCTCATATAAAAGAAAACCTAATGAAAGGATGCGTGTGTGATTTTCAGTTTTCTTAGTGATCTGTAAGTCTGTGGCAGTTGAGCATGTTGTATAGAGTCATAAAGTACAGAAACAATTAGGTACATAGACCTATTCTTTAAAATCTAATAAAATATTCGTCGTAATCAGCCTGAACTTAAAAATATATTATGGTTTTAGGCAAGGGTTGCGGGATACAAAACTCGCCCAAGCCAGGGGCTTTCATAAATAGGTTCGTTTGCCATGCCCCAGAACATTGAGCTTACTCACTCTCACTATCTCATAATAATAAAAAGCTTCGTCTCTTTAAACATTTTTTGGTAGGTTTGTTTGTTAATGAAATAATGAAATATTTTAATTCTGCTTAATTATTATTTTGATCTTCTGCGGTCTCAAAATGTACTCATTTAAACACATTACAGTGCCCATCACTATGGAAAATTTCCCAGCTAATAGTAATGTAGGTAAATATTTATTTATTTATTTCTATTATTCATTATTATCCTTGGCTATTTCATGCTACTTTTTGAGGTTATTTCCAAAATTCTAGCTTTTGAGATGTTGGTACAGTTGGCAATACTGCTGTCCTTGCGTGCGTGAGTGAGAAGAGAAGTTCGTTTTCTTTTTCTCATGTTGAATTGTTGATTTTACTCTTTTACTCCAATTTTACTCCTTCAGTACTAGTCTTGCACATAGTAGTTCGCGACAGAGATCGCTCAGTTTAGTTCGCCGCTCCTAAACGAACTAGTTCGCTCTTCTAGTTCGTCAGCTCCCAGATCGAATCGGAGGAAGGCAGTTCGCTCGTTTTGATACTGCTCCTGCATGGGCACGCGACAAGATTATGGATTGCTGTATTTTTACCTACATTTTTACACATTAAAAAGTAAAAACCTCTTGAATGAATAAGCTTAAAATAATTTATATTTGAATTTCTTGTGAAATTCCTGCTTTTGCCCCTGAACTCTGCAATAATGATATAGTAAATGCAGAGTTCAGGGGCAAAAGCAGGAATGTCACAAGAAATTCAAATATAAATTATGTATAGCACACACATATAAAAATTAGGTTTTCACGCGTACTTAAATGTAGCAATAAGTACAAAGCATAAAAACAATGAAAGTCCCTCATATCTTCAATATTTTCAAACCCTGTACAGGTACAAAAGTGAGTGGTTGACGCCACCCTTGCTCATTCGGTCACGAACTAACGAACTATGGAGCGGGGAATGAGCGAACTAGTTCGCGTAGTTCATCTGTGGGAGCGCTCTTACGACCTAGTTCGTTCGCGAACTACACAAGACTATTCAGTACTTAGGTACTGTATTCTCCTCTTTGACTGACTGAATACTGAATACTGCTTCTTCTGTGTATAATTTGGCGATTGAAGAGAAGAGAACCTTTAAAAACCACATGACATCAGGCTCACAGCTTCGGGGATCCAAGTAAGGAGAAATCCGCCTCATGCAACAGCACAATGACGGAAACAATTATATACAAACCCGTAGAAACTGAAACTGATGATAACATCGAGGAAAAACTCGCTACTTCTACGTATAAGGATGCTATGATGGAGTGCCGTTCTTGTCTGACCGGGGTCCAGGAAGACGCGTGTGTTGATGTCTTCTGTGCGTGGAACCCTCCGTGGCCAGGGATGGGGCTCTCCATGGCCGAAGACCTGGCTAAACTCGCTGGCATTCAGGTTTGTGTATTATGTGTCTTACGCGAAGAGCTGTACCTACCTATAGTTTTGATGTTAGGTGTACAACTCCCCTCACTACTTTCCACTTCTTTCAGATAAGTGTATCAGATCCTCATTCCAAAAAAATCTGCAAGACATGCTGCACTATGCTTCAAAATGCCATCAGCTTCATGCTGAGCATTCAGAACAGTGATATTTTACTTAGAAATCGTCTAAAACACAGTTTCACAGAAGAAACATCATGGCCGAAGCCGATTCAGATTGACAAGAATATAGCAAATGATGCACTGCAAGAAATGGAAATGGGAATAGAAAATATAAAACAGGTAATTTTTCAGTTGACCTACATTTGTCAGAATTTTTAGCACATTTACTTATTTGTAGTGAACAAGGTATAATATAAGTGATAATGGCAGCATCCACTGCAGCAACATCCACTCCAGAAATCTATAAATACACCAAAGAGTTGACATTAAAAGTTGCTTGTATAGGCAACTTTTCTTCGACTAAATTATTGAAGATAGAATACAGAAAAATTATGTCACATTGTCATGAAATGCATAAAATATTTAACTTTCATTCCATTAATCTCAATAATTTATGCAATGTATGACAATAGAGTGTAATTTTTGTCTATTCTACCATAGACAACAATCGCGGTGCTTGACCTACAGTTACATCATTTTTATAAACGCTTCTGAAAATACCTGCTTTCTAAGTCAAGAAAAGTTTCCGATTAAATCAAAATTAGCCAGAAAAATATCACTGCTGGGACTGTTATTATCTGACTCAATAAATAAGAGGAGGTTCTCAATTCAGCTGTACTTTTTTTAGGAAGTAGTGTCAGAAGACGAATATGACAATAATGATGCATGCAATGAGACATCAGATACAAGGTTGGAAACACTAGATATCAAAATAGAACCGGAAGAAATGATACAACAGAACATTTTGATTGAAGTTCATAGTGAGTATAATTTACCTCAACACTTAATAGCTATTAACTGTATTGTTACTGCACCAAGCCTCTCTTCATTTAAGCATAGACTTAAATTGCGGCTCATCGAGAAGGTGTTCTACAGTGTTGACGAATATGTGCGAAAAAAAGTATAATGTTTTAATGATTATCCTACTAATTTATTTTATTAAAATCAAAATTATAATACCTATACCTAGTATAATAATAATATTTTTTTCTGACATGTAATTTTTTACCAAAAAATTGAAATGAATATAAATTGATTATTCTGATTATTATACTCCTGCTAAACTGAAGATACAATGTTTGTAAACATGGCCCCAATACTTAACCAAAAAACACTTTCTTATTATTCATTTTTTGGACAGAATTTGTTCTACTTTTCAATTTGAGCTCTAATGCTGGCAATAATTTTTCAAACTCAATGTAAATAAGAATTTTGGATATTTATGTTGTGAGTTGCTTACAAACATTGTACCTGGAGAATGGTTTGAGTAGTTTAGCAGTTATTTAATCAGTGTTTAAATATTGTATGGGTCACTTCATGTTTCTTAATATTCAGATTCACCAATACAACCACTAGAGGAGAACCAAACATTAATAACAAATGGTGATGCAGAAACACACGCAGCAGGTGGAGAGGTATGTGCCATTTTGTGCTCTATAAAAAAACATGGTGACTTCAAATCATGGCCGTAGTTTCAAGACTTCAATCTGCTTTTGACTAAAAAGCCTTTAATGCATTTCCTAAATTAGGAGAGCCTAGGTTACTCCAAGCTGAATTTCATTGTGCCTGCTTAAATAATACTTTATTTTTCTTTCTGAACAATTGTCTGTCAAGCTCAGGTTGGTGATGCTAAATCGGGTAAACTCGGCTCCAGTCGTGTGCCATAATAAAGAGGGTGTGTGCTTAAGAAGGCGCATTGCGCGCCATTTTGTGAAAAGGATAGGCATAGGAGCGGGACGGAACATACTTTTTTGGAACAGTGTAAGCGCAAAAATGATGTTTTTGCTTATTTACAAGAAAACTACACAACTTATAATGAAACTGCATTAAGAAACCAAGGAATGATTACTAAGAAACCAAAAAATGAGACAATGAACCTACGTATCAAAACAAAAATCTTTTCTATGGACAGCAGGGTTCCTGAGTTCTCCACCAAATTAGGTGCAAAACAGTGCACTTTCATGATTTTTTTTCTTCATTTTTTTTCGCCATCGTTTTTCTTAATTAAGGAACCGAAAAAAAAATGTAGAATTTTGAGTCATTCTAGTTTTTTTACCACGGGGATCCCATGAGTACCTACTGAGATCTAGGTCTAGTTTCACAACTAAACTCGCTAGGTTCGCCCTTTAAGCACGTCTTTGACATGTGTTGTCTTAAGATAACACAAAAAAGTTAAAAGCTATTGATTTTCAATTTCTTTTTTATCTATCTCATTTCAGAGCATTGACATCGTTTCTTCTCATCATATTTTCTAGAATATTCCCTGGCACACATTATTTTGTTTGCTTCATTGGGCTTTTCATATTGAAATATTTTTTTTATGTAGATTATTTTTAATTTTATTCGTCACAGCGTCTTCTGGTATCATGGAATCCAATTGTTTAGATTTACAGCTTTTATACGATATTTTTGCATGCGTGTAAAGGGACATATATAAAAATTGTACATTCTTATATTCTTTACATGATCAAATATGGGTAATTTATGTAAGAAGTGACAGTTAGTTTTTGTATTCAAAATATTTATGCCTATCAATTAGTAATTGACAGTGAATAAATATTTCCAATACTTTATGATACTCATAATAACTATTCGTAAACATACACCTACCCAAAATATAAGAATGTATAATTTTTTAAAATTGCCCTTTACAGAAAATGGACGAAGGAAACAAAATCATGGATGAATGTTCGCGTAAAAGGGAGCAAGCTAAAGCCCGCATGCGAAAATATCGTAAAAAAAGACAATTGGAGGCCATGCTCCAAAATCAGCAAGCAACAGATGAAATGAGGGAAAAACAAATTGAAGAAGAAAAAGCCCAACGGAAGAAAGAATGCTGCAGAGAACGATCTAGAAGATATCGCGAGAAGAAACGTATTGATGCTCTTAAAACTGATGCCGATTTGATGCCCGACTCACAGATGCCTGGGCCTTCGCATGCTGATCCACCCTATGTGACAATCACGATTCCTGGATTCCAGAATACCAAATAATAAGACTCAGAATGATTTGCCGAACTGAAATCCATTAGAAACGTATCAATAATGTAATTAGTATTTATTGTATATAAAACATTTGAAACTATCGTGGTTATTCAATGGTTTATTTAATCTCATAATCCGAGGGGACGACGGCAGACCGACACCACTGAGTGAGGTAATAGAGAGTGCACCTGTGTTTGCGCGCACGTTGGTGCACTATCACATGTCCTGCCCTAGTCTTTGTTAAAACTGGCCGCTGTGGCAGAAATTCGACTAGGAAGGCATTATCATGGTTTGTTCTGGGTATTTTCTAAGTATAATAACAAATATATATCTGTGTAATGTATTGTATTGTGTATATCAGTAATCTGGTACCTACCAATAACACAAGCTCTGCTTAGCTTGGGGCTAGATGATGCTGCGTGGATTGTCCAGCATTATAATAATTTATTTATTAATCCCGTCATCAGATATTTTAATGTTGTTTTGTATTTTGAGCAAATCATACAAGCACGTTTCCACTTCTATCAGCGATCATAAGCACACACACTCTTTATTTAGTCATTTAGCACCTAACGGTGGTCGTGGCGGTTGGGACGTAAGAATCGACCCCTCAAACTGATCCCGTGGATATTGTAAGAGTTGTCTAAGAGAACCTACCAGAGGAAGGCTGGTCTCCCCCTGGTAGCTTCCTCCTGTGTATTTTTAACACGTCAACTAGATTACCGCTTGCCAAGCGTGGTGATTGCATAACCTCCTTTGTTTTGGGGAGGTTCTGCAGTGGATTTACCTTACCTACCATATAAAAGATGATTTAGGTTCTTTGATCCCAGCGGCGGCAGTAGGTCGAAACTTCGTCGAAGGTCTCGGACGCTCGCGTTCTCAACTAGATCCACTATGTACACGTTCACTCTGGTCTAAATTGAAGTATAGCCGATACAAAAACAAGACCGGAGACCCCGAGGCGATACGAATGCACCATGTTCACTCAGTGGGCCTGCTCGGAAAAAGAAAATCGAAGTTTCGTTTTCGTTGTCGTGCGAAAGCAACTCTTAGTCGCTTGCTTAAAGATTAGCTTGCACGAAAACGAATCAGAAACCTCGATTTAGTATTAAGAGTACGGGCCCAGGCTCGGCCTGTCTCGAGGTGTCTCGGTCCCTGTGCCGCTATATCTAAATTCTCAAAACACAGCGACATCTTTACTCCGGTGAAACTCTAAACACAATAAAAAAAAAATACAAAATATTTATTAAAGTAAACTCAAATTAATTTACATAGCATGGGTTTGGAATCCTCTTTTAAGTATAGAGATACCTGTATTAGAGGGTTCCGCTCTTCCGTAATAAAACTATAAGTATCTGTAAACATTCCCCATACATTATTTTGTGGATTTTTGACAGAATTTGTATTAAATTAAAAAAAATAATTTGTATTACTTGTCGATTTGAGCACTTCCCTACAATGCATAAAAGCTGACAATTATTTTTCAAATCTGTCGACTCGACGCCAAAAACAGTATTTGGAATTTGGTGTTACGATTCGTTTTCAAACATTTTACCTTATTAATGGATTGACTATAGTCCTCAACAGAGAAAATCCTTAATCTAATATTAAGTATGATTTAAAATATTTAGTAAATTCAGCTCAAAACCGAAATGCCATGCAATCAGAGAAAAAAACAGACTAGGGCAATATTTAATTACCAAGTCACTAACCCTCCAACTTCAAGTACAAACACGAAAACACCACACCAAATACACAATGGAAAAATCAATCAAAGTCGTCAACTAGTTTCGTCTCTCCACGAGACATCAGGACTCCACAATACTCGACTTTGACACCGAGACTGCCAAGCAACAACGACAGAGTTTTGCCAGTGATGTGAGAAAATCCTTGTATCTATTTTACTTATATTTGATTGTTTGCAGTTGCTCCAGGATGTGAAAAAAGAACCTATAACGGATGATGAGATTGACGCGGCTCCCGATATCGAGAAGGATTGTATGCTGTGTACGAAGGCGTTCCATACTGTTAGAGGGCTAAAGGTAACCTTTTGTATAATAATCGTCCATTTTCTTGTCGTCTGGCGAATCACGTTACAAAGATGCATAGAACGCCATTCTTAGGCCAAATTGGTGGGCGGTTAGGGTAAGGGAGGGAAGCCTAAAACGGGTACCCTTCCTAAACCGGGTAGGTGTTTGAATTTTCGCGTTTCTAACGCTAGTGAGAATGTGTGCGTGCAGCACGATAGCTTATCCGTCCGCCAATCACAGGCAGTCAGCCCGATTCTCTGGCTCGCGCGGTTTCAAGGTAAGACGAAATCAAACATTTTAGCTCTTTTCACTAAATATTTTCAAGTTCATTCAATTAATCGAAAATGGTTCATGATATGCTCTTACTTGTATGTTATTATTTTGCAATAATGTGGCCCTCTTTTATGTGAAATGGTTTTTCATCTTTTGTTTCGGTTTGTAGGTTATGTATGAGTGTGTTTATAAAATTCATGCTTTTGGGCAAAACGGGTAAGGGTAAAGCGGGTACCCGTTTTGTCCTTACCCGATTTGCCCTGTATGCTTTCATCAACGGTTTAATAATTCAGCTGGTTATATATCTATTACAGATGGTTAATAGATACAAACGAAAAACTACAAACGCATCATGGGATGTGAATATTATGAAACGTGCGATGGTAGAAGCTAGCAAAACTTCCGTCAATAGTGCAGCCAAAAAATACGGTATCAACTTGTCTACATTACAGAGACACATAAAGAAAGGATGTCCAGAAAAGAAACTCGGAAGATTTACAACTGTTTTTACCGCAGCTCAAGAATTGGAACTTGTTGAGTATCTATTTCATATGAATAATCTGTTTTTCGGACTGACGAAAACAGAATTTTTGCAACTAGTTTACCAGTATGCAGAGAAAAATTACATTACCCATCCTTTTAAAAACAGAGCTGCAGGTGATCATTGGTACCTTGGCTTCAAGATGCGACATCCCGAGGTCACTCTACGGCGTCCAGAACCTACATCAATTGCACGTGCACGTGGCTTTATTAGGCCCCAAGTCGAAAGATTTTTCAATTTGCTTGAAGGAGAAATAGAGAAACACGACGTTGACGCAACGCGAATTTATAATATGAACGAAACTGGCATACAAACAACAAGCAACAAGCCACCGAGAGTCCTAAGTAGATCAGGAAAAAAACAAGTTGGGATTATATCCAGTGCCGAGCGAGGCAAACTCACGACAGTCGTGTGCTGCTGTAATGCAGCAGGTTCTTTCATACCCCCATTTCTAATATTTGGGCGTAAACGAATGGTAGACAGGCTTCTTGATGGGGCTCCACCTGGTACCGCAGCAACTTGCAGCGATAATGGTTGGAT
The DNA here is from genome assembly GCA_949316285.1 of Eupithecia subumbrata. Classification (NCBI taxonomy): domain Eukaryota; kingdom Metazoa; phylum Arthropoda; class Insecta; order Lepidoptera; family Geometridae; genus Eupithecia; species Eupithecia subumbrata. Next base: position 15,293,578 of record OX438650.1, on the reverse strand, counting down.
TAATGGACCTGTGTTCCTCGAGTGGTTGCGACACTTTATAAGCATCACAAGACCAACTCAAGAAAAAAAAGTGATTTTGATAATGGACAACCATGAGTCCCATAAATACCTAGAAGCTTTGGAGTTTGCATCGCAAAATCATGTGATTTTTGTGTCTCTTGCTCCACACACGACACATCGTATGCAACCGCTTGATGTGTGCGTTTACGGACCTTTGAAAACTTACTTCGAGCAGGTCGTTTCTGTGTTCCAAAGAACATATGTTGGACGCGTAATTTCCCAATATGAGGTAGCACGATTGTTTGGTGAGGCGTATCTGAAAGCGGCAAGTTCACAGAATGCAGTGAAAGGATTTTCGACTACGGGAATATGGCCCACTAACAGAAACATATTTGATGATTCCGATTACCTGCCATCAACTTTAACTGACAGACCAGATCCTACCCTTGTTCAAATTGACGCTGAGGCTGATCTGATTACTAATGAGCCCGAGATTACTGGCGATGTCCACAGACAAATTGAAAATGTAGACATTCGTGAATCCACTGATTCTGACCGCACTGTGTCACCATCTGTTCTGGAATACATGGACGGCCGATCAATCTGTAAAACTCCGACGCCGACGGCAGCCGGCCTAGCACGGCGTTTTCATCTCTACTCTACTATAGACTAGAGAAGAAAGTTTCTTGTCTTCCTATTCTTTCTATTACCCGAGCATACCGTTTCTCGAAACAAACCCTAGAAAACAGTTTCTTCGTAGACAAGCTCTTTCTATAGCAACGGGAGCGAAACCACAGATAAAACATAAAATGTTGTAAAAAGCTCGTTCTTTGCGTTTCATTACCCACAAAATATCAACACGAAACAAGAAATACAGTTTATACGTAAAATGAAACGTTTTAATTTTGACATTGACTTGACGTTTCCGACAATTTTTGTCATATCATAGCCTATGTCAATGTCATTTACCCATGGTCTCCCGCGTGAAAATTGAATCGAATCGGTAAATCGAGAGCTGCTGTGAGCTCTCGAACTGCTGCGTTTCTTTCTTTTCTCCTTTCTTTTTTCTCCTCGGACTGGCTGAGAAGCCAATTTCTACCCCCGTTCATAATTCTCGTAGAAAAATAATCTATAAATGATGCGAGAGAAACGCGTTTCTAGGTCTCGAGAGGTGTAGAGAATTTTAGAAGAAATGTTTCTATTCTCAAATGTCAAAAGTAGAGTAAATTGATCGGCATGTTCGCAGTGGTAGACTCATCTCTAGGGTAGACTAGAAAACATTTCTATCCGCTCATTCTTTCGAACGCCGTGTTCCCGATCGAAGAAAACTTTCTACTCTCTACATCTTAGTGTCATTTTTATGTCATTAGAAGTCTATTCTACCCTAGACAAGAAACGGCGTGCTAGGCCCGCAGATGCTGAACTAGTGACGCAACATCTCACTGGCCCCTTGACTCCTGATACAAGTAACCAAAATAATATTGTGAATGAGGAAACATTAAATGTAGCATCCCATGTGACTCCAATGGATATCCGGCCATCACCCAAAATGGCACCTTACAAAACCAGCCATAAACGGAAAGCACAGAAGGCTGAGATACTGACGAGCACTCCTATAAAAGACCAGCTAAGGGAAAAAGAGGCTAAAAAGAAGGATATTAAAAAAATTGATGGAGTGAAGAAAAATTTAAAGGGACCTAAACCTTCCACAAGCCTGAGAAGAAAAGAGACAAAAAAGGTCAAAAGAGGTCCAAAGATTTATAAAAATGACAAAACCGACTACCAATGCTTAGTATGCGAGCTTTACTCTGAGCCGTCTACTGAAGACTGGATAAGGTGTGACGACTGTCTGATGTGGGCTCATGAGCCTTGCACCTCATACGCTGGCAAAGGGTCTTATTACTGCGACGTTTGCCAAGAGTTATAAAATGACTATTATTATGGCTTAAAAATAACTATGAAGACTGATTTGATAACATAAGGCTGATAAAGTAATGTTACCTTAAAATAATACTTAATAATAATTCGAAATGACTTGTAGTTCAAATCGTTAACCTCATTAACTTAGTAACTACCCGCTTTGTCCTAAGTCCATACCCGCTTTGGGCAAAAATCGGAGCGAAAAAACATTTCTCAAGGTACTTTTGATGTTGCTCTAGAACTTATAAGAGAGGGTAAGAGCAAACGATTTGTTGCAAAATTACTAGGAATACCTGAATCTACGCTGAGAAAAAGATTGAATAATGGATGTGTGGCTAGATCCCTTGGCCGGCACAACGGTTTTAACAACAGAGACAGAAGAAAATCTGGTCATCTATATAAAAGAAATGGATGCCATGTTTAACGGCATGACATTAAAAAAAGTTCAATCACTTGTTTATGAATACGCCGAAAAACATAAGCTTAAACATCAGTTCAATGCACAAACGAAAATAGCGAGTACGAAATGGGTGCAAGGGTTTCTCAAAAGACATCCGGAAATCTCCCTCCGACATCCCACATCTACAAGCATTTTATGACCAACTTTGGCAGAAAACCGAAAAATATAAGTTCTAAGCATGCATTGGTAATTCACTGATACTATGTGAACTGCAGGTTCTGCCCACCATCATGAACACGTCCGAGAAGGCGCCAGGTCTGTGAATTACCAATAACCCTGTACATGGAGTCTGAATTTTCTACTGTGCCGAATAAAGCCCCCAAAGTTTTGAGAAAAGATGTGTAAACAAATAAGCATTGCGAAAGGTGTACCAACGTCACTGTGAGCACCTCCATTAAATTCTCCATATAAAAGACAGCTAGAGAGTGCACATAAAGGAAAGCCAATAAAGAAGATAGCATAGAAAACACTCAAGAAACCGGAAAAAGGTCAATCACCAAAGAGTAAGAAGAAAATATGGAAATGTCCTGGGTGCCAGGAAAACTATAAAGAGCCTTTAGCAGACAATACCGCCGCACGCGGACTGGATTCAATGTCAGACCTGTACGGCATGAAAAATGCACCTCCTTTAAAGGTGTTGGAAACAATGTATTGTTGTGATTTATGCATCTAATTAACGATGCGTACTCTTGAAGGCATGCGCATTGCGCGCACTCTTGGGAGACAGGTATCCCAAGATTCCGTATTTGATTTCTCTTATAAGACTTGCAATATTACTGCAATTTTTTTTTATTCATTTAATATGAAAAATCAACACTTACCTACTAGTTAGCTGGTAAGTGTTGATTTGTCATATTCTATGAAGATTGAAGACGTTACTTACTAATTAAAGTATTTTGATTCTAATACTGTTGTTTTACTTTATGTTTCATGTCATCTGTAAAGTGCGTGGTCTTAGGATACCTTACCATACCTTCTGACAGGCAGTCTATTCCGACAGTCGCGTCAATTATTCACTGTGTGTTTTTGGTTTCGGCGGTACCGGCCGGGGGGCCGATTCTGTATATTTAGTATCAGCATTGCACCCGTGCGAAGCCGGGGCGGTCGTTAGTCATTTTATAAACGTAAAATAAACAGTAAAGGGAGACTTATTATTCGGAGTTACACAAACAAAATTAATAATTATTTTGTGTTTTTTAGGCGCATGTGATAGCAGTGCATTCGTATGACTCAGTCTTGACGCCGCCGAAGCCTCCCGTCAACAGGACCAATGAGTGCCCAATATGTAACAGATGTAAGTTAACAAAGTATTTATGTAAATTAGATCTTCTTTTCTCAGCTATGGAAAGAGCTATGCTCGGAGTTCCTCTATGCGATAGAATCCCAATACGGAAATTCGCAGATAAACTAAAATAACCAACATTGCTCGCAGAATTAGCAGGCTGAAGTGGCGGTAGGCAGGCCATATCGCAGAACTGATACCTTTGCCTAGCATTCCACTGATGATGACACAGAATATTAAAAAAAAAATAGGGTTTAGGGCTAGGACAATTGCTTGGGGCTTTCAAATGGGCAGGAGAATCAGCAAGTGATGTAACGAAGGAATGCAGTAGTAAGAGTGTTAATTTGCTAAGGCCCCTTACCTATCACAAGATAGATAGACTTTTTATTAGGTACATACACAAACCACAGGAAAAGTAACAAAAGAACAGTAACATAACAGTATTTATGGTACACATATTAGGTATGTAAGCAGGTACACAATTATAAATTGATAACACATGAATATTATTATTCCACTAATTCGTCTCCCAATAAATTTTGACTCATGCGCATGCAAATGGTCCTAACGCGCGTGACGCAAAACCTACATTTAGTCTTAGCACTCTGGGATAATATCATTGGACTAGTATAGGACGAAGCCTCTACTAGTCCACTGCTGAACATAGGCCTCCCCGAATGAGCGCTATAGCGTCCTGTCTTCAGCTAACCGCATTTTGGCCCAAACATCGATCACCATTTAGTTATTTTTTTTTCAAAACCGCCGCGCACTATAAATGTTTCAATAAGTATATTTAGGTACAAATAAAAATGTTCAAAAAAAATGTCCTAAAGTCAGGTTGCACTGTGCCGTAATCTTGTTTAAATGAGAGGAACTTATATCATTTGGGGATTTATTAATATAAGTACTTACCTAAGTTCCTCCGATTCAAGAACCCTTAACAGCAACGTCAATAAGAATACTGTTTATGTTTCCACAGGTTTCGAGACGCGAACTGACCTATTCGTGCACGAAACGTGCCACAGTAAGTTCGCTTGCTACGTCTGCGACAAGAAATTCGACAGTTTCCACCAGCTCAGCCGGCACCGGACCAAGCATTGCAAGAAGAGGAGCGTCCTGCCACGGTTGAAGACTTTAAATGATGTTAGGAGGTATGGTATACAAAAACTTATCCAGCTGTGTCGCTAACTCGTCCAACCTCACTGCCGCACAGCACATAAATCAGTCAATCAAAATCTTTATTATAGGACAACAAAGGTCCACAGAAAACACAAAATTACAAACAACATGGAAAATAAAATGAAACGAAAATAATTAATTCTATGTATTATTTAATTTCACCCAGTGGTGCAGTATATTACAGTCACACCTACTTGTGAGGTTTTGCACGACTAATGTCCAAAATACAAAATGTCCAACTACGATTAATGTCCAACACGAATTTTGTCCAATGTGAAAAAGGAGTCCTTGTTTTAAATTGTTCCAATTTATTTTTCTTGTTTTAATTCCCATCTTCCGAGGACATCCGTGAGGACATCATCCGGCGGGCCTTTGTCACCGCTAACGTACCAGCTATTCTCGAACCGAATGGTCTGTTACGTGACGATGGTAAAAGGCCCGACGGTATGACACTAGTCCCATGGGAGTTGGGGAGGCCCATTGTGTGGGACGCTACATGCGTCGACACACTTGCGCCTTCCCATCTTCCGAGGACATCCGTGAGGGCAGGCGCGGCGGCAGATTTGGCCGAAGATCTCAAGAGGCGCAAATATGCAGGTCTCGACAGAGCCTAAACATTTGCTCCTCTTGGAGTCGAGACCCTAGGTCCGTGGGGTACCGAGGCTCTTCGGGTTTTCAAAAAATTATCTGAGCGTCTGGTCGAAGCGACGCGTGACCCGAGAGCTGGTCAGTATCTGGCACAGCGCATCAGCATTGCCATACAGCGGGGCAATGCAGCCAGCGTCTTGGGGACGCTTCCGACTGGTGTTGATATGGATCAGTTGAGCTACCTGCAGATTGTTTGCAACAGTCTGCAGTTAGCTCAATTGTTTCAATTGTAAATACTAATTATATTATAATTTTCTTTGTGAATAAAGGCTTCTGCCATTTAAATTAAAAATTGTTCCAATTTGAGTTAACCCGACCTGTAGACGTCCCACCCCCGCGAAGTGGGGGGGGGGCTGCGGCTTCGTGGCGACTCTGTGACTGAAAGGGTGTGTTGTGTATATGTATAATAGCCCAGAGATTTTTTTTTTCATAATCGGACATTAGTCGTGCAAAGGCTTGTGAGATATGACTTTCAGGATTTATGAGCACTCAAGTATGGGCTTAAATTCGTTATATTTAGATACATTTTACAGTGACACACTTCGTTACCGCAAGCTACAAACGAGTCCGTGCGCCGTCTGCTAGTACCTATGCCGTGACTGTAAAATGTATCCATACTAATATTATAAATTCGAAAGTCTGTCTGTATGTCTGTGATCTTATCACTCCTAAACGGCTGAACGGATCGCAATGAAATTTGGCAGTAGGGTAAATGATATCCCGGGGACATAGGCTACTTGAAAAGGCGCGTGCGAAGCCGCGGGCAACAGCTAGTCTGTTATAAGTTTAGGGTGGATCGTTTCGTGTTAGCGCGAGATTAAATAAATAAGTAATGTTGGACAATTCACACAGCATTATCTAGCCCCAAGCTAAGCAGAGCTTGTGTTATGGGTACTTACTAGATAACTGATATACTTAATACAATACACTACATAGATAGATATTTTTTACTATACATAGAAAACACCCAGAACGCCCTGGACAAATGTCTGCAGATCGTACAAATACTTGTCCCGAGACGGGAATCGAACCCGCAACCTCCTGTGTCGCAGGCGACCTGCGCCCGCTGCGCCACAGAGGTCGTCACAGATTCACATTATTTCGAAAAAACTAACTTCGATTCAATGGTATTTTTGTAGCATTTGGGAAAATAAGAGATGTTGGTCAAAAAATCAACATATTCTCAAATGCTCCCAAAATACAAGTGAATGGAAGTTGGTTTTACCATGGGTTCATAAAAATGGTTTATGATTGCGGCACATACCTTTTTCTGTTAGTTTTATGTCTTGTAGAACCCATAAAAAACACAAAATAATTAGAATCTCGCGCCAACGCGAAACGGTCCACCGCTGCCAATATTTGAATGCTCATTTTTGTGTTGTGCGGCAGTGGTGTTGGACGTATGATTTACAATATATAGCATATCAGCACACGGGGAATATGTTCAAATTGGTAAGAACGGTGTTTTTGGAAAGATAATCGATCAATTACCAGCTTCGTTGGTTAAATTTTACAAAAATGTATGAAAACTTCAGTCAAAAACACGTCAATTAATATGTAATTGTCCGATTATCTTTCCGGAGAACATATGCCTTAGTCTCTAATTTTAATATTATCAACTTATACTCCAGCCAAACTCGATGTGAAATGTTTGTAACCAAACCGCTCACACTTAACCTACAATTCACTTTGTTGTCGTATATTTTTCAACATAATTTACATGAGATCTTACATTCAGTAAATACCACTATTTACTCAATGTAAGATCTCATATCTACTATCTACTAATTATATGTGAAACTCGAACGCCAAACGCGTATTTTTCCCACCGGTTTGTTTTGTTTTCAAACATTTCACATCGAATTTTGCTGGAATATATGTAGATCTATGTTTTATTTTATACTAAAGCTATCTGCATCCTTAGTTAAAGTAGGCACTTGTATCACCTTATAGGTTGGACGAAGAGTGTTGTATCTATAGACATAATACAATAACACACATTGCTTCATGTCTGATTTAATAATAATGATGGAAAACCCACACAGCATCATCTATTTCTTCAGTGACTATAGAGTTCAGTTTTATTTTGCTTTTGGGTTGGCGCGACAAACCCCATTTAGCGTGAAATCAACAAAACAGTCTAAGCCTACAAGTACAAAAATAGCGAATATTTACTTACAGAATCGCGGGGCACGGAGGAACAGAAACATTGCAGATATTCAACATGCAAATACCGATCTCGCGAATAAGAGAATTGCAGATCGATGAGAAGGACCCTGGTGTCACGCAAGAAAAGGGGAAAAAAATACAGAAAACAGGAGGTAAAGATGAAAATTGTATTCTGAGCAACATCTTGAACGAAAACGTGACGTCGGTGATAGTGAATGTTCGGTTACCAGACAACATCGTGCAACCGAAGAAAGAACAAAATTACGATAACAGTATTATTCCTAAAGAAGAAGAAATTGATGATATTGAAATTCTTATTCCTAATGTAGAACTAATTGAAGAACCGGAGTTAAATAAAAAATCAGCACGTCTGTCCAAACGGAAGAAACAGTCTAAATCTGTCAAGCTAACGCATACGTTACCAACCGATCCGATAACGGATCGAGGAACGTTATCGACGAAACATCCAGAAAAAACTTTAGATAACCAAGCTCTTAAGGAACAGAGAGCTCTTGAGTTAAAGTGTCGTAAAAAATTTAAAAAGATAAAGTGTAAACAACAATCAAAGTACGTAGACGAAACGATAAATACAATAAAAATATTAAAGAAAGAGCAAAAAGTAAAAGAAAACCTTGATAAAGATGATAAAAAGAAGATTATCAGGATGCAGAATAACGGAATTCCCTGGACTGTAATAGACGGACGCGTAGTCGCAAACAAAAAAGTTGATCTACTGTATCCATGCAGGAAAAAATGCACTTTGAACATCCCGCATGAATTCCGGCAGCAGTTTTTCGAATATTTTTGGAGCATAAACTACAGGCAGCAGCAAAATTTTGCTGCCAGCCTTATCAAATGCAAAATCCTCGACAAAATTCCATCCACGGCTGGTAACGGACAAAGAGATAGAAAATGTACATTTTCTTATCGTTTGAGATTAAATGAAGAAGGTTACGATATCTGTAAAGGATGCCTTATTCACACTATAGGTGTTCGGAGCAGCAATTACCTCATTAATATCTGTAATAAAGTACTTAAAAAGAAAATGAAGGTTACGCCGGCGAACAAGAAACTAAATCTAAAAAGATTAAAATTGTTGGAATCATCAAAAATTATGCCTTTGGTGGTAAGTACTTGGTTAAGATTATGTGTGATATGAGCAAACTACTTTTACTCAGGATGCAGAAAATATTATTTCTTATTTAATTATTTATTTATTGATCACCGACATAATCTAGCTACACTAAAACTAGCCTAAGCTAGTCTTAGGCCCACTCCCCTAACTCTACAAAGTCCTTAGTAAAAATCATGTCAATTGTCTATATAATAAAGGTGAAGACTTCATGTATTTCTTATGAAACTTTCATGGTTAATATGAATGCTAAGAGTACATAATAGCGGGATATTTATTTAGAATTGTGAGGTTTTAAGTATTCCTACATTTTAACGGTATATGTCACGTATTATGTGCTGTTAGTTATTATCCTATTATATTTTAAAACATGTTTTGATTGAATTAGTATCAGAAAAATATTTATAAAAGTTTATGTTGTTGCAGGCTGCCTCCACCAACGGAAATCAAAAAGTTCAAAAGCTCACACCTTGGAAATGTGCTACGGTATAATATTGACAAGAACCGACATGGAAATGGCCCGGAAGTTAGCTTAGATATTAATAATCTATCAGAAAATATCAAAACACAACATGTAATAAACCTCATATCGGTGAACTCGAAAATAGGTAGCCGAGAATCTAAAGGAAATACTGATAAATCGAAGAAAGAGGTTAAACATAATACTAATGGACTAGAATTCATCAAAAAGGCTAAAATAGAAGACATTCCTGAAGTACCATGCTCAATGGAACATTTATCCAGCGGAATAGATTCTGAAATATCCAACAAAGACATTCTCATCGAAAATAACAATGAACTGGAAGAAAATAATTCAGTGAGACAAATTGAAACAGGCATGCCTTGTATTATAATGGAAAAAGATATTTGTCCTCATGATGAAAATAACTGCAATGATGAAGTTACAAATGATAACACTGCCAAAATGGAAAAAGAAAAAGATATTTGTCGTAATGATGAAAATAACTACAAAGATGATGAAGTGACAGATGATAACACTACCGAAATAGAAAAAGAAATTTGTCTTAATGATGAAAATATCTACAAAGAAGATGAATTGACAGATGATAAGACTACCGAAATGGAAAAGGAAGAAGATATTTGTCGTAATAGTGAAAATAACTACAAAGATGAAGTGACAAATGATAATAATAGCGAAGTTACTAGTATCGACATATGTAGTAAGGAGGGCTTAAGGTTTAAGTTTGAAGTAAGTAATGTAGGAAACGTTCAGTTATTGGCAGCAATAACATCTGAGACAAGCTCAAATGACACTTTAGAATCGGAAATAAATATAACAGAAAAAAGCATACTAACCCATAAATTAGATGGAGAAATAACAAAACCAGAACAAATAGTAACAAATGAAAAAACAGACCAAAATGAAATAAAGCTACTGCATTCTAAAATACACTTGGAATGTTTAACCGGAGAAAGTATGGAAATCCAGTTAGGAGGACATACGTTGGACGAAGAACAAAATGATATGGAGACTGATATTGAAATGAAAAGTTTGGAACAAGATTGAATATGTATGCGAATAGATCAAACTATTCGGATAGTTACGGGGCGTACTGCAGCAGTCATAGTTAAACTGCACAAAATCTTCGTAAACTATCACGCAGTTAATTTTATTGGATTCTTTAGTAACTTGTCTGTGAAGTTAGAAAACTTCGGTTGGTTGTGGCCCAAAGGAAGCTACTTGGTAATCCATTATAATCGTTGTGGATTCGAATCGTGACGAAGTTGTATCCATTGGTGCACAAAGCACAAAGGCCTAAGGACTTATTTTATACTAGTGTTTTATGTACATATTTATTACTTTGTTTGTGAAAAGTTCGTAATTCACTGTTACTATTACACTTATTAAATAATGTGCTCTTTTCATGTTCATCGTAAAGCAATTTGATTACTATTAAGGCGTATTTTAATCTGGTATATAGATAATAAATACTGTACCTACATATTTATTTACATTATGAGGATTATATATAAAGGGAATATAAAACTTGTATCTAATGTTGATTTGATACCGTACGACAAAATTGTTGTAGCAGTAGAACGAATGTTATCTCCATTATTGCTTGATTCTCAAATTAAATTACTACACTTGCGAGCTTTAATCGCTTCAAGGGTTGTTCAAGACTAATTTTCACAATTTCTTTGCAGTGAACTATGAGTTAAGTTATGTTTTCCCTTACGCAGGATTTATTGGCGACGATAAATTTTGATTTAATGGACGATAATGTCCGCTGCCACACCGCAGCAGTGACTAGACAGTACCGACAGACGTCTTCCATGTCGGCATTCCCACACTAGACTGGCCAGCCCTTATTCCTGACTTGAACCCAATCTGGCATATGTGGGACGAGCTAAAACAGCGGATACGAGGGAGAACTCCAGCTCATCCAGCTCCGGCGCCGATAGAAGCCGATAGATGCAACTTCGACCTATTGCAATAATTCCCAAAATTTAGGTAGCCAATTTAATTAATTTTAAATCTTCTTGATATCACTTGAAAGGTAACAAAATTACCTTTCAAATGATATACGACAATCTATAGTTCATTGTACATAAATTGTAAAAAAATTGTTTTGATCAACTCGCGATGAAAGCGATTCCATTTTAAAGCTCGCAAGTGTAGACGGACTGATATTACCTAATTTTAACTGTATGTTAGTGATATATATTTGTAATCGTGATTTGAAGTCGCTACTGGTAGTAATAACTTAAGTTTATACCCACTGTAAATTAATGGTAGTCATTAAACAGTGATATTGTGTACATACATTGTGTGATTTTTGTCAATATTGTATCAATGCTTGGATATGAAGTCGTGGACGTCCGAAAGCGCGTTGGGTTGACGACGTACTCAAAGTCGCTTGGTGGGCTTACTTGGATCCGAATAGGAGAGGCAGGACAGTGGCTACCAAGAAGTGCAAAAGGTCTACTTATTACGCACTAGCCTGCCCACCAATTACAGAAGCAAATGGCAATGGGGAAAGCAACAATGGGGATCATTTTGGCAGCCTTAATGGTATCTAAATCTTATAAAACTTGAATAGGGGAAACTTTTTGGCTTAAATATTCTTCCTTTCAAGTTTCAAAAGATTTGGACAGCGCTAAGGCTGCCAAAATGATCCCCATTGCCATTTGCTACTGTAATTGGTGGGCTGATCATGAAGCATGCGCTGCGCAGGTGAACAAATTAGCAACCGCAAAATACCGCGGATATATTTTAGTTTTACGCAATTTCATTATTTATTTCCTAAAACACCTTTATTCACAAAGAAAATTACAATCAACTAATGGAAATAAATTTCAACTAGTAGGTATTTACAATGAAACGATTGAGCTAACTGCAGACTGTTGCAAACAATTCCTCAACCCGTAGCATGCAGCTACGTTCATTTGCTTCTTTTACATAACTTAATCTATTTTTAAAAGCAAAGGTTCGTGAAGATTTTTGTCCTTAGATCTCCAAAACTAAAAAGCTAGCTTTGTTTCAATTGTAAATACGAGGGCAGAAGCCTATAATCACAAGGAAATAACAATAAAATAATTTGAACTAGTATTTACAATTGAAACAATTGAGCTAACTGCAGACTGTTGCAAAAAATCTACAGGTAGCTCAACTGATCCATATCAATACCAGTCGGAAGCGTCCCCAAGATGCTGGCTGTATGCAATGCTGATGCGCTGCGCCAAATACTCACCAGCCAGACCAGACGCTCAGATAATTTTTTAAAAACCCGAATAAAGCCTTTTTCTAAAACTGGGTTTGGAGTGTCCATAATAATAACAATTTACCTTCCTCGTTACTTTGTTCTGCCGTTGTAGCCATATTGCTCTAAATTCTATCGCCCGATAGATGGCAGGATTTTGTTTTGGTGCCTACAAGTATGAACGAGACAAAATGTGTGCACACCATGTGCACACAACGGCTTGCCAGAAATTCTTAGTTCCGTACCCTTTAGGTTTATAATTATTTATCACGTGGAACTTGGGGGAAGCATATTAATTATTTTACCCAGAGGTAAGAAAGAAAGTAACAAGCCAATCACCTTAGCTTGTTCAGATCTGACCTCTGACGAAGTCGCTTGGGTGGTTGGTTTCTTGTCTTTCTGTCATCAGCCCAAGAGTCTTAACCGATTTACATTTTAGTCAATCTAAAATGAAGCAAATGCGAACGTTTCTAGAACGGTTCCTATGTGAAATAGACTTATTTATTCCAAGTCCCTGATTGTGCTTAGTAAGAAATGTGAAGGTGAATTGGAGACTTAAGGGTCCGGCGACGGATGAATTTCCCATACAAACGTAGTACCAAAATGATTTGTAATTTGAGAATGTTTTCATCGTGGTTTGCTATTATTTGTGTTAGAATAGTGTTTATACAGGTTCCTGCCAGTAGGGGTTTATTGGGCATTGAAATCCACTCCGTGAATTTTCATGCCCAAAAACTCGTGTTTAATGCAAGAACTAGCAATCCTACAGCTCACATCACCGATGGCTAGGTGAGGAACGGGATTATCGCCAGCAACGCACGTGTTCAGGTAAACCAGCGTGTTCCTACAACACTGCTTCCGTTGCTTGCATCGCAGAGGATAACGGATGAACGGGATTACAAACACTTACATCGCCAACAAAATCTATGGGTACTAAATGTTTTATTTATACCCAACTACCTATATAAAGACTTTATTTCTCATTTATTCACCATTTGGCTTTCAACACTCATGATATAATAAAGAGAAATGAAATTTGCTAAGCAACCATATTCATTAGAAGTTGATAAAATATGTGATGAAAAGAAAAGTTCTCATTTGCGTCATGGTAACCTTTTACCGAATACCATCAGATGTTTAGTTTGTGGTCCATCAAACTGTGGGAAAACGAATCTAGTGATTGGTCTTCTTTTGCATGAGGACGGGCTTAGGTTTCAGAACGTTTATGTTTATTCAAAGACGCTCCAACAACCTAAATATTTATTTTTAGAAAATGTTTTAAACAAAGTCTCTGGTGTTTTAATGAAGAAGTATGGTCAGCATGATGATGTCTTAAGCCCGCAAGAAGCAAGACCACAATCTGTCATAATCTTCGATGATGTTGCTTGTGAAAACCAAAATAATATTCGAGATTACTTTGCTATGGGAAGACATCGATTTATAGATTGTTTTTATTTAAATCAGACTTATAGTAAAATCCCAAAACAACTTATACGAGACAATGCAAATCTTCTAATTCTTTTCAAACAAGATGATATTAACTTAAGACATGTTTACCAAGAACATGTGAATACTGATATGTCTTGGAACGAGTTTCGTGATATGTGTAGCAAAATTTGGAGTGAAGCATACAGTTATTTAGTGATTAACAAGGATTGTGAAAAAAATAATGGGTGCTATAGGAAAAAATTTGACACATTTGTTGTTTTTAATTAAATATTTTATCTATTAATGTCAGACATAACTTGATCGTTGTTGAGAACACAGTGATTAGTTACTTTGAATAATTAAGTATTTTAGGATCTTATTTCTGAGTAAAGGTGGGTGAAGGAGGATAATTACTAAAATGGAAACAGATCTCAAAACCCAAATAGTAAATGCCGTTGAAGCTGTAAAACGTAAAGTGCGTAAAATGCGACATGTTGAAACCGATAACGATCAAATTTTAAAAAATGTTTTTAAACCTTTAACTGATCCTCTAAACCAATTAGCAAATTTAGATACAAAAATTGATATCGAATATCCCGACGTGAAAAACACCTTCTCTCATCATGTTCCTCAATCAGATATTGTTAAAAATATATCTAATAAAGAACGCGAGGATGAATACGATTTTAAAAATGAAGAAGTTGAAACGGGTGAAAGTGATGATGAAGAAGTTGAAGATGAAGAAAATAAAAACAGTATAAGTGATGACTCATTTAAAACGTTTGAGTCTGAACCAAGCCCTTTTAAAAATATTTCATCATGGTTACTTTCTTCTCATGTAATGAAAGAGATACCGTTTGGAATTCGTAGTGAAAATGGAAAACTGAAAATGGGTTCATCTGATTTAAAATTAAATGAAAATCTTGTTATAGTTGGTAATCGAAAATATAAAAGAACTTTAGGTTTAGATGAATTGATTATGAAAAAAGCCCCTGATCTAGCCTGTGTTAAACAAGATGATGTGCTTAATTATAAACAAATACTTTTAGATACAAATGCACACCGTCGAGATTATGATCCTGCAAAACCAATTAAAAGCAATAAAGGTTTAAAATACTTACGTGTTATAAAACCATTATTTCAAGTAAAAGAACAAAGTAAAGTACAAGGAAAAGGAGTAGGTTTACCATTGCTAAAGACATGGAAACCAAATGTTGATTATGTATATTGGGATGATCCTAATGAATTGGTTGAAAGATTAAAATTATTAATTGCTTCTAGAGCAGCAGGAAATAGTGGGTTAAGTAATGAAATAATTTCTATTATTGAAGAGTTGCGAGAATGTGGAATTTTAAATTAGCTAAATAAATTCGATTTATCTACTTAATATTTTCATTTAACATCCTTCCTTTGAATGAAGAAGATCTCTTCACGGACATGAACATCGATAAATTTGGTCATCACATTCATAAAAGATTACGAGTTTCTGAAATATTAGATTTTCAAGATAGTGCATTATTGAAAAAAGACAGTGGTGAATATGATTTACAATCATCTTCATTAAGAGGTGTTAAGCGTCCACAGTTTGCTGATGAAGCAGTTAATAAAGATTATTTAGATGATGTTATTAAATCTTTAAAACAAGACATTAACGCTAAAATTATTCAAATTTTTAAGCATATAGATGAGCAGTTTGTTAATAAACAAAACAAGGAAAAGAAACTCACACAAACACAAGAAAAAAAAGGTTATAATACATAATCATAATGATCAAACAACAAATTGTTAATGAAATTCATAAGGCCGCTAGAAAACATTTTAATAGACGGAGTGTTGTTTTAAAAGGAATTGATGACTTATGGCAAGCAGATTTAATTGATCTACAAAGATTTAAAACAATGAATCGTGGTTATAACTTTATACTTATAGTCATGGATTGTTTATCAAAATTTGCCTGGACATTACCTGTTAAAACTAAAACAATGTCAGAAATTGCGAACGCTTTTAACAGTATTTTAGCCTCATCCAAACGACATCCAATCAATCTGCAAACAGATCATGGTAATGAGTTTTACAATAAGCTGTTTCAAAATGTTGTTAACAAATACAGTATAAATCATTATTCATCTTACTCTATACTGAAAGCATCACTTGTTGAGAGGTTAATCAGAACTATAAAAAGTAAATTATTTAAACAATTCAGTCTAAATGGTAATTATAAATGGGTGGGGAAACCATTAAAATCTGTAACTGATTCATATAATAATACTAAACATCGGATAACGAAATTCAAACCCAGTGATATTAATATTTCCAATGAGAAGCAAATATTAAAAAATATTAACAAAGCTTATAATGTTAAAACATTTAAACATGAAAAAAACAACCTTTATGTAGGTGATGTCGTTAGAATAAGTAAATATAAAAGTATTTTTGAAAAAGGCTATACCCCAAACTGGTCTACAGAATTGTTTAAAATAAATAAAATCAAAAAAACTAAACCACTCACTTATGCAATTGAAGACATGAGAAAGCAACCCATATTAGGTTCGTTTTATGGATACGAACTTCAAAAAACCAAATATCCAGATACATTTTTGATAGAAAAAGTATTAAAAAGAAATGGGGCCAGACTTTTTGTAAAATGGTTAGGTCATAGTGAGAAAGATAATAGTTGGATTGATAAAAAGGCATTAGTTTTTTAATTTATTACATTCACTTACAAACTATGCAAGGAGGTGGACTTGTTAACAATATCATTAACCATTTACCATTTGAACTACATTTACCTGGGTACAATTACTGTGGACCTGGAACCAAACTACAAAAAAGGTTATTGCGAGGAGACAAAGGTATCAACAAATTAGACGAAGCTTGTAAGGTTCATGATATAGCTTACACTAATACTGATATCGAAAGCCGTCGAAAAGCCGATTTAATTTTGATGAATATGGCTAAACAAAGGCTTAAATCGAAAGATGTAGGTAGAGGTGAAAAAATTGCATCTTGGATTGTTAACAAAGCAATGAAAGCTAAACTAAACACTGGATCAGGTTTAAAGACTTTTAAAAATATAATATCTAAAATACGAACTAAAATAAAAAAGAAAACTCCTAAAACTGTATCAACTATGATAAAAATGGCTTATTCAGCAGCAAGAAAGTTAGTACCTAAAGATAAAACTATAAAGGTACCTCGTGTTATTCCATTACCTAAAACCGGAGGAATACTTCCTTTGATACCCATATTTGCAGGACTTTCTGCATTGGGTACTTTAGCTGGTGGGGCAGCAGGTATTGCAAAAACTATAAATGATTACAAGTCATCCAAAGATAACCTGCGTGAATCTGAACGTCACAATAAGACTATGGAATCAATAGCAATCGGGAAAGGATTACACATTAAACCATATAGAAAAGGGCAGGGTCTATTTATTAAAAATTTAAAAAACTAAGTGTGAGGCTACCTAATCGTCCACTTACAAATTTCGATCTAGAAAAACATGCAAAGGGTTTGCCATATTTTCGTGGTGTTTTTATGAAAGATCAATTACCAATAAAATCGAATCGTGTTGAGTGTGGAATTGTTAATCTGGATGATTCAAATAATTCTGGAACACATTGGGTAGCCTATGTTAAAATAAATAATTATTGTGAATACTATGATAGTTTTGGAAACTTGAGACCTCCCTTACAGATGATAAAATATTTCAACAAATGCTTGATTTTTTACAACTATAAGAGAGATCAAAAGTTTAATTCTATAGTCTGCGGACATTTGTGTTTGAAATTTTTACGAAATTTTTGGAATAAAATCAATAAAACATGATGAACAATTGTATTTATATCATTATCACCATGTCTTTCACACTATCTATATCAGGCAACACCTCAGTTTTATCCTCTAATTTTTCTCCTCCTCTTCAACTTGAAAGTGATTATGAATGTGCTTTATTATATTTATCCACGTTTAACTCAATCCCAAATATCGATAGCACAAACAATAAGTTTTATTATGGTGCTAATGAAAAAATTGAAATACCAGAAGGTACATACGAACTACAAGATATAGCTGATTATTTACAAAGCAAAATACAAAATGCTTCTTTAATCCTGAAATCAAATAACAACACTCTGAAAACTTCAATATTTAGCACTAAAGATATAAACTTCAAAAGAAGTGGAAATCTGGGAAAACTGTTGGGGTTTAGAGAACAAGTACTAAAAGCACATAAATTACATGAATCTGCTCTCCCTATCAACATTCTATCTACAACTATCGTGAGGATTGAATGTGATATAGTCAGCGGATCATATATCAATGGTAAATCTAGTCATATTATTCACGAATTCGCTCCGAATATACCTCCTGGGTACAGAATAATTGAAATTCCAAGAAACGTTATATATTTCCCAATCACTCAAAAAAATATATTATCAATAAATATTCGATTGATCGATAATAATAATAAATTGGTTAATTTTCGAGGAGAAGAAATTCAACTTTACTTACACATCAGGAAAAAATGATTGATTACAATAAATATATGCCTGCTAACGCTATTACCTTCACAACTAAAAGAGCAACTCACAAAGACACATCTTTTAAAAACAAACAAAAGTTATCAAAAGAAAATAAAAAATTTCTTAAAAATATCGGTCTGTTAAAATGAATATACTAGACATCTCACACACCCCAGCCTATGATACCAGTATTGATGGTATAGAAGTACATTCATATAAGCCTTATGTCACCAGTTTTAATAGGAATGATGAAATTAGAATACCAATCAACCAACAAGATCTCTACGTATTACCATCTGCAAGTACTCTTTACTTAGAGGGTGTAGTGAAAGTAACTAAAAGAGACTCGCTAGAGAAGGTGTCAAGTATTCAACTTACTAATAACCCTTGGCTATTTCTATTTCAAGACATTCGTTATGAGCTTAATGGTGTTGAAATCGATAAAGTAAAAAATGCAGGAATCACTACAACAATGAAATTATATCTTTCTATGAATGAAAGTGAATCTAAAATGTCTAAGGCTTGGTGTTGGGATATAGATGGAACTAAAAATACGCATGCAGGTAACTTTTCTGTGTCAATACCACTATGCAATATACTTGGTTTTGCAGAAGATTATAAGAAAGTTATAATAAACTGTAGACATGAATTGATACTTTTGCGTAGTAATACTAATCATAATGCTTTAAAATTAAATACAAACGAAGTACTGGAAGATATTGAAATACATAAAATAGTATGGCGTGTTCCACATGTTAAAGTGTCAGATAGAGAAAAAATTAATTTACTTAAGGTCTTAGAAAAAGATCGCTCTATACAGTTTGCATTTCGAAACTGGGATCTTTATGAATACCCAATGCTTCCTAAAACTACTAAGCATACTTGGTCAATTAAAACATCTTCACAAATTGAAAAACCAAGGTATGTTGTAATTGGTTTACAAACAAATAGAAAAAATAAGGGAGATAGTGATATGTCACGTTTCGACCATTGTGACCTTCGTGATGTTCGGGTGTATCTTAATTCAACATATTTTCCTTATGAGAGCCTTAACGTAAATTTTCCAAAAAATAAATATGCTTTATTATATGAACAATATGCTAGATTCCAACAGTCTTATTATGGACGTAGAACCGAACCATTGTTGAGTTCAAAATATTTCGAAGAAATTGCACCATTATTTGTTATTGATTGTTCAAGACAAAACGATAATCTGAAATCTGGGGCTGTAGTTAGTGTGGTGGTAGAAATAGAAGCCAACACTGAAATACCAGATCAAACCTCTGCTTATTGTCTTATTCTAAACGATTGTATTATAGAATACAAACCGCTTAGTAATATTGTTAGAAGGATATCATGAATTCTAATATTATAGTAGTTGATGTACAAGGATTCAAAAATACGAAAAATGAGTTTATCATAAAAGAATTTGCATACTGTACGTTTAATTATACCCAGGTATTTTTAATAAAACCACCTTACATGTTTTCTAAATTAAGTTATGAAGAAAAGAAACTTGTTAAATGGGTTGAATATAATCAAGGATTTTATTGGGATCAAGGTCATATTGACTATAGGGAATTTAAACGTGTAATAAAACCTATCTTATCACATAAGCTTGTTATTGTAAAGGGGTTAGAAAAAACTAAATGGGTAAAAGATCTATGTCATGAATGTAATGTAGTAAACGTTGAGATCAAAGGTTGCCCTAACCTTTTTATGTTAAAAACAAAATATTGTGAAAAAAGTCATACTTATAACTGTTTTGTTCATAAGAAACAATGTGCATTATCAAATGCATTGTGTGTTAAAAAGTGGTGTAATGATAATAATGTATTTATGAATTTAAGTATTTAATTATGAATAAACACATCCTGAGCTAATACTACTTGATTTGTTATTTGTTACCTACCCCTACTCCACCTTGCGTTTGGATATATGGGGTATAAAAATGTAGGTGTCTGCCTTAGCCCTAATTTCATAATTTCATAATCAGCTCCTACTATCACACTAATATTATAAATGCGAAAGTTTGTAACCTCTTCACATTAAAAAAGTGCTGGACCAATCGGAGTGAAATTTCCATACATGTAGTTCTACTTCAGGAATAAAACACAGGCTTATATTTTTTTCTCTTAAACCACTCCACATAGGATATAAATAACCTTTAAAAGTTTCTGTAGAAACAACGCGTGCAAAGCCGCTGGTATAAACTAGTAATAAAAATAAAAGAAAATATTGTCATAGATAGATGTTTTATTAAAATAGTTTAATTAACAAAGATACTTAATTGAATTTAGGGCTAAAAACAAATAAAAACGATTCGGTTTACAATAGGAAGGTAGTAGGTATTTCATTGAATTTATTTATAAGATTTCATCACAAATTTTTTTTGAAATTTTCCTTACTACAGCTTCTGTATGGTCTAAAATATCATCCATTACTTCACTCACAACATATTGTGTATTTACAAGGATATTGTCACTTTCTTCTGGGTTAGATATGTCTATTATTTTAATTTGAATAAGTTTCTGACCTCTCTTAGACTTTTTACTTATGATATGGGATCTACTCATAATCTTTTTTTTTGCACATTCCCGTTTCTTCTTTGCTTGTCTTTCGACACAGTGTTGATTATTTGCTATCTCCGGGTAAAGCTCATCAAAGCCAGCTAGAGGGTCTTGAGCACATTGGAAAAAATCATCAGGAGAAGAATCCATTACCTAAAACGAATAAAAAAAAGGTTTATAGAAGTAAAAACCAAAAACCATTCACTAGTTTTATACAAATGTAATTAAAGTAGCTCGTGTGAATGACCTATGTTGAACTGTGACTACCTCTTTTACAGAATAAATTACAGTAGGTACTGTTTATTTATGAATTTGCATACGATGCTCTATTCCTACCTCAGTACCTAAGGTCGTAAACCTACTCACCTACCTACCTATTTGGTGCGGGAATCAAATAACATGTTTTGAAGCTTATGAAATAATTATACATTTTTAATACCTACCTATATTTTTAAGTCGGATCAGAGTAATGTTATAAATGCGAAAGTTTGGATAGATTTTTTATGCATTGATGATTGTTACTCTTTCATACCAATACTATTGAAAGGATTGAGGTGATATTTTGTTTAGATGTAAGTCTAAACATAGAATAACACATAGAGTGTATATCCTATAAAACAGTTCCTGTAGAAAACAACCTTGAAACGTTATCGAAATAACGTGTAAAGGCTTTGTCTTAGGTAGAATCTAGTATGAATAAAATAAAATACTCTTGAAAAAAGATATGTCTTTATTACAATTACAATTATAAATTTATTAGTACATACATAAAAATTAAATTGGTAGGTACATTCTTCAACTACTTAAGGTAAACATACAAAGGTAACAATTTCCTAGGTAGGTACAAGCAGCACTCTGTGCGTGACATGTGTCTAGACAACCTCTGTGGCATGGTGGGTGAAGGTCCACCTATGATGCAGGAGGTTGTGGGTTCGATTCCCCTTCACGCAAATGTGTGTACAATCTACAGTTATTTTATTTATGATTTTCTAGATGTTTCCTATGTTAAATAAAAATTATCTATCTATACAATGTATTTATTATGTATATCAGTCAGTTATCTAGTACCCATAACACAAGCTCTGCATGGCTTAGGGCTAGATAATGCTGTGTGAATTATCTAACATTATTATTATTTGTACCAACCTTCCTAACAAAATTTAGGTTTATTTCTCTAACCATTAAAAATAGAAACATTGCCCCATGCTCTTGTTGCAACATTGCAAGTAGATATAGAACGCTTATCGTCATTATTTGATAAAGCAACTTTATTTGTGCTTTGAGTAAATATTTCATGTTTTATGGACTTAAATAAGATGTTTTTTTTACGGATGATTTTATTATTGAACAGGACATTCTGGTAATCAGATAAGTTTAGATTTTGTGTTACCCTTGATTGTATACCTTTAGCTTTTTTAATAGTAAATTCTTGGGTTTTAATACAATACAGTTTTGATCTCAAACCAACAAATTCTAAAATAATTTTACCACCCATTTCATCTTTGAAAAGTCCTGGAATTTTTTTATTTTGTGGTAAGATCTGAAAATCATTTTTGACATCATAACTACTGGTATCAAAATAATTCAAAAAAATATTTTTTAGGTCTAGATAAAAGTCATCAGTGGATAAAAGATAAATAAAAGAATCAGTATCCGTGTAACACAGTGTTACACGATTTTTATAAAACGGTTTTATAACATTATAATGAAAATTGTACATGTGAGCTTTTGAAAGTTCTAGAACGGTAAAACCTATATAAATTGGTTTATCTAATGTCAAACTGTTTGGTTTCATTTGGATTGCAACCAAGTTTTCACTAAAAACCGAAACACTGTGGAAATAAGGATCGGCAATCAGTCTCTCCGCATATTGTGATTTTTTAGTTTTGTTATTGTTATCATACCACTGATTAACTAATCGAACATTTACCCTTTTTTCAGTATTTTCCAACGTTTTCCCGAACACACTGTTATTCAAAAGCTTAAAAAAATCTTGTTCAAAGGTATTGTTAGCCTTCTTTCGTAAATCGGTATTAAGATCAATATATTTTTTTAAGTAGGGTTCTTGTCTAAACGTTATGACTCTATGAATTTTACGTAAAATTAAACCATGTTCTAAGCATTTCTTCAAATAAACATAATGAATAACATAGTTATACTTGTTATATAAGTTAGGTATAAGTTTGCTGTTTTTTCCTCCAGGAGGAACACATTTTTCAGGACAGAATGGGAGGTCATTGTGTTCTAAGTGAAGATTTTTAGGGTATAACAAATCCACTTCTAAAATATACCCCCATGTAGAGGTGTCTAATGTACTACATATGTCCAATTCAATAATTTCATCTGAACTTAAGAACCGGAATTCTGAGAAAGGTAAATATTGACACATACTAAACCCATAAAGATTATTACAATCTAGATAAACGATGTGTTTTTCAGGTTGAGAATCATCGTACGAATCCATGTACTTATGATTCGCTTTAGCATGGCGGTGTGAACACATACACAAACCCCCTCGAATACCTGACTGTATCATTTTTACTATTTCTAGATCACTCACGAGCTCGAGTTGAATATTAGTTATTAATAACATTGCATCAAATGATAAACTTGGTGCAGTTATATAGAATGCTGGGTCTAGCTTATAATGCTTTTTGCATGTAACTCTGAATTTTTCAAAGATATCTGCTAATAAAAGAACATCAGTTTTCAAATATAAATCAGTATACTCCCCTAAATTATCTATATCGAATTTTTCCCAAACTGATTGTGCATGGTGATAGTCATAATCAGATACACTTTCATCAGTTAAGATATTGTGAAAGCACTCTTTAGAAGGAAGCTTAGTTTCCTGATATCGTTCCCAATTCGTTATATAGTTATAAGGATAAACTCCTTTCCGCGTAAGTAAATTAAATTCATCTACTCTTGGGAAATGTTTCTTCATTAATTTAAAATCGTTTGTATTCATAGTTCGTGCGAGATGATCTAAACTTCCTGCCATGAAATTAAAAGAATCCAGAAATCGTAATTGGATAAAGTCGTTGTCATTTATGGGTACAAATTTTGTAATTGATATATATTTTTCCTTAGTTTTTGGGATCACTTCAATTTTTCCTACACGTTCTCCTAGTTCTTTAATAAATAAATGACAATCATAACCAGACAAATTGTGAAAAAATATAGGAATAAAATTTGGTACTTTGTATAATAAATTACAATATCGATGTGCTGCACCCCTATAACGTCCTGTCAAGTGACAATGATCCCTTACTTTATTTTTACATAACAAATTAGAGCATATATGACAATGACTAGCATTTCTAAAATCAAAGGCATTGCTCTCCGTAAAAATCATTGGTCTCTTTTGGTTTAGTAAATAGTATATTTCTTTGACATCCTTAAATAGCATATCAATAAAATGTGAAACACAATCTTTTCCACGATATAATCTAAATCGATCATAACTTATACCTTCTGATGATACGATTTTATAACAATAACCAGCAGGCACATGTCGAGTTAATAACTGGGTCGAGCTTGTGTTAGCACATTTTGCTTGATCATTCTGAATAGGCTCTAATAATGTTTCGAAATCTGCATAAATTACAAATGGCATATCCTGTTTACGTTTATAATTAACAAACTGAATTATTGATCCTTTTTCTGGTAAAATAGTAACAACCCCCTCACATAAATGACTATTCAATTTTTGTACATCAGGAAAAAATTGTAAGCATGTTTCGCAAAAATGTAATCTACTATGGTGTTTACTAATCTGGCTTCTTACTAAACGGGGTAAATCTTTTATTAAACAGTAATGTGTTGTTTTATCATTTTCTATGAACAACAAGTTAATACGCTTCACATTGCTATCCTTACACTCTGATTTATAAAGAGGCCCGATTATTGTTTTACCATTTGTTCCATACACGTTTATGCTCAAACACAGATTATTTTTTTCAAAAATTGATATATCTGAAAAGTTCATTGGAAACGTAACTTCAGATAAATCCAAAATGTGTTGGAAATGAGGATATGATGAAACTCGCTCAGGGTGTTGAGAAATTGGGTACAAAGCAGCTGTTATACACCAAACAAAACAATAATTATCTTTATTCTGAATGTTTAGACATGCCTTCTTTTTTATAATATGAGGAGGTAATTTTATATAACTAGAGCCACTAAGAGGTTGGTACTTGTTTATGTTTATTTCCAAGTATGAATTATCTAGAAAGGTCCAACCACTATCCCTCTCTTCGAACTCTTCAATTTTATTCGTTAAAATACATGCAACTTGATCATAAACAGAAGGAAAATCATAATTAAAATGTATTATGAAGTTTTTGGTTGAAAAAGATTTCATTTCCTGCCCATCATTTTTAAACGTAAGAAATGTAGAAAATAATTCAAAATTAACTTTAACAGCCGTAAATTTAAAAAGAGATCGATTTATCAACGATTTAACAGCATTGCTCACATTATTTAAGAAATATAGTGCTGAACTATGAACCTCTTCATTTTTAGCAAGAATCCTATAGCTTGCCACACGACCTTTAAAAGCTGATTTTATTATTTCTATGTTATCGGACAACGGAGTAGTGCTTCTATTCTTATGTGAATTAGATCTAAGATGACCTACCCACGCTCTGCTTTCTACTTGTTTATTGCAAATAGAGCAAAAAGGCATTTTATTTAAAGTTGATAATACAACAACCAGCTAGCTGAACTTAATCACAAAATAATACAGGAAGGTTACACAGGACTCATAAATAAGTAACGTCGAAAATTAAAATACCTACCTAAATAATAAATTAAAATTAATAATAAACTGTCGACTCACTTTGAGTAGGAAGACCAACAGTTTTCTTCTTCTTCTGCAGCAGACAGTTTTCTTTAATTGTATTTAGCTGAAACAGAAAATATAATGTTTTTTATGATTGTTAAAATAATTCAACCTTGTGATGGACTTGGATGGGGCTATTATCTAGCAGTGGGAGCACATCATAGGTTATAAAAATATCAAGAAAGACAGAGTAGGTTAACCATACATAATTATATAGAAATTATAATTTTTTAATTTATCCATACTCACTTTAATTCACCCCCCTCCAAAACCAGTACAATCAACAGTTTTGTAAATTCTTCAAATGTCATCAAACGGGTAGATGTGTGATAGAATGGCAGCCAAGTTAGGAAATGAATTTTCTAGATTCACACAGCAACTATAACAAAAATAAAAATTATTTAATGTAAGCCACTACAACATTTCTTAACAAAGTAGAAAATTAAAATTACTTCATTTCTAAATTGCTTCATTATTGACCTATTCAAAAATCGCTTTAACACTTACCAAAATCACTTTATTTTTGAAACTTGCAAATCGAATATAGACTGTGTAGGTAGGTAGGTACCTACATCGTCAGATTCCTTGTTCTATGAATCAGCTGTAAAAACAAAAATAGTTTTATATTACTTAATATGCATCAAACAGGATTTTTTTAAACTAAAATAGTGGTTTTGATGGTATCGGTACTTTATGAGTGATGTCTGTCTTATTACACTACATTACTTGGATACCTAAATGTTTTTTATTAAACATGTCATAGAATATACCCAGAACACTGAGAACAAATATTTGTATCTTACACACATTTGTCCCGAGGCAGGAATCGAACCTGCAACGTTCTGCATCGGACCTTCACCCCACCAGACCAAGTCGGTCATCAATGACTTGGAACCATAAAAATTTAACAATAGTGCTTGTTTTATTTCGATTTAACTTACCACTTTTCGCTTGATTAAACGAGAGGATTTTACACAATCACTGATCCATAAGGATAACAACTACACCTCGAATAAATTTACTTTTAATTTAACTTGGTGCTTGCAATTGTATCAAGAGATGCGTGGATACTAAGGCTTCCATTTTTCGTGTGTCTCGTAAGTTAACTAGGTACAAATAATATGCATGATATAGAATAGTGAACCTTAAATCAATAAGTTAAGAACCTAAATAAGAAAGCATGACTCATAAAAAATGAAATCGAATGATTTTAACTCACGAGTAGGTTTTGGTTAAATTAGGCTAATGATGACACTGCTGGAACGTGTAACGCTGCTGATTCAAAAATTATATGCTAGTTACCTACGGTATAAGTTAATGATTGTGTTCCACCAACATCCAAGCATGCATTTTATGATTAGGAAGTATAGCTTTGATCAAGAATATTTAAAGCAACGCTAGAAGTGTGCTATCGACCTAAGTTGAATGAACCTTCTTTTTGATTACTTACTAAATTATACTTCAATATTTTAATACAGCGTAAGTATCTTTGTTTTCGATATAGGGTTTATGTTTTAATGTTCATTAGATTCAATTTATGAAATAAAAATTTTTTGCTGATGTGTTTCATGTTCGTGTATAAAACATGATATTTTCAACAATCAAATCACAGAAGCACAAGCCAAGTGAAGAGACAACATTGAGAAACCATCGAGGAGAAGATCGAGCAATCCAGCCAGGCAGCATCCAGTCCGAGCCCCAGTACCAGCACTGCCAGCTCCAGCCAGTACCAGCTCTGCCAGCTCCAGCCAGTACCAGCTCTGCCTCCAGCGTTGCTGCACCAGACCTGCTGTTCCTGCCGTGCTGCACCAGCTCAGCATCCTGCATCAACCTCGTTGCACCAGTCCTGCTGTTCCTGACGTGCTGCACCAATCCAGTACGAGCTCTGTATCCTGCACCAGCCCTGCTGTTCCTGTCGTGCTGCACCAATCCAGTACGAGCTCTGTATCCTGCACCAGCCCTGCTGTTCCTGTCGTGCTGCACCAATCCAGTACGAGCTCTGTATCCTGCACCAGCCCTGCTGCATCAACCTTGCTGTACCTACCGTGCTGCACCAGCCCTGCTGCATCAATCCAGTACCAGCTCTGTATCCTGCCGTGCTGCTCCAACCCTGCACCAGCCCTGCTGAACCAGTCCTGCTGCACCAATCCAGTACCAGCTCTGTATCCAGTCCTGCCGCATCAACGTGGGTGCTCTACATCAAACCACGCTGACGCAGTTGGAGCAATCCACACTGGTGCTGTTCACCAACAATCTGCTCAGCTACCGGTTGGAGTCGATCATCACAGAGAGCCCACTGTTGGAAGTTCTCACACGCTGCATAGAAACTTCAAAATAAAGTTTAGCAACAAACAAATCATGTAAGTTAAACTTAATGTAAATCAATTTATTTTACATGAAAGTTAATGTTTTCTACATTCAACAAGGAAAAAGTTAATCTTTATTCTAAAACCACTATTTTTTATTTCAGGTCGGATAGCGAAATGGACTTCGACTACGTGCAACTCAAAAGGGGCAAGAAAAGCTCGAGACGTTCGCCTGATGGTGGAAAAATTGTACGCAGTACTTCACCATCACCAGCTAAAACATCGAAGTAAGTTTTATTACTAATATGTTTTATTTTAGATTCTAATCTGTCTCCATACACACCTTAAACACGTGTTTGAAACATGTGTTTAGTTATGTATACATTTTACTTAATAAATCATTTTTGTTGCAGAAAAAGAAAATCTCAATCATCTACCCCTTCCACCTCAAAGTCGTCAGACAATATATTTGGGTTAAAACATGCGGGTGTCAGTCGGGATGAGGTGAGGGAGGCAAGGGGAATAACTTCTGCCTTCGTGCTTCGAATCGCCAACGGTAATGAACGACGAGTGGCGGACTTGCAAGGTGAATATGTGATAGATCTTAAGGTCTATCGCACATCAGATGTCAAGGAGCTGGACTCACTCGAAGCTTGGAAAAAGGCACTCGTTCGCATAAAACTTCAAACATCCGAAAATACTGAGCAATGGAGGTCACTTCAAGGCTTAATCTCTCGTGCTGATGAAGCTTTTGAAGAAGAGCCTAGGTTTTATAAGGATAAGAAATAGAATAAGATATGTAGTGATATAATAAAAACAGATAAAGCCAAAAAAATGTTTTCTCATCCTCTCTGGTATAATTCTCACATGCATAGATCGACTTTCTAGAGTATGTAGGTAGGTATCTAGGTAAGTAAATTTCACCTTCGTAGGTTGTTAGTTGGTTTTAGAATATCCATAGACAGGTTGAGAGAGTCAATTCTTACATCTTGCTATGACATTGTAGGTTAAGGTTAAGAGTACGTTAATATACTTAGGTCACATTGCCTAACGATATTTAGTGAGCAAAAGCTTATGTAAACGGTGGTGTGAGTTGTAGGAGTGCGTGGGTGTACCTAAACTTGTTCGTTGGAAAAAATGTAAGTGTTTGTATATCCCGTTCACTACCTAGCCTTTGCGATGCAAGCTGGTAGAAACACGTTGGTTTATCTTAACGCATGCGTTGTAAGTGTTTATAATCCCGTTCATCCGTTATCCTCTGCGATGCGAACAACAGAAGCAGTGTGGTAGGAACACGTTGGTTTACCTGAACACGTGCGTTGTTAGCGATGTAAGTGTTTGTAATCCCGTTCATCCGTTGTCCTCTGCGATGCGAGCAACAGAAGCAGTGTGGTAGGAACACGTTGGTTTACCTGAACACGTGCGTTGCTAGCGATGTAAGTGTTTGTAATACCGTTCCTCACCTAGCCATCGGTGATGTGAGCTGTAGGCTTGCATTAAACACGAGTTTTTTGGGTATGATAATCCACGGAGTGGATTAGAATGCCCAATAAACCCCTACTCCTGCCATATTTTTTTTTCAAATTACTTATCTACACAATTACTAAGACAACATTCATTTTTTGATGTAAAAATGCGATTAGGTTTAATTTCATTTCAGAAAGGTATTTTGAAAAAAAAATGTGTCAGGAACCTAGATAAATACTAT
This sequence comes from Eupithecia subumbrata, assembly GCA_949316285.1. Classification (NCBI taxonomy): domain Eukaryota; kingdom Metazoa; phylum Arthropoda; class Insecta; order Lepidoptera; family Geometridae; genus Eupithecia; species Eupithecia subumbrata. The sequence goes on along the minus strand of OX438650.1, from coordinate 15,263,682 downwards.
TTTAATACAAATAATAGCAGACCATGACGAAAATATGCTCAAATTAAAAATCATTTTGGTATTACGTTTGTGTAGGAAATTCATCCGTCGCCGGACCCTTAAGGGTGAATTGAAATGGACGAAATACTGGAGCAGAACTTCCTTTTGCAGAGGTTAGATCGACTGACACCGAAGGTGAACAGTCGAAGGACTAAGTACACTTCCACCGCTACCAGCCAGGTAATGTCTTGCTCCAGTATTTCATCCATTTCTATTCACCCTGGAGCTTTTCATCCCGTTTTACGGTTCCTAATTAGGATTGAAGAGGTAATTAAAACAAAAGGAATATTTTTTTACAATTTAATAATACTATTCAACAATGCGTGTTTGGTGTTTAGGAATGTTTTGTGCTAGAATTACACCAAAAAACACTACCAAAGAAAATTATACCTATATAATTTTTACAATAAATACAAATAAATAAAATATTTTGACATAAAACGCATTCAATATTTCGAAAAATATAAAGAATCTATACAAAATTACTATCACAGATGTACTTTTCACCAGAAATGTGCTACATAAATTGGGTCACATATCTGTTGAAAATACACTCTTACCCGAATACTCAAACACGACTGAGAGTTATCTAAGCACGTCTCAAGACCCGATTTTTTGAGTTTTCTATGAAAATCTATCAAAATTTCGACATTTAAGACGAGCTTAAATTTGAGTTGCGTTTGAGTATTCGGGGGTTAGCCACGAGAGGGTAAACTCCAGTTATAAATTCATGCTGATTGCATGGACGTTTTCATGAGTAACTAGCCTTTGCCCGCGGCTTCGCGCGCAATAATAAAGAACAAAAAGTGGTCTACGGCATATTATCTTACTCCCTGCCAAATTTCATCGAAATCAGTTCACCCGTTTCGTCGTGAAAAGGTAACAGAGAGAAGGAATTACTGTCAAAGTTATAATATTAGTATGGATTACCTACCACCAAGTCAGAGAATATAAATTACAAACTGCACATTTTTAACGCTCAATTTTAAAAACTGAATAAAATTATTAAATGATCGAAAATGTGAGAATGTAGGAGCGAGAGTGCCGTGTCTACATAATGACTCGACCACACTGCTGCGATTTTAAAGCTGTGTCTTGCGTTTTGGAATTTGCGGGGAGCGGGTGGTAGCCGGAGACAGTATATTACGGCGCGGGGGGGACGACGACGACGACGACGACGACGACAAGATGCGCTTCAAAATCGCGACGGTGTGGTAGAGGCTTAAATATTGCAATACGAATAGCGCCGTAATTGAGTACAGATCTTTCTAGAAACAATATTTCATGTTAAAAGATAAAATGACTTCGTGTCTCTTTCACAATCTGTTTTTATATCTTGGACGCAAAAATGTTGCAGACGTTGAAAATTTAATTACAAATGGATACCTACAGAATTACAGATTGATTTACGAACTTAACACTTTTAAATATTGCAATACGAATAGCGCCGTAATTGAGTAGAGATCTTTCTAGAAACAATATTTCATGAAAAGATAAAATGACTTCGTGTCTCTTTCACAATCTGTTTTTATTTCTTGGACGCAAAAATTTTGCAGACGTTGAAAATTTAATTACAAATGGATACCTACAGAATAACAGATTGATTTACGAACTTAACACTTTTAAATATTGCAATACGAATAGCGCCGTAATTGAGTAGAGATCTTTCTAGAAACAATATTTCATGAAAAGATAAAATGACTTCGTGTCTCTTTCACAATCTGTTTTTATTTCTTGGACGCAAAAATTTTGCAGACGTTGAAAATTTAATTACAAATGGATACCTACAGAATAACAGATTGATTTACGAACTTAACACTTTTAAATATTGCAATACGAATAGCGCCGTAATTGAGTAGAGATCTTTCTAGAAACAATATTTCATGTTAAAAGATAACATGACTTCGTGTCTCTTTCACAATCTGTTTTTATTTCTTGGACGCAAAAATGTTGCAGACGTTGAAAATTTAATTACAAATGGATACCTACGGAATAACAGATTGATTTACGAATTTAACACTTTTTGTGATATATCACAAGTCGCAACGTCTAACCAGAGCATTAATTTTAGTTATATCCCGCAAAACGTGTTAATTGAAACCTAATGTGCTAATACCGAAAACGAATCTAATTTCTGTTAAGCTCGTTCAGAATACGTAAAATATACAGAAACAGGTTAAGAATATCCATGTAAAGGTTGATAGTGGCCAGGATATACTCCTCCGGGGAGAGAACCGTCATCATCTGCTGTGTGTCGAAGATTAGGAAGAAGCCGAAGAAGATAGCGCCAGTGAAGGAAAGTGCTACTTCGAAGGCAGAAGACTGGATGAAGATTTGCAGAAAGCCGCCGATTATCAGGACCGACAGGCCGGCGACGAGGCTGGAAATAAATTAATAAATTAATTTTAAAATTATGAATAAATTAATATCAATGATGCTGGATAATTCACACAGCATCTAGCCCCAAGACTTAAGTGGGAGTGGGCAGGCCACATAGCCCGAAAAGAGACATCATGGTGCAAGAAACTCTTGGAGTGGAGACCATGGGGGAAACAAAGACCGGTGGGACGGCCACAAATGAGATGGAAGGACGACATCAAAAAGATAGTGGGCAGCAACTGGACATTAACTGCCCAAAGTAGAAGGAAATGGAAGAGTTTGAAGGAGGCCTACACCAGTCTACTGGTCGACAAAGGCTAGAAAGAGAAAAGAGAGAGCCCCAAGCTGATATATTCCCAACCACCCCATTAACCTCTCATCAATGGGGTGGTTGGGAATGCTAAGCAGGGCTTGTATTATTGGTTGGTAAGGTTTTCGTTAAAAGTGCGTAGGCCCTCACACTCAAGGAAGTTTCCAAGAAATTAAATAAAATCCCAAAAAATTTCGATTTCCGACGTGACTTTGAGCCAAAGGGAAGGATGCGTTCAAAGTCCCGTTGATGTCAAAAAAAATTGGGATATTAGGTATTTAATTTTTAGGGTTCTGTCCTCAAAAGGAAAAAAGGATAATAGAATCACTTTGTTGTCCGTCTTTCTATCCGCCTGTCAACCCCTTTTTAAAGGATTTTTATATCGAGGTTGTGCGATTAAGCCCTCGTCAGTATGGGCGTTACTAAGGGTAATTGCGAGTATACCAATCGATAGGAACCGATCAATATTACCTACGATTGATCTACCGTTGCTTACCCATATCCAACGAAGGAGAAGTCGCGCTTAGTGTTGAAAGTGAAGAGGGTGAGCGCGAACACAACAGCGAAGGTGAGCGCCAGGGCTTGGAGCACGATCACCGTGTTGTAGTAGGAGACCACCACGCCAATCGTGTAGGCTTGCACTGCGGTCTGGAAGGAGAGAGTTTTACTATTAGGGTAGTCGGACCAAAAGATGACCACCCCCCAGTAGATGACCGAAACGCACATTTTCTTGAATTATAAGAATTGAGTGGTACTCCCTGTAGTGGCGTATTTTTTCTTTAGAAGCGGCAATACTGTTCCCTCTTTTAAAAATTAATACATCGTCATTGGACCCTCAGTCACGCTCCAAGTCCTCATTTAGTGCAGACTTGTTTCGGCCATCGCCATTTTGTATGGAGAACGAGCTAAGGTGAGTAAACCAGTTTCTTAAGCTTATGAGTGGATTGCCGATTACTTGATATAATTAGGCCCTATTAATGTGTTCCCCTGCATTTATGACTATTATCTCAAGTAGAAAATCAAAGAAAATAAGTAATTTTCAATAAGGTTTTCGAGAAATTTGCTGTTCAATTACTGGTCTAAAAAAGATACATAAAATCCTATTTGTGACCGAGCGGTCAGAATTAGCTCCGACCTGCAAATTTTGTTTTGATATTGTAGATTGTATCTTTGATTTTTTATTGATTTTTTACGTTTTTCTTAATGGTTTTGGATTCATAATTTTATAAACCAAAACATGACCGGAGGTTAATTAAAGAAAAATCGTTGTTTTGGGCTGTTAGTTTTTAGCTGGTCATTTATTGTTCCAAACGCTCTATTTGTGACCGAAGAAATTTGTTCGTTCATAATTTGGACCTCAAAACCTAATAGTGACCGGCTGATTTTGACTGTTGCAAAAAAACTGTTGTGGAATTCTATTAGGGTTCTTCGTAATCAAAAGTAAACCAATTTCGTTGGCCTTACAAACTGTTGTCATCATTACATTACTTGTTATTATAGTTTTTCTTAAGTTCTTTATTATTGTTTTAAATAAAATAAATTACAATAAATTACATTTTAAAATAAATGTCATTTGATTGTTATTTTGTTATTGTTTTAGACTGATTATTATCTGTGTAGACTAATTGTTATTTGTTTATCAAGCAATTAAAATTATGATAAGTACCTTAGTATTATATGCAGACAAAGTTATATATACGGAACCCCACTACTTTCAAATAAAGTCTCTTGTTACTAAGAATTTCGCCTTTTATTTTGTCGGTCATAAATAGGGCCGATTTCGGTCAGAATTAGTTCCAAACCGGTCACAATTAGGGCCAAAGTCATTTTTTTGATATTTTTGCAATTTTAACATATTTACAAATAGTTCAGAGTAAAAACAGTTTATCTAGTTGATGCACCAAATATCTACCTACGTATACAACCAAAAACATAGAATATTCCTTGAATAGGAGTTGAGATAAAAAATAAAACAACTTGAATTCCGCTTAATCAGTCATCTATTGGTCCAACTACCCTATTATATGAAACTTTTATTTAGCTTTCAACATACATGCTCTGGTCTATCCAGGCACGTTCTATAGGTAATGTTTATCTGAAATTTGTAAACCTAGCTGTAAATTTCTCAAAATTTTTAAAAAACTAGAGATATAAAATGAATCCCCATTTCCCTTGGTCACGGCATCACGCGTGAACGGCTGGACTAATTTCGCTTATTATTTTTTTGTTGTGTTTGTTATTGTCAGGAGAAGGTTCTTAAGAATTTTTTTTATAAAAGTTTGAAAGATAAATTTCCACGTGGGCGAAGCCACGGGGCGCAGCTAGTAAATCACACTAATACTCGTATTATAAATGTGAAAGTTTGGATGGATGGATGTTTGTTACCTCTTCACGCTAAAACTACTGAACGGATGGGGCTGAAATTTTGCATCCAGGTAATTCTAATCCCGGAATCAAACATCGGTTACTTTTTATCCCATAAGTTCCCATGGGATAGAATAGAAATAACCTTAAAACGTTTCCATAGAAACAAGCGAAGCCGTGGGCATAAACTAGTAATAAATAAATAATCCTGCTATCCTACTAATATTACCTACTATAAAGCCGAAAGTATGTGAAATCTGAATTTTTTTGTTACCTAGCATCTCTAAAACTACTGAACAGGTCAAGATTAAATTTGGCGTACATTTAGAGCAAACCTAACTTAGATAATAGGCTACTCATTATATCGAAAATATGCGTGCGAAGACCCGGGCAGAAGCTAGTTATGTTGTATAATATAGGGTGTCGCGAACAAGACTTCGTGAGAACGGGCATAAGGGAATAGCGGTAATTATTCTAATCATGAAGCTCGATATCAGGGTAGACATCGGTCTCTCGGTCATGAGTTTCGCACCCAACAATTGACCGTGACTTTTACTTAATCTGTGAGGGATTCTTCTTTATTTTTGCTAAACTATTTACCCGTTTTGTCAAAATAAAAAATACGTTATTCATTGTTAACTTTATAATTTATTTATACCAAGTTTTGAGTGAATCGAACCAAAGAATAATAATTTTCCATAGGAAATTTACCACACTGAAAAAAATATAGTCCAACTAAGACGCATTTTATCTTAGTTGGTGTCAAAATAGTTGGAATGATGATAATATCTCATTCAATACAAACGAGAATGCATGGTAGCTGCAACATATCGAATTCGTTTAAAACAAAAAATAGGCACATCATTAACATTATCAATGCTCTAGGTCAAAATAAATATTCACTTTGTCATATTAAACATTTATTTGCACGGGGTTGGCAAATCATTAGTTGCATTTAATCTCTGAATAAAATTAAATATATACACTTTAAAAGGCTGATTCTTTACTTGGTAGAAGGAGCTATTACGATTTAACTTAGTTCTCATAGTTGCAGAAGACAAGATCTTATAAAGGCTCTTAAGGATTCATGAGCGTGATCACATCAGGCAAGATCAATGTAAACATTTTTTTTATTGCACCCTTTTTAACCCCCTTAGAGGTTAAGCTTTGAAAATTAAATTAGCTTACGTGTTATTCTAGAACCTAACTATCTACACACCAAAATCATCTAAATCGGTTAAGTAGTTACGGAGATACGTGGTAACAAACATTCACACAAACTTTCGCATTCATAATATTAGTAGGAAGTAATGATATAATTATAAAAACAATGCTGAGTTCCCATGTGACACCTTGACTAAGTTTCAAGCTCGGTATTCAATACATTTACTGCCTGGCTGGAATGTCGCATCGTATGCGTCATGGACACTACTACAGAGTAGTAAGTCTTATAGTAGGTAAGCGAAAGCCATGATGGTTTCCTCTCCCCCAATGAAGCATATAAAAACTGACTTATACTTCTGCAGACTGACAGAGCTAGAAGGACACTTGTAGACAAAGGGGAAATACCTACAATTTTCCTTATTTAACAGGAAAATTGCCAACATTAATGAAAAATTAACTTCCACACTTTAATATTATGAAGTCTGTCTGTCAGTCTCTTAACTTTTCACGCCTTAACGGATCGTATTGAAGTGCAATGGCATAGAAGGTATTCCGGGCATGGACATAACCTACTTTGTATCTCGAAAAAGAGCGTGCAAAGCCGCGGGCGGCAGCTAGTGTATGTTTAAGATTATATGGTAAATACTTACAAATGCTGCCAGCAGGTAAAGGTTTGCAGGAGAGTCCTTGCGCTTCGCGATGAGGGCCAATAGAGTCACCATACTCAAAATAAATGCTATGACCACCAGCCAATCACTGTAAACAAAATTAAATTGTGTGATTATATTCCATGATGAAGAAACAAGACGTTTAACGAAATCATATGTTATAAAATTAACAACTAGTAGTTTCTTTTTTATTTTAATACTATAGCTAAGATTAAAGTGAATAAAACCAAACAACCATCATTATCATCAGTCATCACTAGTCCTCTGCTGGAAATAGGCTTTCAATGAGCGCCATGGTGCCTTGTCTTCAGCTTGCTGCATCCTGCATCTGCCTGTTGAAATCCCACCTAGACCGAGGGTGTCCAACGTGTGAATGAAAATTACCAAGTGGTTTATCGTTAAAATTTAAAAAAAAAAATTTTTACTTAAGTAATTCTTTTTTCTCTGCCCTTTTCATCCCTCTGCTGGGCAAAGGCAAAGGACTACAATCACGCAATATGTTACCAATCTCAAAAAAAAAATTCTTAACATTATTGTAATGTATTGCACGGTTGGGTGAAAAAGATTAAACTTGTAATGCTATAATCCACTTACTTCTTATGAATGAATCCTTGCACCGGCTCGACCAGTGTCAGCACAGCGGCTATAGCCACAGTGGTCAGCAACTGGACCGTCAGCAGACCATACACCTTCCGGATGAAGCCCAGTCGGATAGACTTCTCTGCGTTCATCACATTGTTGCGATAAGCAAAGTCATTCTGGAAAATTAATTATTCGAACAATAATAGGTGTAAACAAACTATTTATGAATTCGTATTTTGGTGTACTTCCAATACAAACTAGGTTCATAGTTAACCTGCTTACATTCTTAGATAGAACTATTCAGCCATTTACAAAAGTGCTTGGCTGACTCCGAGCCTGACTGACGCCACTTGAATCATGTTCCGTAGATGCAATTAGGTCAATGATAATTCATGCTTGATTGGCACTGGATCATCAGTAAGTACTTCATCATCTGAAGGTTGTGTTTGTCAAGGTAAAAATTACAATGGAAATGATAATATACAGTCCTAAGCTGTATCTACTCTTAATCACTTTTACTATCAGAAATCATAGAAAATTACATTAACAGAATAAGACAACTGCAACAAATGTATACCTATTTCTTAAAAATCTAAGCCGTCACCAGAAGGCAGAGTGCCCAGAATGCTGGCAGCATTGCCACGTTGAATGGCAATGCTAATTTGTTGACCGAAATAGAAGCCAGCATTCCGATCACCTGTGGACTCTATAAGAAGTTTGGTAAGATCTTTATAAATTGTGTGTGCCCCATCATAGTAAGTATGTAAACAAATAGTTTCACCATAAATGTGTTTCTACATTGCACTTAGTCACTATGGTGTTGATGCAATGAAGAATGCAATCATATGACACTGAAATGTGTTGCAATAAGCAAATTTAATTCAAATTCTATTCATGTATTTTCTCAAGGAGCTGAAGACTTCTGAGATTTAGATAGGTACTGGCCTGAAAGAGACTCGTTTTTAATACACAGATAAACAATATAGATTATGTGTTTACCTGATTCTTATCTTTTCTAGGAAAATTAATGATAAGCTACACCAGGTGTAGTTTTTTGTGGTTAAAGGTAAAGTAAATGGAGTGCAAATACAAAAATTATGTAGCGAGCCAATGAATTAGCATGAAAATAAAAGTATTTAAATGGGTAACTATAGCGCCTGCTGTTTGGAAACAATTAAATAAACCCAGCAAGGCCATTTGTGACGAAACAAACCATTATGTACGTTCTTTTCTCTTACGCTAAATAATTCATACCTCGATAGATTCTTTCCCACCAAGCTCACAGTCGTCTTGAGCATACATCAGGGGTATAGAAGCTGCCATCCTTGGGCCCTTTTTACGTTTATTCCAATCAGAGTTTTATAAATTTCACCAAACAATATTGTCCTCCTTTCCTTGTTGTGTTGATTTTGATTGATTTTCTGCTGAATGACGTACGGAGTGATGCCAACGGTTTAACTAAAGTATTCCTGATTCTTGTTTAAATTTATCCTGAAACTGTCATACAAATCTTCAAAATTAATTAAATAGACGTGTCTGATTGTAATGTAGAAATAGCAACTTTTTACTTAGAAAGATTACATGCAGCATAAATAAATTATTTCTAATATTATAACATAATATTAGAAATAATTTTTATTCGGAGGTAGAATTATTCTGCATTTTCGGATATCATGTTTTTTAATTGTTGTATTTTTTAAACACCCTTTTACTAATAACTTAACATTTATTAATTTTATATTAATTGTACTTAGATATTACAGGAATTTAGTTATTACTTTGTCTGTTTTAATTTTTGCGTACTATGCCATAAGGGGTTCCTATCTATTTTCTTTTTTTAAATGTAAAAGTTCAATTTAAATCTAGTACATAAAGATATCAAGTGTTTACGAAATACCTATGGTGGAAATAGGGACAAAAGCCAATAAAGCGCTTACCCGGCTGCCCATAATCTCCACACTAGGCATGCGGGTTGCGGATCGCAGCAGTGGAGGTAGAATTGTTCGGCATTTTTGGATGTAGTTTTTTTTTATTATTCTAGTTTTTAAGCACCCTTTTACTAATAACTTATAATTTTAATAATTTTATATTATTGTACTTAGATATTATAAGAATCAGGGGCGTAGCTACCGCCGTAGCTGCCGTATCAATTATACGGGGCCCCCGGGCCACGGGGGCCCCCGATGTGCGTAAGCAAAAATTAATAAAAACTTCTCAATTTTTTATTTATTTCAGAAATGACAAAAGTAAAAAAAATATCGGTTTTATAAATAACTTTTTGTTCGATGGGACATGAACGCCTGTCAGACCTGTCACTATTGTCCTTGAAGGCACTTTATAAAAACTAAAGTCATCATCAGCTATTAATGATTTAATAAATCAGTTTGCCGAAAAAAAGGCAAGGAAAGTGTAACTATATTTGAATTGTTTGTAAAAATTTTGGAAAAAGTGACAGATTGATAAATATACAGGGTGTTTGGTGGAGGGTTAGACAAACTCGGTGGGTGTGTAGGTGGACCTATTTGTGAAAAACAATTTGAAGGAAAAGACCCTAACAGTTTTAAATTTTTTTAAATCCTGTTCTTTGTATTTTTTTAAGATTTTCCGAAATTTTACCTATCTACCCCTAGAACTTTTTTTTGGAACGTGTTTTTTAGTAAAATTTTTACTTGCTTTTGGTCTCCGATGTACCTATCCTTCGTCTTTTGAAGGCATTATTTATTTGAAAGAACGTGTAAATAATTAGTTAAAAGCTCTCAAAGTTAAAAAACGTAAAAAAAATAATCAAGAAGGACAACTTTGCATCGTTTTAAAAAAAAAATAGCGATCGAGAAGTTCAAATGCTTTTAAAAATTTCTCTAAACATCGCTTATTACAACGGTATACCACAAGTAGCCGAAAAATCTATAAACTTCTCAAAAATTAGCACTTATAGGGAAAATGGAGTAAAAACGCTAAGAATAAAACATTGTATTAAAACAATTTTGGTTCAAATATCACTTCCCTATTTCTAATACAAACGTTAGGAACGCTAAACTAATTAAAAAAAACCTTTTTTTTATCATACCTAGGTATCCGACTAATTCGAAGATTCGAAATTCGAAATCAGAATTTCGAATTCGAACCAATATTTGTATTCGTTAAATTTCGTTCTTATTTTGGTTATTTGTTATGTTTTGATAAACTGTTTATTGTTCTGTTTTGTTATCGTTGTTTTTGTCACAATGGCGGAATTCAGCATTGAAGAATACGCTGATATTATTTATGCGTACGGTAGATGCGATGGAAATACACGTGCAGCACAGAGACTGTACAGAGAGTTGCATCCCAATAGACGTGTGCCACACCATAGCACATTTTCTAACACCTTTCGGCGACTTCGAGAAACGGGAAACTTAACTCTTCGAGAACCACGAGTCAGTGCAACGCAGCAGCTTGTTGGTGTGGACGAAGCCATACTCCAAGCGTTCAACGAGGATCCCACTACCCGTACTCGAAAGGTCGTCAGAGATCTGGGTCTTTCCATATGGAAAGTATGGTCTGTCGTCAATGCAATTCTTTTAATTTTATGCAAACATTTTTTTTCATTTGTGAGAAAACTTTACCCTTCATAAGGGCCCCCAAACAAATTATTATACGGGGCCCCGCCAAGGCACGCTACGCCCCTGATAAGAATCTAGATATTAGTTTGTCTGTTTTAATTTTTGCGTACAATCCCATAACGAGCTTCCATTTTCTTTTTATAAACGTAATAGTCCAATTTAAATATAGTAAATCTGAGATATCAAATGTTAACGTAAGACTTATGGTGGAAATAAATGAAAGACTGAAAAACATGAAGTAAATAAAACAAAAAAAATGTCTGTCATGTCCGTTTGTTTAAATTAATCCGTCATGTTCTTTTTTCTTACGCTAAATATAAAAAATATTGGTAAACAAATCACCGAAATGGCTTAACCGATTTTTGCGGGACTTACACTGGAAGATTATGATGACGGTAGAGCGGGAAAGTAACTTATTTTACTTTTATTTTGCACAAGGACTTTGCGTTAGGAGCTTGGAGAGGCAACATCACTGGCAAGACTCTGTCGTTGTTGCTTGACATTCTCAGTGTCAAAGTCGAGTACAATTAATGTCCTGATGATCGTGCCGACATCACTAGTTGATGACATCATTTGATGGGTTTTATTATTGTGTAGTTGATGTGGTCTTTTCTTCTTTTAAATATTAAGAAAACTGCAGATCTCTGGGGCATTTCCGTTACAATTATTAAACCTTTGATTGATACCATTGCCACAGATCTAGCTTTTATATTTAATGAATCTATTGATTGCGGCGTATTTCCTGATCTAATGAAATGTAGTAAAATAATCCCACTGTATAAATCGGGTAGTAGGTCTGACCCCACTAACTTTAGACCAATATCAGTACTGCCTACATTCAGCAAAGTTTTTGAAAAACTTATTTTACATCAATTGCTTAGGCATTTCAATGGCAATGACCTGCTGCATTGTAAGCAATTCGGGTTTACTCGCGGCAGATCAACTACTGATGCCGGTGTAGAGTTAGTATCGCATATTTTTGATGCTTGGGAGAAGTCGCAAGATGCTTTAGGCGTTTTTTGCGACTTGTCAAAAGCGTTCGATTGCGTACACCATGAAACATTAATCAGGAAATTACATCACTATGGAATAAGAGACACTTCTTTGGATCTTCTTACATCTTACTTGAGTGATAGGATACAAAGAGTTGACATTAATGGGAAACGGTCTTCGGGGTCTGTAGTTACAATGGGTGTACCGCAGGGTTCTATCCTCGGTCCTTTCCTATTTTTAGTTTATATTAACGACCTGCCTCACCTAGTCAAGAATAATCATGAGATTGTATTGTTTGCTGACGAAACTTCATTAATTTTTAAAATGAAACGACGAAACATAAAATTTGACGATGTGAATAATGCAATCTCAAAAGTAGTACACTGGTTTAATGTCAATAATCTTTTGCTTAATGAAACTAAAACGAAATGTATAAAATTTGCTCTACCTAATGTAAAACACGTTAAGATTGATGTAAGCGTAAAAGGAGAAACGTTAGAAATTGTAAACAGTACAGTATTCTTAGGAATAACCTTAGATAGTAAACTTCAATGGGGCCCACACATAGATAAGCTATCGAAGAGACTTAGTTCTGCAGCGTATGCAGTCAAAAAAATCCGTCATCTTACAGACGTCGATACTTCTAGACTAGTCTATTTCAGCTACTTCCATAGTGTTATGTCTTATGGCATACTGCTGTGGGGGAACGCTGCAGATATTAACACCGTATTTGTGCTGCAGAAGAGAGCTGTTCGTGCAATCTATAATATGGGTCCCAGAGAATCCCTGCGTGATAAATTCAAAGAAATAAACATAATGACAGTACCATGTCAATATATTCATGAAAACTTGTTGTACACTCATAGAAATAAAAATCTGTTCCCTAAAAATTGTGATAAACATAACTTTAATACCAGAAATAAACATAAACTCGCTGTGCCCACAACTAGGCTACACAAAATTAATGTATCTTTTAAAGGGCAATGTATACGCTTCTACAACAAAACTCCTAGTGAGTTGCAACAATTATCAGTAAATAAATTCAAACAAATTGTCAAAACCTTGCTGTGCAAAAAGGCTTACTATAAAATATCAGATTATCTAGAAGATAAAAAAGCTTGGAACGGGTTTTGCTCCAACTCGAAGAATAACAACTAACAGGCTAAAGGTTTCTTCGTCGCTTCTTTACTTTGGTCTACATACCGAAGCGACAGAAATCAAAAATATCACTTTATTTCCGTGTCAGTGTATAGTTTTATAATTTGACCTTTTCTAAGTGTACATTTATTGTATTTATGGAAATAAAGAGTTTTTGATTTTGATTTTATATAAGTTGTTTGTGTGCTTAGAGTTGGAGGGTAAGTGACTTGGTAATTTTATAACTCGTAAGTCGGTTTTTTACCGTCTTTGATTGCATGTCATGTCAATTTGTGGGCCTGTATATTTTATTTTATTTTTATTGTTAAAACAAAATATACAGGCCCACAATTTTCATTTCCATTATAATTTTTAACAAGAAGTGGTTACAGTTTTCAAATAGGTACAATCTAATCGGGTTCTCATCCACTTTACATTTTAGATAGAATAAGGGTGAAAAGAGCATAGCTGGTCACACAAACATTGTGTCATCTCTATTCAGCTGTCAATGTCAACGATAACAAAGTGTCATGTTGCCACGCTGTAAAAATATTTGTAGACCATAAATTAAGCAAGTTTATCGTTCTACGCATAAACATTGTCATATTGGTTGTGAAATTAAATGCTTTGTTTCGTCCAAGCTAAAATACTTTGGTAGGTTCAGGGACTGATTATGTTACCCGTTGATGGAGTTTTCGATAGGGTTTTTTGAAGAGGTTGTTTTAAAACCCTATCCTTAGGGGTTACCTACACGTTCATTGAATAACCCGCTTTAAAAGCCTCCACACACAGAAACCGAAGCCGGCCCGGGGGCGAAGGCGTGCGAGTTGTAGTTGTAATGCGTGAATTTATAAGAGAGACTAGTCTCATTTAATGTGTGTAGTCTCATTTAACTGGGTTACATAGTGAGAGTTTTTGGCTTTCGATAGTTCCGATAACACATTCGTTTGGGGCTACCCTTTCAAAAACTGTATCACGGTACCTAACCCTTTGCATTTTAAAGTATTGTAATATAATCTCTATTTTATTTGCGTAAGGTTGAAAATAAGGTTTTTCATAATCTAGAACCAAAGTAGGTAGGTAGGTACCTACCTACTTACTTGGGAAGACAAATATAACGAACCCAAACTTGACGGGGCTAGGTAGGTAAGTAGGTACTACGTTGTTTCGTGCCTCGGAAAGCACGTTATGATGTTGGTCCAGCCCTTAACCTATGCTCGGTCGTCGGATCGGATTATGAGAGTGAGGGAATAGAGAGTGCACCTGTGTTTGCGCACACACTGATGCACTATAATATGTCCTGCGAATCTGGCTAGTCTCCGACAAGACTGGCCGTCGTAGCCGAAATTCGGCTAGGACATTATTATTTATTACCATTTCATTTGCAGTTGAAGGGGAGGGGTAGTCGGCATTTTGAAAATAAATAGGTACCTACTAGATGCTGAACAATTAGTTTCGATCGCACGATCACTCAGTCTAATTAGAAGTATGTGATCTGGGATTGGTGCATCTTTTTGGACAACAGGCAGAAGGTTTCCAATTATCCGGAACCTGGAACCCTGTTGTCACAATGTGCAAAAACCGAAAAGTGATGTACCAACCGGGCTGCGTTCTGATAACGTCATTGTAGTGTGTCGTGATCGAGTTGCGTTCGATAATGATAAGAAATGAAGGTATATCGATATATCTGTCAATAACAAGTTAACAACTTACTCGCAGTGCCCTCAGTTATTCCGTGATCATGGCGCATGATACTGTGCCAAAATAGTGGAAAAAAAATGCTGGACAATTCACACAGCATTATCTAGCCCCAAGCTAAGCAGAGCTTGTGTTATGGGTACTAGATAACTGATATACATAATACAATACACTACATAGATAGATATTTTTTATTATACATAGAAAACAAAACACCCAGACCAACGGAAAGATCAAAACTCAAATCATGGTAAATATCCCGTTGTAAATGACTTTACTGTTAATAACCATAATGAATTTAAAAGTTTTATCAAAATAAGGTTTATTAAAAACGTATGGGAAAAGTCTTTTTGCGATTTCTGACTTTTTAGTACCTACTCCGACGTCAGTTGGTCCGATAGAATTTTTTTATCAGTCTAAGAAACAGGATCGATAAGCATCAAAGTTTTCATCGCATACAATGTCCATTATCTTGCTAACCGTATTTTTTTGAAACCCCATTACCCCCATTTATAGATTAAAACAAAATCAGTTCGAAAAATTCAAATTTCTCTCAAAATTATGGATAGACTCTTCCACTATTTTCCTGTAGCTTCACCGGTTAAGAAACTTCTCATCACCGCCCATCCAAAAAATCCATACTTCAGGATAGTTCAGTCCTCGTCACCTGTTTTACCCACCACCGCAGAAAAATAACAAAAACGCATATTTTTGGCGACACGCTCCGCTCGCCCATGTCAAATTCTGCTTTTTTCCCGTGGTGATTCACCGTAATGACTTTACCTTACCTATCATCACAAAAAAATTACACCAAAACTATAAAAATACATTAGTTTTTGGGACGCTCCGCTCACCGTTAACGTTTAGAGGTTTTCGGTGGGGAGTAGTCCCCACCGCCGCCCCCAAATTAATTCCTGGCTGCGGCTCTGATCAAGTGTGACTGCCCTAAAGCCTTGAGCTGTGACCGCACCTAGAATACTACCATGGTGCATAGTTTTGGACAAGGTAGGGAAATCTACTAGTAAGTCGGCATCTGTGTCCTACCTCGGCCATAACCAAGTTAATACCTACCTAGGTAGGTTGGTAAGTACTAACTTGGTAGGTAGATGCAATCCCAGTCGATAGGTACCGGTTTTTATATTATATTCTTCTGTGCCGTATGTAATTTCCTTCGGTCCCAGTAAATACAATTTTCCCTCGCGGAATTTGATTTCGTGAAGGAGCGATGTCGCCAGACTACTGTATAACTCGATTTCTTTCACTCTAGAGTAGCTTTTATCCGCTCTAAGCTACCCAAGGTACCTCAAACCTTTAGGTACACTTATCTTCTCCGTCTTAGTACTCAGAGAAATCTCTTCATAACTAATCCTCATCATCACTTTTATAATTATATTATAATATATATTTCAGATACCTATTATTATTACACTGCTAATATCCTGAAGTAGGTAACATTTCTCAAACATAGTAGATAGTTTAGTTCCTAAGTTCCTATAAATAGGTTATATAGACAGATAAACATTTTATTGGTAAAAGCACATATTTACAAGTCACATAATCAATAAGTAAAATAAAATAAAATTAATAATTTACTTATAAATAAATAATACAAATAGTTGTCAAAGTACATTATGTACTTAGTGTAAATAATTAATTCATAATAATAATTTAATTACAAAAAAGGTTACAATTTACTTTATTAATTTACTTTTTAATTTAACTTTAGGATTGCTATTTTATAGAATGCCATAGCTCGTCATAATCACATAAGTACCTACTTAATAGGGAGGAGGTACTCATTACATAATACTTTATAGATGGTCTAAGAGTACATAGGTAGTGGATTTGAACAATTAATGAGGTTACGCTCAAATAAAAGCAAGTATATACCTTGGTGCATATCATAATCTACCTCGTGTGTTCATAAGTCTTGAGACACAGTAAAACTAAAATATTTTTGGAGCTTAGTTGAGTATTCATTTATTGGATATTAAAATTAAAACTACTGACATCTAGATCTGTATTTAAAAATAAATCATTCAAAATGGCCGCCTTTGCATTCAATGCAGGCCTTCAAACGCGTGCGCCATTCATCTATGGCGGCACGAATCTTTTCAATGGGAATCCGTTTCGATTTTTTAATAAGGGCTCGCTTGAGAGAATCCAGGTTTGGGTGAGACTTTCTGCATGCCCTCAGCTCCAATTCCGTCCATAAAGAATAATCCAAAGGATTCAAGTCAGGGCTTGACGAGGGCCAATCTTCGCTCCGAATGAAGCCTGGCAAATTGGCCTCCAGCCAACGTTGGGTAGTCTTAGCTTTATGGGAGGGAGCAGAGTCCTGTTGGAAAACCCAGTATTTTCCAGCGAATAGCGTATCATTTAATGGTTTAACCACCGCTTCCAATATGTCGGTTTGGTAATTTTGTGCCCTCACCTTGACGCCTTGCTGGCAAAAATGAAGCGAAGTGACCCCTCGTAGGAAACACCCCACCAAACCATCACACTTGCTGGATGATGAGTGCGCTGGACATTGCGTACAGATGGCTAGACGTCCTTTGAACTTCTGGCGTAAACCTTATTGTTCTGCCGGTTAAACTTTTCTTCCACTGTGAAGATCTTTTCATCGGTAAACAGGATATTTTTTGGATCGTGTCTCTTCAATAGGTTCCGACATCGTTCCAGTCGCAAATTTTCACGGAGAATGAAACAAATATTCAAATGTATATTTTTTCGAAATATAAATTTTAAAAGTTTAAAAAAGGTTGCATGAATTACTTTCTTTTTAAATTATTTAAATAAGTTCGTCTCAAAACTTATGAACACACGAGGTAATCACCCGCAGGATCCCGAGATAAAAGTTTCTTGGTGGAGGTTTTCTGAAGCAAAATAAAATAAATAACATAAAAGTATCAACGCAAAGCAAAAAGCTACATTTTTCACCGCGAAAACGGAAAAATCTGATACAAAAAGGAGCAAAAGCAAAACAAAACTCGTAGCACTGCTACGCCGTAGCTCGTAGCAGTTGTACGGCGCTACGGTGCTACGCGCTAATGACGTAGACGTGAATTTGCCTATTGCAGTGGTCGTTATCCGTTAGGACTAGAGTAATGGGTATGGTTATAGTTTAGTTTATAGCCTTAAGCGTGAAATGCGATGCTTAGCAATCTAGGAACCTAACCTTTAATATTATTAGAGTGGGTCTTAATGGATCTAGTGGTCTATTATAATTTAATTACAGATTAATTACATTTGATTGAATGACATTTAAAAACAGATTAATTACATTTGATTTTTTATTTCTTAATAACGGTAAAACATTTACTATTCTTTCACTTAGAAATTTATTATGGGTAGAGATTTTTGGTAATTTTTTCAGCCGTTACATATTACTTTAATAAATACCATTTAATGAGTGTGTAAATCCTTCCAGTCTAAACTGCAAGTTTGCTGCTGTTTTGCCTGATTAACGAAGATAATATAGATAGTGACTTTACCAGCGGTAAAATCACTATCCTTGTTAACTTTTGTCTGATTAACAAATCATTATCTATAATACTTAACATAGGAATGTTTTATGATAGGTGTGGATTAGGCGAGGTTCAGGTCAAAAAGCTACATCGACAAAACGCGCTTGCGCTGCGTACTATATCATGAACTGTGTCACCACAATAGCATCTAGCAGAGGAAGGCAAAGCTTGTGTGTGGTGATAGATGACTGTTAAAACACTTACGTTTAAGTTTAAGTTAAGTTAACTTAAGTTTTCTGAATATACCCTGAATTCACGTGCAAATTAATCTGAAACGGGGTATACCTACGTAAAGTTTTTTTAAACTTCGCGTAAATTTAAAAAAACTTTACGTACACGATCACATTAGATAATCAGAACACATTATTATAATTATTCACGGGTATTTATCGCGTTTATTTACCTATTTTTCCCGACGTTTCAACAGGTTTACACTGTTATTATACCTACGTTGTATTATACCTACGTAGAATTATTCGATATTCTCTGCTAAAGCTAACAAGGTAACACGAATCCGTTGCCAAAACAGAACAATAGATACGCCAGCGTTAAAATGTGCCTGGATTTACAACCGCGTAGTGTATACCAGGTAACAGCATTATGCCACAACCGCAATGCGTCCGCGTATTGCATGTATTGCTGGAGAGGCTTACATAGATTGTTATAGTTTATACGAAATCTATTACATCAGAAGACTTTTAAATTACAAATCAAATCAAATCATTTATTTGCTGAATACATTATTACAGGTACATGTCAGATCTTATGACTAGAGTGATGTCAAATTTATTCAACCCGCAAGCAGGTTTGCAAATATTAAATCACAATGATTCAAATCGTTAAAATAAACAAGGATTATACAGTTGAAGATAAATAGTTAACAATCAGAAAATTAATTGACAATCGTGATCGAAACATCATAAATTATTCTATTTAAAATTAATTTATTCATTTACACTATATAAGTTTTTTTCAAGCAACCACTTATTTAATTTTTGTTTAAATAAATAACCATTGAGTTCTTTAATAGATTCTGGTAACTTATTAAAGATAATGATGCACATATTAAATAATTTTTTCTCATAGATCCGTGTATATGTGTTTATTTAGATCCATTCAGTTCAGTGGTTTGGGTTTAGTTGTGAAAAGATAACACATAGACATGACAGAGAGACAAACCGATAGTAGGTACACATTTTTAGGGTTTCGAGATCGAAGATCGGTTTCGATTTTAAAAAGGGGGAATACCTCACCGAGTGGGTTATGAAATGAAAGGTATTCGTTTGTACGTTTCAAAACAGTTTTTGAAATTTCTATGGGGTAAACACTTTTAGAAATATTTTGAATAAAGTCAATAAATTGACTTAATCTCCAAAGTACTTATGCAGAGCGATCCATCTGATATGTAGTTTGGTAAGTACCTACTATTTTTAGGTAAGTATTCATCAAATAGCGATTTCTCAAACCGGTGCCTACCTTTAGTACATGTATGTATAATCGACAAACGTTCGAAACTCTCGGCGCGCTAGTTACACTCGCACTTGACGTTCTTGTTCTGGATTAGACTAGCCCTACAACTGAATTTAGGCTAAATTTTAAGTTGATCCATTCAATATTTTTCGCGCTTCATCCATCTATCTAAAACTTCGCATTTACACATTTAAGTCTGATCATAAGAAATTATCCAAAATTTGGATAAAACCAAAGTCATGATCAATGGCCTCATTGATCCGGGACCTGTCGTCGTACATGGCCACCTTCTCGAAATTGTTTTCGAGTATACTTACCTTGGGCAAATTCTGCAGTTGGGTAAAATATTTTTTAGGCTTACGCAGTATAATAATAAAAACCTAAGTATGACAGTAAGGCTTTTTAAGATTGATTTTTCGTACGTTTTGTTCTTATTCCAGTTTCCTTTGTGTCACAGCGATCGAAGCCACGGGATGACTGATGTTCCCTTAGAGAATTGACGGTAGTTTCCACGACTCAATATAAAAATGGTTATACATCAATAAATTAAGCTTTCGACGGGTATTGACTAGCATAACACTATTGCCTAAGGCTGGCACCAATTAAGCCTTAAGGGTGGTCTTTCTACTAATACTAAGTACCAACCAACCACTGATATTCAATGCTATTAAAGTAACTTTTTTAACGAAAAAAAAAATACAATTAATAGAAAGAAATAAAAATTACATTTGCGAGCTTTAAAATGGAATCGCTTTCATCGCGAGTTGATCAAAACAATTTTTTTACAATTTATGTACAATGAACGATTGTGGTATATCATCATAAGAAGATTTAAAATTAATTAAATTGGCTACCTAAATTTTGGGAATTATTGCAATAGGTCGAAGTTGCATCTATCGGCTTCTATCGGCGCCGGAGCTGGATTAGCTGGATTTCTCCCTGGTATCCGCTGTTTTAGCTCGTCCCACAAATGCCAGATTGGGTTCAAGTCAGGAATAAGGGCTGGCCAGTCTAGTGTGGGAATGCCGACATGGAAGACGTCTATCGGTACTGTCTAGTCACTGCTGCGGTGTGGCAGCGGACATTATCGTCCATTAAATTAAAATTTATCGTCGCCAATAAATCCTGCGTAAGGGAAAACATAACTTAACTCATAGTTCACTGCAAAGAAATTGTAAAAATTAGTCTTGAACAACCCTTGAAGCGATTCCAGTTTAAAGCTCGCAAGTGTAGTATTAATAACAGAGGCTGCATACTGATGTAATTTACAGGGATTTAAAGGCGATGCAGCATCAAGCGCTACCTTTAAATTACAGTAAATTTTAAGGTGATCGATTTATAGGATTTAAAGGGACTTGATGCTGCATCGCCCCTCTGTATATCAATACAGATGCGCTGCGACATTCTATTAAAGAGACTAGTGTAAAATTCGGCAGCGCTACTATTTGATTCCTGTTGAGGGACAAAAAAAACAGGTGCCGTCTTATTTTCCTTTCCCGAGAGTTTGAAAGAGCCAGCATAAAGTTTTTAAAAGCTACCTCCCCGATGAATAGCGACTGTGGACGTTTGCCAAATCTGGCTCTGCAGGTGCGTGAGTACCTGTATTAATGCAGCGGCATGCTTTGTAGCAGATCCAATTATGTAAATTAGTTTTACACCTAGGTACTCAGTTTTTCCTTTATTACCGGCTATTTACGCGTTTTTGCGGTATAAAAAGTAGCTTTTAGTGTATGTTGTTCTAGGCTACTATGCGGTTCAAAATTTCAATTCGATCCGTTCAGTAGTTTTGGCGTGAAGTCAAACATCCATCCGTCTCTCCAAACCAATTCATTCATTCACTCTCATCTGTCTGTCCAAAGTCATACATTTAATTAGTTAATGTGATTTGTATCATATCATATACATGATGGTTTTTTGAGCAGGGCGGTGATGGCCAAGTCCGAAACCAAGAGAGTTAGAGAAAAGTCGTGCAAGGAGTCATGCGCTGGATTTATAAGAAATCAATAATTGCATATTTAGTTTTTTTTATCTTTTACTTTTGAAGGAAATCGAGATAAGTTTTCAAAGTAATTTGTAAAAATTTGCTTTTTGCTTTTATTTTTAGTAATACATTACTTTGCAAAGATTGACCTTATCAGCAACAAAATTCATTAGTTAAAATATACAGGTGTACTTTTCTTGAAAAATCATTCGTGTCGATTTCCGTCAAAAATAAAAGGTTTAAAAAAAACTAAATATGCATTTACTGTTTCCTTATAAATTGAAGGGCATGACTTCTTTCACGACTTTTCTCTAACTCTCGTGGTTGGAAAAACATTCTACCACCAGACTGCGATCCCAACCCGCATGCTCAGCGCGGGGATTATGGGCATTGCCCCCCATGACATAAAAGCAAATAAGGCGCATATTAGGGGACGCCTGAGAGTCCAGCAGTGGAACATTATAGGCTGTTGAGGTTGAGGAGGTTGAGGAGATTGTTTGCAACAGTCTGCAGTTAGCTCAATTGTTTCAATTGTAAATACTAGTTCTAATTTATTTATATTATTTGATTGTAATTTTCTTTTTCAATAAAGATGTTTTATTAAACTACATACTAACCTATTTAACATACTAACTGCAAACGTAACTATAAAATGAGTGGACTCTTCTGTGAGACCACCAATAGGGTCTGGGCAACATTGGAGTAGTTGCTAGTAAACATTACGTTAGAAAAACTTGAACCCAAGTTAGTCATCATTCGAGAGAAAACAAAGAGAACGTAGATACCCACGTTTTTATGAACTCGATATCTACATTTTCCAATATGCTAATAGTAATAGAGAACTGAATACGTTTCATTGAAAGTAAGCTCTGTTAATTAGAAACCCCGATCAATAGCAATTTTTTGCGTTCGACGGATCCGAGCACGAATGTTTTTATTCTGATTGCGCGGGGAATAGGTTTGTGTTACTGGAAAACTAATGGAATACCAGATTTGATTATTCCATGGAATAGATTGAAACAGTAGGTTACCTCTGGAAGGTCAGGTTTAATTTGATGGAATATATAGGAATTATTTGGGATACTCAATATTTATAGTACAGATTTAGTGACAAAACATTAACTCTCTGAGGTTTTTTGTTATTATAGTTTAGGACGGAGTTTGGACGACCTCCGTGGCGCAGCGGGCGAAGGTCCGCCTGCGACGCAGGAGGTTGCGGGTTCGATTCCCGCCTCGGAACAAATTTGTGTACGATCTGCAGAAATTTGTTCCGTTGGTCTGGGTGTTTTCTATGTATAATAAAAAATATCTATCTATGTAGTGTATTGAATTAAGTATATCAGTTATCTAGTACCCATAACACAAGCTCTGCTTAGCTTGGGGCTAGATAATGCTGTGTGAATTGTCCAGCATTATAAATTATATAAAAAAAAATATAGTGCGTAACCCCACATTAGGTTAATTTTCTTGGAAATCAAATAATATCGCAAAAAAAATCGATTTCTAAATGTAACTTTAGTCTTTGACCAGGATTGGATAAACTTAAATTTTTCCCCTGTAGGTGGAGCTAACGGCGCTAAAGTCCGTTAGAAGTCGCAGAGATTTTCGACTCCTACGTCACTTGACTTCGTGGTGTAGTTGTTTAGCACATTCTGGTACTGAGGATGCGGGTTCAAGTCCCGGCGAAGTCGAAAAATTTTGCGATATTATTTGATTAACTCTCTGTCCCAGATCTTGTATAATTTATGTATTTTTATTAAATGCATTGTTTTTCTTGGTTTATCTTAAATGCTTATGCCCGCGGCTTCGCACGTCACATTTTGTTAAGATTCGCTTTAAGCTGTTCAAGCGTGAAAAGGTAATTTAATTCGTAATTCATACAGAATAACAGATTGACAAAGTTACTTTCGTGTTCATAATATTAGTTAGGGATAATGTAACACAAATTTTTGTCGGTAAAATGTATGTGTTATTCTGCTTTTGTCCAGGGGTCCAATTGTGCTAACTTATCGTTTCACTATGACAATGATATCGACGCAGAATCGTCATTGTAAAATCCTTAAATGAAATAAAACTTTAGACAGTGCGTGCTATTTCCACGGCGAGATTGATAGAATGGTTTCAATCTTGACACTTTTCACGTGCATCCCTCCATCTGCTGGTGGGTACAGACTAAGCGAGCGAGAGCGAGCGAATGCAAGCGAGTGGGATTCGATGATCGGTACGTTCGTTTCATTTTTATGTGATGCAGCGACAGCCGCCAGAGCACGACCGGAGGTGAACGAAGACCCTCGTTTGGGCTCGCTTGCTTTCGCAATGACGTCTACACTAGTTCTTTCACGTTCGTTTGTTAGCCTTCGCTTGCTCTCGCTTGGTCTGTACCCGGCAAGCAGTTTCTTTCATCGAAGGTATGTTTTTATAATCAATACGTAAGAATACGAAAAAATGTATATCTAAGACGATTGTCATAGGGAAGCGATAAGTGTAGCAGAATAGAGTCCATGGTCCGGTGAAAGAACAAACCTTAAAAAAATTCTCTCATTAAAAAAAGGTATACATAAATTTCTGAATGCAATTCAATACAATTCGCAATAACGTTTCAATTACCGTAAATTAGACTCAAGGTAAGTGGGTTTTATTCTAATAAACGTTCGAGAATGCAATAAAAATGTCGTCGTTCTGCCATTTTGTTGGCTTCCTGCGACGGATTGAAACATTTTCAATTACCTACTGATAAATATCGCCGTGACTTCCTTCTACGGTTGTGGTATTCTAAAGCTGTAGGGTGTCATTTCAAATGGTAAAACTAAATTAGAGTAATTTGACAGAATGAGAAATCATGACACCCTTGTAGCTGTGGCCTGTTCGGGGTTGATAATTAGATTTAAACACTGAGTTTAATTTAAGTACAAAATTTATTTATCCGCACATCGAGAGACATCTTGGAAGACTCGTTCTTTCGTTATATTAATCAAAACAGAACCGGAAGTAAAAAAACTATTACCATAAACAACTTAAATGCTAGTGTGACATAGACAACAATCATTGACAGACAATGAAAATGTAAACTTAATAGATAAGTTTGTTGCATGTCAACACCTTTTTATTTTAATCGATAGTAAAGAGTCAACATCATTTTATTGATTTACAATAAGTTAAACATAGTTTTTGAGCCAAGTAAACCCTAAACTCTGTCTTTAAATGTTCTCATACTTGTTTTCAGTTACCTTAAGTAAACCGTAACCCTTACATAAAACAAATAATACAATAACTCATTTTTCGATTTCATGGATCTCAAGAGGCGCAAATATGCAGGTCTCAACAGAGCCTACACATTTGCTCCCCTTGGAGTCGAGACCCTAGGTCCGTGGGGTACCGAGGCTCTTCGGGTTTTTAAAAATTACCTGAGCGTCTGGTCGAAGCGACGCGTGACCCGAGAGCTGGTCAGTATCTGGCTCAGCGCATCAGCATTGCCATACAGCGGGGCAATGCAGACAGCGTCTTGGGGATGCTTCCGACTGGTATTGATATGGATCAGTTGAGCTACCTGTAGATTATTAGCAACAGTCTGCAATTAGCTCAATTGTTTCAATTGTAAATACTAGTTCTAATTTATTTATATGATTTTATTGTAATTTTCTTTGTGAATAAAGGCTTCTGCCCTATTAAAAAAAACCTCATTATTTGTTTTAAGCTACGTAGGGTAACTTAAGTATAAATGAGAACTATTTGGGCAAAGTACAATGACGTTCATCGATAGGTACCTCAACCTCAACATATAATCGGGTATTTATACCATTTTTATTAGGAAACGAGTAGCCTATAGGTCATTCCTTCTTAGCGTGAACGTAACAAACATCCACATTTAAAATATCAGTGTGACGTCAAGAATCGGCGAAGGTTTAAAAAGTATCTTACGAGAAGTTCCTATTCCAAGATAGATCGAGAACGGCATCCTTGTGTCCAACGCGTTTAGTCTTCTTCTTCTTGTTTGGTTTGTTGCCGAGTTTGAACGCGGGCTCCAAGCAGTTCTCTATGTCGAGATCCCACACTTGTATCACTGGGTCCATGCCTCCGAGCGCGCATAGGTTGCCTGGAAGAACCATGGGATTATTTCTACTTGCATCGCTCAATTTGTTTGTCCGGTTTGGCTCATTTTTGTGTGAAAGAAAAGAACTCGAGCATTATACAGAGTGTCCAGATTGAGTGGGTCATCCTGCAGGTGTATGTGCCCCGCGCAGCGCACATAAGGCAAAATATTTACCACACATGAGGAATATTATTCAAAGAATCTAGTATGGTAAAATGGAATAAATACAACATGCTCGTCACCGAAAATTCAAGCAGCGAGCTCTGTGCACTCGCCTTTAAATCGCTCGCAAATTGCCAGTGTGATAAGGCTCTTAGAGAAGGAGGTATGAACTCAAGGGATAGGACAACATGAGTTTAATAAAATTACATATCTCCCTAGCGGTTCCACCCGTTTGGTTTTTGTGTCAAATTGGCTACGCCCTCGCGCACGCACCTGCAGGATCAGCCACTAAGCATGAGACCTCAACCTCAACAGCCTGTAAATGGTCCACTACTGGATGCAGGCCTCCCCCTGATAAGCGCCTTATTGGCTTTTATCTCATGGGGTGTAATGCCCATAATTCCTACGCTGAGCATGCGGGTTGGAGATCGCAGTTCAGTGGTAGAAATATTCTGCAGGGGGCGCTGCTGCTCGCCCCCGGAAGATATCCCTTAGTCGCCTCTTACGACACCTGCGAGAAGAGCTGAGGTTGTGCAAATTCTAAGCCAGCACCACACAGCGTCGGTAGGTAACTCTCCCGTTAAGTTTAAAGTTAATTTCTATCGATACATAAATATTCTGACATCTTTCGGCGTATGAAGATAGCACGCTGTTCTTTAAAAAAGCAACAAATTTAACTTCTCACGTGGCAAGCGACCATAAAGCCGGCGCCAGACTTAAATTCACATGTTTGAACACTTGTTTGGTGGCTATGTGTGGCACGGAACTTTGGATATGTGTTCAAAGTTTGAACAAAGATTTGCACTTTGCCAAGCGGTATCGGTTTTTTTCGACACATCAAAGCGATCAAAGTTGAAATGTGTTCAAATGTTTGCGTAGGTTGCCACACTTGCAAAGTTCAGTTGCTCGAGCATTCTTTCGTTGCGTTCGCCTTCTTCTTGGACGTTTCCTTAGATTTTGTTGCACATGTAAAAAATAATTGTAAAAATAGTTGTTGTCTACCAGCATACTGTGGAGAAAAGTGTTTGCAAAACAGGTCTGGCAGGTACGTCAATATGTGTTCAAATGTGTGTTCAAAGCTTTGCAAAGTCGTCAAAGAAATGTGAAAATCTGTGAAGCTATGTCTGGCGCCTGGGTAATATACCAAAACTAGTGTAATATCGGGATTTGAACCCGTCCGAGGGTCACCGATCTTTATACGCCACAGTACCTTTCCTTTTATATTCCAGACCAGTGGCCCGTCCCGGCTTTGCACAGGTGGACATTTATTTTTTAAACAAATAAATATAGCCTATGACTCCGACTCCAACTTTGCGCATTACTGGCTATAAGCCTCCCTTCTTGTCCCACTCCCTATAACTCCAGTCGAGTCTCATCCAGATAAACAAGATCAAGGTTTCCCCTGTGACGTACACAACTAACATGGGTCGTTATTTTTACAAATAATGAATTTTCTACGAAATTGGAAGACAGCAATGCACCATGAAGCACTGCATAGCGATACTATAACTAGATACCATTCACTGGCTTTGTCGTTTTTGCCTTCATAAAAAGCGAAATTTAACTGCAATGACGACGTAACGCGATATGCCGAGATCTTGTCCAATGTAAGTAGAGCCTTTTGTAACGTATCTCATTAAAAATCTTGATTTTTTAAATTATTTTTTGACGATTTGAATGTTACTTTTAGTGTAAACTACATTGTTGGTGATCAATAAATAAAAAAATGATACTAAAAATAAACCTTAATGCGATCTTGACTCATCTGGTTCAAAAGCTATAGACATTTTGCTGGCTATAGACATTTTGTTCCATCTAAAGATTGCTTGGGACAAATTGCATTCAGCAATAAGGTCGCCCTCAAACAAATAATACGATTTATTAGTTTTGGTAAGTATTACCACAACTTCGTACGTCGCTTTATTTCGCCAGTGGGGAGGTATTCATTTGCAAGGCGCGTAGCAATGCCTACGAGCGTAGCAGTTCTTTGTTCGTAGCAATGCCTACGAGCGTAGCAGTGCTTTGTTCGTAGCAAGTGCTACGCTCGTAGCATGTAGTTACGTTACGTTCTACGTTCATTTGTTTCTATAACATTAAGCTAATCTATTTTTATAAGTAAAAGTTCGCGCAGTTTTTTATCCTAAGATCCTTTTCGTCCGTTTAAAACTACTGAACAAATCAAGATGGAATTTGGCAAACATGAAGAAAAGAGACAAAAATAATAGTAATTTTTTAACTTGGGAATAGCGCGTACGGAGCCATTGATAAAAAAATATAATGCACTTAATTTGAATATTATATTTCTGCCCCAGAATAAGTCCTCTACTAAATTCCCTACTCTTTTATCAGGAACATCTTTATGGGTGAAATTTTCAGCGGGACTCTAATTAAATTTCTTGGAGAGCGACGCTTACAGGTCTCTAAGGCTTTTGTGTGCGAGAATGAAATTATCTGGTCTTTAATCATGTTAATGATTGTTTTACATGAAAAAGCTCAATAAAAATGCGATTCCGACTGAATTTGATCTTTGGAACCTAGAGGGCCAGCGTGGTGATCACTTAAAAACAATTGAACGATTTAGCTGTCGTTAGATCGTCATAAGGGAGGCCTATGTCCAGCGGTGGACTATAATGGGCTGTAGATGTAGTGATCGTTGATTTGAAAGCAATTTATATTTAGATAGTTTTCCATCGTCATCAGTGATCGAGAGCTCAAAATTTACTTCAGTCTAAATAAGAGATTACGGTGTAGATTGGATTTCCAAACTAAGCTAGAAAAATGAAAGTAATGATCATAGATAGATAGATACAGCCCACTGTGGAAACATGAATATTCCAATCTCATTCGAACATACTGGTATATAATATTCAAACAAAATCCACATGTTAAAATACTCGCTGCAATTTATGATGATCTATGAAAACTAACGGGAATTCCACTAAAGCCAGCTTTATTCCGCATCCGAGGTAAAGCTTCACAATTTTATATCTGAGTATTAAAATGCGCATAATAATAAAAATTGAATTAAAACTGCGCTCTCAAAGCAAAAACGGAAACAATCCAATCTTGTTTATGGAGGCACTAGTGACGAGCAGTCTACTAGTGATGGGATCTATGCGTTACGATGCGACGCCATTTTGTGACGCCAAAAAGATGGGCATAGGTTATACTTGTTTCGCCAAAACGATGGATGGTCAGTTAACTAGTAAATAATTATCGACCGTAAACCTGATGAAACAAGGTTAAGTAGGTAAAGTTGGTAAATTAATACGATAACCCTATAATTCAATTATAAATTACCTACCCTGGAAAAAGCGTGTGAAGCGTAGCGTGGCCAACTGTCCATTTTCTAAAGTCAGTTTTTCACGATCACCTCTCAGGTAAAACTAAGCCGAAGGTGGTCCCATTTAAATTTGAAAAAAAAAACAATCCTAAGGGTAGGATAACAGGGGACGATTGATTATTCACTCACTGATTGTAATGTTTGACCACGCATAACTTTTTACAGAGTAGTCCGATTTTGATAATTCTTTTTTTATTGGATAGGGTATACCTCGATTTGTCACTAAACTAAATTAGACTCGAATTTTAACTAGATGTCGCAACTAGAAGAATTTGAAGTTGGTTTATCATTTTTTAAAACACGCCAAATTATCTCGAAGTCGTTTGAAAATAAACGCATTTTACTAAAATTCGCATCACTACAGGTTTTAATTAAAATCCCTCAATGCAAAGCTACGGTACACTGGCTAAATACACAATAAAGCCTTTATGAGTAGAGGTACGAACAATCCATTGCATCGAGCTTTGTAGCGTACTATCATTGATTTTTGGCCGTCATTGTGTTCGGTGCTTGCGCAGTGACCTGGCAAACCCGTTATTATTCACTTTATTACATACTAACTTCTCTTGCGGCTTCGCAAGCGTTTACCCGGGATAAAAAGTAGACGTATGATATTTCGAGACCTATAGACAACGTCTGTCGCGCAACGGAAGGATTGCCTGCGACGCTGGAGTTGCGAGGCCGATTCCCTTCTCGGGCAAATGCATCTAAGATCGGCAGATATTTTTTTCAGGTGTTTCTGGGTGTTTTCTATGTAAAAAATTATAGATAGATAGATAGATAGATAATACTTTATTGCACCACACAAAGACAGATAACAATACAGAAATAAATGCTAAGAGTAGACGAAGTACAAAGGCGGCCTTATCGCTATGAACGATCTCTTCCAGGCAACCTTGGGATGGACTGGACATGTAAGAACAAAATAGACGGTGGCACCCGAAAAATTTCAATAAAAATAAAATAATACTTACACTACATACTATAATACCTACATTTATAACCTACAAACAATTTAATAAACTTACATAAACATAAAATAAAGTTATCTAAATTTGCAAGGATAGATAATGGTGATGAAGCAGTTTTTTAAAGATAGGAAGTGATTTTGCACGTCTGATGTCCAGGGGGAGAGCATTCCATAGACGGGTAGCTTGTACAGTGAAAGATTTGTCATAGAAAGTGGTAGTGTGGGCAGGAACTTTTATTTATTTATTAATTTATTTAAAGACCAACAGTTATAATATTCTATGTTTACAAATAGTCTCTTAAGTTTAAACAGCCCTTACAGGTCTTTCAAAATATGATGATGACTTAATTATGCTCCTACCAAAATACATTACTTATAGAAATAGAAATATGAAAGCTTAGTGCAACAAAAATCCTCTACATAATATTTTTGATTATAGTAAAGGTACATATAATAGAATTAAGAAAACTGCATCTTAATTAATACAATGTTCTTTGTTTTTTTTTTTAATTATTTAGTTTGAAACTTATTACTTGTCAAGAGTGGCGAAACAAAGAGATTAAGTTATTAATTTATTCATTTATTTTATTAATTAAAATCCCTCAATGCAAAGCTACGGTACACTGGCTAAATACACAATAAAGCCTTTATGAGTAGAGGTACGAACAATCCATTGCATCGAGCTTTGTAGCGTACTATCATTGATTTTTGGCCGTCATTGTGTTCGGTGCTTGCGCAGTGACCTGGCAAACCCGTTATTATTCACTTTATTACATACTAACTTCTCTTGCGGCTTCGCAAGCGTTTACCCGGGATAAAAAGTAGACGTATGATATTTCGAGACCTATAGACAACGTCTGTCGCGCAACGGAAGGATTGCCTGCGACGCTGGAGTTGCGAGGCCGATTCCCTTCTCGGGCAAATGCATCTAAGATCGGCAGATATTTTTTTCAGGTGTTTCTGGGTGTTTTCTATGTAAAAAATTATAGATAGATAGATAGATAGATAATACTTTATTGCACCACACAAAGACAGATAACAATACAGAAATAAATGCTAAGAGTAGACGAAGTACAAAGGCGGCCTTATCGCTATGAACGATCTCTTCCAGGCAACCTTGGGATGGACTGGACATGTAAGAACAAAATAGACGGTGGCACCCGAAAAATATCAATAAAAATAAAATAATACTTACACTACATACTATAATACCTACATTTATAACCTACAAACAATTTAATAAACTTACATAAACATAAAATAAAGTTATCTAAATTTGCAAGGATAGATAATGGTGATGAAGCAGTTTTTTAAAGATAGGAAGTGATTTTGCACGTCTGATGTCCAGGGGGAGAGCATTCCATAGACGGGTAGCTTGTACAGTGAAAGATTTGTCATAGAAAGTGGTAGTGTGGGCAGGAACTTTTATTTATTTATTAATTTATTTAAAGACCAACAGTTATAATATTCTATGTTTACAAATAGTCTCTTAAGTTTAAACAGCCCTTACAGGTCTTTCAAAATATGATGATGACTTAATTATGCTCCTACCAAAATACATTACTTATAGAAATAGAAATATGAAAGCTTAGTGCAACAAAAATCCTCTACATAATATTTTTGATTATAGTAAAGGTACATATAATAGAATTAAGAAAACTGCATCTTAATTAATACAATGTTCTTTGTTTTTTTTTTTAATTATTTAGTTTGAAACTTATTACTTGTCAAGAGTGGCGAAACAAAGAGATTAAGTTATTAATTTATTCATTTATTTTATTAATTAAAATCCCTCAATGCAAAGCTACGGTACACTGGCTAAATACACAATAAAGCCTTTATGAGTAGAGGTACGAACAATCCATTGCATCGAGCTTTGTAGCGTACTATCATTGATTTTTGGCCGTCATTGTGTTCGGTGCTTGCGCAGTGACCTGGCAAACCCGTTATTATTCACTTTATTACATACTAACTTCTCTTGCGGCTTCGCAAGCGTTTACCCGGGATAAAAAGTAGACGTATGATATTTCGAGACCTATAGACAACGTCTGTCGCGCAACGGAAGGATTGCCTGCGACGCTGGAGTTGCGAGGCCGATTCCCTTCTCGGGCAAATGCATCTAAGATCGGCAGATATTTTTTTCAGGTGTTTCTGGGTGTTTTCTATGTAAAAAATTATAGATAGATAGATAGATAGATAATACTTTATTGCACCACACAAAGACAGATAACAATACAGAAATAAATGCTAAGAGTAGACGAAGTACAAAGGCGGCCTTATCGCTATGAACGATCTCTTCCAGGCAACCTTGGGATGGACTGGACATGTAAGAACAAAATAGACGGTGGCACCCGAAAAATATCAATAAAAATAAAATAATACTTACACTACTTACTATAATACCTACATTTATAACCTACAAACAATTTAATAAACTTACATAAACATAAAATAAAGTTATCTAAATTTGCAAGGATAGATAATGGTGATGAAGCAGTTTTTTAAAGATAGGAAGTGATTTTGCACGTCTGATGTCCAGGGGGAGAGCATTCCATAGACGGGTAGCTTGTACAGTGAAAGATTTGTCATAGAAAGTGGTAGTGTGGGCAGGAACTTTTATTTATTTATTAATTTATTTAAAGACCAACAGTTATAATATTCTATGTTTACAAATAGTCTCTTAAGTTTAAACAGCCCTTACAGGTCTTTCAAAATATGATGATGACTTAATTATGCTCCTACCAAAATACATTACTTATAGAAATAGAAATATGAAAGCTTAGTGCAACAAAAATCCTCTACATAATATTTTTGATTATAGTAAAGGTACATATAATAGAATTAAGAAAACTGCATCTTAATTAATACAATGTTCTTTGTTTTTTTTTTTAATTATTTAGTTTGAAACTTATTACTTGTCAAGAGTGGCGAAACAAAGAGATTAAGTTATTATTTAATATTCGATTTATACATTTTTATCATATTATGATCGCCTTACTGGTTATTGGATAAAATTAAATCAATAACATCCCTCCTAAATTTTAGCTTGCTAGAATTGAAGATATCTACACTAGAAAAACGTTTATTATAATTTGAACAAATTCGGTACATAACGGCATTTTTGGCATAATTAGTGATACGAGTGGGCAGTGAAAATAGTTTAGTGTGGCGAGTTCGTTTAAGTGGTACGTTAAAGTTCAATTTAGCGACAAGTGTGGGAGCATCGAGGTGACTATTAGCTATGTTATATAATAAAATGCCATCTAGTAAAGTGCGTCTGTCTTCTAAGGACACAAGTTTATGAGTGGTGCAACCATCTTTATAGTTACAATAAATCCTTTTTTTATAGTTTAGATGTTTGATAAATTTATTAATATTTAATTTTAAGACGAGTGTTTCAGAGGAACGCAAAGAGAGAGAGTGAGAGTCAGAAAGGAATTCAAAGCGCTCTAGATTATATCTGTCTATGTGATATCTGTATATCAGTTATCTAATAGGTACCCATAACATAAGCTATGTTTAGCTTGGGGCTAGATGATGCTGTGTAGATCTCGACGAGTACTACAATTTATCTTTAGAAAATCTGGCAGCATTTGTACTGGATTTGTATATGTTTTATATACATTATATTTCGATATAGAAGCCTTGAAAAGTAACGAAGAGATTCGGACGAGTTGTCCCCTTCAGTTATATTTGAGGGTACAACTCATCCGAATCTAAAACCAAGAGAATTTAGATTCGGACGAGATGTACCCCTACTCAAAAGTGAAGTGGACATCTCATCCGCGGATGAGTTTGAGATTCGGACCAGATGTACCCTAACCCGTGTGAATTGACCAGCACAATTACAATATAATACAAAAATGTTTTATTGTTCACCAAATAGACAACATAACAAAGAGACAATACATAAGAAAAGTACAATGGACGGCCTTATCGTCAGAAGCGATCTCTACCGGCAAACAAAGGTTGGTTTGCCCTGCACGATAAATTGCTTGTAAATTACTATCATTATTAATTACAGTCAAGATTGATTGGCGGCAGATTTGGCCGAAGATCTCAATAGGCGCAAATATGCAGGTATCGGCAGAGCCTACACATTTGCTCCCATTGGAGTCGAGACCCTAGGTCCGTGGGGTACCGAGGCTCTTCGGGATTTTAAAAAAATATCTGAGCGTCTGGTCGAAGCGACGCTTGACCCGAGAGCTGATGGTGAGTATCTGGCACAGCGCATCGGCATTGCCATACAGCGAGGCAATGCAGACAGCGTCTTGGGGACGCTTCCGACTGGTATTGATATGGATCAGTTGAGCTACCTGTAGATTGTTTGCAGTTAGTTCAATTATTAAGTAATTTTCTTTGTGAATAAAGGCTATTACAGTCTACCTTCGAATTAAAAGTCGAAGACAGACTACAACTAATAATGACAGTTCAGATAGATGATCTAGGTAAATTACACAAAAACTCTAGACCTATAGGTAAATAGTTTGGAGTCAGGTGAGGGTAGACGACGACCGCATTATGCATGAGCACGTTACCTGCGCGATCCAATTGGAGCCGCGCCTCTGACCCCTTCTGCGAGATCACTGCACACTGGGGTACTAGATGTTGCTCACCAGATTTCATGATTTCAGGTCTACGGGAAGTACCCTATAGGTTTTGTGTGCATGTGATTTCCTTGGAAATTTCAAAATATTCGGATATAAACGGCTGTAACTTCCGAGTGCGTTGACTTATAAGTTTGACAGACAGACGGTCAGCAAAATGATCCTATAAGATATGCTATAAGAGTTCCTTTTTTCCTTTTGAGATACTGAATCCTAAAAAATGATGAAGATATAGCCAGTTAAAGTTCTGCGTGCCGTCACGCCTTGCGACACTTTTTAGCAAGGCGTGACGTCACTAGCCCTGACTCCCAAACTTTGACGCGCTTTTATTGTTGTAAATTTTTGCTTGATTGACAAAAGAAAATATGTGTATAAAATATTTTTTTTTTACCCAGGACACTACCCTATGTTGTCTACTAAGCTTTATTTAGTACTTTCGTGACATGTGTCACTCATAATAAATTGGAGCAGGAGCAGAATTTTCACTGTACTCAGAGATTGACTCTAAACTAAGAAATGTTGGTTCTTCAGCTGGGAGATTTCCTGACTGTCACCAAACTCCAGCAGTGACAGTCTATCAGAAATGCAACCTTAAAGGATATTGCCAAGTTGGAATTTTTTATATCGTCGTGAGGTTCGTTTATTTTATTCTAAATATCTAAGAACATCAAAGAAAGCAATAAAAAAAAATGTAATACCCTTTTCAACCCTTTCTCCCCTTCTTATATTTTTGATCGCTTTGAGTTTCTTGTTTCCCGAGGCAAGCCCTGTAGAACGATCAAAGCCCTTCTGAAGACTCCTGCGCATAATTCGTGCCGGTATAGTAATTCTTTCACCATTATGGCACCCCGCCTCTGGAATGCTTTTCCTCACACGATACGAGCCAGCACTTCACTTAGCATATTCAAATAAAAGGTAAAAGAGCATAATCTCTTTATACAGTTATAGCAGAATATTTATTTGTATATATTTATTTATTATTTATGAGTAGGTATTTATCTTATTTTATTTTTATCGTACTATGTATTTATGTTAGTTTATTTTAGTTCATGTGAGAATCTATAAAATTTAGGTTTTTTTTAACAAGATTACTCATCTGAGTTTCTGTTTTGAATGTACACGTATTATCCATACTCATAGCACTACCTTTCTCCACACCCAAAAGGTTTACTGTAAGAAAACTCTTGTAGCTGGCCTTTGTACATATCCGTTAAATTTTCAACTCTTGTGTATTGTTTTATTTGTGTAAAATAAAGATTTTAAGATATAAAAAAATAGTAAAAGAATAGTAGAAAATTTGAAGAAAACTCAAGATTTTTGACGAAAAGTTAAAACTTCGCCAGAAAGTAGTTAAATAAAAACTTTTTTGGTACAAGGGAGCCTTTAGAATTTTATGAAACGCAAGGACGCAAAAATATCAAAGAAAAATCAGTAATTACTTTATAAATGGAATTTATTAGGCTTCGGTCGCACGAGCGTAAAATATCCGTCGTGGTAAAACTCGTCGTTGGCGGATTTTAAACGCTCTCGATGTGAGTGTTAAGAAAGCTTTTAAATCACTCTGGCCTCGTCTCTCGCCTCAGTAAGACGTTGAAATGAATAAAGCTAAATTATCAGCAGTAGCGGTTTGTGTCGCTAGAAGACAAAAAAGGAAACAAGGTATTCTGGGTACATCCTCTGAATGAACAGAGATACATAAAAGGGGAGTTTGTAACTGTACGAAGACTTAAGGCAAAATCCCAGTTTTTTTAATTATTTTCGAATGACTGTAACAACATTTGACGAATTGTTGGAATTAGTGCAGCCTCACATAACACTTCAAGATACCAACAAGCGTTTGGCGATACCACCTGCACGCAGCACAAGCAACACGTCCTTCCGACCGCTTAGGGAGCACTCGGCACACTGAACGCTGCGTCGGCGTTTTTTTACCGCCCGTGTTAATATCACCGCGAAGATTCGTATGTTCTATTTCTTTCACCGCCCAATGCCCAACGCTGAAAATAGATCACTGGGTGATTAAAATACGTCGCATTTCAAAAGTTTTAGTAGTGTTACACAAAAATAAAAATATAACAGAACCGACTGTAAAATAAACTACGAACGAAGACATAGAATCACTGCCAATGAAAGCTCTTGTGAAATGGTTAATATTCAAAAACTATAAACGATACAAAAAAAAACATTCGAAACGTATTCAAGTACACCTATCTTTATTCTTGCTTTATGCCACTTGATTAATTTTAACCCGCTTTAGACCCCTTATCTCAAAAAGTCTTTGACGCAGGCCTTTCCTGGTAACTGCCTTATTGGCTTTTATCTCATGGGGGTAGTGCCCATAATCCCCACGCTGGGCATGCGCTTCTCTCACTCCGATCAAAAACAGAAAACATCCTGACTCAACGAAAATGTTAATAAACTTTTAAAGCAAGCTGAATACTTGTGAAAAAGTTACCATTTTCATATAAGTAAACGACATACGTAAATGTACAGGGTCCCTAAGGACCCAGTGACTCGTAATTTTCTTGGGCCATCTCATGTTTTTGTCCTTTTCTTGAGCAGGTTTTTAGATGTCTATTACGTAAACAAAAAATATTCTACTTTACCCAGTTTTCTAAATGGAATTCATACCGTCATGCGGCTTTATACTGCAAAGAACAACCGCAAAGCTGGCTCTAATAACTCCAGCTTGCCGCTTCCACGAAAGCCATCAATTTGCAGCCCCATTTCACGGAAACAACACATAATCATTTTCCTGGATTTGCACTACGCGAGAATTTAATCCAAAATCTATAACGCTAGAACTACTATCTGTGCGGAGAATTATTTGATAACCTCAGCTTCCCGGCGGGCATATCGAGCGAGGAAAACATGCGCGCACATCGCTGGCTTCGTTTGGGAAGCTTCCAGAGCTTGTAGGTGGAAGCAGCAATGGGCATCGCGAAGTGGAAAGTGTTGGAGAGATATGTGGCTGTTCGGGCGGCTGGATGGGGTCCACAATGCACGTTGTTTATCCGTGCGCGCGGGGTGCGGGGCGGCGGCGGCGGGGCTCGCGGCCGGGCTCAGTCCGTCGCCGCCGCCCGCCGTCGCCGCCCGCGACACTCGTGTCCACCGCTCATCTCGACCTTCAGCGAAAGAACGAGACGTCTATATCAAGTAAGTCTCACCGAGCCATCATCACCTGTTTTGTTATGTAATTGCTCATTACCAACAGGTCAGGATCGGTCCGGAAGTGGTAGATAAGATTTTGCGTTCACGGTCAAGGCAAGGTCTTGGAAGGCAGCGCTACCGCGGCGGCCTGTCATTTTGCCATAATTGTCCTGAAACGCCGACCTTGTACGGACCATGAATTCTTTGTTTCTGCGGAGTGTTTTTATTTTTTTATTCCACGCGAGGCTTTCGTTCTGTCTCCGGATACGTGAATCTGTAGCTTATGTACGTGTGAATAACGGATATTGTTGAGAGAAGAAAGGAAATGGAATGGTCCTGTGGAAAAGGAACTGCGCAAAAGCGTGGCTGGAGAATACTACAGCTACGACAGACGGTTATGATAACAGCCCGCAGCTAACGCCTTCGCTGATTCTACAGACTGCCCACTCACTTACTTTACGCGCACAAGCAGTTGTAAAGCTAATTATCAGTTGAAATAGAAAGAAAAACTACCAAACCAGACCCAATTAATTGATAGCTTCTAGATTCAGCTTTTTTCAGTCGAGAAAAGCTCTTAAGAAAAGAAAAGGTTTTGGAAGACCAAGAATACATTACCTACTGGTATGTATTCTTGGATTTTAGATAACATGGACTTCCACGTTTGGTGGAAAATAAAAAGAAAATGTACCAAATACCTGCCTAATACATGGTAGCCCCATGGTTATTCCTCCGAGAATCCCGACAATCGTGATTTCAATTTGTTCGCAATTTCAATCAATTGAAATTGCGATTGATGAATCTCAATTCTATTTTTAGTTCAAACATGAATTATTTGTTCCTTATGTAGAATTAAAACATTGAATACCTACATAACAAACGAAACAAATGAGTATTAATAATAACACTTGAACTAGAAGAAAAGCTTCATTTTGGAAATTGAATCGAGGGCTCTAGTGCTTCTAGCTAGAAAAGAGGAATTTTAAACACAATGACAGGAAAAATACAAAGAAGAAAGTTTTACAGGAAGTATAAAGGGCGGCCTTATCGCTGAAAGCGATCTTTTCCAGGCAACCTTGGGATGGACTGGAAACGAAAAGAACAAAATAGACGGTGGCATTGAATAAATCTATTTAGATCACAGAATAGAGAATTTTAATTCCTTGATTTAGATACTTAAAAAACCATATATACAACATACCTACTATAAGACCTACATAGCCTGCAAACATTATAATAAACTTATATAAACATAAAAAAAAGGTTTTCTAACTTTTACAAGGTTATATATTATACTTTAACATGACCTGCTACTCTACCATGTCTTGATAATATTGAGGTTTATAAAACTTATCTATAGATCAAAGCTATTGGTTATCAGTTCTTAAAGCCATTAGTTATCAGTTTTTTTTAAGTTCAATTTAATTTGTTTACCATACATGAAGGCCAGAAAATGAAAAAAAATTACAGATTGATTGAATAGTTGATCTCGAACAAATACACATTCTGAACAATTCAACCCAAATCTTCGAAACTAAGATTTTAGCTCCCTAGATCAATTCGGTAATTATTTTTGTAGGTAGGTACTACAATAATTAATAAAAACGGTACACTATATTTATATTATTAGCAGGTATACTATATTTCATAGCATGAACTAATAAAACAAGGTAACATACGATCATTAATAAGCTCCGAGCAAGCTACGAGTTATCGATTTCGATCACCTACATCGTACTATAACAACTTCCAGAAGTCATACGCTTTCTCTGCACAAGTCAACAAAGAACGAGTTTATGGCGGCGACCGTAGCACGTAGGCACAAAATGTTAGTTTGTACATTGTTAAATATGGTGCTGCGGTTACCGCGGTTAAACAAACTCGAGTTTGATCTTCCCTACTGGATATTATCGCGGAAATTTTACTTTCGACCGCGTGAGGTAGCTTTTGAAGCTGTTAGAGCTTTGCAGTTAGCATCATAGCTGTGCCAAGCTATAAATGATGTTAGTTAGCAACATTAACTAGGTACCTTTAGTGAAATCAGGTAGGTGTATATAGAGTGCCACGGAAAGGGTGCACTAAGCCGACAGGGGTTGATTTTGGACATCGCAGGGGTCAAAGTTTGTTCTACGAGTTTTTTCACTTGGCGGTTTATTTTGCAATAATTTCATGTCATAACACTGGTTTTGCTGAAAAAACCAGCAAAAAAACTATTTGTGAAATATTTTGTAATATTAAGTAATGGAAGGGTGCGTGTAAAAGAAAAGGAAACTTGTTTGTTCCGCCTTTTTTTCCTCCGATATGGATTTGGGACATTTTTAGGCTAACATTTTGCTTAAACCAGCTGTTTAATTTAATACATAAGCGATCAGTGCATCTTCGCGTCTGGTCGTGTCGTTGTTTTGTTATACGGTTATATACATACATACTTAGGTTATGATATTTTATTCTTCTTCTTCCTTTTTTCTTCTCCCCCGGACCCCTGCACAGTGCAGACGTGTCAACACAATACCCGTATTAAATTATTTTAAATTTACAAAATAAAATCAAAAATTTATTATCTCTAAATACTAGGAGCTCATAAAGTGACAAGTAGTACACGAAGCACCCGTTACGCATAGCTGCCCCACCGCACCGCCCGCTGCAACCACGCTACTCCTACTTGCCTGTGTGTATCGGTGAGTGCTAACCAAACCAGCTCACGCACACTAAGCTATTGCCTGCTCATTGCCTACACGTGCCTACTTGTCTTATCAACGCTTGTAAGCGACGCCTGAGTGCAAGGAGAATAGCACGCTGTTGCTGCGCTTACGCTGCTTGACGCGACAACGCGCTGCGCTTATTCACTGCCTGCCGTGTTCTGCGACCCTGGTACTCACTGCCATACAACAGTATGCCGCTGCAACGCTCTCCTCCCCGCGAATTGCCCCCGCCCGTCATACTAACCCATTCAACTTCCGAGACGGACATAACCAGCCCGCATACAACAAAATCGACGACTAGTACTGCTCTTCATCGTTTATTGCGTGAGCATGCGACGAGCGAGCCTAATATAAATCGGCCTATGAAGCGCCCTTTGGACGAAATTAGTAAAACGGAGGTTAGTGATATGTTTGAACAACTCGTGAAAGAACAAGAAAAACGGTTCACTGCGATTATAAATGAAGTCCGTGATGGAATTCGTATCCACACGGAACAAAATAAAGACATATCTGGTTCGATTGATTTCTTAGGACAAAAGTATGATGCCATGTTGGCTAGAATTGACGCACTTGAAAGAGAGAAGCTAGCTGACCGGAAATATATCCAGTCCCTAGAGTCTCGCCTGGAACAAGCTGAACGTAGCCTCCGTAGTTCAAGCATAGAAGTACGTAACATACCCAAAAAATCTGGCGAGACTAAGGCCGACTTGGTGGACTTGGTTGAAAAAATTGGAGGCGCCTTAAATGTACCGGTACAGAAAGCAAACATACGCGATGTATACCGCATAAATAATAAGTCTGAGAACCAGCCTATTATTGCAGAATTCACAAGTGTTTTGCTAAAGGAAAGTTTTGTGGGTTCCACGAAGGCATATAATAGGACATTTAAGACTAGTAAATTTAGTACGTCGAATCTTAAGATGCAAGGTCCGACTAAACCGGTATTTATATCGGAATGCCTTACACCACAAACCAAAAAACTTTTCTTCTTGGCGCGAGAATTCGCCAAAGAAAACGGCTATAAATATTGCTGGACCACGCGTGGCCAAGTATACCTGCGAAGGGCAGATGGATCCCCGCTGGTGAAGATCAACAGCGAGAGCGACCTAGAAGCCCTATTGATTAAATGACTAGCTGTAAATAGTTTTATTTTTTTCGGTTTAGTATTTTGCATGTTACTTAAAATGTACCTTTTAGAAAATTTCTTATTCCATAATCAAAAATTGTTAAACCTCAGACAATTTTATACTTTTATACCATATTTAATTTTACTCTACATAATTATACAATATATACATCACTATATACATTTATACAATAATTATACAGGAATTATACACGAATCTGCCATAAGTAAATACACTTTTACACAATACTTGCATGCAAAGATGACAACCTCGCACACCTTTACTTTTTATAAACAAAATGGATAATAATTCTTTTTTAATAACAGAAGTTGATAGCACGTTCTTGCCTGACTGTCAACTAGTGGCTGAGACTAGTGGATGTCTTCGGGCTTTAAGTCCAATGCCTTGTGGTAACTCTACTCTATAATAATAATAATAATAATAATAACTCTTTATTCCAGACACAGTGATCCATATTTTAATTCTAGAACATACAAAAATTATAAATAATCTGTAAATAAAAGTACATACAAAAGTCTCATTACAATAATGTTGTTTTAGGTGGCAATATCCACCCACCGTCTAAATGTAATTGTATGAATAAGTCGTTCCGCCAGACTTCTGATAATGGAATTATCGCACGAGTCAACTCTGGACATAAAAGACGCAATCCTCTTCCGCTGAATAGCGTTGAAAGAGTCTACGCGGGCCTGTGTTAGCATTTCAGAAGCACTACAGAAGCGCTTCAAGCCCATCAGTTGCCTGAAAATGTTATTATAGGCCACACGTATTCTATCATGCGTCTTTTTGGTGTACTCAGTCCAGAGCTGACAGGTGTAAAAAGTCTGGCAGAAAGACCTAAACAATGTCAGTTTCACGTCTGGCGAAGACCTACTGAATTTTCTCGCGATCATGTTCCCTACGATACAGAGTGATCTACGCTGCCGTTCCACATCATCATCATCTTTAAGGTTAGATGTCACAATGTGGCCAAGGTACTTGAATTTCTCGACTATTTTTACAGGCTGCTGGTTCAGATAGACATCCGGTACGATCGCCGGTCCCTTCCCGGACCTGAATATCACCATTTCTGTCTTTCTTGTGTTATATATTAAGTCATGTTCTTTCGCATATTCTTCACAGATTTTAATTAGTTTCCTCATGCCTTTAATCGAAGGGCTAAGCAGCACCATATCATCGGCATAGCTCAGGTTGTTGACGTATCTGTCATCCAATCTGAGCCCTACCGGGGTTCTGCTTAGCTCAACGATTAAATCATTCACATAGGTGTTAAACAGGTCCGGAGAGGTGAGCCCCCCCTGCCTCACACCGCATGGAAGCTGGTATCTCCCAGACAGCTCGGAGCCCCACCTGACGCTGTTGGTCTGCTTACGATACCAAAATGCAAGGAGATCAACAACCTCAGGCGGAACTCCCATGCTACTGTCACGCAGCTTCTTCCACAGGAGGTCGTGGTTCAGTGTGTCGAAGGCACGGCTGAGGTCTAAAAAACATGCGTACACAGTAGTTAGTCGCTGTTTGTAGTAACCGACAACCTGCTTCAACGAGAAAAT
This sequence comes from Eupithecia subumbrata, assembly GCA_949316285.1. NCBI lineage: Eukaryota > Metazoa > Arthropoda > Insecta > Lepidoptera > Geometridae > Eupithecia > Eupithecia subumbrata. The sequence continues at coordinate 15,220,046 of OX438650.1, read as the reverse complement.
AGCCATATCCGTAGAGACTTTTGAACGGAAACCAAATTGTCCATCGTCAATATAATTTTGACTAAGATACGATTGTATTACTCGTTCAAGCACCTTGGCCATAACAGTTGCCAGAGAAATAGGCCTATAGTTGGCCATGCTCGATATATCTCCCGTCTTATCCTTGGTAATAGGGACAACCAACGTTCGGATTAAATCCTCAGGTAGGTAGCAATGCCTCACACAGAGATTAAAAAGCCGCGCCAGCACCACACAGATATATTGACCCGCATTCAACAGATGTTCTATGCTCAGGCCGTCATGACCCGGAGACTTACCACGTTTCATTTTTCTCAGTATCGTTTCAACCTGCTTCGGTGTAACAGTGACTACGTGTTGAGCCTCCGGGCCCGGGCTAGCCTGAGATTCTACGGTAAACTTATCTTGCTGCTTTTTCACCACATTAAAATGATTTTTAAATAGTTCGGCTATGATTTTCTTATCTTTTTCTCCTTCAACACTAGCGGGCAAATTATTTCTACGGTTCAATTTCTTAGTTTCTTTCCAAAAATCTGTAAAATTTCCAGCACTGTGATGTCGGGCCAACACCTCCATTTTAACTTTATCCTCGTTATTTTGTATATACTTAAGCGCGGCCTTAAACTCTCTGCGCGAGACAGTCATATTTTCATAGTGATATCCCGAGCATGGCCGACCACACTGTACCCACATCAAAAAATGTTCCCTTGCCTTAACGTGCAGTCGCCTGACGTGAAAATTCCAGCCAGTTACTTTCTGTCTTTTCCTTTTCATTATAAGATCAAAACTCTGTTCAGCTGCTAATTGCAGGACGCCCACGATATCATTGTAAAAAACATCTATGTACTTGTGATGATCATCATTTTTACATAATAATTTAAAATTTAAACAGTCCAAATTTATATAGCGCTTATTTATATTACTTAATTTACTATTGCATATTTTACGATATTTATCTATTTGTTCCCGATCCCTATTTCCCCATAAATATTTAAAATTGTTATTAATATTATCACAGCATGTTTCTTTCGGTCTTATTCGATTCATATTAAAACTAATGACTAGAGGGAAGTGATCCGACCAATAGGAGTCGTACAGCACGTGCAGATCAGTCACGAGACTTGCCGCAGCGGCCGTCGTCACACAGTGGTCTAGCCAGCGACACGTTCCGTGCGCATCGCTCACAAAGGTGTAAGTACTTGGATCGAGTCTCTCTATGTCCAAGCAAAACAATGATTGCTCTTCACAATAATCCACCAGCTCTTTTCCAAAAAGAGAACCTGGGTGCGCGTTAAAATCGCCTAGGATCACAACACATTCCGTTTCGGAGCTTTCAACTACGGCACTTATCAACCCAAGACACTGAGTATAATCTGGCAGATTATCTTCACAATCGGTAGGCATGTATACGCTTAACACCAAAAGACTACGATCACCCTGAACTAAACGTACCGCCACGATTCGGTCACTATCACACTGCACTATTTCGGTACTGCTAAACAAGCTCGAGCGCCACATGAGAGCCGTTCCACCGTAGGGCCTCCCCCGCAGCGGACCGGCAGATGTATCCACCGAAGACTTCATACAGCATCCAAACTCCTTGTCAATTTCGTTCATGAAATTCAAGTCGTGTGGCATCAGCCAAGTTTCTTGGAGTGCGATCACATCTACAGTTTTGCATAGCTCCTGTACGTGTTTGACAGACCTCTTAACCGACTTACAGTTAAAAGAAACAAAAGTCATGTTTTCTTTACTTTGTACTACCATACTGATTTGTTGATGCAGCGGTCACTTTCCTATCAGAGGAACGCGGTTGACGATATTTCCGAAATACCAAGTTGGCAGGCCAAAAATCTTTTTGTAGAAAAGTATTTAATTTTGAGGCAATTACTGTGATTTTAAAAGAATTAAAATTGGTTTCCTTAGTCTGGTTGAGCAATTCAACATCAAAACAGTCTTCTTTCATTTCTTTTATGTAGTCCTTAATATCATTTTCCTTTATTTCTTTTTTCGTGCGGGATAGGTAAACATAGGCATAAGATTCCACCGCTTGTAATTTCGAGGAATTTTGTAAAGTTCCTCTCTCATTTCTATACCTATAAATAGGTTTTTTCCTAGTTACCAACGTAAAACCATCCGCGTCGTCATTTCGTGATTCCGTAGTGCCCGCGATATCTCTATACGAAGGTGCATAAGGCCTATCGTATAACGCACTCGGCTGTTTCTGCGATAAGATTTTGCCTACAGCGGCATTCCTCGAAGTATGCGGCGGCGCAGGCGCAGGCGCATTCGGCGGTGGCAGCGCTGTATGCAGTCTCGCTGTAGGCCTCGGTGAGAGCGGGTGCGCGCTCGAGATCGAGCGCGGCGGCTCCCCGCGCTCTCCTCCCCGCCCGCTCCCGCTTCGTTCATTTGTGATGCTCGCGCTCGTGCAGGTAGACCCAAGTAAATCGCTCTCAGCTACGAAAATACCCACACTTGTGCTAGGTAAACAATTCATAGTAATGTTTCTGTTGTTCTTATCCTCAGGATAAGATCCAAGAAACAGATCTTTTTCCGGATTGCAGTTATCATGGCGGTATTCTCGCAACTCAGAAATCATTCTCTTTAGGTCGTCAATTTCGCCCTTTAGTAAAGACATGTCCGAAGTTTCTTGGCAGATTTCTACTGGTTTAGCCTTTAATCCGGCTACGTCATTTTTTAATAAGGCCATTTCTTTCAAAAAAGTGGTCACGTCGATATGGTCAAACGAGACAGCTGGCAATTTATTTAGGTTTTTAGCCACAAATACGGGTAGGCAGTCGGGCTCAAACTCTTTGATTAGTTTGATAATTTCTTGAACAGACTTCGATTCCGACCCTTCTTTTCTCCGCATAAACTTTTTTGTAGGCGCCAGTAGTTTGTACGCGATAGATCTCGACATCTCGATCTCTTCACTAGTGTACGCACTGAGACATATCTGCAGTATGCTCGTTTCCGGTAGGGTGTCAACTTTATTGCTCACGAAAGCCAGCATCTCATTAATAGTCACTTTACACTGTCTACATTTTAATTCGCACACAGTACTTTCGCCACTATTTCGAGCGTCGAGTTTGGGAGATCGGATCATGACGAATGCGTGCGCGTGCGGTGCGCGCGTCAGCGAGACTCTATGTATATTGACACTCAATATTCGTAGTATAAACTGTAATTTTGACATATTCCTTGCTTTTGTTTCGAGCCTAGACATAAAGGTTGACATTTTTGTTTTAACCGAATGTTGGACAAGTAGCCTTAAACCCCCTCCTACTTTGGAAAACTATGACATGTATTGGACTAAACATAAACTAAACCAAAATGATGGAGTGGTAGCCTATGTACGGCGAGAAATTAATTCTTCATGTACTGAGCCACCATTTTCTGACGGAAACTGTCTTGTTTTAAATATTGCACCACACTATACTATTATATGTACATATCGACCACCAAGCTTTCGCAATGCTGATAAATATTTAGAATCCATTAACGCAGTATTGGAAAATGTTAGTACGAATAACGTAATATTTACTGGAGATATTAATCTAGATATTTTATCCGAAAAATTATCATTATCATCCCAAAACTATCTTAACTTAATGGCCACTCATGAACTTAAACAAGGTATTAACCTACCTACTAGAATTCTAACATGCATTGATCATTTTATGGTCAAAGTTACTGGATCATGGAAGACACTAGTATTTGAACAACAACTGACTGATCATTCTCCAATTCTACTATATATTAACAATGCTAAAATTTCTAGATCAGCAATATCACATAAAAAAGTTACAGTTGATTATGTTGGAATTGAAAAATTACTACAAGGTGAAGACTGGTGTGACCTATATACAATTGAAGATGCAAATATTGCTACTGATCTATTTACAACAAAAATGCTTTCCATAATTAGTCAAAACACACTAACTAAATTTATCTCTAAGAGGAATCAGCCGCTCAAACCCTGGATTACAATTGGTGTAGTACGGTCAATAAAGAAAAGAGATAGATTGCATTTAAAACTTAAAAAAGCGCCAAAAAATTTAGAACTCAGGGAAAAGTACAATAATTACAGAAACACATGCAACAAAATAATAAAAGACCTTAAAATAATATATTACAAAAATAAACTAGAAAAAGAAAAAGGAAATGTAAAAGAAACCTGGAGGGTAATAAAGGAAGTGTGTAACTTTAATCAGGTCAAAGTGCCCCCTCTAGATCTTTTGAATATTAGCAATAGCCCCACTGCATCACTTAACGAAGTCAACCACTACTTTACATCTATTGGTGACAAACTTGCTAGCGAAACCCTGACTAAACTTAAAACCACAGAGATTGAACTTAGTTCTGCACTGAAGCCTGCACCTGCACCTCTCAAATCCATGTCCATACTACCAACGGACCCGACAGAGGTTAGGTCTATGGTTTATCAACTAAAGACACATAGCGCGCCGGGCTGGGACAAAATTACAACGGTATTGCTCAAAAAATCTCTACCGTTTATAGCTGAGCCGATAGCTTTCATTTGCAATCTGAGCTTCCACACTGGTACCTTCCCGGCATCTTTTAAAAAGGCTTTGGTCAGCCCAGTATACAAGGCCGGTGATAAGAAAAACCCGTCAAACTATAGGCCAATCTCTCTGCTATCCGCGCTTTCCAAAATAATGGAAAAACTAATTAACAAAAGGCTTCTGGGATACTTGGAGGACAACGATCTCTTAAGCACCAATCAATATGGTTTTAGACATGGACGCTCCACAGAAGATGCCGTACTTACGCTTACATCACTAATCAAAACGTACGTAGATAATGGCGATAAGTGTATTGGAATCTTCCTAGACCTACAGAAGGCGTTCGATACAGTATCTATACCAATACTCTTGTCTAGATTGGCTGGTGTGGGTATTAGGGGAATCGTACTCGACTGGTTTACCGACTACCTATCAGGAAGATCTCAAAAAGTTAGGGTAGATGGCCATGTGAGTGAGAGTGCTCCGTGTACATTTGGTGTACCACAGGGTAGTACACTAGGTCCTACTCTTTTCCTTATATATATAAACGACCTGTGTAGCACTACCCTAAATGGACTCGACCTTCTTATGTTTGCGGATGACACTGTTCTCCTCATACATGATAAAACATGGCCTAAGACAACTCTCCTAGCAGAAAATAATCTCGCAGTTATAACACATTGGCTAGAAAGAAGTTTACTTACATTAAATACTAGCAAAACTAAATACATGTGTTTTAGTAAGACAAGCTATGGGTGTTCTAATATTGCCGATCTTAAAATTCATACTTACCCCTGCAACATAAACACTACACGAGAGACTTGCTGCTGCCCTACTCTTTCCGAGGTCGATTCTATAAAGTACCTTGGTGTACTTATTGACGACAAGCTGAATTGGAATGCTCATATTACGGCACTTACTTCCCGAATTAGGAAACTTATCTATATTTTTAAAACATTAAGAACTATTGCTGATAAAAAATTGTGCATCCAAATTTATAAGGCATTATGTGAATGTATTTGTAGATATTGTATCTGTTCTTGGGGTACTGCCGCGAAATCACACCTTATTGTAGCAGAACGTGCCCAAAGGGCTGTCCTTAAAGTTCTTCTGTATCTCCCCTACAGACATCCTACTACGGAAGTCTACAACATAGCTGATGTCTTAAGTATAAGAAAGTTATTTATTTTTGAAAGCCTTAAGCGATACCATAAAAAAGTAATTCCCCATTTGCCAGCATCCAAAAAAAGAATTTTTCGATGTCCTGTTCCTAGCGTCAAGTCCCGTTTTGCCAATAAGCAATTTAACTATATTGTCCCCCAACTCTACAACAAACTGAATAAAGACTATAAAATAAAATCCCTAAAAAATTTTGAATTCAAAAAAATATTAATAAACTGGCTTAAAAATTATGATTACGATAGCATTGAAAAAATGCTTACAGACCTATACTTCTAATGTATTACCTACCTGCCTAACAATATTTAATATTATGTAGGTATTTATTTATTATATACAATTCATTTTAATAGAAATCAATAAAACATTTATTCATTTATTTACTGTGTTCTTTTTATGTATGTGTATGTATTCTATTAGAATTTTCTGAGGTTAGATTTAGATTTAAATTAATCTTTCGCTTTTACAACTGAATACTTTTTTAATGATAAGTATTTTTTTCATTAAGTATTAGTTTTTAGACACATTTTAAATAGTCAATTATAGACACAATATTGATAATTATTAAGAGAAGCCTTGGGTCCTGTAATACAGCTTAGGCTAGTTCGGGATCCTGCGGACTCACCATATTATTGTAAACATTTTACTGTGTCAAAAATAAACGATTTGATTTGATTTGATTTGATTTTTTCATATAAAAAAAGAAAAATGTAAAGCAAACTTAATATTATGGAAAAAAAAATATTCGAAATATCTTTATTAACAAGTTGGTCCACTCGGGATTCAGAATTCCTTTCGGCTTATACCATTTACACCCTTTCCGTGGCACGCTGTATATTTCAAAAAGATTGTCGTTTATCCTACCCAAAATTTTTTATACGTGTAATGTAACTCTTCGACAATTTATACATACCAGCCAACTCTCGGTGCTCTAGGTTTTTGAATTTGAATATCAAGTATGACAGCGGTTTTAACAAAGAAAGATGATTATCAAAACTAAAATCAATCGTTATCAATTGATATGATCCACACTAAGGCTGGTAGACAAAAGCTTGGCTTTGACTTGTAACCACATTGAATTCATATGACGACCGATATGGCGCTGTGGGCGAAGGTCCGCCTACAACATAGGAATTTGCAGGTTCGATAACACAAGCTCTGCTTAGCTTGGGGCTAGGTGATTCTGTGTGGATTGTCCAGCATTATTTATTTATATAAAAGCAAAACTTTTGATGAGGATTTCCATGACGCACCGCCATGACGTTTCTCCTGTTAACCATTCTTATGATGAAGGGAAAAAAGCCTTTATATAATTATATAATAGAATAGAAAATCATTTATTGAATATTTTTACAAAAAATACACGAAATAAAATTAGTATGATACCTTCTTCAATAAAACTAATAAGCTCAGACAAAAGGAGTAATTCAGCATTTTGCTGTATGCTGGCGGCTACCCCGACCCAAATCAGCACCACCACCTATTTTATACAATTATTATGTTAAACGAATGAATTTTCAAAAATCGATTGGCCAGTTTGTGATTCCTGTCATAAGCTTTTTTCAATGCCTCTATAAATGTTATAGTTTGTATAGTGTAGGAAGTCTAAGAAGAATCTCTGCATAAAGCATACAAAATAAAACTTTTACAGGGGCATTAAAAAAAAGCTTAAGATAGGAATCACAAACGAACCAATCTATTTTTGAAAATTCCTTCGTTTAACATAATAATAAGATCAAATATGTGGTGTCGCTGATTTGGGTCGGGGTAAATATGCAAGCAGCGCTGTTTTTCAATTTACCCCTCTCGAATAGCTGGTCACCGACAGGTTAAAGTGATAGCGGGATTATAACGATCGATACTTAAAAAATAGAACAATCTAGAGTACCTACCAGTGAGTAGATACATAGTATATAGGCACAATTGATTGAAATTCACGGCGTTTGTAATCACAATTACACATATTTTAAAAATTGGCGGACCCAAACCCACAATATGGACCCGGATGTTTTTAAAGAATTGTAATCAGGACAGTGCCATAAGGAAATCATAACATTGTACTGTCGAGGTCCCCTACCTGTGCAAGGGGACATAACTGGTTAGGACCGGGGCAAACTGGTTCGTACAATACGAGATCAGATGTATTCGACTCAATGGGGGAACTCGGTACCACAACAAAAAATGTCAAGCAAGGTCAATTTATTCTAGGAGAGTACTTATCAGTTTAATAACGAAGAAAACACATTCAAACAGTAGAAACCAAATAGAAATAGTACCTATTTACAATTGAAACAAACTGCAGACTGTTGGAAATAATCTACAAGTAGCTCAACTGATCTCAATACCAGTCGTCGCGTCCCCAAGACGCTGGCTGCATTGCCCCGCTGTATGGCAATGCTTTTGGGCTGCGCTAGATACTCACCAGCTCTCGGGTCACGCGTCGCTTCGACCAGACGCACAAATAATTTCTTATAAATCCGGTGAGCATCGGTACCCCACGGACCTAGGGTCTCAACTCCAAGGTGAGCAGCATCGGTTTCAAAACAGTTTTTCAAATTTTTGTAGGTTTCATACTTTTTGAAATATTTTGAAAAAAGTCGAAAAAATACCCATTCCCCCCCTATCTCCGAAGTTTGCAGAGCGATCCATTTAAAATGTATGGAGCGTTTGTAGATATGAATCTATATTTTACAAGAAAAATATAGAGAAGTCTGTAAAAAGAACACTTTTTGAAAAATGGTCAAAAGGGATTAATTTTCAAAAGTGGGGTATCAAATGAAAGGTATCGGGTGTTTACATTTCAAAAAAAATCTGTAGGTTTCATACTTTTTGAAATATTTTGAAAAAAGTCGAAACATTTACCATTACCCACTTGAACCGAAGCATGCAGAGAGATCCATCTGAAATGTAGGTTGGTACCTACTATTCTTAGGTATCCGCCTGATCTCTCCCCGATCGTGTCGATCTGTCGTCCCATCGGATTATGAGAGTGCACCTGTGTTTGCGCACACGCTTGTGCAGTATAATATGTCCTGCGCATCTGGCTAGTATCCGATGAGACTGGCCGCCGTGGTCGAAATTCGGCTATGAGGACATTATTAATATTATTAATGTAAGTAACACACCATTTTTCAATCAAGTGCCGAAAAAATGTATTTGTAATGTAACGACGGAATGTCGCTTGTGGTGTGAACATTTTCAAATAGTTGATGTGCGGTAACAGGCAAAAAGCAATAAAAAATAAGCAATCCACAAAACCTTTCTTATTAGTAAAAAGATATAAATATGTACAGTGTTTTATGTTAGTCATCTATAAATTCCGCAAAAAAATATCAAAAAGAGGTCTTGAGTTATAGAAGGTTAATCTCTGATCAACAAATTTATAGTCAACATCGATTTGGCAAGAGAAATAACTATTTGAGAATCGATCAAAAATCAGATTTGATTTTGAAATTGATCGAACAACCACCGTCGTCATTACCTTTTAAATAATAACCAAATTTTGGTTATTATTTAAAAGGTAATAAAGGTAAGAACTACATTTAGTGTATTTAAGGTAGGTAAATAAAGGTAAGAACTACATTTAATGTATTCGGACTTTCAAATGTTTACCGTACCTAATCATATAGAACTAACACTTGTTTTTATTTTTATAAACATTGTACAAAAGGTAATTAATAATTAATATACCTAACATTAGGTTTGTACAGTAGATACATTCTATTCAAAGCAATCAATATAGCTCGAACTGTTTGTGACAATGTATGCATTTGTCATCGGCAATTGGCAATTAGTTTCCTGTCCCGCCATACATCACACACTGACCCCATTAGGTATCCATACCTACAGCTATACCTATTTCATAGAGTATAGAAGACGTATGGGTGGCTATTAGAATTCTGTGTCAAGAATAGAGTTATATAAAGTAGAGCTTTCTGATTTGAGCTTTAAGTGGTTGGTATGTTTCGGTTTGAAAGGATCCTTCTTTAAAAATCAATTACGTAAACGATAAAATCCTAAATAAATTATTAAAACAAAGGTATTTAATAAATAGGTTACTAAATGAACGATGACGTAGCAAAACTTTAAAACTGTGGAGCAGTGTCAACAATATTTAACATGATTTGTGCGTTTATAATCAGGATAGTTTCAAAAGTGTAATCTTACTTCAAGTTTGTTGATAATTTTTCCGGAAAAGATCCGATTATCTTTTGGCTTCTTTCATACTGTTTGACACAATTTTTCTTCTTCTTTCTTTCTTCTTTCAATCACTCCCTGCCGAAGCAACGAGGTCATTCTTTCAGCCCAAGTTGACATTATCTCTGTACATGAACTTTCTACCCTCACTGAACCATCAGATCAAATCAAATCAAATCAAAGGTTGGTATGTTTCGGTTTGAAAGGATCCTACTTTAAAAATCAATTACGTAAACGATAAAATCCTAAATAAATTATTAAAACAAAGGTATTTAATAAATAGGTTACTAAATGAACGATGACGTAGCAAAACTTTAAAACTGTGGAGCAGTGTCAACAATATTTACCATGATTTGTGCGTTTATAATCAGGATAGTTTCAAAAGTGTAATCTTACTTCAAGTTTCTTGATTATTTTTTCCGAAAAAATTCCGATTATCTTTTGTGTTCTTTCATACTGTTTGACAAAATTTTTCCTCTTCTTTCTTTCTTCTTTCAATCACTTCCTGCCAAAGCAACGAAGTCATTCTTTCGGCCAAAGTTGACATTATCTCTGTAAATGAACTTTCTACCCTCACTGAACCATCAGATCAAATCAAATCAAATCAAAAACTCTTTATTTCCATAAATACAATAAATGTACACTTAGAAAAGGTCAAATTATAAAACTATACACTGACACGGAAATAAAGTGATATTTTTGATTTCTGTCGCTTCGGTATGTAGACTAAAGTAAAGAAGCGACGAAGAAACCTTTAGCCTGTTAGTTGTTATTTTTCGAATTGGAGCAAAACCCGTCCCAAGCTTTTTTATCTTCTAGATAATCTGATATTTTATAGAAGCCTTTTTAACAATTTGTTTGAATTTATTTACTGATAATTTTTGCAACTCACTAGGAGTTTTGTTGTAGAAGCGTATACATTGCCCTTTAAAAGATACATTAATTTGGTGTAGCCTAGTTGTGGGCAGATCTTTCGTATGTGACCCTGTGTAATCGACTACACACTACAAAACTATTTCTATCATAGTTTCAGTGATCTCCGCAGATACTATTCCATTAAGCTGGAACATTCCGTAATCCCTTTGTTTCACGGACGACGTGTGTACAAGCATTAGGTCTTTGACCCGTGGGACCGAACTACAACTCCAAACTTCAACAGTACACCCGAAGAATTCAACTCCATTTATTTTCTTGAAAAACAATGCAAAAGTTAATTAATTTCCGAAGAAACTCAAGAAAGTTGCGTTATTGGAAAAGATTGCTTATCTTTTGAAGTTTTTCCATTAGACAGCCTTCGGATGAGGGTGCAGGGTTGCATTATTGAATAGCGTCTTAAGTTGTTTTGTTGTTTACTCTTTGGTGGAGTGATTAAAATTGTGTCTTTGGTAACGTTACAAAATTCTTAGATAGGTACCGATTTATTATGTGTCATTCAGACCAGATTATTTTTGCAGCCGATTGGTAGAGTCCTAGAGGACGTTTAATTCTTTTTTGTAAGTTTGAAAAAAGACCAATTTTAATTAAGTACCCCATTGATTATTAAGGACGCCTGAATTTCATCATCATCATCATCATCAGCCTATATTAGTCCACTGTTGGACATAGGCCTCCCCTATGTCCTGAATTTACGCACAAAAAATCATACTCCTGATTTTGGTTTTTAACGACTCCAAGTACCTATTAACTGTCAACACATGCCTGATTAAGTTCGAGTCTTAAAATTCTCTTAGAAGGATTATTTCCGTGGGCGTGGCAGGGTCACTGGGCTACAGTTACTGCTGAACCAACTGTGCCTGAGTTTATGAACTTTGCAGCTGATGCGTGGGCAGGCACCGAAATAGAACCGACGGCGGGGGCGTTCAAGGTTCAGGACTATGCTAATATACACGTGATGTTTTTACGCTGTTACGTGTTGTGTACGGAGGTGTGTACGGGCTGATTTAGGATCACTTGCTGTCACTTTGTGCGTCCATTTCTAACAAAAAGTTACATAAAGATGATGATCTTGTACCTAAAGTTCGAAGTGTATCTACTTAATGTAACCTACACAGACAGACATGGTCTGATCAATCATCAAATCAGGTGCAGAAATAAATAAGAAATTGAAGTCATCATAATTGACAACTGTAGGTTTTAGTATACCTACCTACTTACTTAGCGGGTAGTTATTCATTTCGTAGGTAAATTACCGCGTAGGTAGGTATATAACCTACCTACCGTCTCCGTTCCGTCGCGTTTAGCTTTAGGGTGAGATGTTATTTGTTTGTATGTTTTTAAATCCGACGTTTCTGTGATCGTGATAAGGCATACGATAAATTAATACCATCCCAATCCTTTATGTACCTAGGTACGTATGTCTGTTTATCTTTTCAAACAAAAACTTCTATGTATTAACCACCATCATTATTTACTTGACTGTGACTAATTATTTTATTAATACTTTTAGTCAAATCTCTTTTTTTATCTTTGTACCTTATGTTGTTTAACGAAGTAACTTGTGTGTTATTGTTAGATTGTACTTAAATATAGAATAAAACGATTTCAAGTGTAACCTCAAGTGCACCTACGTAGAATAAATAAATACAATACAAATACAAAAAATACATCAATGCCTTACAAAAGAGAGCATGCCCACATCTGAATCAAGCGCTTCTAGGATTTATGTACCTATATGGGACTGAAAGGTCAATAATTTGGCAGTTTGGGAAAAATTGCGTCTTTACTGAAATCGAAAAAGCGTTGGGTTTCGGCTCGACTTTTTTCTGGAAAACGCTATCGAACTACACTAACGCAACACGACTAACGAAAAGAGAACTTAAGCTTGAGAATGCAACCAACATGACAAACAACTACTCTTTTTGACATCTGTCAAAAATTCCTACGTCAAAAGTGTTTAGCGCGTCCGGGCTCCGCAGTGCGGCTGGCTGCGGTGGCTCGACACGAGCTGTTTACCCTGACAAATAACTGGAGTAACGGCCAAACTTAGCTATTGCGGCACTTTCATAAACTTTTATACCTGATAATGGAATGGTTTTTAACTTGGGGCTCCGAGGTTTACCTGGAGATGATAAATGGGGGTTTTTTGTTTTGAATTTGGAATAAAAAATATGTAGGTGTGCCGCATGACGCCAGCGCTTTGGCTGGCAATGAAATTGATTTGATTACTTACTAGTAAAATATTTATTAATTTGTGTGCAAAAAGTGTTATTTGTCCCAATACAACCTTTAAAAAATTGTGGTCTTTGTGCTTGTTCGCTCAGTTAAAACCTTCTCTTGTTAGGTATGATTTTATAATACCAACACAACAAAAAAAACGTAGGAAGGTAGGTAGAAGTATTCGTGTTCAAAACAGTTGTTGTTCCAAACTTAAAATTTAGTTTTAAAACTTCTACGTTTTCCTTGGAACTTCATTTTCTGAGAACATAGCCCACGTGACCTTTGGTTTGTTCAAGTTCTTGTCTTTCGCGTCATTGGTGTTTTTTTGGTGCCTTACTTAGATAGGCACTAATTAAATTTAATATCTAAGTAAAATCAGCTCAAATCGCTAAGTACCATGATTCTACTGAGGTAATTTTGAATCGATTTTTAAATCTGAAATTATGTATTTGAATTTTGAATTGTAAGTATTGAATTTTTTATCCTTAATTTTTAATTGTATTACTGCATGCTAGGACTATAGCGAGACATGAGCACATTATTTGAAATAATACCACAAAAAGTTAACCACAGTTTAAAATAAATAATAATATTTGAATCTTTGCATCTTTGAAAATACTACTAGTGTTCTATTCAGTTATCATCCAAGGCCGATATGATTCTCATAAAACATCAACTTGACCTTTCATTGCAATAGTAATTGACAGCGTGGATAATAAGAATTCAATCGATTCTGAACTTTCAGCGAACTTGACGTAAATATAATACCCTTGTCCGAAATACGTGTCTTCCACTCTGAGATATACTTTTTTTTAACCCCCGATACAAACAGAGACCCCTGTATTTAAGTTTTACGTGAACTTTCTGTATACTTTGAATCTTAGATAGATAGATAGAAAACACTTACATATAACAACAATCCAGACAGAAAAGCTTTGTGTAGAGGAAATATAAAGGGCTTCCTTGTCGCTGAGAGCGATCTCTTCAAGGCAACCTTATGACTGGACATGAAAGATCAATATAGACGGTGGCACTTCAATAAATATATTTAGATACTTAAAGAATTAAGAAATCACTTTGTAGGAAGATAGTAATGGAAGCTTGAGAGGTTTATTAGACGTTTTCTTTAACTTCCCCTCAAGTTTGATTTAATAAAGCAACTTGATTAAACCATTTAAACTATACACAAGTAATCGCACTAAATAAATATTTATTAATTAAAGGTTCACTAATTACATAAATATCACTTTAAAACAAACTTAGATTAGGTCCTGATAACGGAATAAGCATCTGTCAATATATTATTATTTTTATGCATATATTATTATTTTTTATCTTATGTATGTACATTCTTGCTCAGCAGTGAGCATTATGTCATGTCAAACTAAGCACGGTCTTTGCTGGGTCATTTATATCAATTTCAATAATTAAAATAGCCGCCGGCAATGTATCATCAACACCAACATTACAGTTGTAAAAAAAGCTCAAAAGTCCGGTTCAATTAGGCAACCGAACTATTGTGACGTCGAGCGACTCAGAAATCCGGTCCACTTAATTGTAACCGGACTACTGAGACTACACCCAAACGACTACCCTAGGCCAGCGAACTACATTGCTATTTGATGTAGATATTTTTGACTTGTCTGCACTTGACTTTCGTAAGGAATGCTTTGCCCGCCTCGCCAATACTGCTTCTTAAGAATTGTAATTACTCTTATTACTATGTTGTCTATCACTTAAAATTTGTCTTAATTAGTCTTTCGCTTAAAATTCACTACTTTCGTATCTAAACTTACCTTGATATTGAACTTCTCTATTAGAATTATGTATCTAATCTCGTATTCTTTCTCAGGAATAATTCGGTACGTTATATATTTTACTTTTATGTATCTGTACTTATGCATTTATGTGAGTAGTATATTTTATTATATCTATGTGTGTATTTTATTTTTGTTAATGTTACGATTAATTGTATTTTTCCTTATTCTTTTTTCTAGCACTACCTACAAAATTGTTGTTCACACTACCCAAAGGTTAGCAGGTAGAGAATGCTATCTAGCATTATGTTCGCCTATGTACAACTTTTGTGCAATAAAGTATATTCTATCTATCTATCTAAGTAATCTGTATCGTTTATGTTTCACATACGTCTAACCGTTACTACATATTGTGTACTTTTTTTTAACGTTGGAAACACTGATTGCTTTTTGTATTAGTTCTATGTCTCCATTATATTCTTTATTATTATAACTGTTTGTCTCCTAAATAAATACGAAACAATACATTTTTAAAAAAGATTCATTCGGTTTATAAAATAAACTCCGTTCTTTCTTTTTCATTTCTCTCACCAGTGGACAAATAATCTAAGTGGCGAGAAAATTAATAAAAACTATTTTATTTGATAGATATAACTATTTTATATAAAATACGGGAAAACAGAGTTGCACAATGGGCGGCCTAATCGCTAAGAGCAATCTCTTCCAGACGACCTTGGGATGGATACGAAGCAGTTGCTCATGTAAAGACGGTAGCGTATTACTTAAATATACAATACATACATATAATACAAAATATAAAATATACTACTAAAAATATACTGATATCTGTTCCAAGCTATTTCTTGTTTCCCATCATTGTCCGCAGTGGTGCGCCAGGTTTCTACGTGTCAACTGCTGACATTGACCATTATTTATAACAAGCTGTTCAGTAAAATGAAAAAGAACTTGTGTTCTGGTTTTCTTTTATCGTAGAAGCATTTTAAAAACAATAGACAATGATTATGTCGGGAAATGCTTTAAGAAAAAAAATATTTAATGAAAAATTCAAGATAGGTAGGTATTTGTGGCTAAATAAGTACCAAGTAAGTAGGTACCTAAGTAAATGCATAAGTATTTTTGTTCAAAGCTGGTAAAAAGAACCGCAAAATCCGACTTTGTCGGGACTTGAACCCGCGACCCTCCCCTCCGTAAGTCAAGTCCCGTTGAAGTCGAATGTTTTTTTGAATATTATTAAATTACTTAGAAACTACCCTGAGTGTAGGGCTTACAAACTTTAATAACAAAACCTTTGAAGGAGTAAATTACATATATTTGTGAATATTTCAAAAACCTGTCGCATCAGAACATTATTTTATAAGATATTTTTTATTTATCCGACTATATAACTTTTATTGTGCGCGGCGATTATGAAAAAACAAAACAAAATGGCGACCGATGTTAGGGTTAAAAGTGATTACTGATTTCTAATGCTACGGCTCCACCTGCGTTAGCGTTGACGTTAATGTCCATTAAAGCGTTAATTAAGGCGCTAAAAATGCACCTTGGTAACTAGTAGCCAAGGTGCATTTTTAGTCGTTAATAAATGAACACGTTAAAACCTTGGCCACATCTGCGTGACGCCCAAATTAGTGCGTTAATTAACACGTTAGGACGTAGGTGGAGCCATAGCATAAAGGTGGCTAGCTCTCGCACCAGTAGGTACTACTACATAATGACCAACACTGTACTGCTCACAATTGTCAGTGTGCCATATCGTACTGCCACTTACAATTACGACATCCTCATTCGTTTGATTCGATGAATCGTGCATTGGGAGTGGTACATATTTATGTACCACTATATATTTGTATATGTATGTTTTACTCATATCTAAAGCTTGTTTTATCTAATGCTTGTAAACCTTTTGAAACTGAAAGAGCTCCTAATTTATAACTTACATAATTTTTAGTCTACTTACGAGTACCTACGGAAGGTGGTTCACTTCAAGATCGCGTAAGAATATATTTTTTTGGTTTTAAATTCAATTAAGATTTTTAGAGCAATAATAATGTAGATTTCTAGTCCAAAATCTCTAAAAATAATAAATACATCATAAATCAAAAGCACTTTTTACAATTCTCTCTGAAAACAATGTATCGGTACGCGGTCGCGGGTTCGAACCGCTCCAACAGTAACTTTTTGCACTCCATTTAATTTGACATCAAAAACACTATAAATTACCACACTAACTCCACAATATTCTATGTAAGCCATCCTGAATCGCGCAAACGTTTTATTATCGCATTATACGAATATAAAAGGGTTTTATTCATCATATCTCGGGGGTCAGTCTCACGAGGTAAACCAGTCCGTCAAGCTGGTCCAAGTTGATACTCTTATGGTGCGGCTAAGAGTTCTAGCATAGGGTGGGTTAAATAAGACGCGTGTGGGTAGGGGGTATCTACACATTTATTATAATAAGTACACAAGTGCCAAATATAAACGTATAGAATAAGTGTTGACTAGTTCTAAGTAGAATAAAAAACCCTCAGAGACTCCTTGACCTCTATTTTGTATAAAATTTTGTTCTATGGATATGTATACGAAACATTTGATACTTAAATAAATAAATAAATAAATAATGCTGGACAATTCACACAGCATTATCTAGCCCCAAGCTAAGCAGAGCTTGTACTTACTGCACTAAATTAAGTATGTAGGAAGGTAAAGTAATAAAATGTTAGTAACTAATAGGTTAGGCATTGTTTTTTCTCTAAGTACCTTAAAATTATTTATTTATTTATTTAAATTAAATAATAATAATAATGAGGTAGGTAGTAGGACAGATTTCAGAGTTCTGATTCTTATGGTGATAAGATAAGTTCTCACTGGCCACGTTGGCGTTCCAAATTCAAAAGTCCGCAGCCCACGCCTTGTAACTTTTTAATTTCTCTTTCAACGAGGCAAGCCGCGAAGATTTTTATTAGTCCGGAAATTAAGCGCTGGAGTTAAGTGGACCGCGGGAAGTTGGACGCTTGAGTGCTCGCCGACCTAAGAACAGGAAATTGACAATAGTTGCGGTTTAACGAAGAATAAATACTTACAACTCTGCGGGGATTTGCTAGGTCACGATAAAGATTGAGATATAATTATTTGAGAAAAACATGTGTATCGATCATTTATTGGTATATTCTATGATTTTCCTGTAGTTTTATTAATCTATGGTAGGTTTCGTGTAAGATGACAGAGTTATGCTTCAGAGTATGACACAACTGCTTGATGGATTGATAAGCAAAAATTGTACCTATGTACGGTACGTATGAGAATAACACGCAAAATCCTTTTTCCAAGGGTCATACCTGAATTGCTCATAAGAACAAACAACGTTTATGTTCGTAAGAAACCATAGATTATCGTCTCTACCTCATTTGTGTTAAGGAATAATTTTTCAAACTTACTTCTTCCATTTTCAAATAAAATAAACAAATGAAAATCATAGAGCACCGTGATTCGATTCCCGCCATGAATCTCGAATAATCTTCATAAAGTGTTCTGAATTCGAATATATCCGCGCGCGCGCGGCCCTCCGTCCGCTCGAGTGACATCTTTACGAGCGTTTTGCTTTACTGCGAGGGGCTAGCAACACTTTCAATCAAAGTTTTGCTTTAGTCATAAAAACATCCTCGTATGTACGATGTATGATAATATTTAGCGCTAAAATATGCGAAAAACCAGGAGAAGTGTTATGCGGGTATCATTTTAAACACGCGAGCTGATAATTCAATTCAATTTATTTATTTATTTTACTTAAATTACATTAATGAAAGGACATATAGGTACACAATTTTAATATTTATTAAATTATAATGATTATTAATGATAGTTTTATGGAATACAAAAAAACTTAGGTAATTATAAAATAATTTATACAGGTAGGTACCTATCTATGATTTAATTTTCAATGGATTTTATGCAGACTCAATTATACATCCTGGTTGCAAAACTGCAAATTCCGAAATAATTTGCCTGAAACAATCCGCGAATAGGTCGCAGTTTGATAATAATAATAATTGTCCTGCAATCGCTACGAAACCGTTTTCAATAGTTTATATACAAGGTGTCATGGAAAGGATGAACTAAGCCGAATGGGGGTGATTCTGGACATTGAGGGGGTGAACTTTTATTTTAAGATTTTTAAAATTCGAGCATATTTTTCTCTTTTTCTGAAAAAAATTAGAGACGTTATTTCTTCATATCCGTGTTCTTTTACGTACATTATTATATTATTATTCTTGTTTTGAAATTTAAAAGGACTTACATCATATTTTTGTTATAGTTTCATGACAAAACACTGCACACTGGTTTTGCTGAAAAAAACAAGCAAAAAACATTTCTGAAATATTTTGTAATGTGAATGAATAACACGTATAAGAAGGAAAAAACTACAAAAAACTACAAATACTTGCAAAAAAATATTCTAAATTCAAAAAATCGTTATTCACAAGTTGATCCCCTCGGGGTCCAGAATCAACCCCTTTAGTACACCCTTTCTAGGGCACCCTGTATTTCATATAAGAAAAATACCTAGGACAATAATACTGATGATGCCCTACTACCCGAATTTCGTCCAAGGCCTCAACTAAGACTAGCCAGGTGCACAGGACATATTATAGTGCACAAGTGTGCGCGCAAACACAGGTGTGCTCCCTACCCTCACTCTCACAATCCGATGGGACGGCAGAGCGACAGGACAATAAAAAAGATAACATAAGTATTAAATATACTCTGATGTCCTCCCAATTTAGTTTTATCGCTAAGCAGGAAAAGAATATCGTGGCGAAGGATCGTGTTGAATCATTGATAAGTATACAATAGCAAAGATGTGATTCCGGACTCACTGGGGTAGGGTGGACTCTGACAGCTAAGCTCGGGAGAGTTGATGCCGCGAATAGTAATAAGGTAACCAGGAACTTATTCGAATTTCGAATGCAGGGAATGGACAAAGTTTCGTGACAATTTTGAGTTATGGCAATGTCTTAAACTTATGATATCCATTACTTTGACGACTTCCGGCGTTCAAGATTCCATTTTCAATTCTCGCTGCGGATTTTCGAACGGTTTTCGGATTTCAAGTGAGCCATTCTTCTAGAATTGATAATTTGCATAATATATTGATTAAATATTTATACCTTTTTGTGGAAATTTTTAATTAGCCTTCAGTATTTATTGTCACATACCTACTCATTAAGTTAGCTGTTAATTTCCTGAATATAGTTAAAATAAAGTAAAAATAAAATAAAATACTATTTCGATTGTTTTTAGCGCAGTAGGTATAAGTGCCCTAATTCTTTTTCTAAAATAAAGTAGCCTAAATCGGTCCAGCCTTTTCGAAGGTTAACCAAAATAAAGAGGCAGACAAAAAAATTACCCTTGCTTTTTGTTTTATGTACCTACTACCTACTACTGTATATACTTTCATGTGCATTTCATATGATTCCATACTAAAAATCTGTTATTTTGACATTACAAACAGACACTTCATTTTATAAATTCGTAAGTTTCAGATTTATGTTCTGTTCAGACTACAACACTACTCGGTACATCACTAACTAGTACTCAACGGTTAGAAGCTTCGAGATTAGATCTTGATTGTCATGCCTGGCTTATCAAAGGAATAGCATGCAGGCCCCAATATAATGACGTATCTACATGCTTGCTAGCATTCTGCGATAATGCACCCTTTGACTGCAACCGGGAACATTCGGGAACGCGCTCCTTTGTGCGATTTAACTCGTTTAACCTGAAATTGGGGCGCTGCCGGCACAATGGCATATTTTGATTTAAAAATAGAATTACGTTCTTGACGCACAATATTCGTTCGTGTTTTGTTTTTGTTAAATGATGACGTTCTTTTATCAAAAATCGAAATTGGTCTTGTATCGTCGTATTAGGTTTTTATATAAGTTGTAAATGCTTCCCAAATATTCGTAATAATATAAAATAACAAATATAGAAAATATGGCTAACACAACGCG
This sequence comes from Eupithecia subumbrata, assembly GCA_949316285.1. Classification (NCBI taxonomy): domain Eukaryota; kingdom Metazoa; phylum Arthropoda; class Insecta; order Lepidoptera; family Geometridae; genus Eupithecia; species Eupithecia subumbrata. The sequence continues at coordinate 15,199,178 of OX438650.1, read as the reverse complement.
AGTCCGCAATAAAAATTGACCTGAGTATGACATTGTGGTACCTATGTTTCTATATTTTTTTATAGTAATCAATCATACATTATAAATGCGAATGTTTGGATGTTTAGATGTTTGAATGTTTGGGTTGAAATATTGCATACATTAGTAGTACCTACATCTAAACCTGAAATAGCTACTTTTTATCCCATAAATACTCGTGTTATATGTATGTCCATAGAAATGTCCATAAAACGTTTTCATAGAATAATAATTAGTATGTTTGTTGACTTGGAATAAAGTATCTTACCGGAGAGGTTTACAGTGGGTATTACGTCCTTCTAAGGGCGACGAATCCCACATAATTCTGGTCCCCCCCAGACCAGTACCTATATTCGTTAGGTAGTAGCCTATTTTTATTCGCCGAATAAAAATAGGCTACTTTTATCCCAGAAACAACGCGTGCGACGCCGTATACAGAAACTAGTTAGTTAATAATTTGTGTAAATTAATCATGCTCAAGTAGATTAGTACCGAGTACAAATTAATGCATAACGGATTATCATAAGCTAATATCATCAATCGAATTGGGATATTGGTTGCAAACTATAATCACATAATTTATATGTATGATGCTTCATCATTCATGTATTCAGTTGGAGTAGCTAGCATAGACTATAGACCACATTATCTACATTACATAATCGACTGTTTCCGAGACAAAGGGCGTAAATACTATTTTTGCCAAAACGACTTTGATGCAACTATATAATTTTTCACGCTCTTTCGATCTGTTTATCTAAAAATGCGCTACGACGAATAAAGTGTTTATTAACACCTAAAATTTAATATATTTTTACATTTTGCTAAAATTATGGTTTATACAACCTGAAGAATTACTCTTGTATGTACTTAAATGGCTGTTACTTCAGACGTTTGTTACCAGGTTATTAATTAATGGGTCGTAAATACATTTTTTTAGGTATTCAGGGGTGTCAGTCCAACAAACGCTCGTATATAACTGTAATTAAATGAAAAAAGGACAGCCCAAATAAAAAAACTTTCTTCCTAAAACCAACTTTATAAGTATAAAAACAAAAAAAGTTATTTAAAACCAGATATTTATTATTTTGTTTATTGCTCATTGCCACAAGTAGGTGATTTGGAGTTACGCCCTTTGTATCGGAAACAGTCGATATGTTACCATAGACTCTATGTTAATATCTATGTTGACATGTAGGGATATTACATAGAGTACAAAGTTATACGTCAACTGCATCGGCATCGGAGTGTACGCGGCATACACGGCGTCCGAATTTACAATATGCCTAGGTATAGGGTGCGTCCACTGCTTTCGGATTTTGCACCGGCAATATTGGATCAATATAGAGCAATATTTTTAAAGCGCTCGAGTTTGCCGATGACGTCATCCGCAACAATATCATAGTCTCTACAAGGATATTGTTGCGGATGACGTCATCGGCAGAAATATCGGTCCCTGGAATCGGTATCGGCAGATAGTCGATCCAGTGGACTCTGTACCAACGAAATCAATAAAAAGCAAATCCTTACGCTGCGTACACTCCGATTCCGATTTGAAATGGAAATAGAAAATCTTTATTTGTGTGACATAATATAAAACTTATAACTAATATTAAACTTAACGAAACACAAAAAGGTCACCAGCTCAGCTTAATGCTGTTATGGCACAAGGGCCATAGCAGCGCTGGTTTTCAGCGGTGCCGGGTGATAAGTGCAGCGCTACTCGCTACACCAATCTTACACACATAGCAAAATGAGAGAGCACACAATACCTTGACAGTAATTAAATTAAGTTAAAGATTATAATACAAAATTACACATTTATATAGTATCGGTACAAAATTCTTAACGGTAGCTAGTAAGTAAGTAAATAGATTTGCGTAGTTCCATGTAGGTAGAGGCGGTTAACCTATACTTATAAAAAAAATATCTTTCTTTAATTCTGTAAATAATGATCTTATATAATAGGGTATGTACATAGGTGAGCTTAAGCTTGAAAAAGAGTTTTCTTGCAGCAAACCTTAGAGTTATAGGAGAGGCGATGGAATAGTTAGATGTATTGGTTTTTTTTGATAATTTCATACCAAATTTAACGTCTCAACGACGACTCGTTACTATCGACTGCCTAATGAAACAGGGCTTAGGTCTCGTTGGCAATCCTAGCAATACAATGAAAAAATTTGGTGTTGATTCATCAAGCAGGTATTTTCCATAAAACTTTTACATCCATCATGGTTATTAACACTAAAGTCACTCATATTTAGGTGCAGTAATTATATTATATTAGCATATTGGAAAGCTCAAAACTCAAATTATGGTAGGTAAATATCCCGTTATAAGTGACTTTAGAGAAATTTACCAAACTAAAGGGAAGGAAATACTATACTAACGCTTCCCCTCAGTAAAATACATTTTAAAAAGTTTATACTTAAACACAAAGTATATGTGGGTACATTACATATACCTACCTACCTTGTGTTTAGGTCTATAAATTTTGCGGGTACCTGCCACTACATAAGTATGCTACAAGGTTGTTTTCCACTTACAACGTCAAATGCAGTCGGTACCAGGTCACTGAATCGCTTGGCATGGCGCCACGTAAATGCTTACAAAGTACACTTGAAAACGTATTAGTTGAGGTTAAGACGATGAATTCTCTAAAAAACATACTTCTACGACATGTCATGTGAATTGTTTTTCGCCGTAGTATCCAGCCACGACGAAAAATAATAAACATGACATTGCTGACAGACATTATTATGAAAACAATTGCCAACGCCGGCACTGATCATGGACGTAGAAAAAAAAACTGACGTAATCTCACTGAACTAAAGCCTCCATCTCGCATCCGCTATTTTGAAGCGCGTCTTGTGTCGCGCGATATGAAAAAGCATGTAATCCATAACACAAGCTCTGCTTAGCTTTGGGGCTAGATAACGCTGTGTGAATTGGCCAGCATTATTTATTTATTTATTATTATAATCTTACACACTGCTGCGATTGACGCGATAGAAGTTGTCTGCGACGACGCGTCCTGCGATTCTTCAATTTTTGCGGGGGGAGGTTTCGCGTAGCCGAAGATGATTTGCAAAAAAACTATTCCTTAAATGTGTTAAATGTCGACTGCAGATAGAACCTTGTACCAACATATCCTCATTGCTTGATCGGGTCATCACCGAATCAAGTTTTATTTACTCTTTCTGAATTCCGTTGTAACTCCGCTCTAGAATGCGGCCATACATGACATATCTGTGCCCTAGCCCGTACGTTCGTCGGTTTGCACCGAGGTCATATTCAGACGAAGTCTAACTGTAAGTTTATTAGGACATTCTTATGCAGAACTGCGCTATAAATTCAGCTCTATCTGCCGGTTATCGCGGGCCCAGCACGGTACTGAAAGGTCACGGCGTTAGGCTCTGAATACACGATCAAGCTCGATGTGTTAGGAATGAATATAGAATTGAGGACGAATATACCGTATTTCCATGCGACACCTATAGATAGATAGATAGATAATAGCTTTATGTACCATCAATGCTTATGAAATATCTTACAAACTACTAATTAAATCTAGTATGGCACAATCGGCGGCCTTATTGCTAAAAGCGATCTCTTCCAGGCAACCTTTGGATGGACAGGATCGGTTAGTGTAGAACTTGACGGTGGCGTATTATATTTTACTACAAAATACCTAAATAAATATTTTGGCTAGAATTATAAATTAGAACAACAAAGAAAATATAATTGGAATGACATATGATCGGAAACTATACTAAGAAAACTAAAACTAAAGCTAAAAAAATAAAAAAAAACCAGGACTATAGAATTATTTGATTATACCTATTAGGAGGATATATTATGAGTGGACAGATAGTGCTGATGAACCAAACCTTTGAAGATAGGAAGGGATTTGGCATGCCGAATGGAAACAGGAAGGGCGTTTCTGAGTACTTATACTATACTCAATACCTACTCAATATATTTATTGTTGTCATCACATTGGTTGGTAAGTAATTATCTATAGGTAAGTATCAAAATGTGAACCCTGTTGGGCGTAACAACAAGTGGAAGGCAGACCGAGGTTGTTTTTGATAAAAAATATGTAGGTACTAAGGTGAGTAGTACCTACTTGTCTAGTCTAATTAAATTTATAAAATCTGTAAGTAAATAAAATTTTATAAGGGCCGGTACTGTGCATACACTACATGAGGTGTCGCATGGAAATACGGTATATTCGTTCATATACAGGTGGCTTTTTGAGAAGCCATTTTGTTTTTATCGAACTCATGATTCGTTACACGACTTTTTTGTACTTGGTATTGGATTTGAACGTCCAATCCCATCTCAAAATGCCACTCTCCCTGTATATCATGTTTAATGTTGTTTTTCCTTGAGTGAAACCCGTCTTCTATAAAATGCATCCGTTATTTTAAAGTTGAGTGCTTTCTCGTTGAACCAGCTTTCGATAGTAGGAGGAAGGTATAAAGACAACTCCAGTTAAGAGGTTCGTAGAAACACAAACGACATGCATTATATTAAAAATAGGAAAAACGCATTGAATCAAAATTTATTTATCGTCGGTAATTAAGCCTTATTTTACGGAATTGAGGCTTCTAAAACTTCTAGTAACTGACTCTATTGCTCCGTTTTCACCTGAAATTAATACTTTTAGTATCAGAAATCATAGAAAATAACCTGAACAGAATAAAACAACTACAACTAATATATACACTTATATCTATTTCTCAAAAATCTAAGCCGTCACCAGAAGGCAGAGTGCCCAGAATGCTGGCAGCATTGCCACGTTGATTGGCGATTCTAATTCGTTGACCGAAATAGAAGCCAGCATTCCGATCACCTGTGGACTTTATAACTTTTTATCTTATGATCAAGTATCTAAACATAGTGGCCAAGCCAAGATAATAAAATGTATTATTTGTCGATGTAATTCTAAAGCCTAGACTCAGGCATTTCTAAGATCTCGTACTACAGGTAACCGATATCATAATATATCTGCATAATTGTAACAAAAATCCTCTCATAAGTTAATTAGATAATCAAATAGGTAATCAATAAAATAAGAGCACGCAAGTATTTCATCCTCAACGGATCACTCAATCGAATGTGTCAAAGACGCCGCCGCTTCTTGATTCATCGACCATCGTCAATTTGAAAGCGCTGGTGTGCACCGACTGAGTTTCACGACTCTCCTTCCGCGTCATTGCTCATTACAGTCTTATTAAAATTGATACAAGGTCTCGTTCTTCTAAAAACTTTTTCGCAACAGGGAATGCGATTTACGTCAATTTAAGTTTAAAAGCTTGACCGTATAAAACAAGTAAAACTTTAACTAGAGTGGTTTGTATATCGAACACGGAATTTAAAACGAGTTCGCAGTTTATAAAAATGGAAGACCAATGAGGTATTTACGCTTCGTTCATTATTATATATTATTATAGGTATTGTACCATTTTATTGATTGAAAAAACAAGGGTGATGCCGCGCCAGAAGCTGGTTGTAGTATATTTCATATAATATGTATTGCTCACACCTGAATTCAATCATAGTTCTTGGCCTTAATTGTCTGACCACAAAAGCCTATAGCTACCTACCACAACACGGCACCTATAGTTACCACAATTGGTAGGTAACACAAAGCGCCGGTCATTTGTACCGATTCGTATCGAGCTCAAACAAAAAGGAACATTAATTATATCGTGTTTGTGTCGGGGTTTGATTGACGGCTTTTTGGTTATCAAGTGCCTACCTACCTTTTAGGTTATCGTAGTAAGAGATGTTATTTGGCAATTACATCAGACCATCGTAACATAATGGAATACTTGAAATGAGGGAAAATTTAATTTCTCTGCTATTATGCGTTTGAATCTGTATTAGGTATTACTTTGATAAGTACCCTCTTTTTATTTTAGACCAAAAAGATGTGTTTTGATAAGTAACGAAAAGTAATGTTCTTAAACTAAATCTCAAAATAAAAATTTAAAAAACCCCCCGACAGATATTCATGAAACATGGCTATGAACACTCGGGATAAAATTATCTATGACACAAAAAACTAAACGAAAATCGGTTCATCCGTTTGGGAGCTACGATACCACAAACAGATACACAATATTGTGTATATGTGACAGACACGTTAAACTTATAACACCCCTCTCTTTTTGCGTCGGGGGTTAAAAAGACGTACATAGGTAGTGTATATACCTACCTAATAAACTAACGAAACTACATAATCTAACTTAAATAATGGGCCAAAAAATGTAGGTCTATCCTGCTATGCAAACTTCAAAGACCTATCGGAAAAAATCCTTACCTAAAAAAAACGTAGGTACTTGACCGTTCTACCTTACTAGACCGTTGGTAACCATGGACCTTCCTCACCCACAACTAGATTTTTTTTTTTCATCATTGTCATCATCAGCCTATATTAATCCACTGCTGGACAAAGGTTTCCCCAAAAGAGCGAACCAGCGCCCTTTAGCTTGCCGAGTTTTTTTTACTTCACCAAAATTACGTCAGTTCAGTTCAGTTCATTTATTAAAACCCATAGGAACACACATTGGTAACGTCTTTATAGTTTTAAAACATTTTAAAGCAGAGGTTATTTATATAAACTTACAGAATTAATATACAAATATAATTGCAAAACAAGATTATCAGGTCGTCAGGCAGAAATGTCCTCTACGAATTCAAATTCAAACATGGCGAAGAGTAGGTATGCTCATTTTTCCCTCTCGTATGAAAGGTATTGATTTTTATACAGGTAACAAAGAATACACGACTGCGGAAGGAAAGGAAGGTTATGTATGCGACGTATGCTGATGTCTTCCGTTCTAAATGTGTTTAGGACGGTGTTGGTAATTTGCTGAATTTGGGTTCCGTGGGGAATATGGCGAGGTTTCATATTTTATGGCTTTTTTTAGCGTCATCAAGTATATTCTACCCTTGACGGTTGTGTTCAGCATTAATCTTTTAAGGTTTCGCTAATTGTACACAAACAACGATGGAACGTTGATGGGATTTTTGGAAAATTGTTAAAAAGATGCAGAAAAAACCGAATTCTAATTCCTGAATTACTTCAATGTTGTTTGTTTTAACTATTTTAAGTAATCCCTCAGAAATAATAGTTATTTGTTATACAAGAGTGCAAAGTTGCTTTTTAACCGCGTGCTCAATTTTGATGATCGAGCAAGCGAAGGATTCAAAAATTAGAATCCTGTGCGTTAGCGAGGGAATCAAAAGAGCACGAGGTAAAAAATCTTTGCACTCGAGTGCAACACGTAACTTTTCATCCCACCTCAGCGTGGAAATGACTAAATGCAAAAAAAGAAAATGACGCGCGCAAAGCAAATTTGAGTTTTTAACATAATAAAAAAGGGTGTATATTAAAATCACCATAGGTAGAAGTAAATAGGTTTAATGATGGTTTGAATCAAAAACGTAGAGCGCACGATGTTCTAAATTAAATTTTACTTGGCCTCTAGTGGATAAAAATGGCTTTTGCACTTGATAGAATTTTGGGCTTTACCTACCTATAAAATGGTCTTATTTCGATAGAATCATAGAATTACCTACCTTACAATGCAACCTCACATTTTGGGAATTGGAATTAATGAAATCAGAAGTCAGAAGTCAATACCTTTATTTCTTTAGGCTCACAAGATAACACATAGACAAGTATACCCATCAATTACCATCAAATAAGAAATAAAGTGTTATTGAAATTCTCTTCACTTCAATCTTTTGTCCACTGGTGGAAGAAGTGAAAAAGAAACCACCAGCACATTTATATAATCACTTAAGTGTCTAATACTTACAATGTTCCTTTTAAAATAAAAGCAATAAACCATACAAATAGAAACATTCTAAAAGGATAGATAACCTTATAATTTAATCGTGACCTTCAATAATTTCAGTGCTAAAACAAACTAGGACACATCTAGAAAAAGGTTCTACAATGTAAAACATCTTACCATAATAGGAGATGCTTCCAGCTTACAGGTTCATCAAAGAGTGACAGAGCCAGCCAGCTCACCGTCTATTACCACTAACAATTCCGCCGTTACATTTCGAGTGATACCGCCAATAACTGGCTAGGGCGTAACGTCATAACATTTCACAACTAAATACATTAAAATATCTTCTAATATGATAAAATATCCATGACAAATGTTCTTAAATATAAATTAACAATTAGATACTTAGTACATCCAATATAATGCAATATGAAATAGCTTGATCATTAAATGAATCTGATTTGTACTAGAATTTGAATTTGAGCGGGGAAAACGAGTAGGAAGTCAGGCCTGTTACATTTTAGTATTGAATATCTTTGAAACCTTATTGTTTACCACTACATATACTTCTTATATCATATAATTCATTATTAAATAAATAACAATATCTCGCAAATAGCTTATTCATGTAATGAAACTGATTTGTCCTAATATTTGAATTTGAGCGGGGAAAGCAAGTCGGAAGTCAGGCCTTTTACATTTTAGTATTGAATATCTTTGAAACCTTATTGGTTACCACTATATATACTTGTTATATTTTATATTTATTATTAAATAAATTACAATATCTTGCACTGCCATTCTGACAAATGCTTCGTTCTCGGAGCATCTTATTTGCACGTTTTATTACACATTTTCTACAACTCTATATCATAGTTTAAGTAACTAAACAATCGAGCACTTTTATATGTAGGTAACTTTATTGATTTTTTGTTATCAAAGTTATTGAACAGTATTTTTCATTTATTTTATAGTCCAACGCCGGGACTCTCATTATTGTATCTGTACAGTTATATTCAAAGTTAGTCGTAGAAAGTTAAGTCACATGTCTGTTTTCCTCTGACCGAGGGACCTCGACATGTATACTCGCTATACCCGCTGCAAATACCTAAAGTATACACCAAGTCCGTGGGCCGCCAGCGGAAGGACCTAATTCATTAAGCATTTTTAGTTTTCCTCTTACCGTATACCTCGGCCATATACTCGCTATACCCGCTACCAATATCCAAAGTATACGCTAAGTGTACGGTCGACTAGCGGGAGGACCTATTTCTTTTTTCATCTGACCAGAAGACCTCGGCCATATACCCGCTGCAAATATCCAAAGTATACGCTAAGTCTACGGTCGACAGCGGAAGGAACCATTTTCATTTAGAATCAAGCAATTTTGTCTTTTTATTCCTCTGATCGATAGACCTCGACATGTATACTCACTGCAAATATCTAAAGTATACACCAAGTCAACGATCGCCAGCGGACGGAATGTATTTTTGTTTTCGTTTTATTAAAATTTTCTGTTTTATTTTCCTTTTATTCTCAAGTATTATTTTCAATTTTCAACATAGGTACCTACTTAAAACCAACCTTTTTTATCCTATGGACACATAAATGCTTAATAGTTAAACAAACTAAAACGAATAACTTAGTCTAAGATAATGGTAGATACTAGATAGGTGGGTACCATTTCATATCATTCGTAAGAAATCGAGCAGTCATCTGCGGTTCTAGACGAGTATCACCAAGTACGTCATTTATTCTAGCCTGTATATTAACCTCAACTTCTATGTACAAAGTAATCGGAGTGGATAAATCCAGGATAATTATTTAGCATGATGTAAATTTTGGTAATGTCACAATTTATCAGAAATCATAGAAAATTACAGTAACAGAATAAACAATTACAACTAATACATACAGTTATATCTAATGGTTGTATGGTTATATTTATTGATTGATTACCGAACCTTCCGAAAATCGCTCGGCCAAGCTGACTACATAAAAATAAAACTATTTCGATCAAATAAAAATATTCTCACTAATTCATTGAATTGGCCTTCAAATTGCATTTTTTTGTGTAAATAAGTTTATTTTGATATTGGCCCCATAATGGAGCATAGTACACAAATACATACATTAGCAATTAATTTAATTTTTCTAAATTCCTTTTAAAGCACTTTTATAACCAACCCTATAAAATGTTTGTTTTGGTATTAGGTACGTGGTTAACAGCAATCTTATTTGGGTATAATCTCTTATTATGTTTAAAAGTAACAAATTGTGTATTTAAGTACCATTTATTTTTTAACAGATTCTGTATCTATTCCATTATTTTTATTTTTGTTTAAGTTTATTTGACAATGCCCATATTACAGCAGCATACTTTGACATACCTTTTAGTTAATTACGTAATTAATTAATTATTTGAAACTGACTTATTATTTTTATTTAATATTTCAATTGTCTCTGTTTTTTTTCTTGTACCTTATTGTGTTTCCTATTACGAAGTTTGTGTGATATTGTTATAATAAAAATATAGTCTGTAACGACATCCATTGAAATTATTAAAGAATACAAAATAGCGGAGCTTACAGATGTAGTCCTGAAAAATCATCAAAACAGTCGAGCCATCTTTAGACTGGTGGCTTGGTGCTCTGGAATTATTGATCAATAATACCTAAAAGTAAATGAGATCTCAATGCTATCAATTTTATGAACATGTACCTTCCAATGCAATCTATACATACACTGGAAATAAATGAAATATTAAGCGAATCATACAAGCTCTGCTTACTTTGGGGCTAGATGATGTGTGGATTGGCCAGTATAATGAAATTTATGAAGATTTAATTTAATTTAATTTCATTTGATTTCATTTAATTTCATTTAATTTCATTTAATTTCATTTAATTTCATTTAATTTCATTTAATTTCATTTTATTCAATTTTATTCAATTTCATTTAATTTCATTAAATTTCATTTAATATCATTTAATTTCATTTAATTTCATTTTATTCAATTTTATTTAATTTCATTTACTTTCATTTGTTTCATTTCATTTCATATTTAATTTCATATCATTTAATTGCATTTAATTTAATTTCGTTTCATATTATTTCATTTAATGTCATTTAAGGTCATTAAATATCATTTTATTTCTTATAATTTCATTTCATTTCATATCATCTCATTTAATTTCATTTTAAATAGGTATAATTTAAATATATTTGTTTCAGGCCCACTGAAATTCCTTTGTACAAAATTTTTCTTCTTTTGTTCTACTATTATTATTTACCCTACAATTATCAATAGTTATTATAAGTGACCAGTAAATACTTGTTCTAATTTATTTCTATTATTTGATTGTAATTTTCTTGTGACCATGTGAATATCAGGATATTCAAAAACTTTTACTTTAGTTACCTTTAGATTGTTTGCAACAATATGCAGTTAGCTCATCTGTTTCAATTGTATATATGCTAGTTCTAATGTTTTCCTATTATTTACTTTATAAACAACATGAATAACCATTATGTGTATAGGTACGACACAATGACACATGTGAGCCAATCAGCCCACACAATATATACGGGGTGAGGGTAAATCTATTGTGTGTGTGTGTCGTTCATTATCTAACTACTTAAAATAAAAAAAAATTGATGCAAAAGTCATCAAATCGCACAGGGAGGGTAATTTTATTAACTATTTTAAACACCACTATAGTCGAGCTTAGAGTGAGCTGCAAACTATGTGGACAAATCCAAAATAAAATCCACTGAGGAATGGTCTCTAATCCATAGGTACTACCAACGTTTTATTATTTTAACCAACAAGAATGAAATATCTACATTTTTATGACGCCAGGCCTGCACAGTAAAAATGGTGAATTTAACGTAAAAATTAAAACAAGTTACCATAGCGGATTCTAATACCTACAACCGGCTATCAGAAACGCTTTGATCCGCAGGTCTTTAAGGCTAGTATACACACTTATTAGTATACACACTTAGTATGTAGTATACACACTAAGTAGTTCTACAAATTGAGTTTTAGCAAAAAGTTAATATAAATTATAACGGAATAATCTTCGTTTTTTATTTTCGCTTACTTGTTATCTGCATATTTCTCTTAAGAATTAGGTAAATTCACTTACAAAGACAGTTATGACAATAAGTATTGAATATTTGTTGGGCTAATCGTACAGAAGCAGAAAAGCTTCAAAAGTTATTATCTGCCGGTAGTTAGGAATAACGCCAACAACTCGAATTCCAAAACAATAGCAGAAACAGAAACATAGATCGAACGTTACTAGAAGTGGCAAATATTCTTTCGTGTTTCTTTAGTGTTGTGTAAGTTTTTATGAATTTGAAAATAGAATATGCTACCAACTTATTGAACAGGTTTCTTTTTAGGATACAATAAAAGTTTGTTGCTATAAGAAATACCGTTAGTATCGTCCAACGTCAGGATTATCCGTGGTCGTACCAAGTTTACGAACACTTCAGAACCTTTGTGCCAACTGACACGCTGCTCCTTCGTCCAAATTTCGTTGATGAGCATCCCAATGTGGTCGCACCAAATGGAAGCGCCGCCGACGTGGGATCGGGTCATTGGCAGCGTCACGCGTCGTCACCATCTTGTCGCAGATTGGAAGACACAGCGTCAGTCAAAAATCGCCTTAGCAGACCTTCGTCCTTGAAGGTCTGCTGCAGGATCCATCCTGAAACTTGTACAAGAATGTATTAGAATTTTGAAACAGTTCCAGGCTATCCCACTTCTGATGATAGAATTTTGGGCTTTACCTACCTATAAAATGGTCTTATTTCGATAGAATCATAGAATTACCTACCTTACAATGCAACCTCACATTTTGGGAATTGGAATTAATGAAATCAGAAGTCAGAAGTCAATACCTTTATTTCTTTAGGCTCACAAGATAACACATAGACAAGTATACCCATCAATTACCATCAAATAAGAAATAAAGTGTTATTGAAATTCTCTTCACTTCAATCTTTTGTCCACTGGTGGAAGAAGTGAAAAAGAAACCACCAGCACATTTATATAATCACTTAAGTGTCTAATACTTACAATGTTCCTTTTAAAATAAAAGCAATAAACCATACAAATAGAAACATTCTAAAAGGATAGATAACCTTATAATTTAATCGTGACCTTCAATAATTTCAGTGCTAAAACAAACTAGGACACATCTAGAAAAAGGTTCTACAATGTAAAACATCTTACCATAATAGGAGATGCTTCCAGCTTACAGGTTCATCAAAGAGTGACAGAGCCAGCCAGCTCACCGTCTATTACCACTAACAATTCCGCCGTTACATTTCGAGTGATACCGCCAATAACTGGCTAGGGCGTAACGTCATAACATTTCACAACTAAATACATTAAAATATCTTCTAATATGATAAAATATCCATGACAAATGTTCTTAAATATAAATTAACAATTAGATACTTAGTACATCCAATATAATGCAATATGAAATAGCTTGATCATTAAATGAATCTGATTTGTACTAGAATTTGAATTTGAGCGGGGAAAACGAGTAGGAAGTCAGGCCTGTTACATTTTAGTATTGAATATCTTTGAAACCTTATTGTTTACCACTACATATACTTCTTATATCATATAATTCATTATTAAATAAATAACAATATCTCGCAAATAGCTTATTCATGTAATGAAACTGATTTGTCCTAATATTTGAATTTGAGCGGGGAAAGCAAGTCGGAAGTCAGGCCTTTTACATTTTAGTATTGAATATCTTTGAAACCTTATTGGTTACCACTATATATACTTGTTATATTTTATATTTATTATTAAATAAATTACAATATCTTGCACACTCAGTTATCGAAGAGCAAAAATACTCTTTCCGAGAGGGGGGGATGAAAAATAATTTTCGATAATAACGACAGAATCAGCAATATCCCATAACAATTGAGAAAATCGAAAAACAGTCATGGGTATTCATCTAAACTCTGCTTTGCGATAAATTCTCCATAGTAGAATACTAGCCGGCTGGATTTCGAAATTCAGCTCTTATTCTATCTCTATAACTATAATAGAGAACAGAACTTATAGCAAAGTCAATACGGTTCAGTATCTTCATTGATTCTAACGTAATACTGAACTCGGCAAAATGGGTAAAGTTGGGATGAGTTATAAACTAGAGTCCGATGTGAATATCCGATAGCTAGAAATACTCACAAACAAAATATGTCTCAGTAATATCTGAGTTTGTCTGTTATAAAAATGTAGCTTGAATTTAGCGTATTATTACCTACTAGTTTATGCCCGCGGCTTCGCACGCGTTGTTTCTATGGAAACGTTTAAAGGTGATTTCTATCCCATGGGAACTGATTTATGGAATAAAAAGTATGTTTGATTCCAGTATTCGATAATTCTAATACTGGAATCAAACATACTTTTTATGTTGTGTGTGCAAAATTTCAGCCCGATCCGTTCAGCAGTTTTGGCGTGAAGAGGTAACAAACATCCATCCATCCATCCATCCAAACTTTCATTTGCATTTATCATAATAGTGTGATGTGATTTTTCTGGTTACTATATTTCACCTTTGAGTGCTTATACATGTACACTTTTACAGCAGAAAAACTTGCATATTTTGTTAGTGAGTATTTCTAGCTATCGGATATTTACATCGGGAGCAAAAATATTGACACCAGTTTGTATGGCTTGAATTTAGCATATTATTGCCTATTTTTCTTGATACTATTTTTTACAGTTCATTGCTTATACATCTAAGGTAAAAAAAGGTAATAATACGCTAAATTCAAGCTATAGAAACAGGCGTCATATTTATTTGAAAATATTCCTTGGTCTGAATTATTTAAAACTTCTTTCACCTTTTTCTTACTTATTTATTCAGGTCACCCCATAAAGGTGTCACGTGCCACATTTTTTCAATATCTGAACAAACCTCCCAGAAATAGGGTTGCCATAATTGATGATCACGGTGGTGTTAAAATACAGAGAAGGAAGCTGCTCCCTTCTTCTACTAGGTTCCCTTAGTCGGCTCTTGCGACATCCACGGGTTATGTTCAAGGGGTCGATTCTTATGCCAGGACCGCCACGGCTAAAAAATTACACACATCATCTTGCCACACCTATGCAAAACTAAAATACTTTCAAAAAACTATCGTAGTTTGACGAATTCATTACGGATGTAAGCGGGCTAACTACGAACCTTATTTGTGTTAGAGGAACACCAACGTTACAAATAAGGTTCGTAGTTAACCCGCTTACATCCGTAATGAATTTGTAAAACTACGATAGTTTTTTGATAAGTATTTTAGTTTTGCATAGGTGTGGCATCCGTATCTCATTACATTGCATCCGTAATGAGTACTTTTCAAAAGTTATTTCTTCATTATCAGCCGTTGATGCTGAATGATGATGATGATGATGATGATGATGATGATGATGATAAAGTTTCTGTTTTATAGTGAGTAAGCCTCACAGTCTGGCAAATTTCTAAGAAATTAAATAATGTGGGTTCAAGTCCCGCCGAAGTCGTAAATTTTTGCGATGTTATTTAATTTCTTAGAAATTTGCTAGAGTGTGAGGCTTACGCACTATAAAAACAAAAACTTTAGATTTTGAGCAACGCGACACCTCTCGTTAATCGAACTAAACGTAACTTTAGTTTTTGAACAGGAATGGATAAACTTCAATGTTTCCTCTGTAGGTGGAGCGAACGACGCTACAGTCCGTAGAAAGTCGCAACGATTTTCGACTCCAGCGTCACTTGACCTCGTGGTGTAGTTGGTTAGCACATTCCGGTACCGACGGAAGGATGCGAGTTCAAGTCCCGCCGAAGTCGTAAATTTTTGCGTTGTTATTTAATTTCTTAGATGATGATGATGTTTTCTCCTTTGCACTCAGCTTAATCGGTACCTATCGTGTGATAAATGTCCAAGACTCCTGTAAGGTCTACAGGAAATAAAGAACATTGATATGTGATACTAGCTTCTGCCCGCGGCTCCGCTCGCGTATTTTCGGTATAATAAGTAACTCATTATCTAAGTTTAGCTTTGTTCTAAACGAACGCCAAATTCATCTTGATCTGTTCAGTAGTTTTGGAGATCCTATTTAACAAAAATTTAGATTTCAAAAACTTTCGGCTTTATAATATTAGTAGGAAGTAGAGGATGTCAAATGAAATCAAATCAAAAACTCTTTATTTCCATAAATACAATAAATGTACACTTAGAAAAGGTCAAATTGTAAAACTAAACACTAATGATTTGTGAGTTACCTCCACTGGTCTTCCAACGTCAAATTAATTTTAAGTCTCTAACATATTGCGTAATACGTGTTCGGGACTCCAAGTAAATCCGTATGCTACAACGAGTTTTCCTGCAAACTCGAAATTGAATGCGCAAAGTTAGAGACTGCAGTCTGCAAGCGTACGGGCGGACCCCTAAGATGCATTGATATCTCAATAAGGCTTAAACTTTGCTGGAATAGGTGAGCTGGGCAAAGTTCCCAGCTTTGGCGCAAAGTTAATTAGTAAAATTTGTTGCAGTTACTTTGTTTATTTAAATTTAACAGTAGGGAACAAATTATCTGATTTTCAACTAAAATCGAGCATATTTAAGCAAAATAAAATAATATCTTTATTTAAAAATTACAATTAAGGAATAGAGATGAATTAGAACTGGTATTTACAGTTCAAACTAACTACATACCTACTGCCGCAAACAATCTAGAGGTACTAAATAGTAAAATAGTCTATTATTGAATAGATAAACGTCCTTGGCGCATGGTTTACCTACATATTTTATAAACAAATATATAATAGTGGCGCAGTTTTAGGCAATAAACTAATATATTTATGCAAAATAACCAGGTTATTCTGCCGTTTAAATAACACCCTTATAATTTCGTACCGTATTTTATGACGGTACGCAATCCTAAAAATGTTAATACATAGTGGATAATGCCAAAAGGGACGTAAGGTAAGCATAATTTTGCCCGCGTCAGGGATGGCCAAATTGCCAATAATAGGAATTAATGGTCGAGGTCAAGGTTGGTATCGAGTGCTTAATCTACGGGAGCCCTTCTACGAGGCAATGTAGGGCGAATTTTCTAGAGTTTTGCTTGTAAGATAGTTTACTTATAGAACTACTCTTAAATGTTTTTCTCTCTTAAGGCTGATCGAGTCGCTCATCTTTCCATACAAACGTGGAAGGGTAAGGTAAGGGTAAGGGTACTACGCTGTTTGATGTTGACCATCCAAAACTAGGGATATTATCAATTTATCTCGTAATTATCTATGTCTGTATGCACCCAAAACCGAGAAAAAGTATTAATTAAAAATACAAGCTTCATAAAATACAACTTTCGTATTTCAACACCGATTTTAGTCCAACTTTGGGCGAAAATAACTAACATACAGAGAAAGAAAACTCTAAAATAAAGCCCGTACAGACATAGTTTAGTTATTCAAAAGTTGAAATAAATTTATTTTGAAATGATACTCTCAATAGCTTTTCTATAATAACCCTTGTGCTAAAAGTCTTTTCTAATTTTTTTACGCGACCGTTTTACAAATAAATTTATTTGCCTTTCATTAAGCGCGCGAGAATGTCTATTATGTCAGATGAGATGGCATACATTTAGTCCGTAGTAGTAGACCGGACGACTCGTGCAGCCTTAGTTCTTTTCTTCGCCTTTTGAAGCTTAGATGATACCACGCACGAACGTACACGTACGTTCATGAGATTCAATTCTTCAATTACTTTAAATATTTAGCCTTTCAGAATAAGAACTTTACTAATATTATTCCCGATAAGCGTTCTCTACGAACAAACACCCATCTTAACAAACACCATAATAATATTTTGTGAAACGCGAGTATTTTGCACCACTAAAACGTAACTCTATTTGCCTGTAAAGTGGCTTAATAATTCGATTCAGCCTTTAGTGCTTGTATCTTTGTTCCACCGGACCCCGGTCGGCCAGACGCCACCGGAAATTGGCCTAACGTTGCCTTTGAGGATGCAGATAGTTGGAGTGGGACCTTATTTATCTGCTGGAAACTGGCCGTAGCTCAAATCAGGTATTAAGCTGGGCAATGCAGCCAGCGTCTTGCAAACGCTTCCGATTGGTATTGATGTGGATCAGTCAAGCTACCACTAGATTGTTTGCAACAATATGCAGATTAAACTGTTGCAATTGTTAACGGTAGTTCTAATTGGTTTCTATTCTTTAATTGTAATTGGAAGGAAAAACTCCACGATAGATATATTTTAAACTATTTTCACATATGATCGGCCATGCTGTGGTTTTCTACTCTCGGTAATGTCTCTGAAAAATTAAATCCAAAACGGTTCATACGTTTGGGAAATACTCTAGCACAGATACATGGATAAACACTTCGGCATTGTGGTATGTCGACCAGGTATGGGTGGTGACCAGTGCGTCTGCTTGTCCAATGGTTGAAGGGGGAGGGTGGGATAAGGTCATATAAACCCTGGGCACAGTCACCAAAGTGGTACTTGTAGAATACCAGGAAGGAGCACAGCTTTATAATAAATTACCCGAAACTATAAAATATGTAAGCTCGTTTCATACCTTTAAAGCTGAACTTGCTAATTTTGTTATGGAAAATTGGCCAATTTTATAAGATTGTTAAATTCTAGCAAGTGTAGTAATATAAATTATTGGTATTGTGTATCTTATCTACCTTTTACCTATTTTAACTTAGGTTTCTTTTCATATATGCAAAAATGTAATTAATACCTACAGACCAAACAATATCTTTATTTTACTTTTATAAATTGTTTACACAAAGCTAAATTACTATTCGCATGAAAGTGAATGTGTCTTTTTGAGGATACATATTTCTTGTAATCACTACCAACAGACCGAACAACTCTTTTTCTTTAATAAATTGTTTACACTAAGCTAATTTACTATTCTCATGTGTCTGTGTCTTTTTTGAGACTAAATATTTCTGGTAATAACTACCTACAGACCGAACAACATCTTTAATTTTATAAATTGTTTACACTAAGCTAAATTACTATTCTCATGTAAGTGACTGTGTCTTTTTTGAGCATAAATATTTCTTGTAATTACTGCCTACAGACCGAACAACATCTTTACTTTTATAAATTGTTTACACTAAGCTAAATTCCTATTGTAATGTAAGTGTCTGTGTCTTTTTTGAGAATAAATCTCCCACACACACAATCGATCGGATTGCGCATAGCTCGGACTCAACCCCAGTTAGCTGGTAAACTCGATTTGTAACTGCACTCCCGCGGGGTTTCAGCTGATGATAACCGTTCTTTGTTGTCATGACAGCGTTATTAAACTACCTGTAAGTAAAACAAAAGGTGGAGTGGAGTTATTCTCAGAACACTAATTATTGTAGAATAGGTTCTGCTCGCGGTTTTGCACGGGTTTTCCTGTGATGAAAAGTAGCATATTATGTTAATCCAAGTCTAACGACATCTATGCAAAATTTTACCCCGGTCTGTTCAGAAGTTTTGGCGTAAAGAGTCAACGAATATCTAAACATCATACTTTTGTTTTTATAATAATTATTTGTGTGACTTACTGACTGACACATAATCCACGGGCGATCAGAATGGGATGGAACCATTTCAAACTGAAACGGTTGAACATTTTATATATCTAGGTACTTTGACAAGGTTCCCATTTTGACAAATATTCCTCGCGATAACAATGAGGTGCATGAAATGTACGCGAACATAAAATTTCATGACGAGAAACGGAATGGAAGTCAGAGGTCATTTATTTTTTGTAGGCCTGAAAAGTTTCCTTTTCTTTTATCAGCTTCGAGAACAAATATATAAAAGAAACCATATTTAAAATGACGAATGATCACTGAAGTCATTTACAACGGGATATTTACCATGATTAGTAGTAGCATGAAAATACTAAAAATGCGGGTAGATCGATATATTTATCTGCCAATAACAACTCACTCACAGTCCCCTCAGTTATTCCGTGATCATGGTGTATGTAACTGTGCCAAATTATTGGAAAGCTCAAAACTCAAATCATGGTAAATATCCCGTTGTAAATTACTTTAGTGTTAACCATGATGGATTTAAAAGTTTTATGACGAATGATCACTTCCAAAATTTTGCTTACACTATGTGACACTGCTATCAGCAGAAATCTTACGTAGAATCCTTAGATTAAAGAAACTCTAGATAGCGCTTCGTGCAAATAGCACCTATTTTTAACCCCCGACGCAAAAAGAGAGGTGTGTTATAAGTTTAACTTGTCTGTCTGTGTATCTGTTTTTGGTATCGTCGCTCCCAAACGGATGAACCGAATTTCGTTTAGTTTTTTTTTGTGTCATAGGTAAGTTTATCCCAAGTGTTCTTAGTCATGTTTTATGAACATCTGTCGGGTTTTTTTTTATTTTAATTTTGTTTTTGTCACGAAGGGATTGATAGATTGGTTTCAAACTAGACACTTTTGACGTGCGGCCCTTTATCTGTATTTTCTTTCATCTAAGGTAGAATACTAAAGCGTGTCGTCCCGTGACGGTACCATTGTCATAGAGAAGCGATTAGTTTAGCAGAATAGGGTCTCAGTTCGATGTACGTAAGCCGGAACCCTAAAAATCAGCGCTCAAATCACACCTTAATAGAACTTTCACAACTCCGTAACCACCAATTTACACTTCACCACGCATGTTTGCACCTACAAACAATAATATGACCTTTATTCGATTCACGTTAAAGTCGAAAGTAACATTCGATGACGTAAAGCTATTTGGTTCAACGTTGAATTACTAAAGGCGTACTTATAAACGTTGCATAACTTATGAGTTACTAATGATGTGTCTATAACGCTATCGGTGTGAGCAAGTTTCGTAAATTAAGTTTTATAATTATGAAAAGAGTAAAGTTTTATTTTGACAGATTTTTATAAGAAACGAATGATTGAATAAATAAATCAAGTTGATTTGAGCACTTCCTGGTTCAAATATCATAATTTAACTTGTCCGTAATTTTTATTGTATCTTATTTTAGTAGGTTTTTAGTACACATGGCCATTGTAGCACTTTCTTACGTTGTTTCCTTAGTTTTAGTTTAATTTTATGCCTTATTTGTCAGTTTTTACCTTTACCGATTATCATGGCAAACATTATCAGGAATATGTATCGATCCCCCGCGAAACAAATTTAACCTAGTGCTGGTCATCATTATATGTATAAGCTTTTAGAGAATAAACTTTACTTACTTTTTAAAATTTACTTTGAACCATTTCAACATCTGCACCGATTTCCATCAAATAAAGATGACGTCACATCACAAACAAAAAAAACTCTAATCATTTTATACATATGGGAGCTACGACGCACACAGACAGACATACAGACACACTCGTCACACTTTCAAGACATCTTTTTTGTCGAGATTTCAGACTACGTTTACAAATAACGCCGTATTATTTATTTACTTTAGTCGGGTTTGTCGTGACTACTCATCGTATTTTGTTCAAATTACAGTATTTGATCGTTCAAGTTTAAACACACGCTAGGGCATATTAATTGTCACCTAGTTTACTTGCCCGATAATGTTTGAAATGAAACCTTTGAAAGTTTCAATTTCAAGTGTTTTAATTAAAAAACGGAAACAATAGTCTACTAGTAACGATTTGTTAACGGTTCGTGCGCGCCCTTCGTACAATTATAATTTAAACGCGTTTCGTCCAAAACTTAGTATTTACATTTGAAACTGTTGAGCTAGCTGCGGATTGTTGCGAACAATCTTGAGCTCTACTGATACTAATCAATACCACATTTTTGTGATTAGCGAGGAATGTGTGTTTTTGATAGCTTAAGCTTAAGATAAAGCAAAGGCATATTTTTGACAATTTTAAATAGGACGTTTCCCCAATGAATCTCTCATTCCTATAAATCTGTCAAAAATACGCTACCGCCCCCGCTCCCGCTCTCTAGAGAAACGCACCCTTAATTCCACCAAGCAATTTCCGAAAAGCTACCTTCGACTTCCAGATGCTTTCATTCCTATTATTGGTCACGAGAATTAGAATGGCCGAAGTGGATAGAAGAAAAACGCTCTTCAGTTCTCAATATATTGGGATATTGGAAAACATGCACGCTATAAATACTGAATTGGTTACTTGGTTACTGTTAAAAAAAAAACTTACTGTTCTAAATTACTGCATTGTCGTAGCAGACGTAGCAGTGTCTATGACGTAGAGGTCTCTACGACGTAGAGGTGTCTACGAGGAAGGTGTCTACGACGTAGATATGTGCTACGAAAAGCGTAGCTGAGCTACGAAAGCCGTAAATTACTACAAAATCGTGTGAAATTACTTGACGTGTGTTTCCAGTAGCCACTGGAGGGCAATTAGTCCATTACCAAGTGCTCTCCACAGTGAAAACTAGTTGTTGGTTGGTCTGTCTTCACTCACGATGCGAATTTGTACCTTAGCTGGAATAAAATATTCACTCCAGAACAAAATTGTTAACGAGAACAAAGTGACCATTTCCTAATATGTTAAATGTAGAATAGAATAGAGATTTATTTAGCACACAAAACACTGAGGGAAAGTTAAAACAAAACAAAAAATTACACTAAACACAACAATAGAGACTGCATAAAACAAATAAACAAACATCATAAAACAAGTGTTTTAAAAAATAAATTAAAAACTCTACGTGTAGAGTCTGATGAATGAAGTTGGTCTTTCCCTAGTTCGTGGCTAAACAGGTCCAGCCTCCGGGCTACCGCCAGGATAGAAACGACGCTGGTTTTCAGTCTGAACCTCTGGGTGACGTCACATTCCGTGTCTATAGCTTACGAAAATCAATACACATGTAAGTGCAAATGTCAAAATAACTAGCGTGTCCAAAGGTTGTTCGATCATAAAAAAAAAGACGGGTTGCACTCCGGGAGTGCCGGCAGAAGTGAAAACTTGATTATTAACGTTGAGCATGTTTGATATTTTGGAATGGTTAGGGAATAATTTTGCACCAATTGCTTTATCAGTATAAAAGTACTATCATTTATGTGGTAGAATACAATATTCATTTATTGCGCTATCGTACACAAACATGACAATTTATATTACATTAAAAATTTAACACTTTAAAACTATTACAATTATTTTACAATATTAAATAATATTACAATTATTTACAGCCGGTTGCGCGCAAACCATTACCCGCTACAAAAATCTGATTATTTTTAAAGTCCAAAAATAAATTCCGTTTCCCAGCAATTATTTTTGCGCAGTGTTACTTAGTTTCATGTACAGAATGCTTGTTTGACGGCTTCGTGAAGGGTCTGTTTACACCCGTTAAGCAGTACGATAGACTCGATCGAAACCTAACCTTAATTATAAAATTATATTAATGAATAAATGAAAATTTTTGTCCTTGTCTTTCTTTTCGATTCGTTCGAGAAATTAATTATCTATAGATACATAAGTAGGTAGGTATAAGCGAGCCGGACGCTAGCAACTATTACGTAAGCTAGGGCCTATTGTTGTTGTCGGAAACTAGTACTATTATCTATTCTGTTTACCTAAAAATAATGTTCGATTTTGAACTCTATCTCAAAACAAAACTACAAGAAATTTCCTAGCTATAATGAAGATCCTGCACAATTTTGAGCTTTATTCCTTCGGCATAAGGTCGTCGTTGCTCCATCATCCGTCTTACGCTTTTTCGATCAGGTCACGTGTCCTGACGCGAGTTTAAGATTTTATACCCATTACAGAAAAAGTGCTCAACGCCGCTAAAGAAGTTTTCACTTCAAAAATTCAACAGAAAAGGTCCGTGTCTATGGCCGTTATAACAACATAAAATGATGTTGTTCTATGCAATCCTTAGTGCTTTTTTCACATCACTTGATCCGTGAACTAGAACGTGAAGTACGCGAAAGTTTCCTCAAAACTAAAAGAGGAATAAAATTGCCATTTAAAAAAAAAAACCCTTAGTGCGCGTGTCTGACTTGTCTTTATTTAAAGATGTTCTTGGGTCTCATTCCATGAAATTATGTCTAAAAAGACTCGAACATTCCTCTAAAAAGGCTTCCGAACTGCTCGACCAACCCTCACCGACACGCCAGTGAAAATATCTGCAGCCGTAGTGGAAAGCGTATCGAAGCGGAGACAATTTTAAATTTTCACGAGTGGATGGGCACCCACCTAATGGTTGGGAAGTAATGCCCGGGGCATGACCAGCATTGTTACCTGATTCGCTCTCCCGCTTTTTATCGGTCAGTAAAATTAATTCTTTCGAGCGGGGTTTGGTTGTGACGTCTTAGGAAGGACGTCAAACTGCTTTTTAAGATCCCCAAGGAGCATTGACCTCCATCATTTTTGCGCGTATTCAAAATGGTATGTTAACCGGAAAAAACTGTCTGAATCATTCGCTGATAAATTAACGACTATTAGTAGAAAAAGTTTTTCGACTCCTACGTCACTTGACCTCGTGGTGCAATTGGTTAGCGCATTCCTGTATCGAGGCAAGGATGCGGATTCAAGTCCCGTCAAAGTCGAAACATTTTTGGGATATTATTTGATTTCTTAGTAGAAAATTGTCGTTTTCCATATTACCGAACTACTTCAAGGACTCTATTATAAAAAAGCCTTTATTATTCCTATACTTAACAAGTTATTTACATTTGAAAAAAAAAATTGTTTAAAAAATTGTTTATATTGCTAAGGACCTGCGGTTATAGGCCTCCTCCAGTTGCAGCCATTTGTTTCTGTCCTCTGCTTTCTCTGTCCATGTTCTTCCCCCATTTTCTACTATCTCGTCTTGCCATTTTCCTTGTGGTCTTCCTTTCCTTCTCTTTCCAAAAGATCCTTTCCAGATAGGGGTCCTGCGTGTCCATCTGTCTTCTCTTGAGCGAATTAAGCGACCCGCCCATCTCCATTTAAGGGCAAGGACTCTATAACAACGACGTAAATCAAGGCGACTCTAAAAATATTTCTTAAAAATCTGATTTTATTTATTTATTTATTTATTTATTTATTTATTTATTTATTTATTTATTTATTTATTTATTTATTTATGTCTGTGCATCAACTACGACCCTTCGTACTAACTCTCCTACACTGTAGCGGACACAACAGCAACCAAAAACAACTGACAGTCAAATGTAGTCATTTCCGGCCATTCCTAACAATGCGCTTGTGACCTGCTTAGCTTACCATCCAAAACTGGCCTTGACTGTTTTTGTTTATTAGCGGAAAAGTTAGACGTATGAATTTATAACCGCCAGTGCGGCAGAGTTCAACTGGCGCATTGTTAACTTGCCAAATACTCGTCCCACTGTCTATTTTGTCTAATTTGATACTTTGTTTTAGAATCAGGAAGGAGCCTGTAGGCTTATTCGGAAAATTCGAACTTATTCAAGAAAGATTTATGTCGTGATTGCTTCTCACAATTGCTGTCAATTTTGTTTAAGAAACTATCTAAGGTCACTACCTTACTAAGTGAATTATAGTTTTTATTTATCTACTTAGTGAAGTAGATAGCAAGAAAAACTATAATTCAGTTAATTCTGAATAAGAAGTTAGTTATGAAGCAGGGAAAAAATTCGAGAGAGATTGTCTATAACTCTATTTTCAATCCTTTTGGTATGTTACCAACCAGATTATCGCAATGAATTAAAAAATGCAAACAGCAAAATGAAACAGTGGTAGAAGCTCAATACATATTAAAAACGTTCACGTTCACTGAAATAATTTACGACTTGCATTAGATTATGTGCATAATTCTGTAATTCTTTATTGTACACACAATCAATTCTTTATTCTTTATTGTACGATTCTTTATTCTACACACAAACAGAGCATGAACTTATATAATAGGATATGTTCATAGGCGAGCTTAACCTTGAAAAAGACTTTTCTTCCAGCAAACCTTAAAGTTATAGGAGAGGCTATGGAATAGGTAGAGCTAATGTACAAATAATGAATCTACAATACACATATATAATACAATACATATACAATACATATAATAAACATACTTATATTAAAATAATAATGACTAAATAAATCTAATAAATACCTTTAGGGGAATATATAAATATATATTATAATTATATTATCTTTAGATTGATAGAGTACGACATCAATAAAATCTTTATCCGTTCGTTTTACATCTCTTGAAAATTCCCCAAAATATCAAAAGAATATTCACGTAAATCTCCATAATTGCGAAAAACGAACATAACGAAGCAGGTAAGAGGGGGTGGGGGACATTTGGGAAGTTGCACGTACTCCAATAATTTATTCTCCAACTTGGGACATTACAAGCACTTCAACACGTAGGTACAGACAGCTTCAGATCTGTGTCGACTGTAGGTTTAAGACCCTACCTACATGCTACACAAATCTTCACACACACAGTTCTATTTTCTACCTTATCACGGATTTCTTTTTAAGTAAAGGTAATCGTGAATTGGTCGAAACAGGAACATTTTAGCATTCATACAGCACAAAAATGTGAATTCAACTAAGGGTTGTGTAATGTTGTCGTAACGTTTAGATGCATTTCTAGTTATAGCATCAGATGACAGACAGCCCGCAGGCCAATCGTTTGATGTTTGTGAGAAGCCATTTTGTCGGAGTATTCCCATTTAGGTTAAACTACTAATTTTGACGGCACCACATTTAGGGCACCTATTTTATTAACAGTTCGAGCACCCACAAAAAAGTAGTCTAGTGTTGGGGTTTTGATATAACTAACTACTAAGTAACTTTAGCACTTAGATCTTGATTTACGATAAACATCACTGTAAAATATGTATCTAAGAGAATGATTTTAATCGGGTGGGAGGTCTTCCCATACTCCGTTTCGCATTTCTTCGCGGTCACCACTCGAGAACTGCTCCCCAACAGGTACTGCGAGCTATACAATCATCAGCCAACATATTAATTTTCATGTACCAGTCGATCGGTTGGCAAAATTGGAGAAAAAGATAAATATCTCTCATACCATCCAAAATGGTAGAACATATATGGAGGACTTGGGGGTCCAATCGATGCATATTGAAGCCCCCTATCACCCCACTTCGTTTGATTCATGTATAATAAATCAACTTATATTTCTATATTTTCTTTTCTTACTGAATAGTATTTTTGTCTGCCTGTTTGTGTACTGAGCGTACCAGACTGCAATGCTGCAGCCCATTACTTGTACTCGTAAAGCGGCCGTAAAACTGCAATAGCAGTGTAATTAGTGTCAGTGAGACTCATTTGTGAAGGAAACAGGCGTCTGGACCTGACCACTAATGATGATGATGTCTTCATTATGAATGAGCGGGTTAACTACAAACCTAGATTGTTGTTGGGACCCAGAACGCGCGCGACTAGAACCACACTCACCATGAAGAAGTCTCTCGGATGGAATAGTGTTTTTCAAGTACAAACTAGGTTGAAATTACGATAGTTTTTATGGTTGATGATGTCTACCATGCTGTCAACCATGGCGGCCAGTCTCAACTGATACAACTGAGACTAGCCATGTGCGCAGGTCATTATTATTTTAGTGCATATGACAAAATTATAGTACACAAGTGTGAGTGCGAACAGAAGTGCTCTCAAATAGCATAGCAAAAAATAAATAAAATTGCAGGTGGAATGCAGAAGTGGTTTCATCAAAAAATGGTCTTATTCTAAATGTCGCAATAACCAACTTAATGCATTTCAACCTTGCTGGACACTGTTATATGCCAGTGGCTGTGAGCCTGGGAGGCAAAGAATAGAATAGAATAGAATAGAATATAAATTTATTTGTTAACAGACTTACACATACTAAACTTAGACTAAAATAAATGATAAACTTAGATTAAGATGTAAACCCAGTAACAAAATGGCTCCAGATATACATGGCTACTTTTCTAGGGTTCACTTTAGACAAGAGTTTCACGCGGGAGGCGCACATCGACAAACTATGTAAAAAGATAGGCCGATCATGCTTTGCTCTATGGCGCCTCTCGGCTGCCTTAGACAGAGCTATGGTGCGGAATATCTACTTTGCCAACGTCCACTCGCTCCTTCTATATGGGGTGGAGTTTTGGGGGCGTGCCTCCGATTGGGAGCGCGCCTTCAGACTCCAAAAGCGACCGATAAGGGCGATAGTGAGAATAAATAAATAAAATAAATAAATAATGCTGGACAATTCACACAGCATTATCTAGCCCCAAGCTAAGCAGAGCTTGTGTTATGGGTACTAGATAACTGATATACTTTATACAATACACTACACAGATAGATATTTTTTATTATACATAGAAAACACTCAGACCAACGGAACAAATTTCTGCAGATCGTACACAAATTTGTTCCGAGGCGGGAATCGAACCCGCAACCTCCTGCGTCGCAGGCGGACCTTCGCCCGATGCGCCACGGAGGTCGTCGTTAATACCAAAGGATGAGTCCGCGCGGCCGCATTTTGAGTCCTTAGGGATCTTGACCGTGTCTGTTAACGTGTCTGTCTGTGTATCTGTCTGTGGTATCGTAGCTCCCAAACGGATGAACCGATTTTAGTTTAGTTTTTTCTGTGTCATATATAATTTTATCGAGAGTGTTCTTAGCCATGTTTCATGAAAATCTGTCGGGAGGTTTTTAAACTTTTTAATTTTGTTCTTGTATATTTCAATGTGACATATCTCTTCCTTATCGTGACGCCATGAGTCTCACACGTGTGTGTTGGTGTGAATCTCGTGTGCAAACAACAGGCCAATAGATAATTATAAATTCAGTCCAAATCTCTGAACCTATTGGGTTTAGTTCACACTAAGATGACAGCGCGTCAAATAATGAGACGTTTTCTACAGAAGAAAAAACCCTATTTACCTTACAGCTCTATAGATGCCAGGGATCTTTCGTGGAAGAATAAATTTCTGTTAGGGTGTCATGTCAACATATGCAGGGTCTATGCCATATAACTTCAAACAAAAAGCGCCATTCTGTCTGGTCGAAATTTTTTTAAATTCCGAAAACGCTTCATTAAAACTTTATACAGGGTTATTGGTTATTCACTGACACTACGTGGACTGCAGGTTCTGCCCATCATCACGAACACGTTCGTGAAGACGCCAGGTCTTACATCTAAGGTCATTTTATGTAAATCACCTCTGTTAAAAAATGAAAAACTAATCTGTCCGGAACCCAATAAACTACTAAAAACTGATATCCCACTCCCACTATTTTTCACCATTCAAGGCAGAGCCGTTTTTAGTTAAGTATCAAATAAAGACTCTCTAAGGAACGATTATTGGATGGAAGGGGTACCTAATACCCATACCAAGTATAAAAATTAAGGAGCTGGCATCTTCATAAACGTTTTCGTGATGATGGGCAGAACCTGCATTTCCCGCAGTGTCAGTGAATTACCAATAACCCTGTATATCTAAAGACAGACAGTATCGCTTAAACAGTGTGAAAAAGTCGCGCCCAATGGCCGCTGCCATTCCGGTGTGTATTGAGCTTAAGTTTTTCACACTGTAAAACCAGTAGTTTTCTGTGTAAATGCGTCCCATAGCAGAATTTAAAGTGATTTTTATGACAACGGGAACTGCGATGCAATAAAACAGGTTTATAGAACCCGGCTTAATGGCCGTGTTGTATTGCTTTGAAGGTTGAAGTGAGTGCTGTTCCGAGAACGGCGACTATTCGCGCGACTTTCGAGACGCATTTCGATCAATAGATAGATTCGGGGAAGTGAAGGCGTAGTCATCGTCAGACTTTCTTTAATACGGAGAATATCTTCTATTATTTTCCGTACAGTTTCATCTAGCTATCAATGAAACGAAAATAAAATGTGTTAGTTCCACTTTAAACCGAAATATTTTGGATCGCGCTTTCTCATTTCAGGTCATGTCAACTGCTACAGATTAATGAATGGTTTGTAATTATTTGTTTATTTCATAATTAGCACGATTTTATGAACCAATTACACTACTGCGAAAAGTTAAGAAAAGCAAGACAAGAGCCACGCTAAAACGCGCACGCCCTACCAGCGATACACACATAAAAGTTTTATGCAAAATTCGACCTTTATTATCAGATAGTTTTTAATATAATTTGACTGGTTTGAAAAACTAAAATTCGACTGCGAATCCCTTAGTTTTAATCTGTTTTTTAAGTTTTGCGAAATAAATACAAACCCCTCGAAAATATTTCTTATAGGTCCATCTTGCAATCATTCTCTATGCAAAAAATTTTCAAAATCAGTCCATAATTGACGAATAAATCAATGCACATAAAAAAAACATACACACAGCCGAACATAGAACCTCTTTTTTTTTGAAGTTGGCTAAAAATAAGCTTATGGTCCGTCACGAATCGACTCCTCGTCCTCAACAGCCTATATTGGTCCACTGCTGGACGCAGGCCCCCCCTGATAAGCGCCTTATTGGCTTTTATCTCATGCCCATAATCCCCAGGTTAGGGGATCACAGTTTGGTGGTAGAATTGTTCTGCAGGGGGCACTGCTGCCCGCCCCCGGTGGATATCCCTTAGTCGCCTCTTACGCCACCCGCGGGAAGAGTTGGGGTGGTGCAAATTCTAAGCCGGCATCACACAGCTCGACGAATCGACTACATAGCATACTCTCAGGGCAAAGCTCATCTCGTACCTCTCATCTTTCGCAGAAAAAAAAGGCAGACGCTATTAATCATATCCATTTTCAAGATGACGTCAATGGTGACCTCTGAAAACAAATAGGTAATTCGTTTTTCTAGTGTCTGACGTCATATGAGAAGTGTTTCTGAATCACTCTCCTGGGACTTCTAAGCTGGAGGCTGGAGGCGAGTACGAGGAAAAACGTAATAATATTCCTTCAAAATAATAGCTTAGTTATACGTTTGTGTTTGAAGTGTATTAGAAAACTTGTTTTGTAATTTAAGTTTATTTCCACTATCAATTAATTATATAAGCGTTGTTGGAGTTTTTGTTTTTAGTTGTTTTTAGTTGTTTTTAGTTGTACTTTGCTGTTGTCAGTTATTATCAATTTTTGTAAAATTTTCATAATTTATTTTGTTTACAAATTTTAATATAAATTTTCTTTGTTTACAAAAAATCTAGAAATCTATACGCCCGTTGCACACCTCCGCTGTGGAATACGAGTAGTGGAACCGCTGGATGAATTCCTCTGCGATCTAGTGTAGTTTGAGTTGCGGAACTGTAGCAGAAGTGTGGCTGACGTTGGAGCAGATCGACGAAACCGTGCGGGAAAGAGGTATAATCATAGTCAAATCTATGCGTTAGCTCAGGCAGTTTCGCTTGTGTTCCTCTTCTCCTACATACGGACAAGACATGGCAAAATTACTGCGATTCCGGTGTTATGGTTTCGCAGCGGGGTGTGATAACCGAGTAAACATATTTTTTTTCAAAACGATACAGCATTTTTTTAAGTCTCCTGCTGTAAACAGTACCTTAACCCTCAGAAGCTTTTGCGTTGAATGCGGTTCGTAATGGAGTCTGGGAATATGAATAGATCGCTCAAAGGTTCCCTTTTAGTTCCGAGTGTGGGTGTAGCAATGATATTTTGAATCGACCAATCATAAAGGGCAAAGTCAAAAAGTTTTAGCCTTATCAATTCGGTAAGCTAACAGGTAATTGGTACTTCGGGGTGGATTTAGAAAAAGAAGAAGAAGAAAATGGTTTATTAAACACTATACTATTCTTTAAATTACAGACTATTTAGTAACACGTACCTACAAAATAAACACAAGTCAACAATACTAACACAATACGTAGGTACCTATATTAACACAGGGACCTAAGAATTGGGTTGGTACTAAGTGGCCCACTCAGCAAGCCGACGAGCGCGTGTGTGGCGATTTCAGTGTGAAGGTGCGTTATTGCCTTTTACGAAGACTTATGATCTAAATTACTTACGGGTAAATTTTAATAACAGGGAGGTATCTAATACCAGCTGAAGTGAATAAACTTTTACCAATATTTTATTTTATTATGGGCTCACAGCTTCGTACGCGATTTTCAAGTAGCCCATTTCTGATATTGTAACCTCCATGCCAAATATCATTAAGTTCCGTTCAGCCGTTTAGACGTGAAAAGGAAAACAGACAGAAAGACAGACACAGTTACTTTCGGATTTATAATATTAATAAGGATAAGTAAACTTGTATCCTACTAATATTATAAACGCGATAGTTTGTATGTATGGATGGAAGGATGGATGGATGGATGGATGTCTGTTACTCATTCACGTAAAAACTACCGAACGGATCTGGATGAAATTTGGCACAGAGATAGATTGTAGTCTGGAATAGCACATAAGCTATATTTTAACCCGGAATTCCCACGGGAACGGGAATTACTCGGGTGAAACCGCGAGACGCTGCTAGTATATAATAATAGTGCTGAACAATCCGGACAGCAACTAGCCCCAAAGTAAGCAAACCTAGATATCTGATATCCATACATTTCCATACTTCCATACTCCATCAGTCGTCGCGACACAAGTTAATAGGTACAACAATCATGAAAATAAGACGTCCATATTGTATAAAACTACTTGAGTCATCCTAAGCTACCAGTTTATTGTTGCTAGCAACACAATTTTATATATTTGGACAAGAATTATGGTGCCGACTGTACGTCATACATGCAATCAGCTAAGTGCCGAGATTGAGGACACTCACATACATACATAGTATAAAACGTTTTAGATTTGCAGCGCTTTCCCTCCAATAAAAGTTTTTTGTTACTCTGTTGGCTGACCTACTTTGTTTTATGGCAAAACTAGCTATTGTCCGCAGTTTTATTCGTGTTATACGGTAGCTTATGGTTCCAGGGAAAAATTTTGGACGTTTGACAGATTTATACAATAAAATATAGTAAGTTTTTAATGGAACGTTTGCCGCCAGATCTCGTTTGGTCCTACCTGGAATTTTATTTCAAATTTCATTTTTAGACGAAGCTCGAATGGCTTGACACAGTGCTTGCCCCTATGCTGCTCCCACAAAATCACTGTTGTCCCAACGGCAATGGAACGGACCATGTGTGAGTTGACATGGAATTGCTTGTTACAAACGTGCTCGCCTCCTGGCCGTTTCTTAATGGGAGTCAGGACATTCACTTAACTTAACTTAACTTTAAGTATCGCAATATGTCTTCGGTTGGGTGCAAGGTGTTGCGAGCCTCATAAATGCCAGAGCGGTACTGCTGTCGAACAGCTTAGTCATCTTGGATCATCGTATACTAGAGCCGCCGGTCGGATTTCTCGCCACGCCAGCCTTAACGATATCATCCGGCGGGCCTTTGTCACCGCTAACGTACCAGCTATTCTCTAACCGAATGGTCTGTTGCGTGACGATGGTAAGAGGCTCGACAAGAGTCAAGAAGTCCGACGGTATGACACTAGTCCCATGGGAGTTGGGGAGGCCCACTGTGTGGGACGCTACATGCGTCGACACACTTGAGCCTTCCCATCTTCCGAGGACATCGTGAGGGCAGGTGCGGCGGCAGATTTGGCTGAGGATCTCAAGAGGTGCAAATATGCAGGTCTCGACAGAGCCTACAAACTTGCTCCCCTTGGAGTCGTGACCGGTCCTAGACTAGGACTAGGTCCGTGGGGTACCGAGGTTCTTTGAGTTCTTAAAAATTATCTAACCGTCTCGCCGAAGCGACGTTTGACCCGAGAGCTGGTCTGGCGCAGCGCATCAGCATTGCTATACAGCGGGGCAATGCAGCCAGCGTCTTGGGGACGCTTCTGACTGGTATTGATATGGATCAGTTGAGCTACCTATAGATTGTTTGTAACAGTCTGAAGTTAGCTGGTAGCAATTGTTACAATTGTAAATACTAGTTCTAATTTGTTTGTATTATCTGATTGTAATTTTCTTTGTAAGTAAAGTTCTTCTTGAAATCTAGTTTAAACTGGTGTTTGTTCGCAGGTGTGTTGGGTAAAGGATGTGAAGAGAAGCGGCATCAGACGCACACTCGCCGCCTCCAGGCATGGCGATCCGGAGATAGTGCCAGGTAAGAGTAGGTTAGGTTAGGCTTATCTATTTGGGTACCTAACTTCAAATTATTACTTATCCCTTCCTGAGAGCGGCCATTTTGCACGAATGTGCACTTCTGTGGGGCAAATCTGGGTCTCCGGTTCGAGAACGGTGGAGAACGGCGCCGGCGCATTAAAATGGAAATATCTCTAAAGTAATGTACACATAAACATAAAACATAATTGCAAAAATATTGAAGTCCTGTATTGAAAATGAAAAAAAAAACAAAAAAAAAAATAAAGCCGCGAAGTGCCAAACGATTTTTGTTGAAATAATTATTTAGGTAGAATATCTTTACCAAAAACACAATCCATGAATTAAAACTATTTTTACTCATGTAATATTTGATTCAACGAAGAATGGTTAAAAGTTATTTTCAATTAAAAACTTCTAAAAGGCATCAAACTTCGGTATACCTTAGATGCACCGTGGGCACAGACCAAGCGAGCGAGAGCGAACGAATGCAAACGAGTGGGATTCGACGATCGGTACGTTCGTCTCATTTTTCTTTGATGTAGCGACAGCCGCCGGAGCACGGCCGAAGGCGACCAAAGGCCTTAGTTTGGGCTCGCTTGCTTTCTCAATGATGTTAGTTTTCGCTTGCTCTCGCTCGCTTGGTCTGCACTCGGCATTATAATTCTTGACAGAAGAGTCAATAGATATATTTCGCCTCAATGATATCGCCGTATGAAGTCACGTTTAGCAGTGTAATTTATCACAGAAACACTGCTTAGCCATTGTTTTGAGTCTTCTATAACTGTCTCCTATAACTGTCTCCTATAACTGTCTTCTATAACTGTCTCCTATAACTGTCTCCTATAACTGTCGACTATAACTGTCTTCTATAACTGTCTCCTATAATTGTCTCCTATAGGTCTCCTAGAGTTGATGGCCAGGAGTCTTACTTATTGACAAGCACCCTCGGAGGTCTTAAGGAATCAATTTCCTGAATGAAGGGGTCCGCGCCCACTCGGCCCGCTTAGACTCGACCCGAAGAAAAATACCTGGTTATTTCTGTTTAGATAGGCGTAATCGTCGATGTACAATCAGACAGAAAAGTATCGATTAAAGTATTGATTAAGTTTCAATACAAAATGAACATTAAAATATAAACAATTTTCTATAAATAAACAACATTCAAGTACCTAATAGCAAAAAAAAAAATTAACGCTTACAACAATTTCTTTCTATAAATAATCAACATGAAAAAAATACACACAAATACTACACAAAGATAATAATAATAACAACCCGCAACTTCGTTAGCTGTAGGTAGGGTCCCTAACCTACCTTACTAAAGGACACATCAGTGAACGCAAAAAAACATTTGCATAGAAAAAGCGAATACATCTGTGACTTCTTACGAAGCATTCATAGCATCCATAGAATGTATCCTTAGCAATTAAAATTTAATTTAATCTGTTCATTAGTTTTGGAGATCCTAGGTAACAAAAATTTCACATTTCACAAACTTTTGCATTTAATATATTAGTAGGATTTTCATAACAATCTTATATCTCCATTATGTATTAGTAGAAAATACCAAAAAATAATAGAAATAAATTCGAACTAGTATTTCCAATTGAAACAATTAGCTAGAGCTAACTGCAGACTGTTGCAAATAATCTACAGGTAGCACAACTGATCCATATATGTCCATAATACCAGTCGGAAGCGTCCCCAAGACGCTGGCTGCATTGCCCCGCTGTATGGTATAATGCTGATTTGCTGTGCCAGATACTCACCAGCTCTCGGGTTACGCGTCGCTTCGACCAGACGCTCCGATAATTTTGTAGTGGCACGGGTGTATTTATTGAATCAGTCGTTGTAACATCTGGTAATATTCTTCGGGTCGAGTCTAAGCGGGCTGAGTGGGCGCGGACCCGAATAAAGTTGACAACTTTTTTTTCTTCTAATCATTCTGACCTAAGTTAAGACATTTAAATTATAATATTTGCTGAGCGTGGTTGATACCTATGGCTTGTAGGTTTGTTATGATTATGGATTTTTAATACCTAATCCAATGTATTTGTATTAGATAACAGTAGGTGTTAACTGATAAGCAATAGATATCAATAGGAAGGTGGAAGATTTTGTTTGATTAATAGATTGACATTGTGGTTCTCGCATATATTGAATAAACTACGAAATTTTCGCATCTATCTTTACACGTAATGCTGTAGTGCCAGGATTTTTCCAAAATTCATAGTTTCCGTGTGGCTTAGAATTTGCTTCTTCCCGCGGGTGTAAACTGCGAACTGCAATTCCCAACCCGCATGCCCAACATGGAGATTATGGGCAGTATCCCCTTCCCCTTACGATAAAGACCAATAATGCACCTATCAAGGCCTGCGTCCAGCAGTGGACCAGTAGGTATAGGGTGCAGCCGTGTAGATCTTATGTTTTTTGTAAATCGCCTCGCATACAAAGTAATGTCCGAAAACTAATTAATGGCTAAATACCGATCTCCTACTCCTATTTATATCCACATCATCATTATTGGCTTATTTTACGTCTACGCAAGATGATTTAAGTGGCATTGGCCTGACTGGGAGACAGTCGATCCGCTAATAATTCAGGGCAGAGCCGTTTTTAGGTTTAGTTTCGAAGAAAACCCGTATAATAAAGGATTTTTAATAGAGGGGGTACATACTAATAGGTTTAAAGATATTTACTCTCAACAAAGATACAGTCACTTACATGAGAATACTGAATTAGTTTAGTGTTACTAATATAATTCCCTTTCCTCCAATTTTAAGAATTGAGACCTGGTGTCTTCACGGACGTGTTCATGATGGTGGGCAGAACCTGCAGTTAACATAGTGTCAGTGAATTACCAATAACCCTGTATAGTTTCCACTTCTTCTACAAGAGCTAGGGATTTTACGTCTTGTTACCACCGAAAAGAACGTTATTTATTAAATTAGTTTTTTTTATTTGGATTAAATATTCTAACAAAATACCTAGAATAAATTAATTGATGATGTCCTTCAAGCCGAATTTCGACTTCGGTGGCCAGTTTCATCGGAGACTAGCCGGACGCGTAGGACATTATTATAGTGCATAAGTGTGTGCACAAACAGAGGTGCACTCTCTATTCCCTCACTCTCATAATCCGTTATAGACGAAAAAGAGTACGTCACGTACATATCATTATAATGAGTAAAAAACACATTAAAAAAGTTCCCTATCCTCAACCGCAAAGAAAAACACACAACAAAAATGTCGCAGGGAGAACATAAAATGAGTTCCCGCGACCTCATTAAACATTTTCATTTCGAACTTAATATCCCAGTAACAGGGGTTATGATCCCGAATGGTGCGCTTGCAACATGCCGGGAGAGGGTGACACAGAACTAGGTGATTTCATATTATTTTCTTCGAGATTGTAGGACAAAATTCTTTAGTGGGTACAAGGGTCAAGGGTCTAGTTTGAACGAATGTATTCAGTTACAGGTCTAGTTTGAACGAATCTAGTTTGACGAGTAGAGTTTGAACGAGTCTAGTTTGACGTCAGGTCTAGTTTAAACGAATGTATTCATAAGGACGTATTGTTGTATTTATTGGACCAGCATGTTATTTTATTTATTTGACAGTCTAGAACTTAACAGCGAGGGAAATGTTTAACGAAAATGGTGTTTAACGTAAATTTCCATAAAATACTAGGTAATGAATTAGTCTGAAGACTTTACAAAATATAATTGGTTTGTTTCGATCCAACTAGTGAACATTTAGTTCAGATATCAAATAATACATCCCTGGTTACCAGATGAAGATTTTGACGGTAGTTTCGATTCACCCTGTATTATTAAGTCGTTTGTATGTGCAAGCACGGAGAAGGCGTACGGGACTTGTGTACATCACATTTAGAGTTGTGACGGTTTAAAGATATATCGATATACTTAATAAAGATGTCGACACCTTTATAAAGTAAAATCATTCACGCCTATAAGTAAGAGTACTTAGGTCGTTATTTTGTAAATTATTTACTAGAGGTAATTTTCTGGTAAGAGCTATAAAAAATGTTCGACATTTTGCATTTTGAATAACGAATCTCATGAGAAACCAACCCATTTATTTAAGTTAAAAGGGTTATTAAGTAACAAACCGCGACAGGAAAAGTGAAACGCCTATCAAGAAGAGTTTATTAGAAATTATCAACAATACTGTCTTGTCCTATTTAATCATAAAAACTATCGTAGATTGAGAACCCTCGCGACTCCGCACTCACCCTGGAGAAGTGTGAAACGAAAGGAGAGATGAAACGTTGGTTTTCTTTCAACACAAACAAGGTTCGTAGTGAACCCGCTTACATTATTAATTAATTCATTTTTACTTCATTACGGATGTAAGCGGGTTAACTACGAACCTTATTTGTGTTGGAAGGACATCATTTTTACTTATTTAAGGGAAACCATCAGCAGACTAAACATAAATGGGTGATACTATAGAAATTGATGGGCTATTGACAGAAATCCACTGATAGATACTTAATAATGATACTTGAAGGTACCTATGCAATGAACCTACATAATGTTACTAGTTTTCACCCATAACACACAATACAATAAGTACTTAAAGTTTTTACATCGCATTCAATACAATACACTAAAAAAACTATATCTAAATGAAACAAAAGATAGGATATCCCTCACATTCACAAATAAAATACCAAAAAGGTATAAAAGAGGTAAAATAAAAATCATCATTCACATCCATAAATGGAAACAACAATAAATAAACATAACACTTGTCCTCTGCGTGAGAATCGATAATTTTCATCGATAAGTAAATCTTCTTTTCGTTTAAGTCTCAACCCTATAAAGTACGGTATTTTCTGAGGATGTGCTCGTGTCGACTGAGTTCATATATAAGAACCGAGGCATTGCATCGACAAAAATATGAAATAACGTCACGTTTTCAGGATGTTTTTGCCTGTATGTATGTACCAACTTTACTCGAGTATTTATTCCCACGTAAAAGCTTTCCTACAAAACCAACCGAATTTTGTTTTGGTCAAGGTTCAAAATGTATAAAATGTATATTAACGTCCCGGGACATCATTAATTTTGTAAGTTTTCTTCGTGCTCCCCTGGTCCTATAGAACAGAGAGTACCAAAAACTTACTTCTTGCAGTATAACTACCTACACTATAGATTGATCCAATGAAAAATTACGTTTCTTGCGTCTCTGCAGGTCTATTCAGATGTATTCACAATTTTGGTTTTCGCCGACCATTGGCTGTATTTTTGTAGTTTTCCCATTTAGGACACTAATTTTAACGGCACCACATTTTCATTACTAATAAAACAAAAGAAAATTAACCATAAGCGGCGAAATAGTATGAGTGAATTTTTATCAGTATACTAGCTGCTGCCCGCGGCTTCGCTTGCGTAGTTCCCGTTCCCGTGGTAATTCCGGGATAAAACATAGCCTATGTCCGTCTCCTGGTTCTAAGCTGCCTCCCCACCAATTTTCAGCCAAATCGGTTCAGCCGTTCTTGAGTTATAAATAGTGTAACTAACACGAATTTCTTTTATAAATATAGATAGATAATATTATAAAATTTATCAGCTGGTCGATGAATTGAAGACTTTTTATTCTTTAATTCGATGATGTAGCAAAAGTGAACGGAAGTCTTTGCCTACCCAGCAGTGGGTGATACCAGGCTAGAATGATGATGATGATTACAAATCGCCTTCTCCTCACCTCAACGACCTGTATTGGTCCACTGCTGGACGCAGGCCTCCCCCTGATAAGCGCCTTATTGACTTTTATCTCATGCATTTTAGGCATTTTCATAACTATAATCACATCGATTTATAATTTTAGTTTATGAATCGTCGCATCTATATAATAATTTGTAACGCTTATCTGCATTGATACTGGTTTATCATTAATACACCTGTGTCTGAGATAAATTTTGAATAATCCGTAATTTTTCAGTGAAATTTCAATATCCGATGGAAATAAAACTTTTGTGGAGTTTTATAGACTAGATTTAAAATTTATGAACGCAGGTCGAAATAGTACTCTGGATGTTTTCACGATCCTCTTGGAGGCTAGTTATATACCTAAACTAAAACGAATTCGTCCTTGATACAGCGTCCGGTAAAAAAACGCAATTTAAATAATATTTCTTTGCAATCTTCATTAAAGGGCAAAGTTCTCAAAAGAAGCAAAGTAATCATTTCCATCAAACCATTTTCCAATTAGCGGTCCACGGCGAATATAGCTGAACGAAGTGGCTGAAAACCAAATTTATAGTCGCAGCCCTCGGTCGCAGCTATATCCCGTTGGAAGCCTATTACTTCCCGAGCTTCCTCTGACCAACGTAGCCTGGCCCTTCAGGATGACCACAATTTTCCAGCCAATGGATTAGCTTATTCTGGTTCCGATTTTCTTTTGTAATTTCGCAAAGCCAACCCTTTGGATGAGGTGATAGGGGTCATAATTAGTTATTACCTTTCCGTATATAAAACCACTGGGATGGAAGTAGTTTTGTGGTTTTGTTTGGGATGCTTCTGGATTTGATCAGGATTATTATTTGTACTTATACTGGTTGGGTTTTTGACCCTTTAGGCTGATTATGAATACAAATTGGATTGTCAGAGTGGATTAGATGATTCCATAGCAGTATTTATTTTGGGGGCCCTTTGATTCCTATCCGAGAATGTATTTTATCGTATTCTCTGCCATGCATTGCGGTGCTGCGGGTCCATTTGAAGGAAGTCGTCCATGTTAGTCGGTAGCAATGATAGTGTTAATAAATCTTTTGTAAAACGAAATACATCGTATTTACATTACAATTTTTTTGCGTAAGTGGATGTTCTCATCCACTAATCTCTACATAGTATAAAACAAAGTCGCTTTCCGCTGTCTGTCTGTCCCTATGTATGCTTATATCTTTAAAACTACGCAATGGATTTTGATTAATTTTTTTT
Source organism: Eupithecia subumbrata (assembly GCA_949316285.1). Taxonomy (NCBI): domain Eukaryota; kingdom Metazoa; phylum Arthropoda; class Insecta; order Lepidoptera; family Geometridae; genus Eupithecia; species Eupithecia subumbrata. The sequence goes on along the minus strand of OX438650.1, from coordinate 15,158,341 downwards.
AATAAATAGAGTGATTCAAGAGGATGGTTTATAGTATAAAACATGCATAATATAGTAGAGAAACTCTGATAATTTTAGAGGTTTCTAATGTGATGTCGTAAATAGACACATTTTTTTGCGCTTACATTACAAACGGTGGCTGAACCCTAAGAGATAGATCAAAATAATGTACTACAGTATTGAATACTAGAAAAAGGTCTACAAAAAGTCCGTATCAGCATTGCACCCGTGCGAAGCCGGGGCGGGTCGCTAGTAAAAATTTAACTAACAAAAAATATTGTAAGTTGAAGTTTTAAATGTTTTCCCTGAGAAATGGCTACCCTACTCGAGGTGTCTACATAAAATGGCCGAGTCGCAGCAAGACCGAGGAGGTTTGAAACTTCAAGTATATTTTCTCGAGAGAATTACTAGCCAGTGACGAGAGCCAATCGTCGACTTTATGAAATATCCCGGCTTCGTACGGTTGCTATACATATGTACATAGCTACTTCCATGAATTTTATAATTTATATGTAAATTAGTTAAGTTTAGTCGCGTAATATTTTTGCCATGTTATGACCTCTAACTGAGAGGACACATAGATTTTAGGTTAATTCTTAGTTTTCGTTTGTAAAATGTTTTGTGATCATTTCGCTGGGAGTCCTATTTAATAAATAAAAAAAAAATATTTTTACCTTTTTGATGGTGTGTATTAGTGTTTATTGGAGGTTTGAATCTGTAAATCTTTATTTTGATTATTTAGTAGTCAAGTTTCAGTCAGTGATTTGACTTGAATTCTGTGTTGATGAGTCAATTTGATTGACATAACACTTTGACGTGAGTCTCTCCATCTGTAGTTTCTTTCATAGAAGTTAGACAAAAATAATTCCTAAATATGTCATTCTGTGAGGATAACATTGTCATAATTAACGGATTAGTTTAACAGAATAGGGCCCCAGGTGGTTAAGTATTATGAAGACACTGCCTTCAGAATGGATCTGGGATCTGCGAAAATTATGCTTGATTTTCAGTGAACAGCGGGAGCAACAATTTCAATGAATTTTCCAAAGCTCATAACTTTATTTTTATTCTATCACTACGTTTTATGTCAGATAAAATAAAATTTGCGTGCGGTAAGCAAACTTTACATTAAAAATGGTCAAAATGCTGCTCCCGCTGCCACAGCTTCTATCGGTTTGAAAGGTGGTCCACGATCGGCTTTTGTTTTGTCATAGAAGTTACTACGCTGAAGTCACAAATTTGTCGATATTGTCTCTAGGAAGTATACTTCGACTCCAGGACATGCAGACCTTTTACTTGCCTTCCCTTGTACTAAGCGGTTCTGCTCTACCTTTATCATTGGTACCGTTACGGCTTGGAACTTGCTCTGTTTTTCCAACAGCAACCTGGGTCTCTTGTAGACGCGAGTGAATAGGTGTCTTCTATACATTCGTCATATTTTTTTCGAAGGTCTAGAAGACACATGACCATGTGGTGGACTATCGACACTTCTGTTTCAATCAGGTTTTCTCGCGGGCAAAGATTCGGAATACTCTATGACATTTAATCCCAGACATGTCAAGCAATCAGACTTTTACTCTTGACTTTGAGGTAAATCAAATTCGTGAAGCACCCGATGACCAGGGCCTATAAAGGCCTATCGGGCGATATCGCCTCGCGTGCGAAGGTCACAGACGATTTGCAATTCAAAGTGGCATTGCGACAGAACGTCTTATCTTTCGCCCTTGGGCCTTAATTGCTGTTTTGTGATTCCACGATTGTGTAACTTGACCGGGAAGGAAGGTAGTGATTGGACGGATTTGCATAGAGGAAATTTTTGATTGGTTGGATTTGTACGTAGGTAATGATGTCGTATCAGGCGACTAAGGGATATCCACCAGGGGCGGGCAGCAGCGCCTCCTGCATAAAATTCTTGCACCGACCTCCCCAACCCGCATGCCCAGCGTGGGGATTATGTGCATTACCCCATATGATAAAAGTCAATAAGGCGTTTGTCAGGAGGAGGCCTGCGTCCATCAGTGGACCATTATACGCTGTAGATGATGATATAGGAGCCGTAGTTAAACCTACTTGAAAAATCATATATAATAATTATATATTGATTGGTTCTTCACTAAGCCACTATCCAACGCCATAATTATCCTTTTTGATTTACCCTTTTGTATTAAGTAAACAAAAATTAGTGCAGTATTTGGATATTATGTTCAGTTATGTCACAGAACACGTTAGACTATGCATAGTCTTTTTATTTGATTTAGTTTTAGTAGCCGAATACTAACATATACTAAAGCTCTTTATGATGTAACTAACAAATCTATGGAATTAAATTTATTTTTCCAGCAATATTAGCATTTATAAAATATAATATAGCCAGCTCTAGCGTAGACTAGTTATGGTGTAGACCAGTTATGGCATAGACCAGCTACGGCGAAGACCATCTACGGCTAGGGCCAACGCTGTTGCTGGTCATAACTTCATAAGACACAGCGTAGGTAGACCATCTACGGCTAGGGCCAACGCTGTTGCTGTTCATAAGACACAGCGTAGACCATCTACGGCTAGGGTCATCGCTGTTGCTGGTCACCAGACACAGCGTATACCATGCGTAGAGACCAAGCTATACGAAGCTATACACTTTACTTTACAAAAAGTACTTTAAGACTTTTGCTTACTTTTACCCAAATTGAGTTTTCTAAATTTAGGTTTACGATAATTAATAAACTTCACACACTATGGACATATTTTGACAGTATTAACACCGATTCTGTAATCAACATACCAGCCCATTTCCACCAACTGGGAAGCTCGTAGCTCGAAGCTCGCAGTTGGGAAAGCTCTTATACACAAAATAGTGTAAAAATAGATATTACGAAATTCTTAACAAGCAGTAACGTCTACTAAATTCTAGAAAACTTTAAACAACCTTCACCTGGAATACGCCAGCGAATGAAAACCAATTAATTACTGAGTCATTGTCGATCAACAATAGGTTTCCGTCGCATTCAGCTGAACAAAACACTCTCGCAACCATTTGCCTGCGACCCCCTTCAACCCCTTTCACCCCCATTTGACCACCTCATGGGGTGTAACGGGTTGGAGGCTGAAATGCGGTGACGATATTTTTGAAACAATGAGTTTTAACGATGGGGTTTGTTGGCACAGTGGTACCCTGACCCGATTTATAGGTGGTTTGTTAGTTTTAGTTATACATGGTGTTCCTGTTTGAAGGTAGCAAAAGAAAATGAGAATTTAGGGTTCTTAAATAATAAATATAAATAAATAATGCTGGACAATTCACACAGCATTATCTAGTCCCAAGCTAAGCAGAGCTTGTGTTATGGGTACTAGATAACTGATAAACTTAATACAATACACTACATAGATAGATATTTTTTATTATACATAGAAAACACCCAGACCAACAAAGGAACAAATTTCTGCAGATCGTACACAAATTTGTTCCGAGGCAGGAATCGAACCCGCTACCTCCTGCGTCGCAGGCGGACCTTCGCCCGCTGCGCCACGGAGGTCGTCTTATCTAATCAATTTATATAATTTCTTAGAAATTACCTTGAGTGTGACGGACTTGCGCACTATAATATCAAACCTCAATACATGAATGTTCTATGTTGAAGAAGTTAAAGCTGATTAGTTTTTTTCATGTTCGTGACCATTTTATAAGAAAGGTTTTACTATCTCACGAAATAAATAAATCTGAAATCTGAAACATGCAAAAATGACTAACATAAATTCACTGCTACTATTTATTTATCAGTGAAACCTCACTCCACAACATCCACTGTAATGTAAAACTCTACCGCGTTATTAAACTTTATCGCAATAACAAACTTTCATCGTTATTTACCTTACTTCGCAATATTGAGCTTCCATCGCAATATTCAAGTACCATAGGTATCGACTTCCCTCAATATCGGATGACCAGTAATAAGAGTTTGTCTGTGTGTTCGCCAAGGCAAACAGCGCGAGCCAATATTGTTGTTTCACTTCGTGTTTTATCGGATATTCCATAACTCAATTCTGCGATATCTGAATCGGACTGTTTACTTTGATGGAGCTTATATTTGGTTTCAGTACAAAGAAGTAACAAGAACAAAATTTAAAATTTCAAAACTTCCAATCAGATTTTCATGAAACATGGCTAAGAACACTCGGGTCAAAATTATCTATGATGACATTGATGACACAAAATAAAATAAACGAAAATCGGTTCATCCGTTTGGGAGCTACGATACCACAAACAGAAACACAGACAGACACGTTAAACTTATAACACCCCTCTCTTTTTGCGTCGGGGGTTAGAAAGAAATATAATGCAGCCTCAGAGATTCCTTGACTCTAATCTCCCAACGCATACCGTCAAATAGCAGATAGGTAGATAGATAGGTACTTAATGCGTATGTATAGGTATTCGGATATCTAATCTACCTACCATCGTTTTTATATAATAGAAATAGTTTTGGCAACTGCCACGAATTTTATCTGTTTAGAAGATGTTGGAAGGAAGTCAAAATTTTACACTTGGCTTAAAATCTTAAAAGGTCTGTTAAGAAACCTAACGTCAAAACCTGTGATGGTTGGTTAGTTGTGCAAATCTATGTTGGGACGATCGATCGAAATTCCTAATTAAAGATTCTGGTCCACGAATGAGTATAAATATAAAGCTTATTTGGGGTTACGTAGGAAATAGCTGTGAACTTTGTAAACGTATGCATGTCTAGGATGCGATGCAGGTACGGTTTTATCTCAATAGGTAAATATTTTAACAGTAACGAGGCAGAGAAGTTTGAGGAAGATTAAACATGGCTCTTTAACTTAGCAGTGAGAGAGCTCAAGTTATAAAAGGTATTTGGATTTGGAGTATACCATCTTCTTTGGCTTTGTATTTTCCGAGAGTTCCTAATGAACCGCATTCTAGAACAAATCTACCTAACCCGTTTTTACGTATCGTACGTACGGTTCTGCAACAACAACCAACCAATCAGCGGTGAGCCTCAGCTCACCTCCGGCTTAGCTTGGTATACAAACACATAAATAAACATATACAAATGCCTTTAAGCCTATGTTCGGATTGATTACATTATGTCCTTTGTAGAATTCCATACTCGATAGGTACTAAGAGAAAAATGTAGTTACATGGTAATATACCTCTGACCAATGTGTCTGACCAGTGTGTGTTTTCTTGTATTCCAGGTGGATCCCGTGGTTCGTAGTACAAGCGCGGCATGCGCGTGGTCCTGGCTGCGCTGACGGCGCTGTCGGTGCTGGCGGCGCGTGCTCGGGCCGGCCCGCACGAGCACCGCGCGCGGCACCACGCCCCCGACCACCCCCCCGCGCAGCCCTACCGCGGCCACGGCGAGGCCGTCCGGTACAACCCCGACCTCGACACCATCCTCCCTCGCCTCGAGGACCATGAGACCTCCTCTAAACGAGCTGCTCTCGAAACCTCCTCCAAGCGGTCCAAGTTCGACGAGCGGCTCTATGAGCAGCTCATGGCCGATGAGCCTCAACCGCACACGCAAACCCCCAAACAACACTTTGGACCGGACGAGGACGACCCCCTCATTGTCCGAACCAGGAAAGGACGCGTCAGGGGCATTACACTAACAGCCGCGACCGGAAAGAAGGTCGACGCGTGGTTCGGTATACCTTACGCGCAAAAACCACTCGGTAACCTCAGATTTAGGCACCCGAGACCGGTCGAGAATTGGGGTGATGAGATTCTGAACACGACGACACTGCCACATTCATGCGTCCAGATTGTAGACACGGTGTTTGGAGATTTCCCGGGAGCGATGATGTGGAATCCCAACACTGATATGCAGGAAGACTGCCTTTACATAAACATAGTGACGCCACGACCCCGTCCAAAGAACGCCGCCGTAATGCTCTGGGTGTTTGGAGGTGGTTTCTACTCCGGCACCGCCACTCTAGACATATACGACCCGAAAATTCTAGTCTCAGAAGAGAAAATAGTTTACGTATCGATGCAGTACAGAGTAGCTTCACTTGGTTTCTTGTACTTCGATACTGCAGACGTTCCAGGCAACGCTGGGATGTTCGACCAGCTCATGGCTCTGCAATGGGTTAAAGACAATATCGGCTACTTTGGAGGAAACCCACACAATGTAACTTTGTTCGGAGAATCTGCTGGTGCTGCATCTGTTTCTCTGCATTTACTGTCTCCACTTTCAAGGAATTTGTTCTCTCAAGCTATTATGCAATCAGGATCTGCTACCGTTCCTTGGGCGATAATCTCTAGAGAAGAAAGTATTCTACGCGGCATCCGTCTGGCTGAAGCTGTTCACTGTCCACATTCACGAACAGATATGGGCCCAATGATTGACTGCTTGCGTCAGAAGAGTGCTGATGAACTAGTGAACAACGAGTGGGGAACCTTAGGGATATGCGAGTTCCCTTTTGTTCCTATAATAGACGGTGCGTTCTTAGACGAATCGCCGTCTCGAGCACTTATACATCAGAACTTCAAGAAAACTAATATTCTAATGGGTTCGAACACAGAAGAAGGATATTACTTCATACTTTATTACCTTACAGAACTATTTCCCAAAGAAGAAAACGTAGGCATAACAAGGGAGCAGTATCTAAAAGCTGTGAGGGAGCTAAACCCGTACGTGAATGATGTAGGAAAGCAAGCAATCGTCTTTGAATACACAGACTGGTTAAACCCTGATGATCCTGTAAAGAATAGGAATTCTCTTGACAAAATGGTCGGCGATTACCATTTCACGTGTGGAGTGAACGAGTTTGCGTTACGTTACGCTGAAACCGGAAATAAGGTGTACACTTATTACTACAAGCATCGAAGTAAGAACCATCCTTGGCCGTCATGGACAGGAGTGATGCATGCTGATGAGATAAACTTCGTTTTCGGAGAGCCATTGAACCCTGGGAAGAACTATTCTCCTGAAGAGGTGGAGTTCAGCAAACGTCTGATGAGATATTGGTCTAACTTTGCCAGGAGCGGGTGAGTATCTCTGAAGTTTGTAGGCTGTTGCCGCACTGGTAAGACGACAGTGATGCGATTGGTGGCAATTTGCAAGATATATTCCTTAGAATTTGAATGATTTTATAGAATCAATGCCGTTGCCTCGCAGCGCCTCGCCTTAAAAGTGGACACAACCTAATATTTTTTTTCACCTTGCACACTATTAACAGGTGGTTTTCTTTACAGGAACCCATCGCAGAATCCTGGAGGTGAACCCCCAGACGTGCACTGGCCAGTTCACACCGCTATGCACAGAGAGTACCTGTCTTTGGAGGTCAACTCTAGCTCCGTGGGCTACGGAGTGAGAGTCAAGGAGTGCGCCTTCTGGCAAAAGTATCTGCCTCAGCTGATGGCGGCTACTAGTAAGCTTATCTTCTGGTCTACTGCATGCATAACGATATTGTGTTTACCAATTGGATACTACAAGCAAACGGGTTGAAAATGATCACCCTCCGATGAAAGAGCATCGCAACTTCGCAAGCCAGATTCCTCCAGTAGTTTCTTTAATGGAAAGAAAATCACCTCTTAGGGTCAGCTAACCATAGAACCTGTTTTGTTTCTATGACGTAGTCGTTCGTATTATGGCCAACATAATTATATTTTATCACGTCTGTTACGTTATCTTTATCTAATTACGCCATTAATTAGTAAGATAATGATAGTTGAAATCAAAACAAGTGACACTAATCACACAAATATAATAAAAGTAAAAATTTGTATGATTTAACAAACGGCTTTGCACGTGTTTATTGATATAAAAAATAGCCAATTATGTAATTCGGGGTTAAAACTGAATCTGTGTAAAATTTCATCATATTTATGAGGGTGATTTGTCTGATACTCAGAACAGGAAAAATACTAGGGTTTGACGTTTATTCATGACTGTATTTTTTGTAAAAAGTTAATTGATTGAGATCTCAAATTTTTACAGCTATGCCGGAGATGCCCCGAAACTGCACCAACAATGCGAGCTCCCTCTGGTCCATCAACGAGTGGATCAACTTCGTCCTCTTCTTGGGCTCAGGCTGTCTTTGCAGCCATTTCAGCAAGTTCATCACATAAACTCTTCGTCACAACTAAGTGACCACTCAAATTAAAACAGTCTTTCAAATTATTTACATGTTTACTTTCATGTTATACGTTTGTTATTAAAAGTTACATAAATCTATCTGTTGCCGTCAAGTTTATGGATTTTATTTTTTTATGGTATAGTTTTAATTGTAGATTAAGTTTTAACATTCAAGTTATATTGTGCTAAGTCCATTCACTTTAGAAAACTACTATGTTCAGTAAAATATAAGTGTAAAATTTCTATTAACTTAAAATTAACTTTATATTACAAGGAGTGATGTCTCCAACAACATATCACTTGTTAATAACAAAATATAGGATAGTAGACGTAATTTCGTCATAGATGTAAGTCATTACATATCTTTGTGAGTAGGTATTTCTGCCAGATGAAAGTGACAATGTTAATGAAATTGTAAACTTTGTCTTCGTTTATTATAAGAATTTACTTAAACAAGCATATAAGCTTTTTGATGGTATAACTTTAATAACTTAAGGGTCGTGTAGGTACGGTGTTTAGGATGGCGTAAAGGATGGTATGATAAAATGTTAGCTTTAACGCGCCTCTAACGCAAGACATATCACGCAAAGCTAGAGATGTTTAAGTTCATTCTAGGGTAAGTTACGGATAAGCTAGGTCATTTCACAACTCTGTAGCGGACCAATATTAGAAAGTTGTACGTGTATGTGGGTCGATGTAATAGAATCAAAAATGGAATGAGATATGAATAACACTCGAGGAAAATATCAAATTAGGACAAACTAGATTTGAAGAAAAGATTGTAAAAGATAACTTGGTTACGAGAGAGGAAGTAATACCAGAGATATGGTGTATGTAAAAAGAATGTTGAAATGTAAAGTTTGTAGAATACTAATTGGGATAGAGCATACAAATTAGTAAGTAACGTTTTTTAGGGTCGACGTACATCTAGATTAGAAAACGTAGTGCCAGCGGTCAGCTTTCGAATATTGGTGTTATTAGCTCTTTACAAGTCCTTCGAGAATTACGATAACTTATATAAGATCTCTCATTATATGTGGATCAATGTCCTTAAAAAGACATTTCTTTGGATAATTTGTTTGATAATTTTTATTTTATTATAAAAATTATAACAAAATTGGCAAAAACTATGATAGGCATATAAAGTACCTACATCGTTTGAGTACGAAAATACAGCTCTTATCTACTCGTTTCGTTGAAAATAATTTTGTTGAGGTAACATCCTGTTGAAATAAAAAATACAACCAAGAAAAAGAGATGCATAAATGAGATATCTTGTAAACTACAACAGACGTGTATATAATGTATTGAGTGTTAGTTTAAGTAGGAGCCCGTTATGTCGAGGGTGGTTCGTACGGGTGCCTATATTGGTAATTATTATATGAAAAATATAACCTGTTGTGGAAGACGATACCTTATGAGATAATAGTAATGCTAAATGTAATTAGTCTCTCTTGCTTTTGTTTTTTTACTATTTAGAAGTATTTCTGGCAGACGTTAGTCTGTAACATCAGCGTCTGCTGATGTCGTAAAACTTACTTTACTGTTTTAATAATAGAGTTCAAAGTTAGGTTTCGTAATGATTTGATAGTTGGCACTGACGGATTATATGATGTCGAATTGTAAATACGGAGAAACTCTTGTTATAAAACTGTAAAATAAGTTTTGCGCATAGTTAGATCCACGATGTCTAGTTCAAAATTCGATGTTTCAAGAACTACGCTTATTTTAATCTGCGTATAAACCTATATAGTGCCTCTTGTTCACTTTTATATATATTGATACACATAGGTGATTAAGTAGATGTAGAAGTACCTACTGCGTTATTTTTGAAGCACTGATTTCTTTTAAATTATTGGCCAACGATAGCGTAGTAGTGCCAAAGTTATGCAAAGTAAGAAGAAGGATATGTCTACTGATTTAAAATATAAAAGTTTGTAAAAATACACATAACTTATCCAGATAATATAATGCTTATTGCAACCTGTTTTGGGTCCGAAATCTAGCAACACGGCATTTTGAATTCCTCTCACTGTTTTGTAAAGCTCATTTTCGTTGTTTATTTATATAAGTATAAGTATAAAATATTTTTTATTAGTTTGTTAAATATTTGTTGATTATTTATACTTAACAGAAATAAATTAGAAGTTGATGTACGAAAACTTATTTATATCATAGTCAGTAGCACAATTTCTGTAAAAGTATATACTTTATTGTTTTTCGTGAAGAAAGATATTTTGTATCATCTTACTAAGATAGTTAGCTTCAAATCTGCTTGGCTATAAATTCTATGAATCAATGTATAAGGGATGGCCTAAAACTAAGCGTTTGGTGACACACTTGAAGGGCCTACGCAACACGGCATATTGTTTTCTTTTTTGATCTGGCTTACCATGGCTCAAATACTTCGATACCACCAAAAAGTTTATAAATACGAAGAAGTTTCTCACATATACAAAAATTATACATGGCAATGGCTGTGGCTAAGTAGTAGAAACTTGTAGCAAACAACATACAAGCGCAAAGTCAAAAAGATATAGTTTTGAATCATGGTAGAGCAAATCATTACTCTTTAAATTCTAATAGCGAAAGATGTTTCAAGTAAGTTATTCGTAATTAGTGCTGTAACTGCATTATTGAATGTTTGCAAGTTTGTGTTTCATTATGAAAATAAACGCTTGTATATAAATTCATTTGTTTTCTTTATGTTCTGTTTATATTTCACATTCTAACTACTGATTATATTTTATAGACTGCATCGTTGGTTTAGCGGTCAGCTTATTCAACCGCTGATTGTGAGGTCCTGGGTTAAAATTTTGGATCTGACCAATAGTTGTTGATATTGGGGTTTTTCTAAGAAGAAAAATGGAAGAAAAATCCACAGTATCAGCCCGGAGTCATGAAGTTGGCGGTGTTACACCCCCATGCCTCGGAAAGCACGTGAAGCCGTTGGTCCAGTGCTTGACATCTACCCGGTCGTGTCGGTCTGCCGTCCCATCGGATTATGAGAGTGTGGGAATAAAGAGTGCACCTGTGTTTGCAAAACACTTGTGCACTATAATATGTCCTGCGCATCTGGCTAATCTCCGATGAGACTGGCCGCAACATGAAGACATAATGCGGAAGATGGAAATCGCGTATAACAACAAACATCACGTACCTATTGCAAGTAGAAATTATGTATTTGAATTTGGTCTCAGTAGCTGTCGCACTAAATTATCCAATTCCTTCTTGATTATTAATAAACCTTTTCTAGCCCTGGGTTAACATTAAATATCTACCTATACTTTTATTCCCAAAAACCGCAGAGCCGAAGAAGAAGCTAATGTAAATACCCCACACTTCATACTTATAACGCAATATTTGTATTTTAACACGGAAAACCCATGTTTTTAAAAAACATAGATAGAAGGAGTGTAGGTATCTATTAATTCAGTAAGAATGCGATTACATTAATTTTATATTTTATTATCACTGTTATCTAAAAGAGCACTCATATGCGAAACCCAGCGAAGCACAGCACGGCGAGCACGGCCGAAGGCGAACGAAGGCCCTCGTTCGGGCTCGCTTGCTTTCGCCGTGACGTCCACACTGGTTCGATCGCGTTCGGTTGATAGCCTTCGTTCGCTCTCGTTCGTTTGGTCTTGACCCACCCTAACCCAAAAAGTCTGGTGGCGATTGTGGTAAAAGAGAAAAGTATATAGTAGTAGTATATAGTGTTGTGTGTCGTGATTGAGTTGTGTTCGATAATAAAACATGTGGTCGTAGTAACGTTCGTATCAGAAGACCAAAAATGCGGGTAGATCGATATATCTGCCAATAACAACTCACAGTGCCATCAGTTATTCCGTGATCATGGTGTAGCGCTGTTTCGCACCAAAGTGTTCGCACCACGAGCTAAATCATCGCACTGAACATGGTGCTAAGACGAAAACGAATCAGAAACTTCGAAAATCGTTTTTACGAGTAGGCCTCCTTGATTATTTACCCACCATAAGTTTATTTTGTTCGAACATTCTAATACAATTAGGTCGAACTTTATATGAAACGTTACATTCTCAAACATTTATGTTTCCCTGGTAGGTAACAACGGTGGTTTGAATTGACATTGTACTTTTAGAAGTTTTGCTAAAGTTTTTCTTGAATTCAATAAACCGAAAGGGTTCCCACTACCCCATTACTCGTAGAAAAGTCGTTTCGGAATTCAAACTAAATTTCAATTTTGTCTAATATTTAGGGGTTTATTTTGTAGAAATAAAAGTCATAGATTTCTGATCATTTTCTAGAACATAATCTACTGCAAATATTCACGGGTCGCGTTCATTTAGGTACCTATTTTTCCCGAAATTTCAATAGGTAATATTTATACGTGAATATTTATAATATTGTGTTCTGATCGCGTAAATTTCATAGACCCCTTGATTCATATTGATTGACGTTGTTTCCATATTGCTAGGTAAAGTAAAGTAACATATTTATTTGTTTATTTCGACCATACAGTTGCTGGTGGTAGGCAAGCCTGTGTCGCGGGAGGCCTGTTTACAAAATATGTTTACCGTGCATAGATTAAGTGTACAGAGCCAGGGCAAAATAAGAAACAGTGATAGTAAGAAAGGTCTTATTTGTAACATGCTTGCTAAAATAAGAAAACTTACTAGTTTTGACATATTCGAGCCAATTATTATTTAACGGTTCTATCGACAAAAGTTGATTCATGGCCCATGAATCAACTTTTGTCGATAGTACCGACTAACGAATTAGGTACCTATCTACATACATACGGCTAGCCAAACACGATGTAGAAAAAATAATTGTTTTGTTTGTTACTTATTTATGGGCAGAAGCCTTTATTCACAAAGGAAATCTATCTATATACTTATCATAAAACTGTAACAGGTCCAATTCTGTACATTGAAGATATTTTGAAATTTTTTTTTGGAGTGCACTCTATTATCGATACTGAAGCAAAAACTGTAATTTTTTTCATTCATGTCTGTCTGTCTGTCTGTCTGTCTGTCTGTCTGTCTGTCTGTCTGTTTGTTAAACGCGCATCACGCCGAAACTACTGAAGGTATCGAAATGAAACTCGGAATGTTTTTTGGTCATACTACGAGGAAGGACATAGGATACTTTTTATCCCGGAATTCAGTCAGGTTCCCCTGGGAGAGGGGATGAAAGTAAAATTTCTTCACCACGCATGACGCCGAAACTGCTGAATGAATTGGAATGAAACCTTGCATGATTTGATTTCATACTACAAGGAAGGACATGGGATACATTTGATCCCGGAATTCAGTCAGGTTCCCCTGGGAGAGGGGATGAAAGTAAATTTCTTTAACTGCGCATCACGACGGAACTACTGAATGAATTCGAATAGAACTCAGCATAATTTGAGTTCATACTACGAGGAAGATACATTTTATCCCGGAATTCAGTAAGGTTCCCCTGGAAGAGGGGATGAAAGTAAGATTCCTTCACCGCGCATCACGCCGAAACTGCGGAATGAGTTGGAATGAAACCTGGCACGATTTGAGTTCATACTACAAGGAAGGACATGGAATACATGTTATCTTGGAATTCAGTAAGGTTCCCCTGGGAGAGAGGAAAAAGTAAAATTCTTTAACCGCGCATCACGACGGAACTACTGAATGAATTCGAATGGAAGTCGGCACGATTTGAGTTCATACTACGGGGAAAGATACATTTTATACCGGAATTCAGTAAGGTTCCCCGTGGAGGGGGATACAAATTAAATTCCTGGGTCGCGCATCACGCCGAAAGTACAGAATGTATTCAAATGAGCAATACGATTTATCCCGGAATCAGTGCTGTTCCCTTGGGAGGGTGGATGAAAGTAAAAATATGCTACTGATTTGAGCTCATACTACGAGGGAATATAGGATGCATTTTATCTGGGATATCAGTAGATTCATTAGGCACGGTTAACGATCAGGGAGGGGATAAAAGTCAAAAGACGCTACCCAAACAGCGACACCGTAGAAAGTACACTTTTTCGTCGCACCTTTAGCCGTTCTCCGACATATTACAAGCCCAAAAAAAAAAACAGTGTATAGTCAAATGTATGGAAAAAAGACTTATACAAAAATATTTTATAAAACGATCTAGGATCTTGAAAAAAAAAATCACAAGAAAGAACAAGAAAAAAATTTTTCGTCTCGAAATGCTCAATATTTTGAGTGACAACCATTAATTATTTTAATACTATATGAAAGGAAATTTTATCAACAAAAGAAATATGTAAAAAGTTTTAAATAAATAAAACCATTTACATAATAAAACCCAAAAAACACATTTTTGTAAGGCGTTTAGCGAAGTAATTGCAAAAATGATAATATTTTGCCAATAGAATTTCAACCTTATTACTCAAACATCCCTTTCAATATATGCTCAAAATAGCTTCCAGTAGCTTCATTCGGAGGCTGGATGCCTCCTCGATTGGACGTGAGGTTATGTAACTTTTTTCGCGATGACAGCTGGGTTCGACGGACGAATTACGATTTTCGACAACTTTTGTTTTGCGGGTTAAATGGTTCATTCGTCATTGAAATAAAGTCTATATTTGATTGAAGCTAAGCCAAAAGAAATTTGCAGGAATTTTATTCATTGACAGACCTACCAATTAAGTAGAATAGGTTTATAGTGGTTTTATCTCTGGTAGCTAGATAGGTAGGTATTACTCAACATGTTTACAGCACGAAAAGTATTGGTCGAGTTAAAATATGTTAAATAGGTAGGGCGATTTTGATGACCTTATATATAAATAAACAATGCTGAAAAATTAAAATAGGAGCCTACGTCCAGCAGTGGACTTATATAGGCTGATGATGATGAATTCACACATCATCACCAAGGCCGAAGCTAAGCAGAGCTTTGTTATGGGTACTTACTAGATAACTGATTTACTTAGGACCAACCATTTGCATTTTTTTTCTCGTAGTTCTACCAGTAGAACTACAGGCAAATTTAAATTACTCGTAGTTCTATCGGTTTGTTCTCTTAGAGAAGAGAGATTCTCAAAAGGACAGATACTCAAAAATAATAATTTACTTTAAATTTTTAATAACTCATAGAAAAACCTCATCGGAGCGGTTTGTCATAACTTTTTTGTTATTGGCAATATGTGTACATTGACATCAATATAATATTTTTTTTTTTAGCGTAACAAAGAAGTCAAGTAAAGGAGATGTTTAAAGACGCTAAAAACGTAATAAACATGCAAAACAATTGTATTTCCAATGACAGTTGTCAAAATTATTGTTAATCACTCATGTTAATCATAATCACTCATGAGTTCTTGGAAGGCAGCAACATAATAAAGAATACTTTATATCGGTATGAATATCAATTAACAATTTGTAAAACATATCCTTTGTTAAAAAGGCTTACTACAAAATATCAGACTATCTCTAGAGGATAAAAAACTTAGGTACCTATTGCTAATAGTATTGCTCCAGCTCGAAAACTAACACCCTAACAAGGTAAAGGTTTCTTGTTCGCTTCTTTACTTTACCTTAAAAAGATTGAAGTGAACAATAAATTAAAGTAATCACTTTATTTCCCAGTTTTACTCTTGAACCTTATTTGAATTTATTGACGTGTCCAAGACTCCTGTAAGGGGTAAAGGAAATAAAGCACTGTTATATTTCATTTTATATCTGATTATTTGATTGACGACCTCTGTGGCGCGGCGGGGAAAGGTCCACCTGCGACACAGGAGGTTACAGTTAGTTTGATTCCCGCCTCAGGACAAATGTTTGTACCATCTGCAGATATTTATTCCAGGTGTTCTGGATGTCATAATCATAATCACTTTATTGCATGTCTTATGTATATAAAAAATATCTAGTGTGTAGTGTATTTAATAAGTATATCAAAATAAGTATACCATAACACAAGCTCTAATTACTTTGGGGTTAGATGATGTTGTGTGGCTTGTTCAGCATTATTTATATTTTAATTTTTTTTTGAGAAAGCCCTCCAAAACCAAATCGAAATATCTTCAACGATTGACACTTTTGTAATCCATTTAGACCTCAGTTGTTTTGACTAAATTAGTATATTTTTTTAATGTATAAAGTATTATTATAATGGTCGGTGATATTGTCGGCACTTTAACATGCATGAAGATGATATTATTTTTTTAAGTGTTTCTGATTTCTATGAATAACTATCGATGAATGTAATTTTTATTATAATTGAGAAGCTACAATGAGCGACATAGGTTTTATTAAGGTATTTTACATGCAACGATAGCAAAGCCGCGGGCAAATGTTAGTTAACATTACATTATTACCTTGTGATTGTGATCAACCAAAATAAAACAAAAGTTTGCCTCTTCTACAACAGATAAATTTGGCATAAGTCTATGTTAAAAATAAACGCCTCTGCCGACCACATTTGGTAATATTGACATGCAATCTGACAGTCTTAGTTTTCCACGGCAGCGCCTTAACGCGTCGTCCGATTTCATGCATTCTTTTTGTTAGTAAGTTTGTTGCAAGATCGAATTTGACTAAATCAGTAGACAGTCAAGTAGAATATTAATAGATTGAAGAAATAATCTGTAGATTGAAGAAAAATATCAGTAGATAAAGGGTAGGCAAGTTCCTATCTATATATTTTTCCAAGACGCACCCATTAGTAAAGTTCCTACCTAAGTAGGTAGGAACCTAACTAATGAGTGCGTCAATGCCTATTTCAGGCAAAGTAGGTAAAATGTGCAGATGGTCCATGCGATATTCATGGACATGATATTTGGTGGTTTAGCTGGTACAGTTAACTGTACCACCAAAGTTTGGTTGGAGTAAGTGGTCCAATTAAACTAACTAGACCACAGAAAAATATTTTTTTCTGTGGTAAACAACCAACTGAGCCTACCTACTAACGAAAAAAAATTACGGTGGTCCAGTCAAATGGATCAGGAGCCCAATTCTGTAATAAAATGGCTTCACTATGACAATGGAATCGTCGCAGAGTCATCACATAGAATCCTTAGATTAATAAAACTCCAGATAGTGCGTGCGAGATAAATTAATAGTTTCAAACTAGACACTTTGACGCGCGTCTCTCCATCTGCATTCATCATAATTTCTTTCATCTAAGGTAGAATACCAAAACGTGTAATTTTTTGACGATACATCTGTCATAGTGAAGCGATTAGTTTAGCAGATTATGGCCCCAGCTGAACGGAACCATGAGTAAGAAGTGAAACGAGTATGACACTTCTTAACACTGACGCTGGCCGAGTCGTAGCTAAAAGTCGTGTGGATAAAGAATGGGATTGAAGATACAACTTACTATCCCCCGTAGACTCCACACGATTTATACACAATTTAACTAGGTACCTAAATAAAGGTACTTATGTTAGAAGTGTAACAGGTCCAATTCTGAGCATCGAAGTTTTTTTGCACGGCGTTTCATAACATGAGAGAAACTATGGTTAAATGTGAACCTAATTAGTCGCCAGGTATGTCAATCGCGAACGAAGTCGCGGGTACAGCTAGTTAATAATAATAATCACAATAATGACTTACAATTGTATTAAGATATGGGTTAATATTATGGGGCAACTCAACCAATAAAGATATAATTTTCAAGCTACAAAAACGATGTTTGAGAGCCATGTTTAAGATTAAAATTACTGATAGTTGTAGACCACTATTTTTAAAACACAAAATTCTGACACTTCCGTCCCTGTGCATAATAGAAGTCGCTCTGTTTGTAAAAAATAATCCCCTTCTATTTCCCCGGCTATCTGAGGTTGTAAGTCGACGACAATCACATCCTGTTAAAACAACATTAATGCAGAAAAGTGTTGTCAGTATTGCTCCTAAAATTTATAACAAATTACCTTAACTGTGCAGAAACCTGAATGTTCAAACCTTTAAACAGAAAATTAAAATATGATTACTATCAAAATGTTATTATAGCATACACGATTTTGTTAATGATAAATTATAGATAGTTTTTAATGTTGCATGTCATCTCTCTAACTAATTTTTGCATACCGTAAACGGTCAAGCATGTTGTTTCTACCTAAGTTTATGTTACCTTTTTTTGTACACATGTTTTTGCAAATAAATATCTTTATCTTTATCTTACAAATGTAAATAAACTAACAGGATGACAGCGGTTGGCGCACGCGTGGTAGCCCGGGCTCCACGGCAAACGCCCTCCTTACTGTAGACAGAAAAATAACAAAGAATAAGCTTCTGTCAAAACCAACGTAAATAAACTACAAAGAGAGAATCCACCTTTTCAATTTATGTTGCGCTGAGGTTGTCCCCGACCTGGAAAACAATACCTGAAAACAATACCTGACGCGCTAGGTGGTGGACCGCCGGCCCTAGAGCTCCAAAGCTCCCCAAAAGCCGCAGAAAAACTTTTTCTGAAAAAATTCAAGCAAAGATAAGTTAGCAAGTTGACAGTTTTTTTTTGTTTGTTTAAAAAACCGCCCATACGTATTTTATGAATATGTATGTCTTATGTGTAGTAATGCATTCTGTTGCCGCCGTCTCTTCTAAAAGCAATTTAGATTACTCGTCGAATAATAGAGATCCTTCTTTCAATACATATTGCATAGGTACAATTAGATCTTGACGCCAAGGTAGTGAGTTTTAGTTTTTTCTATCGTGGTTTCTTTACTGTAATACCTATGCTATACTTGACCTAGAGTTGCGTTGGCGCCGTCGATGTGTTGGCTCCCTTGTAGTTAACAATATCGATTAAAAGATTAGTAAACGGATTAATTGATAAACAATATGTTAATCTTTTTTGATAACACTATAAAAGAATAATCATAACAAGATTATGATGGTAATTGGAGTCAAAAAAGGTAAGAAAGCATGTCATTTATTCAAGAAATTAAAATATTTTTAAATTGTTACACAAAAAACATGATGTAACAATCGTCAAACTTCTTGTCCTGTGGCGAACTACGTGAAAAAGATGTGCAGAATGCAATTCTTAGACCGATTGGTGGATGGTTACTTTTGGACAGTCGTGTAATTGACGCGAAACTCATAGTGAATAACCGATTCACTATGAGTTTTTGTTTCAAACAATGAAAGAGCAAGACAGACGTTTAAGAAGCTGTACCTACCTTTTTCACCTGCTGCGTTGTCGTCGACATATAAATTATATACGTGAGTGTAACTGCGCAAACTTCCTACTCTCGCCGCCCGTCACCGGATAAGTTTTTTGGCGGCTACTATACATACTTGGAAACGTTAACACCTTTTTTTTAAATGTGCAATTAGGTCAAATAACTACGTGAATGTCAATTAATCCCTGTTTGCCTGTAGGATCTTAATTTACCTATAATTATAATTATTTTCCATGAACTAACTGAAATTTTCAGCCAAAATATGAAAAGCTTCATTGTTTTCACCCTTATCATCGCGGGCATCAGTGCTCTGTCACCACAGCTCACAAAAGGTAAGTCCTTGAAGCCGGCTTTTGACTATGGGATATAATATAAATTACATCTTGTGCTATATATTACATCCCGCGATTGCTATTCACACTGTAAGATATATATTTTGGAGCACACAATGATCAGTTTACACGTCTGCACACGAACGCCAACATTCAAACGGAGGGCGAAGCGGGGGAGGCGCGGTGTCCGGGGACGTGAGGTAAAATATACACCTTCAAATGACCTTCAAATATCGCTCACTCGGTCGAAAAAATATTTATAGTTTGGGATGTAATATATATTATAGCACAGTGTAAACGGTCTCGTACAAAATGTATGGTGAGCGATAAAATATTATATCCCAAGATGTAATATATATTATATTATATCCCATAGTGAAAAGCCGGCTTTATTTTAATAACTGACTTCAAAAGAAGGAGGTTCGGCTGTAAGTATTTTTAACTCGCAACGCAAAAAACGAGGGGTGTTTTAAGTTTAACGTAGACACGTTAAACTCGTCTGTATAACTGTCTGTGGTATCGTAGCTCCCGAACTGATGAACCCATTTTCGTTTAGTTTTTTTTGTGTCATAGATACACAGATACACAGACACGTTAAACTTATAACACCCCTCTTTTTGCGTCGGGGGTTGAAAAACGTGATAGGTGCTCTTTTTTGAACGAAGTGTGTTTTTAGTGAGTGCGTATTTGCATCCGCTAAAACTTAGCGACCAGAAAAGAAAGTACTAGCAGCTCAGAAAATCAATGTAGGTATTTTAGTTTGAAGTTTTGACCATGCATTCATTTTACGCATAGCTGTACAATCGGTCAGTATTTTCTCGTACATAAACTATATGATAAACTAGCTTCTGTCCGCGGCTTCGCACGCGTATTTTCGGTGTAATAAGTAGCCTATTAACTAAGTTAGGCTTTGCTCTAAGCTTACGCCAAATTTCATCTTGATCTGTTCAGTAGTTTTGGAGATCCTAAGGTAACAAAAATTCAGATTTCACAAACTTTCGGCTTTATATTATTAGTAGGAAATACCACGTTTGCTGGTTTTGCAGGACTATTTACGTCCGACGAGCGACTGATAACAGACTCCATTGCCAGCACCATCGAGGAAGTATCCCAGAGTATCAGGGACGCTGGGCTAGACCCCCTGCACATCCCCCTTGAGCAAGCCAGCTACGAACTGCCCGTGCCTGTGTAAGTAACCTACCTACTACGAAACTTTTTAACCCCCGACGCAAAAAGAGAGGGGTGTTATAAGTTTAAGGTGTCTATCTGTGTATCTGTCTGTGGTATCGTAGTTCCCAAACGGATGATCTCGAGTGTTCTTAGCCATGTTTCATGAAAATCTGTAGGGGGTTTTGTAATTTTTTAAATTTTGTTCTTGTATATCTTCACTAGATAATAAGTTGTTAACTAGTATATTATATACCTTAGTACCTATAGTTCGTGGAACTATCTTACTCTAATCCTGGATTTGGGTGTTCCGATCTGCGACATAGTATTTTACTTCTGCAGGTCGCATCGCTGCAAGAGAGGGGTGTTATAAGTTTAACGTGTCTGTCTGTGTATCTGTTTGTGGTATCGTAGCTCCCAAATGGATGAACCGATTTTCGTTTAGTTTTTTTGTGTCATAGATAATTTTATGCCGAGTGTTCTTAGCCATGTTTTAGAAAAATCTGTCAGGAAGGTTTTTAAAATTTTTAATTTTGTTCTTGTTTGTCCCTCAATAATGTTCCGAAATAAAGACGAAGTCTATATGTAAAGACTTCACTTCTTAAAGTTTTTAGCGACATCTAACCAACGCTACGTAAACTACATAGTTAACATTAATAGATGCACTCCTCTTCCTCCGATCTACTATCGGAACTATCGATTTTTATCGCAATTGTACCAAAAACAACTGTCTGTCAACTTTACGATTTCTGCGAACGTGATTGCGAGCAAATTTGACAGCCCGATAAGTATGTAGGGCATGGACGTAGATAATAAACTTATACTTAGCTTGCGGCTACATAATACTGTGTGAATTGTCCTGCATTATTTATTTATACTTAATACGACCATGATGTAGCGATGGATCGGTAGTTTTATCTATTTTACTTGAATTTTGGGTAGGTAAGTAGATAAAATTTATAACGGCCTCGAGCTTCATTTATCTGCACTATACGTGCACGTCTCAAGTTACGATTTTGCACGGTTTTTTGGTGGTAGATTTGCCTTTATCAAAAACATCGGTAGGTACAACAAGCGAATATTTAAGGTATTTAACGATTGCTTTGTCGAGACC